>BSBK01005985.1:200000-900000 GCA_027943335.1 Chamaecyparis obtusa
TAAATTTATTTGATTTGATTTCTTTAAACACAATGAGCTCATATTTAAAATTCAATAAATCCTATTAAATGCATTTTCATCGCAATAGAAAATCATTTCCATATAATTCCTTGCCTCGCTAAATGTTAAAATCACTGTATAGACCAAAATTTGTATTTGTAGGAGGTTCAAAGGATAGCTAATTAAGGTTATTAAAGGTAAAACTTAAAAATATTTTAATATTGTATAATTAATTGGGGATGACTTCATAACATGACAACAAGGTCATGACCCTCCTTGATAGGAGGCCATGCATTCAAAATGCTATCCTGCACTTATGCATGAAAAGTATGTCACCACTATTGAGAGTAGTTAATGATCAGGTATGCTGGACAAGATGTGCCCCATGCACATGCTAACTGAGACCTTGCATGAGATGATGGAGGATGCACAAGCAATAGGAAGGACCAAGGATGGTTAGAAAGTCCAACAGAGATATGTTATCGATAGGGTGAATTTGATGTCAAGGGAGATATAAGGTGACAAAAACTAAGGGATGCATAAGGATGTGGTTGACAAGTCAAGAGATAAGGAGGAATGGTGATAGAGACAACCATCACACATGGATATATAAGGAGGGTGAGATAATGCTAAGTAGAAGTTGAATAGGGAGATATAAGGAGATTGTGATGCCATGACATGAGACAAATGTGAAAGGTGTTAATGCCTCAAAAAATAAGATGTAACCACCTCAGGGATGGGGTCCCCAAAATGTGACCCCACTAGTTCAAATCTCCAGTCAAAAGCGTTCATTGACCAAACAAATATTACATAATTAATTTATAATAATTAAAATTTATATAATATATTTTGGCATATTTTTGGAGAATGATTTTTCATGTGAGATATGCCTTTGAAATTATTAGAAATTATTAGAATAATGTGTTTTTGATAAAAGTAAAATAGGATTTGAAGGGACCAAAAGCCCTAACAATGATCAAATTCTAGAAAATAAAGAAACATAGTATCAGTCACAAGCCCATAGGAAATCAACATACCAAAATAGGGGAAGCATCCTAGAATAAAGCTAACAACAAAAAATAGGGGAATGCATCCCACAAAGTATTAGAACAAAAGCTGGGGAAACATTCTAGAAACCTTATAGATTTTTTAAACAAATTACCATTCTTCATAATCATATCTTCATTAATGCTCCACACCTTGTTAGCCATAGTTTCCACTAGAGTATCACCTTTATCTTTTCTTCTAAGTCTTTTGGTAGGGCCAAACAAAAAATTTGAAACAACACCTTGTTCCATACCATGTTTCTTTGACTTGTAGCTCACAGTAGGTGAAACAACAATACCTTTGGACAACCCCTGTAGAATCTCCACTTGGTCATTCAACCTCCTCAAACCATCCGAAATTGTTTCCATAGCCGTTTGACTAATTGCAACAATGAATTTCAATTTATCATAAATATTAACATTATAATCATCTAGGGCCTTCATTTTCTACTCATGATCATTTTTAAGATCTTCAACCCCCTTTGACAATTTCTTGGCCATAACAAGAAACTTATTAACCTTGTCATTGTCAGGGGCAGAAACCCCTTTTTCTTGATTGTATTAAGCTCTAACAGAATCCATATTAGGAGAGATAAGTGATTGTCCATAGTTTCTTTGACATTCCTTCCTATATTTGCACTACCATACATAGATGACCCTTTCTCCAAGGGAGTATCCTTTTGCATAGGGATATGCACATGTATGTCAAGATTATCATCATTCATAGTTGGAGGGGGGCAAGGGGGAACCTTCATAAAGAGAAATGTCCCTTTCGGATTTATTAGCTCAAGGTGAAGTCACTTGACCCTTTCCTTTTCCTTTAGATGTAGTAGAAGAGGAACCACTAAATTTTCTCTTGCTTTTAATATCCCTAATAGGGATGAAAGATTCATGGACACACTCTATAGAGGGGAAATAATTAAAATTTTCATCATCCAAAATCATAAATTTTAACCTGGCCTTGGCTTCCCTTTGTGAGTTTATTCTCTTTCCCAAATGAGCCCCACCTGACTCAGCATCCAAGGACTCTTCCTTAGGACCCACCAAGTATTCCTTAATAAAGTGATTGACATCCTTTTTTTTCCTATCCATATGAGGGTTTTCAGCCACTAAAATTGACTTGGAAAACTCCGTTATAAGAATAATTAAGCCCTCATGCATAACCAAATGTGAGGAATTATTTCTATAGGCTTTAATGCTACGAGAAAATAAAGAGAATAAGTAGAAAGGAATATAAATGCACTTATCATGTTTGAAATGGTTTAGAATGATGAAGTGGTAGCTGAAAATGCTAGTAAATTGGTCCTCTAAAGTAACATACCTTATAATTACTTCAACCATCTTGGACTAGAGAGGACAGATGGACAATCTGTCATAGTTTCCATCAATGTTTCTTTGAAGCTTTTGTCTTTCCTCACCCATAAATAAAATCATGAGGGATTCATCGATGATTTTTTTATCTTCAAAAAACTTCCTTCCTTCAACTAGGGTTTGCAAGACTTTGACCAAAAAATCCTCTGAGATAACTAATTCAATGCCACACACCTTCAACATGCTATCATCCCAACCATCAATAAAAGCCTTTGTAACTTAAGGATCATTCCCATGAACTTTCTCAGTGAAAGGGGTAAGACCCCTTGTGGAAAGATCATTCCAAACATATTCATCACTCTTCCATTTATCATAAATAATGGGCTCAACTCAGTTTTGATGTCTCCCACTATTACATAGATCTCTCCAAGATATGAATACACTAAAATGATAAACAATCCAAAACTTATAAATTCATACATGTGATGTGGAACCTTCATAAAGAAAGGTCTTTCCAAAAGGCCACTCCACACAAAATTAAACATGCTAATCATCATTCCCAAAGCTCCTCCATATTAAGAGGTCTTTTCTCATTAAGAATAAGATTATTAATTTCATATGGGATGGGGTCATTTAGTCCCTAATAAGTTTTACTAGGAAAATTAACCCTCATATTAGCGAAACTGTCAACCATATGATTCCCCTCATGATAGGCATGACTAATTTTAAACATTTGAAATAAATTAATAGTATCCAAACAATCCAATATAAGGGACTTAATGGTCCAATCGAGATGGTGAGATATGTTAAGGCAATTTATAATGTTCATTGAGTCAGATTCAAATCAAACTCTTATGAATCCAAGGGATGCCACCAATTCTAACCCAATTTAGGTTGCATAAGCCTTGGCATAATTATTATAGTAATATATTATAGTTGATAGAGCACTATTATTTTAAATTAATTTAATATATAAATTAAATGGTGAATAAATTATAAATATAATAAAAATGATATACATTATTATAATATATATATTTTTAGAGGGGTAAATGCTTTGACTCAGAGCTATGAACCGGTGAGGCCACAAATGGGGGACCTCATCCCCAATGGGATTTGAACCTTTATGGAAAGAACAAAAATACAACTTAACCATCACAACATGCCAGTGTTGGCACAATAATATAATATATAATATTAATATAATTTATAAATATTTTAATATACATATTATATATATAATTGTAAATATATATTTTAGGCATGATAGATGGATTTATATGCCTTTTTATCTTCTTTCTTCTCTTTTTAATGGGATTAATGCTCATAAGAATACCTTAACTCCTAGATTCTCCATGAAAGTCTCATTCTCCTCATCATGGAGTATGATAAAGATTTGTATATTCATCCTAAACCTTCCAATCCAAAGCGGAAAATTGAACTCACCTAGAATGTACTTGTGCATTGTTTTGATCTCTCTAGCAATGCTAAGAATGAACCCTCAATGATGAGGCTTGTTTTCATCTTGGAAATAATAAACACCATAAGAAGGAAGATCATATCCCTAATTTTACCAATGGTTATAAAACTCATAAATAAGATTGAGATTATGTTCCCTCAATGGAGTATGTTCTAGCCTCTCAAACCTTGAGCTCAGCTAAAAAGGGTAAATCTTAGGTGGGGGAATCCTCTAAATCATCTAATAAAAAAAAGGTGAAAGAGAGGAGAAAAGACCCTAATTTGTCTCAATCTATGATTTGTGAGAGAGGCAATACTAGTGCTCCTCATTTAAGAAGACTATGGAAAAGTCTAGTGTTAATTTATAAAAGAAGGATGAGGAAGTTGAGGAGGTTGACATCCTCAACTTTGGGGTGGACCCAAAGGGGATGGAGTTATACATTTAAATCCTCTTAAAAATGGAAAAATATACCCCCATTTATTTTAAGAAAGGGTCCTTTACCACTGGAATAAGGGACATGCTATTGGTGCCCAAGGATGCGATGGTGGGGACCAAAACAATCTTTTTAAATGAATGGTTTCTTAAGTCGATTTGATTAAGGATAGGGTTAATTCCCTTAATAAAAAGATGGATATGGAGAAAAATAATATGAACATGAATCCTAGTTTGGATAATGCTTACACGATACTTTCCCTTATCCAAGATGTGGCTAAGGACATCAAAATCATGAAAATAGATCCTAGGGAGAAGAACATATTATTGGAAGAGACTATTGGTAAGGTGTATGATAAGCTTAGGGTTGGTGTTTTCATTAGAAAAATGATAATGAACAAGGGTGTGTGTTTGGAGTTGGGGGCCAGTTCTGCGGAAGTCCGCGGTGAAGGAAAACAAGTAATACAAATCGGGCACCTAATGTTTACAAATCGGGTGCCCATTTAGGTTTGGGAGCCTAAAGCAATTTTTCAAATCGTGCACCCGTTTAAAAATCGGGTGCCCGTTTAGGAACGGGCACCCAAAGCAAAATGGTTGCTCGATTTATTCAAAACGGGCACCTATTTTGAACAAATCGGGCACCCATTTTGAAAATCTATATATTTTTTCTTTTAAATGGAATTCTTGTCATTTTCATCCACAACAAAAATGGAATCACGTTTGGTACAGCTTGGGCGCCTGATTTAGCTTCCCTTGTCGACCCCACCTATCATTTTTTTCATCTTCTAGGTACGTACTATTTTTTTAAATTATTTTTTTATGATTTTTGTCTTTAAAAATTGTAGTTTTAGGTTATTTTTAATTTAGAAATGTATAATTTAATGTTATTTTCAAAATTATTGCATAAATTTAATTATATTTTATCTTTCAAAGTTGTAATTCTTTTTTATTTCAATTTACTTAGTAAATTACTGTACTAAAGTAGAAAACTAGTAAAATTTAGGTAAAACAAAACCTTAGATAAACATAGAAAACCAAAACCCTAGATAATAAAACAAAAACATAAAACTAGATAAAAAAATTAAATTACGAAACCCTAAACTTAGAAAATCAAAATATAAATTTAGAAAACTAAAACATAAATTTAGTTCAACCAAAACATAAATTTAAAAACACAAACACACACACACACACACACTCTCTCTCTCTCTCTCTCTCTCTCTCTCTCTCTCTCTCTCTCTCTCTCTCTCTCTCTCTCTCTCTCTCTCTCCTCTCTACGTACTATTGTTTTTTATTATCTTAGAAAACCAAAACTTAGAAAATGATTTAATATAAATTTAGAAAACCAAAACATAAAATTTAGTTCATGCTTTCTCTCCTCTCTCTCTCTCTCTCTCTCTCCTCTTTCTCTCTCCTCTCTAGGTACTATTGTTTTTTATTATCTTAGAAAACCAAATTTTAGAAAATCATTTAATATAAATTTAGAAAACCAAAACATAAATTTAGTTCATGCTATGTTTAATGTTATTTTCAAAATTATTGCATAAATTTAATTTTATATTTTATCTTTCAAAGTTATAATTCTTTTTTATTTCAATTTACTTCAAGTAAATTACCGTACTAAAGTAGAAAACTGGTAAAATTTAGGTATACAAAATTACATTGCAAAACCCTACATAGAAAACTAAAACCCTAGATAATAAAACAAAAATGTAAACCTAGATAAAAAGTTAATTTATGAAACCCTAAACTTAGAAAATCAAAATATAAATTTAGAAAACCAAAACATAAATTTAAAAACACAGACTCTCTCTCTCTCTCTCTCTCTCTTTCTCTCTCTCCTTCTCCTCTCTCTCTCTCTCTCTCTCTTCCTTTGTTTGTCTGTCTGTCTGTCTATCTCTCTCTCTCTCTCTCTCTCTCCTCTTAAGTTTTGATTATTTAAGTCATTCAAGTTGTAAGGTAAAATATATTTTACAGTATGTTAATTATAAATTATCATATTTTTATTTGTACATAGATTGTCAATATGGATGATTTTCACATTGATGAGCTTATAGGTCAGCATGCACCACCACCACCTCCTCCACCTCCCCCTCCCCCTCCACCTCCACCTCCACCTCCACCTAGAGAGCTCAGAGATAATATTAGGAGAAATGTAGAGGACATCTTGAGAGACATAAACATTATTAGGCATGATCCATATCCATCTGTCCAGCTACTATGCCTTGCAGATAGCATGCAAGGTGTAGTAGATTCCATACAGACATTAGACTATGAGATTGATAGTTTTGAGTCATGGAGGGAGTCTATGCGTGTATATTATGTTGATGGCCTCTCTTATAAAGAGGTTAATAAGTTAAAAATTACAAAAAATTATTTGGCACGCTATTTTTTGAACCTTACAACGGGTGAGCAGATAGTTGGCAAGAAGCCATGCATTTCCATTAGATGGTGTAGACACCCCGGGATAGCAGAGCATTTTTGGGAGTGGTGGTGGATGATATTTGGCAATCCACCACATGCTAATCATGAGGTCCCACTTTATTTTTTGAAGAAATTATGGGCTGAGTTTGAATTGGGTAAGAAACCCAATTATTTTGACATGAGAGCATTTCAGGGGGTTGGCCGGGGCATGCCACAGAATAGGCTAGGGGCCAAATTGAGTGACAGAACTAGAAATCATGTGTGCAATGAGCCCCTTGTTCCTCTTCCATCTCCTATACTTCTTGCACCTGTCTATCATCGAGCAGTGCAGTCATCTCTTGGTTCTTTGAGTGCCCTTATGAGCAATTTGTTATAGCACATGACCTAGGTGAGGACTACCCCCAGCATAGCACATGTTTGCACGAGTTGTGGGGGCATATGTACAGGTCCCTAGTCTGATCCTGATGCTGCCTATGCTTCCCATGGTGGATATGGTGATGATGCTGGTGGTGCACATGGTGGATATGCTGATGATGATGATGGCACACATGGTGATGCCAGAGATGATATCTCATCATATGTTGATTTCCTCAATGCAGATGATGATAATCTCGCATAGGTAAATTTAAACAAAATAAACTTTAATTGATAATGTGTTTGACATATTTTTGTGATTTTGTAGGGTCTCTCATGTACGATTGAGATTGGAAGTCCTTCATTCTTTGCCCCATTAGTCACCGAGAGTCAGCTGCATATACCTGTAGTATGTTTTTCATTTATTAATTTTAAGTATTTGTATCTTACTAATTTATGTACAACTTTGATTCACACTTATTTTTTTGTAATTGTAGGCTTTTGGATTGTCTCGCATGTTGCACAATCCCATTTACATCTTGAATCATCGGTGACATTAGCTACGTGTCACACAGGTAATGTACACATGTTTTTATTCCATATTTATATATTTAATCAAGTTATATATACTTTATATTTTATGTATATATGTACTATAAGTTTGATTCATGCTTCATATATGTTGTTCAGGTCGACACCACCACGAGTCTTGGCATGGCTACAGGATTAAGCCAAATGCATCCATCGACACTATCCTTTGAGGTGATGATTAATTTAAGTAATTTTTCAATGTCCTATGTGTATCTAGATCTTTTTCAATGTCCTGTGTGTATCTAGATCTTAGATGATTAATTTAAATAATTTTTAATTTGTACTTAAATTTTTTTACAGGACTTGGCGTCATCCACTTTTCATGTAGTTGAGGATGAGGGTGCTCGAGACTAGACAGAGCAGGATCAGGGTGCTCAGGACCAGACAGAGTAGGATGAGGGTACTCAGGGCCAGACAGAGCATGTTGATGCATCGCAGTCCTCTTCACATGGAGTGAAGAGGACTGTAGATCAACTAGATGAGTATAGTTAGATTATGATGACTATTTGGACTATTTTGACTTGTTTTATGATGACTATTTGGACTTGTTCATTTTATTTATGATGACTATTTGGAATTGTTCATATTATTTTTGATGACTATTTGGACTTGTTTTATGATGACTATTTGGGCTTGTTTAGACTTGTTCATATTATTTTTACTTGTTGTTAGAGTAGGACTTGCATTATATACTAGTCCACTTGTTATCATATATTGTATTTGGACTTGTTTTTAGAGTAGGACTTTGTTTTGTGATTGTATGTATATATCATGAGTTGATATGATGGACATTATGATACATGTAAATTATTTCAGGACTTGTTATGTTATTTATCTTAGTCATGAGTTGTTATGTAATTTATCAATTTATCTTAATCAAGACTTGTTATGTAATTTATCAATTTATCCTTAAAAAAACATCTATCTAACAATGAGATCTATTAATTCATGTGTAATTGATCTAAGTACAATATCTAGATACGTGTTACAAGTAATATGAACACTTTGATTAACTATAAAAAAAATCATCTAGATCTAACAATGACATCTATTAATACATGTAAAATTGACAAGAACAATATGGATACATTACAAACTTAATAACTATTAAACAATGAGATCTATTAAGTGAACATAATCTGACCAATGTGCATAGTTTAATATTTGTAACAACAAAATTAGGTGAATACAAACTTATGAATTTAACTTAAATATTTAAAACAAAATTCGATGTATAAAAGTGAGTTCATGTGATCTTAAATTATTAACCCAAAATTGTATGAATACAAGAGTGCATTGTACTACATAAATAGTTCATGTCTATGTTCTTTGAGACATCTTGCTTCATAAAAATAAACATGTTGAAATCTTAGAATTTATAAACGTTCATTTAAAGTTAATTTTAATTTTAATTTCAAATCTATATCTGTAAATTATAAATTATGACACTTCAAAGAAGATGTGTAGAAAACATATACAAATATGACAATTGAACAAAAAATTACATGTATAAATTTGATTCAACCTAATGTACCATCAACATCCTCTCTTTTCTACAATGCAAATCTATGTTCTTCCTGACATCCTGCATCATAAAAATAAACATGTTGAAATGTTAGAATTTGTGTACTCGAGTTCATTTAAAGTTAATATGACAATTGAACAAAAACTTACATGTATAAATTTGATTCAACATAATGTACCATCAACATCTTCTCTTTTCTGCAATGCATCTAGATGTTCTTCCCGACATGGACTACATCATAAAAATAAACATGTTGAAATGTTAGAATTTATGTACTCAAGTTTATTTAAAGTTAATTTTAATTTTAAAGTTAATAAGACAATTGAATAAAAAATTACATGTATAAATTTGATTCAACCTAATGTACCATCAGCATCCTCTCTTTTCTGCAATGCGTCTATGATTGCCTCATGCTCTTCCATTGAAAGTGTCCATAAAATTTTATTAGTAGATCTCCCTTTGTATCTTTTCAATTTGATATTTGTTGCCACTACCAAATGGGAATAGTGTATAATCTTCTTTTCTGATTGGTAGTCTTCAAAAGCTAGTAAACCATTCCTTCTTGTTAGGTATTTGCGTAGCCATGTACCAACTACCACAATAGACCCAATTGGATACTAAAAATTATCATCATATACTTGATGACATATCAACTTTTTCTTGGGTTCTACACATAGAGCTAACTGATACTCTATCTGCTCTTCATTATCCTCAGGTGCAACAACAACAACATACACATGTCCTTCAAAACCAAATTAAGTACATGTGCACTATAAATAAAACTTGTTTAAATTAAAGGTTTATAATTCAAATATATATAATCATAAATTATATGACATACACATGTAACTAATATATAATTTAAAGTTTTAAAATAAATTGTATTAAATTACCAAGTTGTATGAGATCTGAAACATGATCATAATCTTTTGATGCAAAGGCATGATCCAGGTCTTCATTTATTATAACATCTTCATCTTGTCTCTCACTAGGTGTTAATAATTTTTGTTGCCATTCTTCAACCCATTATGTATTCTCGCATTCTTCCCATTCACCTGCAACACAAAATTGATAAAAACATGCAAGCTCCCTAGTCCATATAGTCCAAGTATTAGAATTAGAACTCCTAAATGAATGCCATTTAGCCGATTTGCTGATTGTATTACAATAATATCTTGAAAGGATATTATTCTCTTCAACTAGCCAGAAAAAATGTCTGATTGTAGAGTTCTGACTTGATCCTGTAGACAAACTTGTTTTACACCATTCAACAATTGTACATGCATCTTTAAATTTTGATTTTTCCTCAAATTTGAGTTGCTTTCTACAAAGGGCTCTCTTAACACATGCACCAACACCATCATGTTCTCCCTTCCCGTGTCTAGCCTAAAAAAAACTCCAGATATGTTGGATATTTATTTTCTTGTGCATCCTACTCAACCAATAAAACATTCTAGCATTCTTGAATTGTCCTGTGCAATTATCTGACTATATTAGATGTTGTGTTATATGAATTTCTCTCTCCCTTAAATTTTCATAAAAGGTATTAAAGCAATACTGGACAAACTCCAATGAGTGTAACTTATTATCACTCATATAGAAATGGTACTCTCTCAATATTTTCTGATCCTCTTCTGTACTATCAGGTGCATGTCTATAGACAATATGAACAAAAAATGTTACTGGCACTGAATTATAATATTGTGGTTGGATCTCATCTTGTGGTGCAAGTGTGTAGTTCTCTGCAAAGTCAACAATTGACAGTATACTACCAATTGGAAATGTATTCTTGCATATGCGAAATTGTCCATCAATCCATCTAGAATTGTGAGAGTGTTTCACATATTTAGGTATGATCTTACTCTTGAATTCATTCATAAAAGCATTAACACTAAGTTTTTCAATTATTAGGTCACACCATTTTCCAACTTTTCCATCCTTCAATGGATACTCAATAGTTTTAAATCTTTGTACATCAACTAATTGTTGTCCAAAATCAAATGAAATATTTTCATGCAAACATTCATCTAATAATGTAAGATTGCCACATACATCACATACACCAGAAACACATGCATTCAAAAGATAAAATTTCTCATTAGGTGGGTTACAAAACAAATTTGATATAAAATCCTTTATAGTTTCAGGTGGTATATTTATACCACATTCCTGCAACATTTCATTAGTGTGCATAGTAGAACATATAGATCAAAAAATATCATAATGATAATGAAATTGAACATGAGTTTTGCAAAAATAGGTGATTCTTTCTTTGTTAATCCTTACATACCATGGTTTACATTTTTCAAAAGATCTTTGACTAATACTAATAGTTAACACCTTATCATCCACAAATTTTTTATACAATTCTATTTGAGTCATATCTAAAAGGTGTTTTGGATGTGGATCATGAACTTTTGAACCAAATCTTAATTTAAGAACATCTCTGGCATTAGGGGATATTCTTGTATTATCATGCCAAAATTTTTCAATCAAAGTTTTGACTTCACCAGTAAGTTTCATGTCAGACCTCAGGAGTCTGCCACTAAAGGTCCATAAATAGTTTGCTAGATCACTTTCAAAGTTAACTCTTTTCTTTACAGCTCTTGCTAAAGTTTTACGATTAATATTAAGATATCCACTTATGTTTGAAATCATTCTTTTTGTTGGTAGTTCCCTTTGATCTTCAACTTGCAGATTTATACTTTGATGGATAACTTTAATATAACATTTGACTCTATCACCACTCCAAAGTCTATAAGGAAGAGGGCCAATTAACAAGGATCAAAAGAGATCCTCCTACACTTCGAGCTCTAATGCTCAGGCAGGTGTACCCTTGATTCACTTCTTCAAAGGAATCATAAAATGTTATACCAATATACTCTTTACTAACTGACTGAAAGATTTTATCATTTAATTTGTGTGTGTGTGGTTGATGACAATGAAATGCTTCCAGAGGATGGACCAGTGTCTTAACCTAGGGCAAAGAGTCACCCAATTACATACATCAACTGAAGATCTTAAATCAAACACTCCTGAGCTTAGGATAAATGCTTTGCCTATTACCCCTCTCCCTCAAGCACAAGGACATCAGATTCTTACTTGGTTGTAAACTCACTGAACTCACCCAAAAGACTTTAATCCTAACTTTGTTAGGAACTCAGAGATGACTTCACAATACTCTTTGTTTACCATATGTTAATACACTTTGTGACACTAACATATATGAGCTCAGAATTGAAATAAGAAGACATACACAAATGCAAGATTGGAGCTCAATAGCATTCTCATTAATATATTCAAGATCAATATACAATCAGAGCAACACAAAGATAGAAAAAGAACCCAAAATCTAGCTCCTCTTTTAGTATAATACCATCAACAACCAGGGACCAAAAGAAAGTTTTTGGAACCCGCAGTAGGTCAAAAATTCTGCAATATATACCTCCTAGTCACCTTGGAAACCCAAAATAGGTTGCAACAAGCTATAGATGACTAGGGTTAGGGTTTCACCCACTAAGTCCATTAGAAATGGTCACAAATTTATTACAGGGGAAGAAACCCAGGTAACCAGGAGAAAGAAAATCCTGGAGTGACTCCAATAATGATAATCTCACTGAGAAGGTACTGAGAATCACAAAAATACCCAAATGTCAACCTATTCAGCCACCTGCAACATGCCTTGAGCACAAAGAACATGGTAAAAACCCCTGTAGATGATCATGGCACACCCTGGACCACACTGCAATAGCAAGTGCCACCAAAAAAATCAAATCTGGCCGTGAAAGCATTCAATTTTAGTCCTTCTGGTCACATGAAACCCTCTACAAATTCAAATTTGAAATCAAACAGTCATTTCCATGGTGCCAGCAGCAAATCGGCTGTCATAATTTAAATCTGGGCCAACTTTAAGTCCCGACCGTTAGATCTTTCTATTTCACGGTCTTTAAGTCTTAACTCAACTGCCACCCTCAGGTTTACCTCTAGCGACTATGTGGCAATGCTTTTTCCTGTTCGCGGAAAGAAAACCTTAACCCATCTTTAACCCTGTGACCTGGTGACCAAAGGAACTTAACTCATCCCAGCCACATCTGGCGAACTAATGACAAAAGGTTTTTGCCAGTTCACAGAACATTTTAAGTCACTACTAAAATACTTAGTGATCATGCGACCTTCCTTCACTGAATCACTAGACCTTTAGAAAACTACCAAATAATTGCGCAAATGAGTGAAGACCATTGAAAATTTATCGAGCCGCTAAACACTTTATCAGAACCACTAAGACATTTGATAACCTTGGGCCCACCTGAAAACCTGCCACATGTCACTATATCATTTGCTACAATCACTCGGTCACTCTTGACACGGGACCCATTGACATGTCCAAGTAAGATGCGAGATCAATGGATGGCACAAGATCTCATGGGGTGGGAATATTCCTTAAGATCATGCACCGACCGTTGATTGAAAAACCTTCTCTGTAGGCCCCACTGACAAGATCCTTCTCAGCAACATGCCGACCAATGAGAGAATGCCAACTGTGCCAACATGGTAGTGGACCTGCGTCACTTTATCACCTCTAAGTAAAGTAAGATCGATGGCCAGCGTAAGATCTCAAACCTTTGACAGATCTCATGAGAACTTACGCCCATTGTCGATACTTTGCAGATGTCAGGACCCTCTGACAAGCCAGAAACCAAGTCCCACTGACAACTACCAACACATTAAATCGTGGGCCAATAAAAAACTGCCAACTGTGCCTATGTGTTATTTTGGACCCACCTTTATCTCTGTCACGAACACCTGGAGGATCAGAAGGATGGTGCAAGATTTGAAGGCCTCAAAAGATTCTATGCACTTACATGCCAACCGTCGATCTAGAATCTTAGTTGATATCACAGAGCATGACCCCACCATGCTACATAGGATACTCTAATGAATTAGGGACTGCCATGTCACAGAATCTGGCAGATGGACACACAATTTCTTCATTCACTCTGACAACCCTGCCACTTCACTATCTCCTTCAGCCAATAGGGAAATGCCATGTGTGCTTACCTGGTAGTGGACCCATCTGCAAAGAAAGGCAACGTCATGAAAGAGAATCAACGGTCATCCCAAAAGCGCAAGCCTTTGACAAAACCATTGCACTTTAGCGACAACCGTTGGATCAAGATGGTGTTAGAGAGCTAGGCCCAGGAAATATTAAGTCGAAACATAGGAAATATTAAGATACCGACTTAGGAAAATTAAAGCACCACCGGGCACATAGACTTAGGAAATATTAAACTGGGAGACTTAGGCAAAATGACAATTATTAAAAGGGGCCCGAAAACATTAGTTGCAAGATCGCATAACATGAAAAAGGTTCATGCGATCATGTGAAAAAGGGATAACAAATAAGCACATGCGAATTAGGACCTTTAAGTGACCCAAAAAGTTAACTTGAAATTAGAACAGGGCCTGGGCTTCTCAAAAGGTTTTGAACACAACGGCTAGTTTTTCAAAAATTTGAACCAAGGGTTTGTGCCAAAGACCTAAAAACAATTGCAGAGACCAGGGGACAAAAGCTAAAGCCATGAAATTTTTTGCATGTGCTAACACTTTTATCAGTAGTAGTTTTGTTTACTAAAGCTGTTGTTATTGCTTGTTGTGCCGCATTACTATCTTTAGAATGACTTTTCTTTCCAATTGTGTCAAAGGCACTAGCAATAGTTGATACAACTTGTTTTAGAGACTCATCCTTCTTCTTAGTTTTCACATAAATGCCTAACCTCTTCATCACTTTTCGCATTTTAGACATTTTAATTAATTGTAACATTAATTGACATTGAAACCCAAATTTATTATTATAAAAAAATTGTCTAAACAATCTGCTCGCATGTGTCCTAATCTGTCTCGATGAAACCAAACCATGCAGATTTTCTAACACATCAAATTTTAATTGAAATTGTTCATTTATTTCATTATCATTCAAATGAGTTTCTTTCTCAATCGGTGTTTTTGTCTACATTTACATTGTTGATTTCAATTTGAATTGGTGTTTGATTTTCAGTTTCAATTGGGGTTTGACTTTTAGTTCCTTTATCATTATCATTAACATTACTAATTTCTAAAATTTCACGTGCAATTAAACTTGTTAATCTATTTTCAGGAATAAAATTTAAATCATTTCTATTGTAACCTACTTCTAGCAAATCATGAACATCTTTATCAGAATAAGTTGTAACAATTGGATGCGAAGACATACCTGTATCCAATACTGGATTAGAAGATGCACCTGATTTTGCTTCTTCAACCTCTACATCCATTATGGTGTCTTCATTTTCCTCCTCTTTTGAAACAATTGTTGAACTTGATGCTCCAACATTATTTGGGGTTTGAAGTCTTTCTCTTCTTTCTCATTGTCGTTTTGCCTCCTCTTTATTTTATGCAATCTTCTCAGGTGTAAGATTCTTCTTTAACCTCTTTCTACATTGATTTGATCCCATTTTTGCACCAAAATTTGAATTGAAACAATCTTTTCTGAATGTCAAATTGAAAATAAGACAAATAAAAGGAATGTTGGCAGAAATATTTTCTTTGTCTGCTGCGAATCGATAGAAAACAAAATGAAAAGTCACAATCATTAGATCAGGCCCACAGTTTGGTTTTTTTGATTGCAACGACTCTTTAAGAAATGGGTGCTCATTTTTAGTTTCAAAAAATGGGTGCCCATTTTTAGATTTACAAAACGGGTGCTCGTTATTTGAATTTAAATAACGGGCACCCGATTTGTAAATCTATGGGTGGGAACCTTACCTTCTGGCTTGGGTTTTGGTTCAGGACAGGCTTGGTCCCACCAAGCCTATGCTTGACCCTGCAAAAAAATGGCTAAGGCATTACAGAGTAAAATTTTTGCCTTGCCATAATTTTTAGGACAACTTCCCAAGTGAATTTTTTGATAAAATGAAAACCCATTTTAGCTCTTATTGTGCAGATTATAAAAATATAAATTTTATAGTGATATGATGAATTTTAATATTTATACAATATTTATTAAGCCAATGTGGTACCTAAACTTAAAATACCAAGGTTAACTAAAACTTTAATAACTTTTTTAATTTTTAATTTTTTGAAAAATGAGTTATATGTAATCAAACTACATAAAATTCTTTTCAATTTAAAAAAAATAAAATGAAAAAAAGTGAAGTTATCATCAAATTATGGTGTCCGTACACCAGAGGTTTAAAAAATGTACTTTATAGTTAATTAAAAATTAATAAAAAAAAATATTCAGTAAAAAAATAAGATAAAATATTCTCATCAATCTTCAGTGTTTTAGGTACCTTTTCCCAAAAGGATTCCCCAAAATACATTCATTTACTTCAAAAAAGGGTGTCCGTACACGCGTGAGGTGTGGTCCTGAAACAGGCATTTTGAAAAAGTGGTTTTTAGACATGCATACTAAAATTCAATTTATACCATGTGGGTATTGAAATAAATTACATATTTGAAAACTAGATTCCAAGCACTAAATTTTATATTACTAAAGTTTTTCAAGATTCAATCTTTAAGTGCTTCAAATTTGGACATCAATTGATAGAAATTTTGAAAAATAGAGAAAACACTTCCACTTTTTGGCCAAAAGTGGGACCCAACTTCTTGCAGCCACCCACAATAGCATTGATGGTATTAAAAGATTGAATCAAAAGGCTTAGGCCTTGAAATCTCTAAAAAAGAGAAAACATTGTTCCTCTTCTACTGCTATTGAGCATAAAGGAAAAAATATTGGTGTGGGTCAAAATAACATGGGATTAGGACCAAATTTTGGTCCCTTGGTTAGAAATCATACACATGACAAATATAATACTAAGAAAGTCCACATTGTTCATGATGTTATGAATATTAATGAAGTGGTTATTTGCAAAAATGCGGCTCGGCTACAAAAATGCTAAAGAATTTATGTAGTATCCCTATGGGTACTTGGACTCTTTTGGTTTCCTTTTGTTTTGATATTGGCTAGCTATTGGTTTGCTTCTAGTTCTCTTCTATTGTTGTCTTCCTTTTTGGTGAAGGGTTTTGAGGTCCCTTCAAAACCTATTTTACTCTAATAAATAACCTATTTAACTGGATGGGACTTCCTTTAACTCTATAATTAGCAATATTTAGAGGAAAAATCCTTCTAATTTGAGTTGGGTAGTATGGAAGAAGAGAAATAATAGAATCTTTCAAGGTGTGGAGTGCTCAATTAATATTTTTTTTTTCAAATTTTCTAAAAAATGCCCAAGGAGAATCTAGCTGTCACTATTTGGCCTTGCTCTCTCCTCCCTCTTAACATGACAATCAAATTGCCAAAAATTTTGGCCACTTGGACTCTATACAAAAATTGAAAATACCAAAAAAATAAAAAAGAAGAAACACCAAATGGAGCCCCCCACTCCAAGTTGGTCCAGCCTTAATTTGGATGGAATTGCAAAACACCTAGCATGTTATTGCTACTGGAGGACTGATGAAAATGGATGATGGAATCCTAGTGTCAACCTATAGTGGTAAATTGTAGAATTATGTGAATAATGAAGCCAAAGGTATGGGCCTCCTTTGGGATCTCAAGATTGTGCTTTTGATTAGTGTTAGAGATCTATCAATTGAAGGGTACTTGAAGCTCATTGTTGATGTTGTTAAAGGATTATCCAGTGTCAATTAGTCACTTGATAGAATTATGGGAGAGTTTCACGTGATTCTTTAGGGATTTGTCTCCTTTGATATTAATAATGTTTATATGGAAGGAAATGTGGTAGCAGACTCACATGCTATAATAGGCTACAACTTGGAGGGTTAAAGTGTTGGAGATATCTTCATTCTCTTTGGGTAGATATACAAAATCTCTTGAGGAGAGAGTTATTAACCTTTAACGGTGATGATGAATGATAGACTATATTGGTTTTGGTGTTTCCCACTATTTACTTTATGGTACTAGGTTTTGCTTTGCTACAACCCTAACCATTTTTGTATTGAGAGGGAGTGTTGTGTTGACAATGCTATTTTTAATTTGAATATGGACTTGATGAGGTGGCATGACGGTCTGAGGATATTGAATAGCCTTGGTCAACATGATATTGAAGGCCCTCTAAGGTGTTTTATTCAATCTAGGTCGCCTTTAGTGAATTATGAAAATTACATCAATCTGAAGGTGGACGTAAGGAAGAGATGACATCATGTGCTAGTCACATATAGTCACTTAGGCATTTATCATTTCCTTCCTTATAAAGGAGTGTACTACTTGTACCTTGCAATGAAAATACCCTCGCTTGTGGAAAACTATAGATCACATAAGATTAATTTATGGGGAGGATGAATTAATAATTATAATACACATATAAAAAAACTATATTAAATATTTTAATATTTTTATTATATCATCATATGATATTATTATATTTTAATCAATATTATCTTATATTTATTATATTAATATTTCTATTTTTTAATATTGTGATAATAAAAACAACTCTTTGACATAAATGACAATATCAACTACTAACACAAGTCAGTGATGTTATGATTTTGACCATGTATTCTTTGTTAAAAACCAAATTAAAGTGTAATTGGTTTTGGCCTTATGACTCTTGTTCAAAAAAATATTATTACAATTATTTTATCCCGTGGTCATTATTTAGGAAAAAATAATATTATTGACATTAAAACCTCATAGCTATTGTGTAAACCAAAATAGGTTATTGATATTTTGACCACTATTTAAACCAAACTAGTGTTAATGATATTTTAGCCTTTAGGCCAGTATTGAAACCAAAAAGTATTAATGATGTTTTGGCTTTGTAGTTATTTTACAATAGAAACCATTGATGATTTACAAATGACCTTATGCCCATTTCGTAAGGTGGAGAAATTGAAAGATAAGTCAACTATATGGCCCTTGATTAAGTGTCTTATATATCATTATGTCAACTCATTGGGCAATGAAACAAAATAATACTTTGAATGTTATTGGTCTTTGTATTGATAAAAATAAGATCTAATTGTTAATTCTATTCTTAAATATCTCTCAACAAATTACAAGGTCAAGAGTAGAGGTCTATGATATCTATAATAATGAATGATTAGATGTTTTTGGGAAATGTTAAAATGGAGAGTTCTTAGATAGTGTTTTGTTGGTTGAAAATTATATATGTATGTACATTTATATATGAATAGTTGCACATATATATGTGAAGAACCATAGTTACAAGATCCAGACTCATCTTAACTCGAAAACCTAATTCTTGACTCAGACTCAGACTTGGCAAAGACTTGGTGAATTAAAAAATTCAAGAAATTCAAATATTTTAAAGGATTTAAAAGTTTTTCATAAATCCTTTAATAAATTGACCTTAAAGACAAAATAATCTCATCAAATAGAAGCTACTTTGAACACATACACATGTTTACATTGATCACATAAGTATAAATACAAATTTTAGGTTTCATCTAAAGGAAATAAGTTAAACTAAATAACACATTAGAAATATAAATAGTGTCAAATGTCTACAAAATTCATGAAATATGAAATCCATGGTATCATAAGTTCAAAACATATATCAAAACAAAATCTATATCCTAGAAGACTAAGGCTTAGAGGGGCCTATATCAATGACCAATAAACCACATAACTCTTGTAACTATGTTCAAAGAACTATGATTTTAATTATATTTTTATTTGATCATTTTTAATGAAATAGAATATTTCTCATGGCTAAAGATGAGACATATGAGACTTACGACCTTGTGAAATTTGGAAAGAAACTATATCTACATTAATTTTTATGTTCCTATAAATATTTGATAAGCGTGATTTTTATTATTATTTATGAGATTGAAATGTTCTTAATACATGTTTTTATTGTTTGTGGAATCATTATTGATATCCAATTTCAAATAGAGGTGTATGTGAACATACAACCACATAAATTTAAAAATCTTATATATTTTAAAATATTTTTCCAAACTAATGCAAAAAAATTACACGCATTATTGGTTCATCATGTTTAAAGTTGCATTACAATTAGAAGTATTATGCATAGCTAATGGGTATATTAGAAAGGTTTCTTGATATGTTTTAATGCATTAGTACATAGCATTAAATCCCAAATGGCCCAATGACCATATAGTTTCCTTAAATATGCTACTGTCATAAAAGGCAACCAACCAATTCTAGTATAAAGGTGTGTGGGGGATTTTTGGTCTATGGTTAGAGGTAAAGCACTCAGGTGTATTTTCCCTTTTCTAGTTAATAGTAAGACATAGATTATCAGAGACAACTTATATGATTCTCATTGTTATTGTTACAACATGACTTTGTAATCATGAATATTGACTTTCTAAGATTTAACTATGTTTACCATTTGATCATTACAATTTAACTAATAAGTCTACGATGCATTTATTCCCATTCAAAAAAATATTGTGGATTTTACTTCATATGTGATAACTTGAGAAATACATTTTAACGATGTTTTATAATGTTTTGAGTTAATAGATCCATATGGGTTTGTTATATTAATAATAGAATAAAATAAGTAATGAGAATCTAGATAAAAACTTAAGACCATTTACAACTAGAATACCATAAGTCTAAGATTCAATCTTCATAAAGTGTTAATAATAGAGACTTCATATGGTGGCTAAAAGATTATAATATGTATCATTTGGATCATTCATATTGATTGAAAAATTAAAATTATCACATTAGTGAAAAAATAATAAGAATATGAGGAAAGGGGTGAAATCACCATAGAGGGCCAAGAGATCAAAATCAAACATAAATATTTACAGTTCACATTTCTTAGATTGAGTGTTGCAGTGTAAAAAATTGTAAACCCTTACAATTTCACACTCATTTTTGAGTCCTTGTACCTTAATGTGTCTCCTTGTTGTTCTTTACAATCCTATTTATGACCTCTTCACTATCAAATTGTTTTCACATGCGCTAATCAAAAATATCTTGGGAAACCTATATAAGAACATCATTTCATAATTTATTTTCATCTTCAAGTATCCTAATCATTTCCTAGAGAAAGAATTTTGAGAAAGATTCTTTATATTTGTGCATTACAGAGAAACAAGTTACAATAATCTTCATGCAAGGGAGCTTTCATGATTGATCTTGTTTTGAAGTGTCATAGTGTTGCATAGACACTTGAGGGTCTTATCCAAAGATCATTGCATTCATAAATATTATCAAGCTTGAGGTATAATCTTGTGATATTTAGTATTGTACTTTAGATTAAGCTTTCTTCTTAATCATCATTGCTATAAGAAAGGTTGAATCCTTTCATGGCTTGAATGAGGAAAACCCCTATGTATCCCAACATCATTTCTCTCTCAAGTATTGTGTGTAATTTTTAAGATCTAAGAAAGAAAAATTATAAATCTAAGAAGAGTAGACTGAGACAAATAAATCCATATTTTGAAAAAGAAAAAAAGCCTGGATTTATGGCTGAGCTACATAGTTCAAAAAAAATTTCACAAATTTTTTGAGAGACGATCAAAGCAACATCCTGAGTCAGAATTCATTCACAATATCTACATCAAAATCTCTAAGACTATGTCACCTAGCTACACACTCTCGTATTGTTAGGCCTGAACTTCTATGAAATGTTTATCTCTGATTCTTTATTCTAGATATGTTCTCAAAGTTTTCATATCTAATTTTTAGCTTAATTCTTATGGGAGCAATATCAAATTTATATTATTTTCCTAATTATTATATCTAAATTGATTCAATCAATCAATCAAAAACACAAAAGAGGGATAATTCAACAAATTGAGTCAAGTTCTTTCCAACAAGTTTGAAGTTGGGCCTATTGAATCATCCTTAAATGTGAGGATGTAAATAGGCTTGATTCCTATCTTAGACTAGTGATTCCTTACTCCACCACATTACAATTGTTAATAGATTATAAGGTAAATGTGAGGATCTTTTTCCTTTAAAGCTACAAGGTGAAAATCTATTTCTTACAAAATCTATTTAAGGAATTTTTTCGAAAAGACACAAATGCTTGACAATCCTAGATATTAAGTTCAAGATAAGAAGAAAACTAATGAATCCTTGACCATCATTGACATGTTTGTAGTAAATGGTATTAAACCAAAAATTAGAAACACTATTGATGTAGAAATGGTGTCTAAGTCCAGAGAGGTCATGGAGTTGAAGTTTATAAGTGTAGGTGTTGTGAGTAAACACATTTTGTTTGGTAGTTTTAATATAATTAAATTCTAAAAGGAATATAAAGTTAAAATTTATTGTAATTAAAAGTTTCATATTTTTTTTCCTTATGCATTAAGTGTTATAGTGATTGATATTAAGAAAAAGATATTGTATTTTCTATTTTCATTAAATTTTATTATATCAATAATATTAAATAATTTAAATAATTATAATTAAAATTTCCTAAACCAATATATGATACTAAACATTAATAATAATTTATTCCATCACATTTTTATTTCTCAAAATGTTTGATTAAAATTAAAAAATAATTTAAATATTTGATAAAAAGGACAATGATCATATATAACATAATATCTACTTTTTCTCAAAAAAATTATTGAAAATCATAAAATAATCTTTAATTAGATCCTATAACAATTAAAAAATCTTATTAATTTTATTATTAAAAAATTATTAAATTTCACTTCAAAATAATTATATTTCAATTAAGTTAAAAAAATATTTTATTGCCAAAGGGTCGTAGCTAAATTAGTTGAGCATAAATTGTGAGGATGATGGTATGTGATATAGAAATATTTCCCAAGGTTCAAATCCCTGAAGGTTTGTTTAGGCTAAGTTGGACTCCAAGGTGAATTTGACAGACTAGAATCCCCTTGTAGGTGGTTGCTTAGCCAAAGAAGAATTGTAGTTCAGATGTATGCTCACTCAAGTCATTGTAATATGCTATATATAAATGTAGAGAGGACAACATCTATATATGTTGACATATTTCTCTTTAGAAAACTATTTTATTAATTATTTTTTTACTCAATAAAATATTATTAATTATATAATGATATTATATAAAATCTTATCAGTATTGTCTACCTGAAAATCCAAACCACCATACCCATCTATCTTATGGCAGTCTAAACATACCCAACCATATACCGGAGACCATATAAAAAATTTACCCTGCAAACTTCACCCATTCCCATCCCATAGTTATTAAAAAAAACTACAAAATTGCCTATGAACAGGCCTGTTACACTTCAATGACATATACAAATATCAACCTGACAAAAATTAAACAGGAGCAATCAAAAAGGGGCTATGGAGTTATGGAACTCCTAACATGATCCATAGCACCACCAACACCTTATTGCAGAGCGCCAATCACAACAGAGCCACGTACCTGGTTGTGCCTTCCACACACCACATCCTCGGCTACGTCCACGAGCACCTCCGTTGCTTCCTCCATGGGATCCTCCTTCATAGCTAACATGACCCCAACCCCAATTTGACACATTGCACCTCCGTTCCCTCCTCTGAGCTTCTATATCCATCCAGGCTCTTGTCAACTTCAATCTTAAAAGGAATAGATCCATCTGACTCCTTGGAATCCCAACCATCGATTCAAGTTCCCAATCATGCATGAAATCTACCACCAGAGCCCACGCCCTATGAGCATCCTCCTTTCTTTTTGGATTTTTCCCCAATCCTCTTTGCATAAAAAAAAGATGTACCAACGGAGGAAACCTAGGGTAACCAAACCAATCCCCATGTACGGTCACAAAACCCTGACTAGGAATGACACATTGAAGGATATTGTCTAAGCCCATCCGCCATTCCGAGCGAACGCACCTCTCCATGATATGCTTCACCTTATCCTTCAACTCAAAATGTAATCCCCACACAAAGAATAGGCAATAGCTGCATTGGTGCAACACTGAGAGTTGGAAATCATGTACTCCACGTCCAACAAGGCTCTAATCATCTCAACAAAAAATAGATGCGTAGTAGTGAAGGTTTTTAAGTCTCTCCTCTGTTACGAGCCTTTTGGAGACCATCTGCTACTTTTTGGTGTCAAATAAAAAATTTGGTGCCATGGAACCTCTCTGCACTCCAATCTACTTAGACCACCTAACTCTCTCAACACCACAAATTGCGCTTTTAGAAATGTGAATCAAGGAATATATAGGGTACTTCATTCCTTTGCATTGAATGCACAACACATGATATGTGCGAAGAAAACCTCACAGGACACTATATTACCCCACCTTGATAGCATTGAATATATACCAATTACCAAAATCAAATGTAATCTTTCCCGTGCCCAAACATCACATCACCTTCAACAACCTCGGTATGATGATGTCATCTTCCACATACTACAATAACGTTGCCCACCTTAGGGTGCCACATCAACTACCAATTTGGACAACGATTCAGCCAATGCATTTCCCTCTCGATATATATGTGAAATATTGAAATTTTGGAATGAACATAATTTCTTCCTGATAATTTTAACAACTTTTTTCAATCGTCATGTGAAAGACTTACCTGATGAGATAGCATTTACAATAAACTAAGAGTCCCCTTCCAAGTGCAGATTTTCAACTTGTAATCTTTGTGCCAACTGCACCCCATCAATGCTGCTTGGACCTCAACATGATTGTTAGTCCCTTTATTCAATCTTTTGTGCTTAGTTGCGATGATATTTCCACTTGCGTCCCTAGCTAGACATCCGGCTCCCGAAATTCCTAGGTTTCCCCTCACAACCCCATCAAAATTTACTTTAATCCAAACCTGATCCAGGGCTCCCCACTTCACTTCTTCTCTTTTTAGTTTTTAGGATCAACCCCTAGGAACCCATTAATGAGATATTTTATTAATTATTAAATCAAATAATTATACTATATTTTATTACTATAATATTATATGATTATTCCATGAATAATTTGCATCGATACAATTATTATATTGCTTCCCTATATTTATGATCCCACAATCACTTATACCTATTATCCTTATTACGTTTTGGTATGCAATTCCCTCTCTCATCCTTCTACTATATATCTTGCTATTTTCTTGTTGATTTTTTTATCTTTCTTGCACAAATGTTGTGATTTATAATGAATTCTAATGTAATATTTTAATATTTATTAAATTTTATTGTAACTTATTATTCTATGCATACATTTTTATCATTTTATTCACATAGTTTCACTCTCTTTTATTAAAAATGTAAGTTGTATTTTATTAGATCATGCCATATTTTTCATGTATAGACATGTATGTTGGAAGAGACACATCTCTCCATACATGTACCTATTTAAGGATCTATGTATTTATCTATTTTGAATATTGAATGCTTTCAATTCATGCTGTATATTTTCTATATGGTATCAGAGAAAGAAAATTGTAGGAGACCTAACTATTAAAAATCTGGTTGACTAAGTTTGCAAGAGCTTAGATAGGGAAAAATGATAATTAAAAATAGTTCAAAGTGATTGATTGTGTGTTAGAAGAGAGCACACTATAAGAGAATTTTTAAAGATCATTATAAAAGTTCGCAACTAAGAGAGATTTGTTCTAGTTTAATGTTTCTAGTTACAGTAAGCATAAGTTGTTGTTGAGATTACAATTAAAATAAATTATTTATCAAGATCATGTAAGAGGTTGCCAAGGAATTGCATTGTTTGCCAACATTATAAAGAATGTATGTCCTTTTTTTCATTGTTGGTCTAGATTAGATAAAAAAATTAGGCACCTATATATTTTGTGGGCCACAAAAATACTAAAAATTACAAGCCTTTCATATAATCACATTTCAAGAATGAAACAATGAGTAATAATTTTATTTTTTTTAAAAGTTACAATCCAATTTAGGAAATAAAATTTTCCAAGATAAGGAGGAATCAAGCATACCAAAGTAGAGTTAAAACTAATAAACTAACTACCTTGTAAAGAAAAAAGAAAATCCTATCAATGAGAAAAGAGATAACTATTTTTAAAGGTAGACCACACCCAATAGAGAGAAGGATTCATTGTAGAATTGGAGAAAAGTCTTGAGTGAATTCAAAAGGTTGCAACTATAGTACACACACACACACACACACACACACTATCGTGTGAAAATTGAAGAAGCTACCAAATCTGAAAGATAATTTAGAAGATAGATTGAGTTAATAGTCATCACTTGCAAGTGAAAGTGATCACAATATTATTTTTATGAAATGTTACAATTGAAATAAGAAACCATTTTTTTCAACTCAAGAAACAATTGAAACCTCAACATCAATAACTACAAGAGATAAGTAAGTCACAAAAAATAAGATTATATAAGAGTGAAGACCCATGAAGCTACCAAAGCAAGGTGATATTAAATTTTGTAAGTGAATCATTGTGAAGTATTTTTAAGCAACAAAAGTTTCAATCATTCATTTCAATGAGAAAGAGTGGTCAAAGAGAAAAGAGAGAAAATGAGAATTTAATGTTTGTGGAAGATGAACTAGAGGAAATTAGAAGGAATTTAATAAAGAATTAAATTCAAGAAAATATTTGAGAAAAGGAAGAAATATCAAAATTGAGAGAATAAACTAATATTTTCAATCAGCCTTTTAAATCATATATAAAGGAAAATCAATGCTTAAAGAATAAGCCTACACTATGCCCTCTCATGTGATACACATGACTTATTTTATTCAATTGATAAATCATGTAATATTGTTAAAAGTTATTTTGATAAAAAGTATATGATTGGACATGATAAAATATTTGAATCTATAATTCTTACTAGTTGTGCTTAGAGAGTCATGGGGACAATGATAAAAGATTTTTTCAACAAATGTTGGTTTTTTAAGCTAATGAAAAAAATGATATAAAGGAAAAGGTTTTGGAAAATATGGACATATAACTGTAGAGCCCATTGAAGCAATACTGAGGTCAAAAAATAAATGCCTTTGTGATGTCAGGGAAAAATAAATAAGCATGCTATTGCAAGTATTACAAGTTCAAACGAACCAAATCTAGGGTTATAATATATGCAATGTTCTCATTGCCATAGACAAGGACATAAAATGAAAGTATGTTGAGATCTTCATCCTTGTACTATTTGTGGATTGAAAAATCATTTAAAGAAATTTTATTGGAGCAGAAAGTGGAAGAAAAAACATTTAAAAGATATTATATAGATGGATTGCAAATGGATTGGCATATATAATTGGTAAAAGGTCACAATTATGTTTAAAATGGTTTATGAGCATAAATTTTCTCATATTATAAAAAAACAACAATCATAAAAGATCTAATTATCCTATAAAGAATTTAATTTAATCTAGAGATTATTTACTACTATAAGGGCTACTTTAATAATATCCATGTGGCACACCTAGTGCAAGATTTGAAGTTGGAGCACTCATATGTGTATACTGACTACCATGGATCAGAAATATCATTATTTAATGGTTTTGATGTTGGTTGTAAAGATCATTTTTAAACCTAAGAAATTATAGCATTGGTTGCAAAGATAATTGATCAATGGATGCTTGTAACATTGATCATAAATATCTTGTTGTTCGACATGAAATTCTATAATGTTAATTGCAAAGAGAATTGAAGTTGTAGTGTTGATTGTAGATATTTTTACTAAAGTTGTGAATAATTTGATTGCAAAGATATTTAGAAATGCTATACATTCTCTATTTATATTTGTAAGGTTTTGATCACAAAGATCTTTAGAAACACTTCGCTCTATTTATTGATATCAATGAAAGTTTTGATCACAAAGATATTTGAAAATACTTCACCTTCCTTATAGATATAACCATGAAAGACATCTTATTATGAATAATGATAAACAAAAGTTATCAAGGGAATTCAAAGTAAGGATAAGGCTATGTACATTTTGAAGTCAATAACATTTAAATATTCTTCATTTGTAGATGAGTTTCTAACAAATGTATTTGCTATAGGCGGCCCCCAATATCTAATTAAGTTGTGTGATAAAAAAAATTAATGAGGGGTGTTAAAAATATAAACTGTATTATATTAGGCTATGTTGAACATTTTTATTGTGTAGGTATGTCTATTAGAAGAGACATATCTATCCATATGTCCACTTATTTGAGGATCTATGAACTGATTTATTTATCCATAATAGAAAAATATCAATTCATTCTGTCTAATTTTCTACATTTCCTTATTACTCTCCATATATATTATTTTACCATTGCATATTTAATTTTATGCACATTAATATTATATTATTGTCTAGTATGGTCTAAAACAATTTCAATGTGCTTGTTAAGGTATGATCGACGAGAGCAGAAGAAGGAGCGGGAAACTACATTTGAATGCAAGGGCTTCCTTTGTACACAAGAGAGCCACTGTAACAAACGGTGGAGGGGAAGAGTAGGATGATGACATTGATGGAAGACCTTTAGTACAAGGGATTATCACTTTGGAGGGTTCATTCCCCTCTGGGACTATATTTGCCCCTTGACAATGACATTTTTGGTGGATCTTTGGGCTTCAGGGTGTGTTTGGACATGAATCTATGTCAGTTGCATCTTCTTTGCATGGAGATCTTAGGATCCAACTTCTTTGGTGGGGTTTGGCTCTATATTTTGGCGGGGAGGCATTTTTGAGGCTAACCATGCTCTTTGTTGTGATGTCCCCATCTCTTCTTTGACCAACAACCCTACAATCTCCATGGTCTTTGAATCTCTTGGTTTTGTGGCTTTGGCTAGGGTATCTTCTAGTGGTGTTTGTCCTTGGCGGAGGTCAGTTTGGAATGGGCTTTCCCAAGTCACCTTTTGTTTGCCCCAAATTTTCTCTACTTTTCTCTTCTCTTGCACTGTCCTAGCCGTTGCACTTGGCGTTAGAGGGCTTTTTTTACCCTATTTTCTTTTGGGCCCATATCAAGTTGTGGGGATTTTTCTTGCATTTGTTCTAGTCATTGGTGATTTTATTTCTATCGAATCAAGGTCATGTGCAGAGATATATCTGGTGGAGCTCTTGTGAGTGTGATGTGGTTGGCCTTGTTGCACATATTTCTTCTTTTGTCTTGATCATTTCTTTTCTTTTTCAATTTTTGAATAGCTATGTCTTTGGTCCTCTTGTTGTTGGTGAAGGGGACTTTGCGATGCTCACCTCTTAGGTTTTGTCTGATTTGTTTGGTTTAAGTGCCTGAATGGCTCTAGTCTCCCTCATGACTCCTTTGTTTTCTTCTTCTGGTTAAGAGAGGTATTTTGATGCTGGTGCTGGTGTTGGGTTTCCTTGTATGGAGATGTTGGAGCTCGATGGGGGTTTTTTTTTTACGAAGAAGATATTTGATGATCTCATTTCCCTTGTCTTCCTCTCTCTATATTGGGTTTTTCCTACCTTGCAACCCTCTCTTTTAAGTGTTGGAGTGGTGTTTAGGGTTTCCTTTTTGGGAGGCTTCTTTTCCTAGGAGTTTGGTATTCTATTTAATCTGCTGGTGAAGCTAGATGGTGTTGATTTTATTAAGGGAGTGAGCATTTATGATTTTTTCCCGTCCATCTTTCTCCTTCTATTTTAGAACCTTTCCTCCTTGGAGTTGAAGTATTTTGTTATAGGAAGCTTGTGGTCTAAAAGTATAGTATTGGGGGATGTTGGTTTTATGCATCTTAAGAGGGTGGGCACTATTATTCTTATGCCTTTCTTCCCTTGATTTATGTGCTTGGAGGGCTACACTTTTGGGGTGTTCGGGTTTTTTTGGGAAGATGGTGGAACTGTTATGGCCTGATTTTTTTAAGAAAGAGAGCTTCAATGACTTCAATCCTTTCTTCTTTTTCTTTGCTGGCATTTCTCCACCCTATTTTTGGGGCTTCCTGGTTCTAGTGTTTGGTGGTGTTCTTTAGGAGTTTTATCCTCAGGGAAGGTTGGTTTTCTATTTGTTAGAGTGGGAAGTTGGTTGGTACTAATTTTTTTAGGGAAGGGTGCTTTAATAATTTTAGGCATCCTGATTTCCTGCTCTTCTTTAGGATTCCTCTTCCTTTATTGGTGACTTCTCTTGGGGTCACCTCTTTGTGGAAGGCTAGTATCCTGGTTATAGAGGTTGGGAAGTTGGATGGTGCTGATTTTCTTTTGGGAAGGGGATTTGATGATCTTATCCCTTCTAATTTTCTTCTTCTCTTCGAGATTCCTCTTTCACTAGAGGTGTCTTTTGGTGGTGGCGGTTTTAGGTACAATTGTTGGAGTGGATGCTCTCTGTGGGATTTTGGGTTCTAGTTAATTCAGATAGGGAAGTTGGCTAGTTTTTTTTTTATTTTAAAAATTAGGGCACCTTGATGACCTGATTCTCCTTGTCTTCTAAGGTGTCCCTTTCTACTAGAGGTGAGTCCTGTTGCTGCTACTGCTTGGTCTTTAGGTGGTTTCTCCTCATAGGAAGTTGGTATCCTATGTGTTGAGGTGGGGAACTTTGTTGGTGCTAATTTTTTAAGGGAGGGAGCTTAAATGATTTTAGGCCTTCTTATTTCCTCCTTTACTTTAGGGTCACTTTTCCTTTGGAGGATGTATCTTTTAGTGCTGAGGTTTGTTCTTTGTGAGGCTTCTCTTTGTGGGAAGTTGAGATCCTGGTTGTTGAGGTTGGGAAGTTAGCTGGTGTTGTTTTTAAATAGGGAGGGAGCTTTGATGATATCAACCCTTCTAATTTTCTTCTTCTCTTTAGGGTTCCTCTTTCACTGGAGGTATCTCCTATTGGTTTTGGTTCTTGGTACAGTAGTTTGGGTGTTTCAATTTTTGTGGGATTTTGAGTTTCTGATAGTTAAGATGGGCAAGTTGGATGATTCTGATTTTTTTAAGAAAGAGTGCCTTGATGATCTCAGTCTCTCTGATTTTTCCTATCTCCTTTAGGGTCCTTGCCTACTGAAGGTGATTCCCCTTGCTACTAGTGTTTGCTGTTTGAGAGGCTTTTGTTCATGGGAGGTTGGTATCCTATTTGTTGAGGTGGGGAAGTTTGCGGGTGCTAATTTTCTTTTAAGGGAGGATACTTTGATGATTTTAGTCCTTTTGATTTCCTCCCTCACTTCAGGATCTTTTTTCCTTAAGAGGTGATGTTTCTTGGTGATGGTGTTTGCCACCATGTCATGCACGTTCAACTATTAATGTCGTATAATCCGCTATCCTTCACTTATTATAAAATAAAATCTTGTATAGACTAGTACTTGTATCTATAGGAGGTTGGGTAACCGATGTTTAAGCACAATGTTCTAGTGGGGTTTGAACCTTGGTGGCAGCCTCACCAACGAAGTGTTTCAATTGCTACTCTAAATAGATCACCCCTATCTTACATTATTTTTTATTATCATATTAATTTTTTCAATTTTTTAAAATTATCATAATAATAACTCTTAAAAAAAATACTTTCATTTAATTTCTAGATGTTAATTTCTAGACAATATATTAACTGATTACAAGATTTTCACAAATATCTGCAAATATAGTAGGATGTCCAATGACCCTATTTTATTTCTACACTTCCAAATAAAATGAAATGATTTTTTTACTTTTCTATAATCTGAAGATTAAAGATAATAGATTTTTACAATCCATGACAATGCTAATCTGGATATTATTTAACAAAAATTGGAAAATAATTTTGGAATAGATGCTTTCAGACGTGGAGACAAATATATTGGGAATTTGTAGACTGGCAATTTCACTTGTAAAGCCTATCAGCTAATCATTGGGAATTTGTAGACTAGCAATTCCACTTGTAAACTTTATCAGCTAATTAACAGAAGACAAAGAAGATATCAGAATAAAGATCTGTTCATTGAGAGTAAAGAGAGTTCCAAACATAGATCTATTTAATTAACAGATGCACGCAATTAATGAAATGAATGATTTTTTTGATAACGTTTTAAGGCCAAACAATAAATAAATGTTTTTAATAACATTCAGAGACCAAACAGCCTATAGCCAGCCAAGAGGGAGAGTTCATAGAGAGTTGGTAAATGTTTTAAACGTCTTGCAAAACTGTTAACATAGAGAGTACCAAACACGTATTTGATTTATCTATTTCATGAAACAGCCGATCTGCTATTGTAAAGTTATTAAGATTAATGACTCTATGTTACATACCAGTTTCTCAGCGTATACAACTCTTTTGTAGCGTTAACAAAAAAATCCCAGTTGCTTTGGCATTTAGCAAGAGACTAGGGTTCCTACGATAACTATGGCTGTGTACGAACTGAAATGCCCATAAAAACCAGGCAAATGCTTGCTAATAATAGTGACTAAGGGAGGGCTCTGAGCTTCGTTTAAGTATTACTCTTGCATTGGAGAATCCAGAGAACAACCGTGGCAATAACCAAATACAACTGACACGATTATTCAATAAATACCCAGTTCAGTGAAGAGGGAAAAACGAGTTTATCCGTAAACACCCAGAACAGATGATTATTATTCAATAAAGTCCACTCCAAAGCCATGTATTTCGAATGGTTAAGGTACATACCAAGAACAATGAAGAGGGAAAAGCAAGCTTTGGATGTCAGCCGTTGTCTTACCCCCCAGCAAGAGCAGAAGTGAAAACCAGCAACCAGCAACCACTATCACACCACAAAAACGTTTGAATTCTGCCTTTTATCGACCTTCGGCAAAGCTTAGATCCTTTCCCCAAATAAATTATCAATTCTGATTAAAATAGTGAATGCTTAGACCAGTCAACAGGATTGTAAACAAATAACATAGGATTCACAAACACGGCACCACAAATCCCTAGGTACTATGTAGAGAGCCGCTTTAGAGGCTAAACAAGTGATTGCAATAGAAGTACGCAGGTGACCAGCGTACGTGAAGAGTTATAAAATAGCAGGAGAATGAAACTTCCCATGTGCCCAGACCTCGAGATTGTAGAGACATAAAAATTTAATTAAAGGGATTGCGTATTGACCACCCGATCTCGACTTTGGAATGCAAGCTCCGCGAGAAAGTGTAATGGTGAAATGAGTCCGTGTGAATGTCAGACTGGGTCAATACTTTTTATTCTAATCGTAAACCTGATTAAACTATTTAAATTGTCGATCAAAACAAAATAGAAGTTGCTTCATAAATGGATGCTAAGTGGGGCATATGGTGAACAGTAAGGGAAACGTGGCCATTGATGAAGAAGAACATCTAATGTTTAGGAGGTTAAATATTAGATAGTCTATGAGACATTCAGTCTTGCAATTTTTTATTTAAACAGTTTTTTTTTTTTTTTTTCCTATGTAGAATGATGATGAGCTTCCACAATTTTTCTTTTCTGAAAAGACTATACCATGACCTAGCTGTCAAGATATTAACATAACTGCTTCTAATATCGCTATAAGTATCACAATCCAAAATGAAGTGTCTTTTAGATTCAACTGCCCCTCAAGTGCAGAGAACACACCCTTTCTTCCCAATTTGAAGGTTAATAGATTTGTAAATGAAGATTCAAATAGATATTGGAGGAAAAAAAATCTAGTAATTTACTGTACATCTAATCTGTTCCATGCATGTGAAAGCATAATATTTTTTTTTGGTGAGTAAAAAGTCGTGTGTGGGGCAGGACCTAATGTATTATATTAAAAAAAGAGGTTACATCCGAGTATTTGCAAAAACCAAAGGAACAAAATGATCACACTAGAGAACAAAATGGTGTTCTCAACAACTACCACAAACCCACCTAGCAAATATCAATCTAATATACTTAGAGACACCAATATAAAAAGGAAATATCTACTTGATTGCAAGCTCCTTCCTTCCCCTTGTTCTCAAGCAGGGGCTAGCCTGGACATTAGCACCACCACCATCGGTCATGATCTCAGACCTACAATTAGTCCTAGTTAACTCAAATTCAACTTCAACAACACTTGGAAGATCCTCTCTAATCTCTGCTTTGAGCTTCTCATCCTCGTCACCACTATCCATCCCTTCAGCTTGTTTATAATCCTTGATCTAGTTGCCACCCTCATTGAACATCATGCCTAATAGCTTCTTCTGATCTCACACACTCATTAGATTCATCAGCCTCTTCAAAATCTTCAGGATCTTTCACCATTAGCTCTAATACCACTTGTAGGTGTGGATGGAGTGGAAGTAAACACATAGTTTTAGAAACACATACACAAATACATGAACTCAAGTGCTACAACACTTTTATCTTCACCAAACAACTTTATCAAACTCTATCACATCTTCTGAGAATGCTACAACATTCTTCTTCCACTCATGATCCATATTGATCAGATAAATATCCAATGCTTACATCCTTACATAATGTCTCTATTTATAGAGAACAAACTAGAGTTTTGTATAGTCATATAGTAGTTACAATACACATATTCATTCAAACAACATAGTGATGCAGGGGCATTCTAGGGTACTTAGTGAATCTTCATGGTGGTGTGTTGTTTTGGTTCTACGTTACTTGGTTGAAGCTTTAACTGACGGTCTCAGTTATTGAAGGAAGTTCGGTTGTTAAAGGAACTCGGTGAAACCTCTTGTGCTTGGTGGAACTTATACTCAGTCATGCCTATGGTGCTCGGTCGATGTGCTTGCTCAACGATGCCTGTGTTGCTCGGTGTTGCTTAGCGTGGTCAGTTATTTCATTGGTGCTCAGTTGTTTCTCTAGTGCTCGGTAGTTCTGGTTTACCGACTGGAGTTCTTGGAGATTTGGTTGGCCGACTTGGTGCATTTATTGTTGGTAGCTTTTGTTGTATTCTTCTAAGTAGATCTAGGGGCCGACATGGAGAATTAATTGTTAGGCTATTTGAGAGCCGACTATTGTTGCATTTAATATTTGTTTGTAATAAGAGATGACTTGGCTTAGGAGTTAATTGTTTCTTCCAATCGACTTGTGGCTGAAGATTAGTATTTAAGGAGTGTTTGGGTAGATGTTTAGGAGTCAGTCAGCAGATTGGTAGAATGTGAAGGATAGCATTTTGGATCCTATGAGATCTTGAAGATCAGATTGTTATCTAATAGTTTGTAATAGCAGAGTTAGTGGTTGCATGCTTGGAGACAAGGAGATTGCTTGGAGGCTTGCGAGCTCAAGTTGAAATCTACCTTAGTGTTTTCCATCAGTTGCTGATTTATTTTCAGAGCTGGACTAGCTGACAGATTACATAAATACTTTGTGATTGTATTTGGCCCTAACTCGGAAGGCTTTATAGCCGGGCATGTTAATCAAAATTTAGTTGAAAACATTGTCTTGTTGTGTTATTCCACATTGTGGTGTTTGGTTGCTTGTTTGGACTGTCCTTAATTGGATCCTCCTTACCTGCCCCGCGTTAGGTGGTATTAGAGCTTGCAGATCTTGAGTGTGTAAACCGATCTCCGAGTTGAGGCTGTTTGCACCAGGACCTTGTTGGTGATTTATTGCTTTGGGTTTTCAAAAATCTTGAAGGATGCCTCCGAGAAGATTGGACCCTAGGGCGATTGTAGATCTCTGTGATGCCGTGGAATCAAAGATTACAGAGAAGGTTAAAGTTGATTTTAGATTTGAGATGGAATTGATGAAGAATGACATGATCGCTGAGGTCATGAGAGCTATTGTTGGTATGCCAAGGAATCTTGGTACTGATGATGGTTATGAGGAAGCTGCTGAAGATTTTGAAGCTACTAGATCTAGTGGAGATGACCGGAGAGATAGATATGGTGAAGATAGAACTGGTCGGTTGTATAGATCTGGAGCTCGGTTAAGTTCTAGTTACCGAATGGAAGTTTCTACTTTCTCTAGTACTTTGAGACCTGAGGATTTGATTGATTGGATTGGTGAATTAGAAGACTTCTTTGAGATTGAAGAAATTGAAGATCCTCTTAGAGTAAGATTGGCACAAACTAATTTGAAGGGACATGCTGCTCTTTGGTGGAAATAATTACAAAGAGATAGAGAAGATGAAGGTGAAATGAAGATCAATCGGTGGAGGTTGATGGTGACTAAATTGAAAACTTAGTTCATACCTGCTGACTATGAGCTTGACTTGTTTAAGAAGTTGCAGAATTTGAAGAAAAAATATTTATCTGTGGAGGACTATACCAAGGAGTTTTATAAGTTGACTATTCGGTTTGGACATAGAGAACTTGGTAAAGAAAAGGTAGCTTGGTATTTGAATGGTTTGAGATTCAATATTCAAGATGAGCTTGGTATGCTGAAGATTGATTCAGTTGAGGATGATTATCAATATGCTCTGAAGGGAAAAGATAAGTTGAAAAAGAGACAACATAGTAATCCCTAAGGGAAGGAAAATAATGATCACTCGGTGAAGGATAAACTGACTATTGAAGATGAACTGAAACCTGTGGAATTGAAAAAGAAGACATGCAGGGTTATCTTTAAGGGAAATTGTTATAATTGTGGTGAAGGACACCGACCTTTTGACTGTACATAGAAGAAATTTGGTGACCGAAGGACTGCTGTGGTAAATGAGAACATTCAAAATGAACCTGAATCTAAGAACTTTGTGGTTCAGAGAACATTGCTCGGTGCAAAGGAGGAACCTTGTCAGAGGAGTAACTTGTTCAGAACTCGGTGCAAGTCTAGAGGTAAACTTTGTGATGTAATTGTGGACAGTGGTAGTACTGATAACCTTGTTGCTGAGGACATGGTTCAGAAACTTGGTTTAAAGAGAATGAAACATCCTTATCCTTATAGGATTGGCTGGTTGCGAAATGTTCATGCTTTGGAAGTAAGGGAGCAGTGCTTTTTTGATTTTCAGATTGGCCAGTATAAGGATCTAGTGTTGTGTGATATTGTGGAGATGAATAGTTGTCATATATTGCTCGGTAGACCTTGGTAGTATGATTGCAGAGCTATGTATGATTGTGTCAAGAATGTGTTTACTGTTGAGAAGAATAACATGAAGTTTTCCCTGATGCCTTTGTTGGATACAATACTCGGTAGGAGAAACCTGAGCTTTGGTAGCTGAGATGAGTTAGGAAATTGTGAAAGGATGGATCAGTATGGAGAACAAGCCTGTGTGTTATCGAGGAAATATTTGAAAAGACAAAGGAAATAGAAGTGGAAGAGTATGCAAGGTGAAGAGTTGAAGGGCTTGTATGTGAAGAACCAGTTCAGGGTTTATGTGTTGAATCTCAGAAGATGTTCTTCCAGCCTATGAGAACATATTTTCAAACATGGGGTGTCTAATGCAAGGGCCTTCTAGGGTACTCAGTGAATCTGCATGGTGGTGTGTTGTTTTGGTTCTATGTTACTCGATTGCAACTTTAACCGACGGTCTTGATTATTGAAGAAAGTTCAGTCGCTGAAGGAACTCGATGAAACCTCTTGTACTCAGTTGATGAAGGGTGCTCCCCTTAATACCACAAACACATAACAGAAAAAAAGAAACAACAACAATTTGCAAGAATAGAAAATGGGCTTCTTATTATCTCCACAAATGTGGAATTACAAACTTTCAGAATTACAATATGCAAATCCACATGGGCATTTCCCTTGCAATATTTTGTAGGACAAGGCCTTGAATTATTACCCAGATCTACTACCCAGAATTTCCCTAGACAACACTACAAGCCTTCTTTATATAGGCAATTTCCACCACCCGAGAAGGTTCCAAAAATTTAGCCCTTAAGGCCAACCAAACTTAGAATTATTTTATTTTTCAATTTATTACATCAAAGTCAGCTCAAAATAACTTTTGAAACCCAAACATAAATTTTGAAGGAAATTTATTTTTCGCCATTTCAGGTGGCCCAACTTTTGGAGACCATAAGTCATCACCTGATAACCCGATTGACTATTATGACCCCATTTCAGAAAGGGCATGAGGTTCTCTACAGTGCTTGACTAGCGCAAGCTCCAGTTAGCTGAAGTTTTGACCTCATCTGGGGCCTCTAAAGCCTTCAAAACTGAGTTCAAAGTTTTTGTACCCTATTTCTAATACCAAAAATTTTCAATATCTTCAAAACTAGACTTGATCCGGCAATGAAACTCAACTGGTAGGCTGATATGACTAAGATGAACCTCCAAATGTGAAATTAGAACATTCTGAGATTGTATGACCAACTTACTAAAAATAGTAAGTTTCCATAAATAGCAGCTCTACATAAGATAGTCCTTATTGGAAAGCAACCAGAAATATTTTTGGGTGATGCAAGATTGCTCTTACACCCAGGATGCTCCTGCATCAGACACTTGGGGTAATTTGAGAAGTGACCTTGTCACGAATCTAGTGTGCAGAGAAAAACCAAGATGGTTAACCTCTTCCTTTGTCAGCCATAATGAATCTTCAATAGGTCATCCTTTCCATTTGACCAAGTACTCTTCATATGTCCCGTTCCTTGCACTTCTACCAACATGACTATCCAGTATGTCCTCAATCTCCTTGGTAGTTGAACTGGTTGCTGGAATACTCCACTATGCTGTTGTGATCTCATCTTCAACACCTCCCTCATGATACTCTTTCAAATATGAAATGTTAAATACTGGTGAAATATTCAGCTCAATAGGCAACTTGACCTCATATGTATTTCTTGAATCATGCTTCTTCAGTATCTTACATAGCCCAAACTTCTTCATTTTCAACTTGTTATATGTACCAATTGGAAATCACTCCTTTCATAAATGAACCATGACTTCATCTCCAACCTGAAATTCCTTATGCCTTAGCCTTATACTATGCATTCATCTTGGTAATATGCTTCCTCACCTCCTCATGGATGTTCTTCAAATGTTCTGCAAAATCCTCAGCTTTAGCACTACTTATTTGTCCTTTATTTATCTTTCTCAAGTCAGACGCATTTCTTGGACTACTCCCATATACAATCTGGAATGGTGATTTACCAGTGCTCCTGTTGACAGAATTATTATATGCAAATTCTGCCTGTGGTAAAATCAAATCCCATCCTTTTGGCTTATCTCCAACCAAACATCTCAGCAAATTCTCCAAACTCCTATTCACCACCTCTGTCTATCCATCAGTCTGTGGATGATGTGATGAACTGGACTTCAAATTTATCTTCAACTTCTTCCACAATGTGCACCAAAAATACCCAACAAACATAGTGTCCCTATATGAAACTATACTCTTTGGTAAACCATGTAGTCTCACCACTTCTCTAAAAAATAATTCTACTACATGAACAACATCATTAGTCTTCTTGCAGGGAATGAAATGTGCCATCTTTGAAAATCTGTCAACTACCACAAAAATTGAATCATGTCCCCACTGAGTCCTTGGTAAACCAAGAACAAAATCCATACTGATATCCTCCTACGGGGTCTGTGCAAGATCATGAGGGGCCAAAAAGTGGCGATGTGAAAAATATTCACTTTTCACTCGTCCAAAAGCACATGAAAGTGCTTGTTGACTTTTTAGTAGGCCTGGGTGTCAGTACACCTGGGAAAAGCTACCACCAAAGCACATACCTAATTAGGTACCCAAAAATATCGGGTACCTGATAACTGTGGCATATATCCGACACCCGTGAGCCCTATTATTCATTTCCTAGCATGATTTCTTCAAGTTTCTAACCGCATTTTTCTGATACCCGATATATTTTCGGATACCTGATATTGGAAACCCCAAATTCGACTCCGAGCATATTTGGTAAGTAGTTAATTGCATATTTTTATTAATTTATTTCATTTTCATTATAAATGTAGCATTTTTAAAAAAAATAGGGTTTTGTATTTATATTTGTAATAATATTTGAAACTTAGATTTGTTTTTTATTTAATCAGGCATGGCTGACAACAATGAAGAAAATAACCCTCCAAATAACAATCCCGAAAACAATCCCCCATATCTAAACCCTAAATCTTTACAAGATTTGATAGAAGAAAATTTGAACACAATATGACGTTTCCAAAACACGTATCAAAATATACCTACATTAGGTCCCATGCTTGCCACACTAAATACAATTGTTGGAAATATTAACACACTCACGCAGCAACATAATGCTGCTCTTCATTGGCATGATGATATGCACGCCCAATTTGATGATGGGCTTGACCATGATGGGATTGCGGCCCTTAATATAAGTAAGGAAGATATAGCTACCCTTTTTTTCGATCCTAAAACCGGAATACCAGTTGACCCCAAAAAGCCCAAATTATCAATAAAATGGTGCACAAATGAAGCAATTCGCACAAACTCTTGGGATTGCTGGTGGATGGTTTTTGATAAACCACCACATAGCAATTTGGAGGTCCCATTTTATTTCCTTAAAAAATTATATGTTGAGTTTGTGCTTGGTCACCATGTTGATTATTGGAGTATGAGGCCCAACATGGGCGTAGGCAGAGGAACTCCTCAGACTAGGCCATCTTCCTAGCGCCGAAAGGCCACTACCTTTGTCCCCCCCACTGATGTCACACCCCCTCCTCCAGTGCAGCATCCCGATATCATTTATGAGGCTGCTGAACTGACTATTAGGGCCATTCATTTACTGAGTGATCAGTTGATCACACAAACTAGGTTAGTGTTGCCTCCTGTGGATGCTGCTGGTGCATTGACATCTCGTCGGAGTTCACATATATGCGAGCCCCATATGTGCATTATGTGCAGGCATATGTGCCTCGGACCGCTTACTGATTCTGATATATATCAGTTTCAGGATATTGATGAGGGAGATACAGGAGAGGCTGCTGCAGAGGCTGCAACACCTCATGGAGCATCTACATCTCATGAGAGTGCTCAGGAGGTGCACGTAGAGCCATTGACTCCTATTGATACGGTAAGAGTAAACATTATAAATAAATTTGTCACATGACTTATTTAATTTAAAAATAATTTATTTATTTAGATTAGTTTTAATGATTGCATGCACTTATGTATATATATTTTTTCCATTTATGTTCAGTCGATGACACAGGAGGAGGTGAGACAGGTGGACGAGTCCACACTTTCGGCCATTTCATTCGGCCTTGATGACTATACGGTATATTATAAATTATGTACCCATTAGTTTTTTTTTTATATCATTTGGTGTACATGCTTAAATCTCTATCAATTAGACCAATAAAATTCATACATTTACTAATATATATTGTCATCTTATTGTGTTCTTGTAGGCTACAGCCGACATCAGTGGGGGGCGTGAGGGGGTTCCTTCATCAAGTGTCGACAAAGGAAAAGTAGTTAATTGTTTAAGATTAATTATGCATGCATATGTATGCCACTTGTGTGTAGTAATAAATATTTTACTTGCACTTTATTGTATAGGGTGTGGCTATTGATGATGTCCCAACACCGGTTCGGTGGCGTAGGGTTACATGCATCTCGATTCAGAGTGATAGCCTGATTGTACGTAGACTTTTACATATTGTTATTTGTATTTTGTAACTAGGGTTGCTATGATGAAGTACATTGATATATAATTCACAATCTTTTTACTCTCATAGGTTACTCCGACTATGAGGGAGGTCCCACGAGAATCTTTTGTTTCTTTGTTGACCGAGCCCACTATTCCAGAGGAGGGATCACCAGATGTAATTTTTAATTTTAGTTCAATCAATTTGTAATTTTATTATGCTATCATCCTATTTTGTAGATTTATTACTCTATGTTGCACTAGTCTACTAATCTCATTATTGCAAATATATATTTATAGGTCAGAGTTGGTATTGTTGGCATGGTCCCTTCGCTACCCAAGACTTATGCTAGGACACCTGATCATGGTAGGTGATCGAGAGACTAGGTACAAATTTATTTTTATTCGGTTATAATTTTAATTAAATTAGTGTTTGAAAATTATGAATTATATATATATATATATATATATATATATATATATATATATATATATATATATATATATATATATATATATATATATATATATATATATATATATATATATATATATATATATGTACAAATCATATAAAGTAAGCAATCTAACTTTGGTTTGAACTCATTTTTTATGGAGGATCAATCAGAGCCCAACACTCCTTCAAAGAGGCTACATTTTGATGATCCCCCTACAACATAGGATGCAGTTTTAGTTTTGTGGTCATTTAGAGATGACACTTGGCACATTTTGAGATGGCATATATGCCACACTGTACACCTTAAAACATTGATTTTGTAGACATTTTGAAATGGCATGTGCCATATTTGTATATGGACATACTTTTGATACATTTGATACATATATAGAACATATTCATTTATATGTTATATTTGCATCATCTTTTGTGTATACATATTTATTATTCATGTTTATGGAATTGAATGGTGAAGTTATATCTTGACTATGATTATCATTATGATTTAAATTATATCTTGTTGAAGTTACATTTGCTTTTCTTTACTCTGGAATACCTTGTTCATGGAGCTTATTATGTTTGAGGTTTAACTTCTTGTTGGTGAACATATTTGTCTTCGAAAGAAACGCTTACAAAATGACCCCTAAAGCCCAAACAAAAAGACTCAACCAAGACAACCAGTTGGGTCACTTCACTATTGAGAAGCGTAAGCACCCTTTGAATTATCCGGGTACAGCTCCCCGTGCAGGATTTACAATGAATCAACTAAACTATAAATGATAATGCTTTTAACCTAAAAGTAATAAAGGCTTACAAACATCTATTCGTAAACATAAGATAGACGCAAAGGGACTAATTTACTGAAAAGAAAAGGACAGTAAATGCTACAAATTTCATTTGCCTAAACAATGCATTACAGAAAGAAACTAAGAGAGAAAGATGAATGGTTCTTTCCAAATACACGAAAAACTATAGCATAAAGTCCACAGATGATCGTGCTGATGATCAGACGTAACAGATATGCATTCAAAAGAAACCAATATCATTCAAAGATGAATATCAATCAGAAAGTGAGCATCTAAAATCAAAGTTTTAATATGCTGACATATCCTTCTTTAAACACAGCAAAAAAACAAAGATTCTGATGTTCCTGTACATTAATCATTATCTGAAAATAAAATCCCTCTTTCCCTGCATTACAATAAAAATCCTAATCTATCCCTCCCCTGGCACAAAGTCTCTCGGGTCAGGTGGAATCCAGAACCCCCAAAATCTCCTCTACGAGCCTTACTTATTTTCCCCTTTCGGTTAGTTTCTTTCCTGTTATAATAACTAATTCTTGAGGACGTGTCTATCCACATCTTCTTTCTTGAATACATTAAAGTATTCCTTTGTGAGTGCCTTAGTAATATTTTGTTATGAAAGTCCATGTTACTTGGAGCTCCACATCTTTCAAAATGGATCTATTCCTATAGAATAGTGCCATCTTGATCTTATTGCAACACAAGTGTTAATGCCTCTATGTTTTGATTGGATGCTTGGTGCTATAACTAGAGCGTGTCATTTCTAGCTCTCCACAAACATATCGCTTCATGCAAGTGACACCAAGAAACATTTTGTCAAAGCCATCATACATATGTATTTTGGGATTCAATTGTGAGCACGTCCTCCTCAATTTTACCACCCTGTGAACCTGAAGCCAACATCTCTAAATCATGACTGATGTCAACACAAAGAATTGCATTATCATGCGTCATGAAGGCATCATCAGCTTGGTATTGAAAATCGCTCTTAAGTTTCCCACTGATATAGTCCCAGACCTCTATGAATCCAACAACCGAGCATGAAACAAGGTTCTGTCCATCAAGGAAGATTTCGGGTCCACCTTGACATTCGGTGTTGGGGCATTCTTAGGAAATGATAATGTCTTAATATTGAAATTGTGTTATAGATTATCATGTTCTCGAATGCCAATACTGTCGATGTGCAAAACCAATTCTCATTGTCATCGACCAGTCTAACCTGACAAAGCTTTGGAAACTTCATTTTTGGATGCCTTTTACTAGTTCTACTACTCCTATCTGCAATTCCATATGTCATGCTCTACTTGCAGGCATTCTATTGAATAGTTTACATATATTGTCTATGCTTCCAAGTCACAATTTTTATGGGACTCAATAGTTAAAATTATAACCGACCCCAAGGATGATGGCATGTCCTTGGATAGAGAGTGGCATTGATAGCCTCTCCAACCATTTCAGTATACCTTCATAACCATACCAAATAGGACAATGTCTGCTTAGAAAAATTTCTACTTGATCCACGAGCCCTGGAAGATCACTGCCTAATCGTGCTTAGTGCACCTTGGGGTCACTTGGGTCGAGCGTGGTCGCGAGCATTTCGGTGACTCTGTGGGTAGAATGGGGTTGTCATTGGCATTTACCTGGCCAACAAAGCTGATGGAGTAGACAGTTCGATGCCAGTTAGATGGTTTGAAAGATACGCTGCTAAGCCACTTTCAACTGACCCTGATTGCAAGTTTTGGCATCGACTGAGATCGCCTTGCCAAATACAAACGAAGTCAAATCACCCAAAACTGAGAGAGGTTATTGTAGAACTCAAAAACATGATCCCGTAGCACCTAATAGTTTGTTGATAGCTCTCACGAGGTCTGAGATACGAGCCCCAGAAGATCATGGCCCAATCGTGCTTAGTGCACCTTGGGGTCACTTGGGTCGAGCGTGGTCGTGAGCGTTCCGGTGACTTTGTGGGTAGAATGGGGTTGTCATTGGTGTTTACCCAGCCAACCAGAGCCAATGGAGTAGATGATTCAATGCCAGGTCAGACGGTTTGAAAGATACGCTGCTGAGCCACTTTGAACTAACCCTGACTGCAAGTTTTGGCATCGATTGAGATTGCCTTGCCAAATACAAACAAGTCGAATCGCCCAAAACTGAGAGAGGTTATTGTAGACCTTGAAAACATGATCCTATAACACCTAATAGTTTGTCATTACCTCTCACAAGGTCCAAGATACAAGCCCCAGAAGATTGCTGCCCAATCGTGCTTAGTGCACCTTGGGGTCACTTGGGTCAAGTGTGGTCGTGAGCGTTCCGGTGACTCTGTGGGTAGAACGGGGTTGTCATTAGTGTTTACCTGGCCAAACAAAGTTGATGGAGTAGATGGTTTGATGCCAAGTCAGATGGTTTGAAAGATACACTACTGAGCCACTTTCAACTAACCCTCACTGCAAGTTTTGGCATCGACTGAGATCGCCTTGCCAAATGCAAACGAAGTCGAATCACCCAAAAATAAGAGAGGTTATTGTAGACCTTGAAAACATGATCACAATTTTTTGATACCTCTCACGAGGTCCAAGATACGAGCCCTAGAAGATCACTGCCCAATTGTGCTTAGTGCACCTTGGGGTCACTTGGGTCGAGCATGGTCGCGAGTGTTCCGGTGACTCTGCAGGTAGACTGGGGTTGTCACTAGCGTTTACCCAGCCAATCAGAGCCAATGGAGTAGACGGTTTGATGCCAGGTCAAAAGGTTTGAAAGATACGCTGCTGAGCCACTTTCAACTGACCCTGACTGCAAGTTTTGGCATCTACTAAGATTGCCTTGCCAAATGCAAACGAAGTTGAATCGCCCAAAACTGAGAGAGGTTATTATAGACCTCGAAAACATGATCCCGTAGCACTTGATAGTTTGTCAATAGCTCTCATGAGGTCTGAGATACAAGTCCCAGAAGATCGCTGCCCAATCGTGCTAAGTGCACCTTGGGGTCACTTGGGTCGAGTGTGGTCGCGAGCATTCCGGTGACTCTGTGGGTAGAATGAGGTTGTCACTGGCATTTACCTGGCCAACCAAAGCCAATGGAGTAGATGATTTGATGCCTGTTTAGATGGTTTGAAAGATACGATGTTGAGCCACTTTCAACTGACCCTGACTGCAAGTTTTGGCATCGACTAAGATCACCTTGCCAAATGCAAATGAAGTTGAATCGCCTAAAACTGAGAGAGGTTATTGTAGACCTCAAAAACATGATCCTGTAACACTTGACATTTTGTCAATACTTCTCACAAGGTCCAAGATACGAGCCCCAGAAGATCACTGCCCAATTGTGCTAAGTGCACCTTGGGGTCACTTGGGTCGAGTGTGGCCGCGAGCATTCTGGTGACTCTGTGGGCAGAATGAGGTTGTCACTAGCATTTACCCAGCCAACCAGAGCCAATGGAGTAGATGATTTGATGCCAGGTCAGACGGTTTGAAAGATACGCTACTGAGCCACTTTCAATTGACCCTGACTGCAAGTTTTGGCATCAACTGAGATCGCCTTGCCAAATGCAAACGAAGTCAAATTGCCCAAAATTGAGAGAGGTTATTGTAGACCTCAAAAACATGATCTTGTAGCACCTAATAGTTTGTTGATAGCTCTCACGAGGTCTGAGATATGAGCCCCAGAAGATCGTGGCCCAATCGTGCTTAGTGCACCTTGGGGTCACTTGGGTTGAGCATGGTCGTGAGCGTTTCAGTGACTTTGTGGGTAGAATAGGGTTGTCACTGATGTTTACCCAGCCAACCAGAGTCAATGGAGTAGATGGTTCAATTCCAGGTCAGACGGTTTGAAAGATACGCTACTGAGCCACTTTCAACTGACCTTGACTGCAAGTTTTGGCATCGACTGAGATCACCTTGCCAAATGCAAAGGAAGTCGAATCACCCAAAATTGAGAGAGGTTATTGTAGACCTCAAAAACATGATCCTGTAGCACCTAACAGTTTGTTGATAGCTCTCACGAGGTCTGAGATACGAGTCCCAGAAGATTGCTGCCCAATCGTGCTTAGTGCACCTTGGGGTCACTTGGGTCGAGTGTGGTCACGAGCATTCCGGTGACTCTGTGGGTAGAATGGGGTTGTCATTAGTGTTTACCCGGCCAACTAGAGTTGATGGAGTAGATGGTTTGATGCCAAGTCAAACGGTTTGAAAGATACGCTACTGATCCACTTTTAACTGACCCTCACTGCAAGTTTTGGCATCGACTGAGATCGCCTTGCCAAATGCAAAGGAAGTCAAATCGCCCAAAATTGAGAGAGGTTATTGTAGACCTTGAAAACATGATCTTGTAACACCTGATAGTTTGTCAATATCTATCATGAGGTCAAAGATACGAGCCCCAGAAGATTGCTGCCCAATCGTGCTTAGTGCACCTTGGGGTCACTTGGGTCAAGCGTGGTCGCGAGCACTCCGGTGACTCTGTGGGCAGAATGGGGTTGTCACTAACATTTAGCCAGCCAACCAGAGCTAATAGAGTAGATGATTCAATGCCAGGTCAGACGGTTGAAAGATACGCTGCTAAGCCACTTTCAACTGACCCTGACTGCAAGTTTTGGCATCGATTGAGATCATCTTGCCAAATGCAAACGAAGTCGAATCACCCAAAATTGAGAGAGGTTATTGTAGACCTCAAAAACATGATCATATAACACCTGATAGTTTGTTGATACCTCTCATGAGGTCCAAGATATGAGCCCCAGAAGATCACTGCCCAATCATGCTTAGTGCACCTTGGGGTCACTTGGGTCAAGCGTGGTCGCTAGCGTTCTGATGACTCTGTGGGCAGAACTGGGTTGTCACTAGCATTTACCCAGCCAATCGAAGCCAATTGAGTAGATGATTCGATGCCAGGTTAGACAGTTTGAAAGATACGATGCTAAGCCACTTTCAACTGACCCTGACTGCAAGTTTTGGCATCGACTGAGATCGCCTTGCCAAATGCAAATGAAGTCGAATCGCCCAAAACTGAGAGAGGTTATTATAGAGCTCAAAAACATGATCTCATAGCACCTAACAATTTGTTGATAGCTCTCATGAGGTCTGAGATATGAGCCCTAGAAGATCGCTACCCAATCGTGCTTAGTGCACCTTGGGGTCACTTGGGTCGGGCGTGGTCGCAAGCGTTCTGGTGACTCTGTGGGCATAATGGGGTTGTCACTAGCATTTACCTGGCCAACCAGAGCTGATGGAGTAGATGATTTGATGCCAGGTCAGACGGTTTGAAAGATACGTTGCTGAGCCACTTTCAACTGACCCTGACTGCAAGTTTTGGCATCGACTGAGATCACCTTACCAAATGCAAAGGAAGTTGAATCGCCCAAAATTGAGAGAGGTTATTGTAGATGTCAAAAACATGATCCTATAAGACCTAAAATTTTTTTGATAGCTCTCACGAGGTCCAGGATATGAGCCCTAGAAGATCACTGCCCAATCATGCTTAGTGCACCTTGGGGTCACTTGGGTCGAGTGTGGTCGCGAGCGTTCCGATGACTCTGTGGGTAGAATGGGGTTGTCATTGGTGTTTACCTAGCCAAACAAAGTTGATGGAGTAGATGGTTCAATGCTAGGTTAGACGGTTTGAAAGATACGCTGCTGAGCCACTTTCAACTGACCCTCACTGCAAGTTTTGGCATCGACTGAGATCGCCTTGCCAAATGCAAACAAAGTCAAATCGCCCAAAACTAAGAGAGGTTATTGTAGACCTCAAAAATAGGATCCTGTAACACTTGACAATTTTTCAATACCTCTCACGAGGTCCAAGATACGAGCCCCAGAAGATTGCTGCCCAATCGTGCTTAGTGCACCTTGGGGTCACTTGGGTCAAGCATGGTCGCGAGCATTTTGGTGACTCTGTGGGTAGAATGGGGTTGTCACAAGTGTTTACCCAGCCAACCAAAGCTGATGGAGAAGATGATTTGATGCCAGGTCAGACAGTTTGAAAGATACGCTGCTGAGCCACTTTTAATTGACCCTGACTGCAAGTTTTGGCATCGACTGAGATCATCTTGCCAAATGCAAACGAAGTCAAATTGCCCAAAATTGATAGAGGTTATTGTAGACCTCAAAAAAATGATCTTGTAACACCTAAAATTTTGTTGATACCTCTCACGAGGTCCAAGATACGAGCCCCAGAAGATCGCGGCCCAATCGTGCTTAGTGCACCTTGGGGTCACTTGGGTCGAGCGTGGTCGTGAGCGTTCTAGTGACTCTGTGGGTAGAATGGGGTTGTCATTGGTGTTTACCCGGCCAAACGGAGCTGATGGAGTAGACAGTTTGATGCCAGGTCATATGGTTTGAAAGATACGCTACTAAGCCACTTTTAACTGACCCTCACTGCAAGTTTTGGCATCGACTGAGATCGCCTTGCCAAATGCAAACGAAGTCGAATCACCCAAAATTGAGAGAGGTTATTGTAGACCTCGAAAACATGATCTTGTAGCACCTGACAGTTTGACAATACCTCTCATGAGGTTTGAGATACGAGCCGCTTTCAACTGACTGTTAGTGGTATGTTTGAAATTTGAACTGTGAATTTAATCATGATTAAGCTTGTTAAATTTGAACTGTGGAGCTTATTATGTTTGAGGTTTAACTTTTATATATTTTTTGAAATGATAAAAAATAATATCCTTAAAGCATTAGAAACAACAATCAAACATGTAAGAATTCAAACCATGCAAATGACATAAGTATATGACATGTAATATCTCTTCTTGGCACTATTGGCCACCCATACATGATTTTGGTCATAAGTCCTTATGAAGAGTTTAAGGACATTTAACTTTTAAATCAAATTGATTGTTACAAATTGCCATTATAGGCTTCAAAAGATCTTAATTAACCATTAAGGATCCTTTTGTCCTTCTATCTCTGATTGGATCCATGGTGACCGTAGGCGTCTTCATAGGTGCTCCTGCACAAGTTACATTCCACATACAAAACCAAGTTTATTGACTCAAAATACAATCTAAGAAAGGTCAAATTAATGTATTGAAATTAAGCTTAACGAACTTAGAAAATAATGCACTAAGTTAACTTATTACCTAGTCAAGTGTTCCTGAAGGGTCATCTCTTTGCTTCAGGGTCTCCAATAGTGCTTCATGATCAGTAGTAGTAATAGTCCAAAGTTCTTTTGTCTTTGGTCTTCCATGATGCTTTGACAACTTGACATTTGTTGCTATAACAAGGTGTGAATACATCAGAATAGTTTTGTGCTTCTTATAGTCTTCAAATGCGGGAACTCCATTCTTTCTAATCATGTATGTTCGCAACCATGTTCCCGCAACAACAACTGAACTAGTAGGATATGTGAACCCATCACCATCTGTCATCGATTGTACAAGCTTTTGTTTACCTTGTACACAATGTGCTAACCAATAATCTGACCTCTCATCATTCCCCTGTGGTGCAACCAATGCAAAAACATCTCCTGGCTTCAAAAGATCTGAAAGATGGTCATAGTCAACTGAAGTGTCCATGTCATCATTTCTTATAGAGAGTGTCAAAGATAAAGGAGTCAGATACTGTGGAACCCATGTATCCACCCACTCACTTGACTCGCAATGATCCCAATCATATTGAAAACACATGGGGCAAAAACAAGCCAACTCTCGTGTCCAAATGGTCCATGTACTACTATTGGAGCTTCAGAATGAATGCATTTTTGAAGAGTCTTTCACTGTTTGACAATCCAATCTATCTCCTATAGTTCCCTCCTCAACCAACCAAAAGAATCTATGCACTATAGAATCAAGAGTCCCCCTTGTGACAATGCTAAAGTACACCAATCAACAATAGAATGAGCATCAAGAAGTACAACACCTAAAATCCTTAATTGCTCCTTAACTAGATCTCTCTTCACACACGCACCTGCTCCGTCATGCTCCCCTTTCCCATGCCCTGACTCAAAAAAACTCCAAATATGAGGTACACATCTCTCCACATGCATTCTACACAACCAATAAAACATTTTGGCATTCTTAAATTGACTAGTGCAATTATCCGACCAAATGAGATGCCTATCCATAGCAATACCATTTTCCTGCAAGAAGTCAAAATAGTTCTGGAAACAATGTTGAACAAACTCATGAGAGTGAGACCTGTCGTCGCTCATATAAAAATGGTACTCTCTGATTATCTTTCACTCATCTTTTGTGCTATCAGGGGAATGTCTATATGTGATGTGTACAAAAATAGCAACCTAAATCAAATTGTAATATTGAGCTTGAGTCTCATTTTGGGGCTGCAATGTATAGTTCTCCCCAAAGTCTACAATGGATATAATAGTTCCAATGGGGAACGTGTCCTTACATGTCCTGAATTTTTGATCCAACCATTGAGACCTATGACTATGCCTTGCATACTTGTAAAAAATATTTGTCGGGAAATCTGAGATAAAATCAGCAACATTGTATTCATTTGCAATTAACTCACATCTAGAGCCTTTACCTCCACTCTTCAATGTATATTTCACTGTTTCATATACCTTTTTTTGGATGAGTGTCTTTCCAAAATTGTGTTCCAAACCCTCATGAAAACATGTTCTAAACTTGGACAAGCCACCAAATTCTGAGCACTTGGCATTTAAGCAATCTTTTTTATAAAATAAACAACCATCATCTCTTTGACATAAAAATTGATCTAGCAAGTCTCTTGATGATTTGGGAAGACCACTTGCACCACAATCCTCTAGCATTTTATTAGTATGCAAAGTAGAACAAATGGACCGTAATAATTCATGATGCATTGAAAACTCAACATGATATTTGAAACAACACGTATTTCGAATCTTAAGGGGTACACAATAAAATGGCTTCACGGATTCAAAAGACCTTTGTGATATTTTCAATGTTGGATGTGTCTCACAAAATTTTTTATACAACATTGTTTGACTTACCTCCACATAGTGTTTAGGATGTGGATTGCGGTCTCGATTGCCAACTCTCAACTTCAAGACATCCTTCACATTTGGTGAAACTCTTGAGTTAGCATCCCAAAATTGTTGAATTTCATCCTTGACAACATCTGTTAGCTTCTTATCAAAACGTGGAAGTCTCCCACCATAAGCCCATGTATCAATTTGAAGGGGATCATCAAGTCCTTCTCTTCTTGCAAGTGCTCTACCCAAAGTTTTACGGTCTATATTGAAGTCAACACAAGTTTGTCTCATCAAATGAGCCTTTCTCAACTGATGACTTACTAAGGAGGTTGTAATAACCCTCCGAGCAACTCTCTTGTCTTTTTCTCTACTAGTCTTCCCAATGCTATTGAGAGCATTGAAAAGATTCTTCACAACAATGGCATTTCTCTCCATTTTCTTGTTCACACGAATCTTCAATTTCACAAGCATAGGTCTCATCTTTTGCATCTTTAACAACTGCACAAAAATTTGACATTTCTCAACCAATGTCTTGTTTCAAAAAAATTGATCATAAAGTCTTGAAGCCCACAACCTAATGGTTCTATGTGACCTCTTTCCTTCCCAATTATTCATAATGTTCTCCTCAATTTCAATTAACCATTTAGGTGTTCTTGAAAGCCCCAAATTTGAAGATTGATTATCTTTATTGCAAGGGACTTCATTTCGCATATAATTTGGAGATGTATAACATTCATGTGGTTCTTGTGCAACATTTTCATTCCCAAAGTCTACATTTTCAATCTCCATCTGTGCATTTTCAAATTGAACATCCTCTTCACTTACAACTTCATTTACGGGGTCACCTTGATTAATGTTTAACATACCTTCTCTCCTTCTTCGGTGATTTTCCTTATCTTTTTCCCTATATGCCTGAATTTCATCATCTGTCAGCTTCCTCTTGCGTTTAGCCTTTCGACAACTGGTGCTTCCCATGGTGAGACCACAAGTCGACAAAAATAAAACAATGGGCCCCAAATCATATTTTTTGTTTTGCAATGCGTGAAAAAAGTATAAAATCCCGTGATTGTCTGCTCTATGGGGACAGCGAATATTTTGGTCAAATATTTCCTGGGAAAAATCGGGTACCCAAAAATATCGGGTACCCAATATTCTCCTGCCAATGAAAAACCGGCAAGAGCAAATGAAAACAATTGAACTTTTACATATATTTATGTATATAATATATCTATAAAAAAGAGGCATATGATATATATAATGTATATTATATATGTACTAATGTATTATAATAGACTAATGTATTATATATATTAATGTATTAAATATACTAATATATATAATATATTATATATATACTAATGTATAATATATACTAACATGTATATATATATATATATAGACACACACACACACACACACACACACTAATGTATACTAATATATTATATATAATATTACAAATTAAGGAGAAACTCTTGCAGAAATATGGAAATTATAATCTTCCTCCTAGAGCATACATTAATGAAGTTCTTCGTGCCTTAGCAGAGGAAGCCAGCTGGATTGTTCAAGCTTACGGTACTACATACAAAAATGCGGTATGTATTTTTGGCTAAATTTTTTTCTTGTTTCTTTTAGGTCTTTAAAGGTCATCAGCTAAATCTTTGTATTAAATGTGCCTTTTACAGGTGTCGTAAACCCTAGCTACGCAAAAATGGAGGCTTTGAAGAATAATTCACTGGAGGCAGAGAGAGACTCCCTAGGGGTCCATTGGAATGCTCAAGTGTGTCTTAAGCGGTCCTAGGATCCTAATACCACTTAAGACACACTTGAGCATTCTAATGTGTCAAAACAGGTTTTGGGGACTCCCTAGGGGTACTAGTACACCTTATCACGCATTAGGACACCTAAGGAGTTGCCATGAACCCTTAAGACACATTGGAATGCTCGAGTGTGTCTTAAGGGGTTGTAGGACCCCTTAGGACACACTTGAGCATTCTAATGCGTCAAAAGGGGTCATGGAGACTCCCTAGGGGTCATAGTATGCCTTATCATGCCTTAGGACCCCTAGAGAGTCCCCATGATCACTTTAGACACATTGGAATGCTCAAGTGTGTCTTAAGGGGTCGTAGGACACGTTAAGACACACTTGAGCATTCTAATGTGTCAAAAGGGGTCATGGGGACTCCCTAGGGGTCCTAGTACACCTTATCTGACACATTAGAATGCTCAAGTGTGTCTTAAGGGGTATTAGGACCCTTTAAGACACACTTGAGCATTTGAATGTGTCAAAAGGGGTCATGGGGACTCCCTAGGTGTCCTTGTATGCCTTATCATGCTCTAGGATGCCTAGAGAGTCCCCATGACCCCTTTTGATGCATTAGAATGCTCAAGTGTGTCTTATGGGGTCCTAATACCCCTTAAGACATACTTGAGCATTCTAATGTGTCAAAAAGGGTCATGGGGACTCCTTAGGGGTCGTAATACTCCTTATCACACATTAGGACACCTAGAGAATTCCCATGAACCCTTTTGACACATTGGAAAGCTCAAGTGTGTCTTAATGGGTTGTAGGACCCCTTAAGACACACTGGAGCATTTCAATGTGTCAAAAGGGGTCATTGGGACTCCCTAGGGTTCTTAGTATGCCTTATCATGCGTTAGGACCCCTAGGGAGTCCCGATGACCCCTTTTGACACATTGGAATGCTCAAGTGTGTCTTAAGGGGTTGTAGGACCCCTTAAGACACACTTGACCATTCCAATGTGTCGAAAGAGGTCATGGGGACTCCCTGGGTGTCCTAATGCACATTAAGACACCTAGGGAGTCCCCATGACCCCTTTTGATGCATTGGAATGCTCAAGTGTGTCTTAAGAGGTCTTTTTGACACATTGGAATGCTCAAGTGTGTCTTAAGGGGTCCTAAGACCCCTTAAGACACACTTGAGCATTCCAATGCATCAAAAGGGGTCATGGGGACTCCCTAGGGGTCCTAGTACACCTTATCACATATTAGGACATGTAGGGAGTTCTCATCACCCCTTTTGACACATTAGAATGCTCAAGTGTGTCTTAAGGGGTCCTAGTACACCTTATCTGATGTCGAGACTCTCTAGGGTAGGACCCCTTAAGACACACTGGAGCATTCCAATGTGTCAAAAGGGGTCATCGAGACTCTCTAGGGGTCCTAACACGTGATAAGGCATACTACGATCCCTAGGGAGTCTTGATGACCCCTCTTGACACATTGGAATGCTCAGGTGTGTCTTAAGGGGTCGTAGGACCCCTTAAGACACACTTGAGCATTTCAATGTGTCAAAAGGGGTCATGGGGACTCTCTAGGTGTCCTAATGCACATTAGGACACCTAGGGAGTCCCCATGACCCCTTTTGACGCATTGGAATGCTCAAGTGTGTCTTAAGGGGTCCTAATACCCCTTAAGATACACTTGAGAATTCCAATGTGTCAAAAGAGGTCATGGGGACTCCCTATGGGTCCTAGTATGCCTTATTATGTATTAGGACATGTAGGGAGTTCCCATGACCCTTTTTGACACATTAGAATGCTCAAATGTGTCTTGAGGGGTCATGGAGAATCTCTAGGGGTCCTAAAGTGTGATAAGGCATACTAGGACCTCTAGGGAGTCCCCATGACCCCTTTTGACACATTGGAATGCTCAAGTGTATCTTAAGGGGTCGTAGGACCCCTTAAGACACACTTGAGCATTCCAATGTGTTAAAAGGGGTCATGGGGACTCCCTAGGGGTCCTAAGACATGATAAGACATATTAGGACCCCTAGGGAGTCCCCATGACCCCTTAAGAGACATTGGAACACTTTAGTATTCCAATATGTCTTAAGGGGTCATGGGGACTCCCTAGGGGTCCTAACATGTGATAGGGCATACTAGGACCCCTAGGGAGTCCCCATGACCTTTTTTGACACTTTGGAACACTCAAGTGTGTCTTAAGGGGTCCTAATACCCCTTAAGACACACTTGAGTGTTCCAATGTGTCAAAAGGGGTCATTGGGACTCCCTAGGGGTCCTAAGACATACTAGGACCCCTAGAGAGTCCCCATGACCCCTTAAGACACATTGGAATGTTCAAGTGTGTCTTAAGGGGTCCTCTGACCTCTTAAGACACACTTGAGAATTCTAATGTGTCTTAAGGGGTCATGGGGACTCTATAGAGGTCCTAACACATGATAAGGCTTACTAGGACCTCTAGGGAGTCCCCATGACCCCTTTTGACACATTGGAATGCTCAAGTGTGTCTTAAGGGGTCCTATGACCCCTTAAGACACACTTGAGCATTCTAATGTGTCTTAAGGGGTCATGGGGACTCTCTAGGGGACCTAACATGTGATAAAGCATACTAGGACCCCTAGGGAGTCCCCATGACCCCTTAAGACACATTGGAATGCTCAAGTGTGTCTTAAGGGGTTGTATGACCCCTTAAGACACACTTGAGCATTCCAATGTGTCTTAAGGGTTCATGGAGACTCTCTAGAGGTCCTAACATGCGATAAGGCATATTAGGACCCCTTAAGACATACTTGAGCATTCCAATGTGTCAAAAGGGATCCTGGGGACTCCTTAGGGGTCCTAAGGCATGATAAGGCATATTAAGACCCCTAGGGAGTCCCCATAACCCCTTTTGACACATTAGAATGCTCAAGTGTATCTTAAGGGGTCCTATGACCTCTTAAGACACACTTGAGCATTCCAATGTGTCTCAAGGGGTCCTAACACATGATAAGGCATACTAGGACCCCTAGGGAGTCCCCATAACCCCTTAAGACACATTGGAATGCTCAAGTGTGTCTTAAGGGGTTGTACGACCCCTTAAGAAACACTTGAGCATTCCAATGTGTCTTAAGGGTTCATGGAGACTCTCTAGGGGTCCTAATGTGTGATAAGACATATTAGGACCCCTTAAGACACACTTGAGCTCCAATGTGTCAAAAGGGGTCTTGGTGACTCCTTAGGGGTCCTAAGGCATGATAAGGTGTATTAAAACCCCTAGGGAGTCCCCATAACCCCTTTTGACACATTGGAATGCTCAAGTGTGTCTTAAGGGGTCCTATGACCTCTTAAGACACACTTGAGCATTCCAATGTGTTTTAAGGGGTCATGGGGACTCTCTAGGGGTTCTAACACATGATAAGGCGTACTAGGACCCCTAGGGAGTCCCCATGACCCCTTAAGACACATTGGAATGCTCAAGTGTGTCTTAAAGGGTCATACGACCCCTTAAGGAACACTTGAGCATTCCAATGTGTCTTAACGGTTCATGGAGACTCTCTAGGGTTCCTAACATGTGATAAGGCATATTAGGACCCCTTAAGACATACTTGAGCATTCAAATGTGTCAAAAGGGGTCCTGGGGACTCCTTAGGGGTCCTAAGGCATGATAAGGTGTATTAAGACCCCTAGGGAGTCCCCATAACCCCTTTTGACACATTGGAATGCTCAAGTGTGTCTTAAGGGGTCCTATGACCCCTTAAGACACACTTGAGCATTCCAATGTGTCTTATGGGGTCATGGGGACTCTCTAGGGGTCCTAACACGTGATAAGGCGTACTAGGACCCCTAGGGAGTCCCCATGACCCCTTAAGACACATTAGAATGCTCAAGTGTGTCTTAAGGGGTCGTACGACCCCTTAAGACACACTTGAGCATTCCAATGTGTCTTAAGGGTTCATGGAGACTCTCTAGGGGTCCTAACATGTGATAAGGTGTATTAGGACCCCTTAAAACATACTTGAGCATTCCAATGTGTCAAAAGGGGTCCTGGGGACTCCTTAAGGCTCCTAAGGCATGATAAGGCGTATTAAGACCCCTAGGGAGTCCCCATAACCCCTTTTAAAACATTGGAATGCAAAAGTGTGTCTTAAGGGGTCCTAATACCCCTTAAGACACACTTGAGTATTCTAATGTGTCTTAAGGGGTCGTGGGGACTCTGTAGGTGTCCTAAGGTGTGATAATGCATACTAGGACCTCTAGGGAGTCCCCATGACCCCTTTTGACATATTTGAATGCCCAAGTGTGTTTTAAGGGGTCCTACAACCTCTTAAGAGACACTTGAGCATTACAATGTGTCAAAAGGGGTCATGGGGACTCCCTAGGGGTCCTAGTACACCTTATCACGCATTAGGACTGTACACACTAAAAGGTGCACTTCTATGAACCATTACATGCAAGGTTGCTCAAGAATGAGGCCTCACAAAGCAGCTCATAGCTCTCTATGTATGGAGTTGCAAGGGACTATGATGTATTTGCTCTCAGCTAGAGCTACAAGCTTGTGACCTTGCTAGTCAACCGCACAATGAGAGATTCAAATGAGGACAAGGGCAAGAGTGCCAATCTCCTCAAGAATCACTATGAAAATGCAATGCAAACTAGTCTATGGAAATGAAAATGCAATGCAACTAAGCTATGAAATGGAAAGAACAAGTGTTACAAATTCCTCCTATTAAGCTATGTGAGTTAAATCTATTGCATCAAAGGAAACTAAGTTATGAAATGAAACTAAAATGCAAGAATGAAAGACTAAGAACAATAAGATTTTCAAAAGCTCCAAAATTCTTCAAGAATTCCTGCAGCATAAGATTAGTATTCAAAAACATGACATGAAAATGGAGGAGAGAGCTTTCCTTTTATAAGAAATGCAAAGGAACGGACCATTGAGATTAAGAGGCAAAAATATTAATCGGCGGTGGAGGTTGAAAAAGGAGCAATCCATGTGCACAAGTATCCTCCAATGAGAGTGAAGTGTTGACTTTTGAGCCTCATGTGAGACAAAAAGTACTTTTTTCCTTTTTGTGAAATAAGAATAATGTTTTATGTGTGCAAGTTAGGATAAGAGGAAAAGTGGGGCTTTTTATTTAATCAAAAGGGGAGGAAATATTCTTTTTAATTAAATAAAGACTTAGGATAAATGGTTAGCCCAAGGATAAAAATCTAATATATGATCAAAATTAAGACTTGATCAAGAAATTAATAATGTTGAAAATATTGATTATTGATAAAAATGATTCAGGATTGATAAATCAAATAAATGGGGCCCAAAGTCTAGGCGACCATTTTAGGGTGCATACATTTGCCCCTCTTTGACTAATGTGTGATCGATTTGGGAACACATGTAGTCAAAGAATGAAGTTGCAATGTGAGATCGATTTGGGATCACAAAACAACTCAGACATGAGGTTGATTTGGGATCATATCTGGACAAAGCATAAATAAAGGCCTTTGAACATGAGGTCGATTTGGGATCACATTCAAAGTAAGAGATAAGAATCTCCAATTTGAGCAAAAGCTCACAAAAGATGTCTGAATCAGAAAAATCAAGGAATCGGGGATGAGAATCCCATAAATACTGCCCCCTTGGAATCGAAATCAAAATCAAGTAGAGGAGAGACAGAAAATCGACAAGGTTGATCAAATCATAATAAAATCACAATTGAAGGTAAGGGTCAATAGGTTAACCATTAGGCAATGAAACATGCCCCAGTGAGGAAGTAGAAGAATAGAAATAGAAGACTAGAAATAGAGTGGATGAAAGACTAGAAAATTTGAGACATGGAAGGAAGAAATTCCATTGAAAATCAAATTATGCCTCAAAAGGTTAGTCAACTGCTCAGAAGAAGGGGAAAATTTTTTAAAACGCGACTTGGATTTTGATTTTGAGTCTGAAAATGGATAGAAAATGATGTGACATGAGGTCTCCCAAGAGCACCCCATGGACCCCTTTCGAGTTATACTAGGAAAAATTAGTCCAAATTTGGTACATAGGTCCTATGACATGTCGTAATGCATTCCAAATGGACACCATTCTATCAAAGTTTCATTTGGAACCCTAATGACCCTTTAATAGGCCTACCAACCCCGTTTCGACATGTGGTCTCCCGAGAGCACCCCATAGACCACTTTCAAGTTATACTTGGAAAAAGCCATCCAAATTTGGTACATAGGTCCTTTAACATGTCCTAATGCATTCCAAAGGGTCACCATTCTATCAAAGTTGCATTTCAAACCCTAATGACCCCTTAATAGGCCTACCGACCCCGATTCGACATGAGGTCTTCCGAGAGCACCCCATGGACCCCTTTCAAGTTCTACTAGGGAAAAGTCATCCAAATTTTGTACATAGGTCATATGATATGTCCTAATGTGTTCCAAAGACTCACCATTCTATTGAAGTTTCATTTGGAACCCTAATGACCCCATAATAGGCCTACCGACCCTGAGTCAACATGAGGTCTCTCGAAAGCACCCCATGGACCCCTTTCGAGTTCTACTAAGAAAAAGTCATCCAAATTTGGTATGTAGGTCCTATGACATGTCCTAATACATTCCAAAGGGTCACTGTTCCATCAAAGTTGCATTTTAAACCCTAATGACCCCTTAACAGGCCAATCCACCCCGATTCGACATGTGGTCTCCCAAGAGCACCCCATGGACCCTTTTCAAGTTCTACTAGGCAAAAGTCATCCAAATTTGGTATGTACTTCCTATTATATGTTCTAATGCATTCCAAAGGGTCACCGTTCCATTGAAGTTGCATTTGTAACTCCAATGACCCCTTAACAGGCCTACCGACCCCGATTCGACATGAGGTCTCCCGAGAGCAACCCATGGACCCTGTACACACTAAAAGGTGCACTTCTATGAACCATTACATGCAAGGTTGCTCAAGAATGAGGCCTCACAAAGCGGCTCATAGCTCTCTATGCATGGAGTTGCAAGATTGAAAATTGCTCTCAGCTAGAGCTACAAGCTTGTGACCTTGCTAGTTAACCATTTGGCTAGCCCTCATTACCTCACCTTCTCCAAAGAAGATGACAAGTCCATCAGTCACCCACATAACTTGGCCTTACACATTGAAGTCATGATTCATAAAACCCATGTCAGGCATGTACTGATAGATGGGGGTGCGGGGCTCAATATTTGTACCCTGAGTTTGTTGCTGGCTCTAGGATATTCTGAGAACGTCATTGACATAAGGAAAAGGATCACAATCAAAGCATATGACGAAGCAGAAAGAAGTTCTAAGGGATTGGCCGTTTTGCCTATTTGCATTGGTCCAGTAGAAAAAGATATCTTATTTCAAATTGTTGATGTTGGACCTTTAGCCTACAACATTTTGCTAGGTAGGCCATGGATTCATGAAATGCAAGCAGTCCCATCAACATATCACCAGTGTGTTAAGTTTCCCCATAACGGTGTAGAAATTTGCATCCCTGGAGATAGTGCTTTATCAGTTAATAACATTTCTGCGGGATCACATGTACCTTTGAATAGGGAAGCTGACAGTCCTAGTAGTTCACTTGAACAATGCAAGCAGAAGTTCAAGACCATAGATCTTGGGATGGGAGATTATAAAATTGATTCTTTTACAAACATGCCAATCTCTCCTAGGTCTTATGGGAGACCATCACCAAATGTAAAGCCTTCGTCATCAGCAATGACATTATTTGGGAAATTTGTTGAGTCTTCGGTCCCCATTCAGGAAGAGAAAGAGGAAGTTTCCATAAGAGACTGGATCTATCATGAGGAAAAATACAAACACAATGAGAATTTTGCTCCTCCACCTAAAGCTTATGGGAAAGGGTACACAATGGTTAAAAATATGGGATATCCAAGATATGGTCCCCTTAGTCATATGCTGGATGCCAAAGTTGAGCCTCTTGATCATGCTCTTTTTGGATGAAAGAATAAGTCCACGGTTGGCTTAGGTTTTGAGAATAAGAAGAAGAAAGGTATCCCTATCCCAGCTGCGACGGACAATGACTCAGACTATATGCCCGATCTTTCTAATCAACAAGATGTGTCTGATGATTGGGTGCCCTCAACAAATCTCCTTTGGGGAGATTCCACAAATTTGATACTTGACAGTCCTACTATCCTAGCTGCGACGGATAGTGACTATATGACTGCTAGATCGATAATGGAAAGTGTTACTGTCCTAGCTGTGACAGATAGTACCAATACTAGCACTAGAGAGGGGGAAACCCTTTCTAACCTTGAGGCTTCTACATCATGAGGCCCAAATGATGACTCAGACACAGATTCTCATGAATATGAATGGGACTCACTTTCAGATGCAACAGTTGATTTGGACATAGATATTGTCCATGCTTATAGTACCCAACCCGATGCGGCTAACGAGCTTAGTGTAGGGCTAGAGGATTGCACTCCTCAAATTGCCTTAGTGGACGATGCTTCATTTGGTAGGATGAGTCCTAATTCAGGTATCTTAGGAGAAGACTTGATGAACTCTGATTGTATGGTCACCAGAGATGACACCTTTCGCATAAACAACATTGAATCGGTCGTTGACCTACCCCTTGTTCACTTTGACCTAATTGATTGGTCTCAGCGCCATCAAGAGCCTACATTCCTCACCTTTCAGAATGATTACGAAATTTCCTGCTATCTGAATGCTCTTGAACCCATGGCTTCTTCCACCAGTGAACCAACAACCAGCATGACAGAGCCTGATATTAAGTACCTCAGTCTAAAAATAAAAGAGAAAGAAAAAAAGAAAAATAGGTCTGATGGTGAAAACCATTTTGTGGCGGTATCAGAACCAAAAATAGTAAAAAGAAATGATGCATCTGAGGGTGAAAACCTCTTTGAGGCACCTAAGGATGGGGTACTTAATAACTTGCTGAGTTATTTCCAGGATAGATCATCAGTATTGATTGAGCCAACAAAGTCAGTCAATTTGAACACAGAAGAAAATCCTCAAATAGTCCATCTTGCTCAGTCTTTATCAGAAGAAGAGACCAAGGCATATGTACAGTTTTTACAGAAAAAGAAAATTAATTTTGCATGGACCTATTCAAACATGCTAGGGCTTGACACAAATCTTATCATGCATCACTTATCCATAGCTCCAAGAGTCAAGCCAGTAAAACAGAGACTCAGAAAAATGCATCCACATGTAGCTCTCCTTGTCAAAGGGGAATTAGAAAAACTTTTGAGAGCTGGATTCATTAGAACCATCGATTATGCAGAATGGATCTCAAACATAGTACCAGTTTCCAAACATGATGGGTCCATTCGTGTATGTACAGATTTTAGAGATTTAAACAAAGAATGCCCAAAGGATGATTTTCCACTTCCAAACATTGACATGATAGTGGACATGATGGCGGGCTATGACGTATATTCTCTAATGGATGGTTTCTCGGGGTATAATCAAATCAAAATAGCTCCTGAAGACCAAGAGAAAATAGCATTCACATGTGCATGGGGAACCTATTGCTGGAACATCATGCCATTCAGATTAAAGAATGCAGGAGCAACCTACCAAAGAGCTATGACCACTATCTTTCATGATATGATGCACAAAAACATGGAAGATTATGTGGATGATACCCTGGCAAAATCAAGACAACGGGACACACACCTCGATGATCTGGAAGTAATTCTAGATCATATGGAACAGTTTCAACTTAGATTGAATCCAAAGAAGTGCACATTTGGTGTCACCTCAGGCAAACTTTTAGGATTCATAATATCAGCAAAAGGTATCGAGGTTGATCCCAAAAAGGTCCAAGCAATTCTAGATATGCCACCTCCTCAAAATATCAGCCAAATGAGAAGTCTTTAGGGACGTCTTCAATCAATTAGGAGATTTATCTCTCAGCTTGTAGATAGAGCGCAACCCTTCAACAAGACATTGCATAAGGGTGCTTCTTGTGTCTGGAATGAGGATTGTCAAAAGAGCCTAGATCAGATCAAACAATACTTGGCTAATCCTCCGATTCTCATGCCTCCTATTCTAGGGAAACCATTGATCCTATATATTTCAGCTATAGACACTTCCCTGGGGGCATTGTTGGCTCAATTAGATGATACCGGGAAAGAACGGGCCATATACTATATCAGCCGTACTCTAATCTCCTATGAGATCAATTACAATAATATTGAGAAGTCTTGTCTTGCAGTGGTGTTTGCTTCTCAAAAGTTGCACCACTATATGCTTGCTCATACCATACATTTGGTTGCCAAAATTGATCCTCTTAAATACTTATTTAGTAAGGCCGCCCTCACGGGTAGACTTGCTAAATGGATGATGGTCCTAACTGAATTTGACATAGAGTACGTTGAAAGGAAGGCCATAAAAGGGCAAGCTATTGCTGACCAATTAGCTGATTTCCCAATTCAGGATAGTATGCCGGTCCAAGTGGAATTCTCAGATGAACACATCTTGTATACGACTACTCGCACTTGGACAATGTTCTTTGATGGTTCCCACATGCAAAATGGATCAGGTGCTGGAGTGTTATTTGTTTCTCCACATGGGTACAATATTCCAAAGTCTTACAAACTATTATTCCCATGTACCAATAATATTGCGGAATATGAAGCTTTAACTAATGGCTTGAGGATGGCTATAGAATGGAACATCACAGAGTTACATGTCTTTGGGGATTCCCAGTTAATCATCAACCAAGTCAATGATGAGTATCAAACCAAGGATGATAAATTGATACCCTACAAAAAGATGGTTGATTCTTTGAGACGCTACTTCACCTTTGTGACATTTCAACAGATCCCTAGGATAGAGAACAAGGCTACAGATGCCATGGCCACATTAGCTTCACTTCTTTAGTTGGAGACACATGAATCCAGATTTGAATTCCTGGTGGAAGAGCTACACCATCCCATCTTTGACTCGTCTGAAAGCCATGTCATTTGTGCCATTATCACACATGAGTCTTCCCGATATGGTGCTATCTATTCATATCTTCATGATGGCATCATCTCCGACACATTCAACCACTCTGAATGTCAAAACCTCATCTGTAACGCCTCTTGCCACACCCTCATCTCTGGTGATTTATATAGGAGGGGTTTAGATGGGACGCTTCTTAGGTGCTTGGAAAAGGAGGAATCCAACCAAGCGTTAGCTGACATCCACGAGGGCATTTGTGGTGGACATTCTAATGGTCTTTCCATGGCCCGAAGGTTGCTTAGGGTGGGATATTATTGGCCCACAATATAGAGAGATGCAGTCACCTTTGCTAAGTCATGTGGAAAATGTTAGAAACATGGCAACCTAATTCATGCTCCAGGTAGGGAGCTGATCCCTTATGTTTCTCATTGGCCATTTCAGCATTGGGCCTTTGATCTAGTTGGGCAGATTCATCCCAACTCATCAGGTGGACACAAGTTCATTATTATTGCCATTGACTACTTCACAAAATGGGTGGAAGCTGTGCCACTTTCTGTTGCTTCAGGAAGGACCATTTCTTTGTTCATCTTGAATCATATTATTTGTCGATTTGGAGTGCCTTTTGAGATCATTACTGACAATGGAGGCCAATTTAAGAATAAGGACCTAAAGCATCTATGCAAAAAGTTTAAAATCAAGAAACATTGGTCCTCCATCTATTTTCCACAGGGAAACAGACAGGCAGAAGCCTCTAATAAAACCATTCTTAAGATTCTTCATAGGACAGTACACAAGAATGGTAGGGATTGGCACTTACAAATCAATCCAGCACTATGGGCTTACAGAACAAGCATTCGCACACCTACAGGAGCCACTCCTTTTTCTCTCACCTATGGCGCTGAAGTGGTATTGCCTTTAGAAGTCAAGATACCATCACTTAGAGTCTCACTCAAAGGTTTGATTATAGATGAGGATTACCGTGCCATGAGATTATAGGAATTAGAACTTCTAGATGAGAAGCGTAAGGTTTCCTTTGATCACATGAGAGTGTATCAGAAGCGTATGTCCAAAGCATTCAACAAGAAGGTTCGCCCTAGAGAATTTCAAATAGGTGATCTCATTTTGCGAGAGAACCCTAAGAACCAACAGAACAGAGAGCAAAAGGGCAAGTTTGAACCTAACTGGGTTGGACCATATGTCATCATAGCTGCTTTTGGTACCGGTGTGTATTTACTGTCAGATCCCGATGGAGAACAGCTCCCTGATCCCATCAACATTGTGCACCTAAAGAAGTTCTATCCTTGATGCCCATTTCTGTCTAGGGGTATCCCTTGTATATATTTTATGATCCTGAAAAAATACCAAAAAAATTGATATATGATGCTGAAAAAATCCTAAAAAGCATAAAAAGTCCTGAAAAAATACAAAAAAAATCAAAAAAATATTCAAAAATCCAAAAAAAATGAAAAAATGAAAAACGAATCCAAGTGGTGAAAACCTGGAAACAGGTGCTGCTTGAGGCCTTTGCACTCCTATTTATTAGCATGCGTCCTTGACACTTAGCCACTTCCCATCATGCCTTGACCTTATTTGGCTTAGTCTGGAATTGGTCTTTGTCTTTGTCTAGGGGGCATAACTATTAGCATTGGTCTATTAGGTGCGTTTGTCTCTTGGGGCATTTCACAACAGGTGTTTTTCAACACCACCCCAAAATAGTGTTTTTCAACACTACCCTTGCGTCGAGTGTTTCTTAACACTTATCAGGTGTCTTACCCAACAGTCTCGTATGATGTGATATTTCTCACTAAGCAGATATGATAATCAGAGTTTGACTCTATGACCAACACACACGCACTTAAACAATCAACTCGCTGACGATATGATGACTTTATTTTTCTTTGTGTGTTGTCTATGAGGATTTCTTTGATGAGTAGTCTCTCCATGAGAAGTTTTCAATGATGCATAGCTAGAAGACTGAGGGAATGAGAACATGTTTTATTTCTTTATCTGCTTATGGGTATATTTTGTTAGTCCTAACTGTCATGAGTATTTATGCTGGTCTTACTTGACACTATGGATTGACAAGGTATTATCCTTGACTGTTTTACGAGTGCATGCTTTTAGCTATCCTGACTTTCATGTGTCTTGATACAAGCATAATCTCACCATAACAAACTTAGGCAATCTCACTACACTAGTCATCTTGACCTATATGTCTTTGATGCCTAGGTGAGATTCCCACATTTCTATCTGATAAAGATCATATTCATATCCACATAGTTATGCTAGTGTGCATTGTATGATCTCACGATGCTACCAATAACGCTCGATGATGATAATTAGATGTCTATAAGTGTTGTGACCTTACAAGTCAACCACTTTCATAGTAGCTTGCACTTTTAGGGTCATGATAGTCTAGTTTTGCATTTCTGGCATATGGAGAGAGCTCTCCTTTTCATCTTATGTGGACCTGTTAGTCGACTGCGCTCACCTTTTCTTCTTCTCGATCATGTCTTTCACTCTTTGTCCTTTTCATCTTATCTCGAACCTATTCATCACAAGGGGTTAATCATATCATCATATCTATATCAAAACTATCATTTTCAAGAAACATGAGTCTATATCATACACATGAGAATTAAACATACATCTATGAGAGAGAACATACATAAGCATATACATAAGCATTTTGAGCAAAATGACAAGACAATATACATAAACTGATACATCCATCACAAGTGAGACAAATACACATGATACATCGAACATCCAGTAATCTCATAAATCTATAACAATGTCATGATATACAATACAATATGAGATCCCAAAATCTGGATCAAAAGTCTCAGGATATGTCCAAAACATCTAAACCTAAAACCTAACCCTAAGACTTGCTACCACCCTCGTGAGGAGCTCGTGGTGGTGGAGGAGGCATGGCTCTCCTATCGAGTACCACATCTGATACCCCTGCCCTCTGAGAGTATGATGGTGCTCTCTCACCCTCTAGAATAGCCTGCAGATAGAGTCCGTGATAGTAGGCTACTCTCGCTAGTTCTCGTCAGAGCTCCAGTGCCTCTGCCTGTGCCATCGCCTCACGGCATACTATCTCTACCCTGAGATCGGCTATCTGCTGATCTCGCTCTACCCTCAGATCCAGTAGCTACTGATCTCTCATGGCTATAGTAATCTGAAGCTGCTATAGCTCTACCTCCTGAGCCTGTATCTGGGCTCTTAGATCATCTCCCCCCACAGGCTGATCCTGCTGTGCCTCTGCCTGCCGGCGAGCTGGTCTCGCCTCATCCTCGGGTGTCGCTGATCTCTATCCCCGTGACCATTTTCGGCCACCTGATCTTGACCCCTCTCCTCTCTCCATCCTCCACCCTCTCCCCCTCCTGCCATCTCCTCCATCCCCTCCCTCCTCTCTGTCCCCTTCGTCTCCTCTGTCTCCCCTGTCATCCCCTTCGTCTCCTCCCTGCACTGGTACCTGTGCATCCAGTATTGTAAATCAAGGGAATGGCACCCTCCATCGCTCTGCTCTGTAGGATACATCAGCCCCTGCATCTGCCACATCTAGGAAATACTCCCAGGGCTCACTCTTGATACCCGCTGTCTCTGCGACAGCCTGCTGATAGTCCAACATGGGTAGCCACCCATGGCCCTCCTCATCCTTAGCCCTGGCATATGTAGTAGTCTCTGTCGAGACTCACTGCTCCCTCCCAAACTGTCGCCATACCTGAGTGATGCAGAATCTCTCAACTATCTCTGCATACCGACCTACCAGTGGCTGAGTGCACAGCATGTAACTCAGCTCATCGGCTGCATCTCCCCAAACCTCAACCTCCCTGTATGGCCTCCATGTGAATGAGGCCATCTCATCCAAAATCTACCTGTAGTACGTCACATCCCCACTATGGGCATGTGATATGAACCCAAGGTACCTATAGATGAAGGGGTACCTCCTCTCCCTCGGCTGAACCCTAGGGTGCACCACAGCGATGTGCTCCCATGCCCACACCTGTACCAGGATGGCACCGCATGCCCATGTCCGACCGTCTCTATAGACGATCTCATGCAACTCATGGTACATCTCTGCCAATATGGCAGGACCCCATGCCATCCGTCGAGGCCTGCCGACCAAGTCAACCAGTAATCGAGCCCATCCGAGCGGGAATCCCTTCTGACTGTGATCAGTCATCAGGATCTATGAAATAATGGAAGCCACTATACATGGCACTGGGTAGTCTCTGCCAAAATCATCTATCAGCCTCTCCCAGCTGATATGCCTATCCAGAATAGTGACATCCTGGACCATCTCCTGAACCAGTCGGCACCCCTTAGTGGCATCCTAATCATAGTACACCTGTGCCAACAAATGAATCATGTCAGTTTTCATTATATGGAAACATTACATTTATGATTATATCTCAAAACATGATTATACTCACCGGCTCACCATGACATGGCACTCGTAAGATCCTGTAGACATCCTCTAAAGTGATTGATGCCTCTCCAGTAGGCAGGTGGAAGGTGTTGTGCTCGCTATGCCATCTCTCGGCAAGAGCAGTCAACAACCCATGGTCTACTCTGATGTACGGATATCTCAACAGATATCTGAATCCCATCGCTCTAATGTTGGCATTGCTCGGATCGTCTAGATCTCGGACACATCTCAATCTTGTCACCTTCAGCGCTCTGATGATCAGCACCGGAAAAACCTCCTGCAAGCTAAAACCAAGCTATTTGTTAACACATATCATGATGGATGTCTAAAAACTCAGTATAAAACATCTCTAAAACATAACGTTGTCTAGACCCATGTCATTTTTGCTCAAAAATATGTAAAAAAATCAAAATTTTAACCTGGGTGATATTCCTTTTTGGAGAAGTATCGCACGATACTTCTCCTTATAGCGGGGCAATAGACCTTATGCCGCACGATACTTCACCCGGTATCATGTGATCTTTCACCCAGTATCGTGCGATACTGGTGCCTTAGGTCGTGCGATACTTTGGGGACTTGTGAAGTATCGCACGATATTTCTCCCCAAAGGGCGTGATACTTCTAAAGTATCGCGTGATATTTCACCTAGCAAAAAAATTTTGAAATTTGAAAATTTAAAAAATGTGCTAAAAAAGCTATTAAATGCAAAAAATGACTCAAAAAGCTTGAGTTTTTCGAAAACATACCGGGGCAGGATAGTGTGGTGGCCGGTTGTGCAACCGGGTGTGCTCGAATCAATGCCTGCGGACGGGAACTCCTGCTTGCTGGGCCATTTTCTCTCTCTAAAGCTCTGAAAATTCTCAAATCACTAAAAGACAAATGATTTTTGAAAATGATATTTTGACCCCTTTTATAGCCTTTTGACTTTTTGACCTCATTTTCAAAACACTTTGAAATTGCGTGAAAATGACACCCCTAGCTAATTTCGACGTCCTGGATCCATTTTCGGACTCAAAATCAAAATCTGAGGTCATCTTGATAGTCAAAATTGTGTTTCAAAATCTTCCCCCCTTCTGCGCAGTTGACTGATCTTTTGAAGCCTAATCCTTCGATCTTTGTTGGGGCATTGTCATTTCTTCATTTCCATGTCTTCCAAACTTCTAGTTTTTCATTCATATTTCCTCATTTCTCACATTTGACTACATCTTTTCAGTCAGGCTGGGGCATGTTTCATTGCCTAATGGTTAACCTAATTGACCCTTACGTTCAATTATGATTCTGATTTGACCAAATCCTTATCAATTCACTGTTATCCTCTCTACCTGATTTCAATTTCGATTCTGAGGGGGCAGTACTTATGAGATTCTCATCCCCAACTACTTGATTTTCCTGATTCAGACATCTTTTGTGAGCTATCGCTCAAATTTGAGATTCTTATCTCTTACCTTGAATGTGATCCCGAATCGACCTCATGTTCAAAAGCCTTTGTTTATGCTTTGTCCAGGTGTGATCCCGAATCGACCTCACATCTGAGTTGTTTTGTGATCCCAAATCGATCTCACATTTCAACTTCATTCTTTGACTGCATGTGTTCCCAAATTGATCACACATTAGTCAAAGAGGGGCAAATATATGCACTCTAAAATGGTCGCCTAGACTTTGGGCCCCATTTATTTGATTTATCAACCCTGAATCATTTTGATCAATAATCAATATTTTCAGCATTATCAATCTCTTGATCAAATCCTAATTTCGATCATATATTGGATTTTTATCCTATGGGCTAACCATTTATCCTAAGTCTTTATTTATTTAAAAGGAATATTTCCTCCCCTTTTAATAAATAAAAAAGCCCCACTTTTCCTCTTATCCTAAGTTGCACAAATAAAGCATTATTCCTATTTTATAAAAAGGGAAAAAATACTTTTTGTCTCATATGGACATAAAGTCAACTCTTTTTTTTGTATTGGAGGATATGTGTGCACATGGATTGCTCCTCTTTCAAGCTCCACCATTGATTGAGACTTTTTGCCTCTTAATCTCCATGGTCCATTTCACCTTATTTCTTATAAAAGGAGAGCTCTCTCCTTCATTTGCATATACCATGTTTTTATGCTAATGTTATGCTGTAGGTTTTAGGTGCATTTGGAGTTTTTGAAGATATTGAAGACTTGCTTCATTGTATCATTTAGTTGCATATTTGCTTTGTTAGTTGCATAATAATGGCATTCATAGTATAGATTTCCTTTTATGCAATAGAATAAGCTCACATAGTCTAAATAGGAAGGCTTGGTAATACTTGTTCTTTCCTTTCATAGCATAGTTTGTACTTTCATTTCCATAGCTTAGATTGCATTCTCATATAGCTTGCATTGCATTGCATATTTGATTCTTGAGGATATTGGCATTGTTGCCCTTGTCTTCATTGTGAATCTCTCATTGTATGGTTGACTAGCAAGGTCACAAGCTTGTAGCTCTAGCTGAGAGAAATTTTCAATCTTGCAACTCCATGCATAGAGAGCTATGAGCCACTTTGTGAGGCCTCATTCTTGAGCAACCTTGCATGTAATGGTTCATAGAAGTGCACCTTTTAGTGTGTACAGACCCCTTTCGAGTTATTTTGGAAAAAAGTCATATGAATCATGGAATTAGGTCCTCTTACATGTCCTAATGCATCCCAAAGGGTCACCGTTCCATCGAAGTTTCATTTCAAACCCTAATGCCCCCTTGATAGGACTACCAACCCCGATTCGACATGAGGTCTCCGGAGAGCACCCCATGGACCCCTTTCAAGTTTTAATAGGAAAAAGTCATCTAAATTTGGTACGTAGGTCCTATGACATGTTCTAATGCATTCCAAAGGGTCACCATTCCATCAAAATTTTATTTGAAACCCTAATGACCCCTTAATAGGCCTACCGACCCCATTTCGACATGTGGTCTTCTGAGAGCACACCATGGACCCCTTTTGAGTTTTACTAAGCAAAAGTCATCCAAATTTGGTACATAGGTCCTATGACATATCCTAATGTGTTACAAAGGGTGGCCATTCCATCAAAGTTTCATTTGGAACCCTAATGACCTCTTAACAGGCAGGTACCGACCCCGATTCCACATGTGGTCTCCCAAGAGCACCCCATGGACCCCTTTCAAGTTCTACTAGGCAAAATTTATCCAAATTTGGTACGTAGGTCATCTGATATGTCCTAATGCATTCCAAAGGATCACCGTTCATCGAAAGTTTCATTTGGAACCCCGATGACCTCTTAAGTCACCTATCAACCCCGAATCACACAATGGTCTCCCAAGAGCACCTCGTGGACCCTTTTCAAGTTTGACTAATCAAAATTTATCTAAATTGTGGAGTTAGGTCCTTTGACATGTCCTAATGCATTCCAAATGGTCACCGTGCATCAAAGGTTGTTTCACGAGCCCTAATGACCCCTTAAGACACCTAGCGACACTGATTGGACATGTGGTCTCCTGAGAGCACCCCATGGACCCTTTTCGAGTTGGACTAGGAAAAAGTCATTAAAATTTGGTACATTGGTACTTGGACATGCCCTATTGCCTTCCAAATGGTGACTGTACATCCAAAGTTGCCTCACAAATCCTAATTACCCCTTAAGATGTCTAGCGACCCTGATTTGACCTGTTGTCTCATGAGAGGATCTGTTATAACTTAAATTAAATATTAAAATAATATATAAAATATTTGAAAAAATACAATATTTAATAGACTAAATATATAATATATATATATATATATATATATATATTATAAGATATATTAGATATTACATTTAATATATATTATCAAATATACAATATATTAATGTCCTATTCATTTTATATATTATATATATTAGACATTATATTATATTTTATTATATTATATACACAACAATATTTAATATATAATTTATAATATATACATATATATATATATATATTATGTAACATTTATATTATAATATAAAAATATTGCATTTAATATAAATCTGAACAGACTATATACTTAGGCCGTTTAAATTGATATTATCGAATATATAATATAAATAAATAATATATAATATATATACTATATAATATAAAATATAAAACATAAAATATAAAACCTAAATATAAAATATATAAATTATTCATTGTCAAGGTGAAAGAAAAAAATATCAAAATTAAAGGGAAATAAAAAAAGAGTGGGAGGGGGAAACTTTTCAAATTTGAAATTAAAGCAAAATCGGGTAATAGCTTTGGAAACCAAAGCTCCATGGTCAACGCTGAAGGTGTGCAAAAAATATGTTTTTTCTCTATTTTTCTTATGTCAACACTTCGACCATTAGGTTGACGACTTTTTTTCCACCCGATTTTGATAAAATGAAAAGGGTTTCTTCAGATGATTGTCAGCTTTCCATCGATATAAGTGCTGTCAGATTTTGAATTCGTTAAGTATTTATTAGTTATTTTCTAGTTCACTTACGTCTAAAGTCCTGATTGACATACTGATGGAAAAATAGCTATAACTTTCAAACCGTATAACATTTTTGAAATCCAAAAGATGCGTCACATTCTATGCTTCATCTAGTATAAGAAAAAATTAAAAAAAATTGAATTATGATAAGTTTTCAATGAGTTAAGGTGGCCAGACACAAGATTTTTTAAATTCTGAAAGCGCTGTAGCAAAAAAATATAATTAATTATCTGTTTGGAATAAAAATACCAAAAAATATGCATCACATCTGGGCATGAGTCAACTACTTATATATAGAATATTATAAAAAAATATTATCATTTGCTTTTGATTAGGGTGGTCAGACATACACGTACTTCTTATTTTTTTGCTAAAATGTTTGTAGTGCTGCATTGCAATCTATACTTTTTACCAATCATATTTTTTTTTTTTAGAAAAGGCTTAATAGTTTAGAAACTACATTCAATTTCCTACAAATTATATTCTTACAACTTTTTGATATTAGGTTGATAACTAGTTCATTTTTTCACAGCAAGTTGACTAATCCTGATTGTCTAATTTTTCATTGCCACTTAAGGGCATAGTTTGGCCCCTCATGATCCTGCACATACCCGGGGACTCTCTAGGTGCCCTAATGCATGATAAGGTGTACTAGTACCCTTAGGGAGTCCCTAGAACCCCTTTTAACACATTAGAATGCTCAAGTGTGTCTTAAGTGGTATTAGGATCCCTTAAGACACACTTGAGTATTCTAATGTGTCAAAAGGGGTCATGGGGACTCCCTAGGGGTCCTAGTACGCCTTATCACATGTTAGGATCCCTGAAGAGTCTCCATGACCCCTTTTGACACATTGGTATGTTCAAGTGGACCCCTTAAGACACACTTGAGCGTTCTAATGCGTCAAAGGGGTCATGGGGACTCCTTGGATGTCCTAATGTGTGATAAGGTGCATTAGGACACTTAGGGAGTCCCCATGACCCCTTTTGATGCATTAAAATACTCAAGTGTGTCTTAAGGGGTCCTAATACCCCTTAAGACACACTTGAACATTCTAATGTGTCAAAAGGGTCATGGGGACTACCTAGGGGTCCTAGTACGCCTTATCATGCATTAGAACACCTAGGGTGTTCCCATGATCCCTTTTGACACATTGGAACACTCATATGTGTCTTAAGGGGTCCTAAGACCCCTTAAGACACACTACAGCATTGCAATGTGTCAAAAGGGTTCATGGGGACTCTCTCTAGATTCTAACACATGATAAGGCATACTAAGACCCCTAGGGAGTCCCAATGACCCCTTTTGACACATTGGAACACTCAAGTGTGTCTTAAGGGGTCGTAGGACCCTTTAAGACACACTTGAGCATTCTAATATGTCAAAAGGGGTCATGAGGACTCTCTAGGGGTCCTAACATGTGATAAGGCATACTAGGACCCCTAGGGAGTCCCAATGACCCCTTTTGACACATTGGAATGCTCAAGTGTGTCTTAAGGGGTCATAAGACCCTTTAAGACACACTTGAGCATTCCAATGTGTCAAAAGAGGTCATGAGGACTCTCTAGGGGTCCTAACATGTGATAAGGTATACTAGGACCCCTAGGGAGTCCCAATGACCCCCTTTGACACATTGGAACACTCACGTGTTCCAATGTGTCATAAGGGGTCATGGGGACTCCTTATGGATCTTAACGTGTGATAAGGCATACTAGGACCCCTAGGGAGTCCCCATGACCCCTTTTGACATATTGGAATGCTCAAGTGTGTCTTAAGGGGTCGTAGGACCCCTTAAGACACACTTGAGCATTCCAGTGTGTCAAAAGGGGTCATGGGGACTCCCTAGGGGTCCTAATGCATGATAAAACATAATAGAACCTGTAGGGAGTCCCAATGATCCCTTTTGACACATTTGAATGTTCAAGTGTGTTTGAAGGGGTCCTAAGACCTCTTAAGACACATTTGAGCATTCCAATGTGTCATAAGGGGTCATGGGGACTCCCTAGGGGTCCTAACGTGTGATATCTCAATCCCAATCCTTAGGGGTAATAATGTGCCCGCAATCCCTGCCATATTTCAGAGTACTGATGAGAAGCAATGCTGAAAGTCTGAGATAGAGGTGGTGCTGGCATTGAAGCGGTAAGACCTTCTTCATAATATCGCGGGGGGGGGGCACCATCAAAATGGCAAGGCTTTGCTCATAATGTCGTGTCGCCACTGATCTCTTCTTTAAATTTATTAATGCAGTCAATTCTACGGCACATGCATCATTTCTAGTACAACTACTCATTTTACCAAACCCTTCCCCGCTCTCCATAATCTTCAACCGGTTCAAAGATCCATCCGGTTGTTCTTGTTTAACCTCCCAATGACTCTGTTCAGCTAGCGGATTATCAATAGGTGTGGTACAATTGTTTGGCATGACTAGAATCTATTTCGAGAACCTTTACAATTTAGCATTTCGGTTGAAAAAGTAGGGAAAGATACCATTTCATAGCCACAAGTGGTGGAAATAGAGTGATTCTCTTGCCCTATGCTTCTATAATCCGCCTCCAGTGAACTATTCTTCAAAGCCTCCATTTCTGCGTAGCTAGGGTTTTTGGCACATGTAAAAGGCACTACTATGCCACTGTAGGGACTCATGCTCGTGCTCTAAATCATATTAAATAATATTTAAAATGTAAAATGTATATTATATAATATATAATATATAATATATAATATTATATATAATGTATAATCTAATATATAGTTTTTAATATTAATATATATTAAATAATATTAAATATAACATTTAATATATAATTCATATTATATAATATTTAATATATAACTAATATATAACAATTAATATATAATTGATATTATATAATATTTAATATATAACTAATAACTATCAAATATATATCAAATATATAACTATCAATTATATAACTATAATTGATAAAGTGGAGCCAAATTTCAAAATTAGAAATTAGAGAAAGTGGAGGCAAAGCAAAAATTTGAAATTCTGCCACCAGATTCGGGTACCCAAAAATATTGGGTACCCGATTAGGCTCGGTATTGGTCGATGCACCAAACCTACCTGGTCAACTCTTCAAGTGTCACAAAAATGTGTTTTTCTTCTGTTTCTCTCAGTTCCAGACTTCGACCATGTAGCTGACGACTTTTTTTTCACCCAAATTTGATAAAATGAAAAGGGTATCTTAAGGAGATTATCAGCTTTCTATCGATATAATTGCTGTCAAATTTTGAATTCATTATGTAATTATTAGTTATTTTCTAATCGAGCTACCTCTAAAGTGCTGATTTAGATACTGATTGAAAAATGACTATATCTTTCAAATGGTATAACATTCTTGAAATCTGAAAGATGCGTCACATTCTATGCTTTATCTAGTATAAGAAAAAATTAAAAAAAATTGAATTATGATAAGTTTTCAATGAGTTAAGGTGGTCAGACATGAGAGTTTTTAAATTCTGAAAGCCCTGTAGCAAAAAAATCATAATTAATTATCTATTTGGAATAAAAATACCAAAAAATATGCGTCACATCCAGGCATGAGTCAGCTACTTATATATAAAATATTATAAAAAAATATTATCATTTACTTTTGATTAGGGTGGTCAGACATACACGCACTTCTTATTTTTTTGCTGAAATATTTGTAGTGCTACATTGCAATCTATACTTTTTACCAATCATATTAATTTTTTTTCAGAAAAGGCTTAGTATTTTAGAAACTACATTCAATTTCCTACAAATTATATTCTTACAACTTTTTGATACTAGGTTGATAACTAGTTTATTTTTTGATGCCAAGTTGACTAATCCTGATTGTCTGATTTTTCATTGCCACTTAAGGGCATAGTTTGGCCCCTCATGATCTTGCACATACCCTACTAGTATGGCTTCTTTGGTATAGGTAAGGGCTGATACAACCCTGTGTTCTACTTCACTCTTTTCTCCATCTGACATACTCTGCAACTCTGTACAAACTTCTTGACATTTTGCTACAATTGTGGCTAATAATAATTCTCACTAACCAAAGCAAGGGTTTTATCACGACCAAAATGCCTAGCCAATCCTCTGCTATATTTCTCCTTGATGAGATTCTCTCTCATATAACTTCATGGAATGCACAACTGACTCCCTCTGTATAGCATATCATCTTGAATGATGAAATCCAACCACTTCATTCTGTCTAGAGTAATAGGTTCTTTACAAGCTTTCCAAGCTTCACCAAAATCAAGATCCTCTAGATACAAATTCTTGAGTTCCTTGAACCCAACAACTTCAATCTGCATCTCTGTCAGCAATAGTTGCCTTCTACTAAGCGCATCTATAACCCTGTTAGACTTTCCAATCCTGTGTTTCAAAACAAATGTATAACTCTGCAAAAACTCAACCCGTTTCAAATGACTTTGATTCAACTTTCCTTGACTATTCAAATATTGCAAAGCTTGATGATCAATATACAAAACAAAATCTTTAGGAAGTAGATAGTGTCTCCACTTCTTCAATGCTTGACTATGGCATAAAATTCATGATCATAAACAAAATATTTTCTCTTGGCATCATTTAACTTCTCACTGAAATAAGCAACAGGTTTACCTTCTTGGCTCATAATAGCTCCTATTTCAGTACCACTAGCATCACAGTCTACTTGAAACACCTTATTAAAATTTGGAAGTGCTAAAATAGGTTGTTCTATAACTTTCTGTTACAATAGTTTAAAACTCTTATCTACCCCATTAGTCCACTTGAATTCTTTTCTATCCCCTCTCATTGTTTCAGTCAAGGGTGCACAAATACTGCTAAAATTTATGATAAATTTTTTTTAAAAGCTAGCCAAACAATAAAAATATCTTACCTTGGTAGCACTCCTTGGAGTAGCCCATTCAAGGATAGCCTGCACTTTCTCTAGGTCCATTTTCAAACATTCTACTGAAACTACAAAGCCCAAATACACTAACTCTTTCTTCACAAAACTCCACTTCTTCAAATTTATCAATAATTTCTCTTCTCTCAACTTCTCAAACACCATATGACTATGCATCATATGGTCCTGCAATGTCTTACTAAACATCAAAATATCATCTAGGTAAGCAATGACAAACTTACCCAGAAATTCTTTCAAAACCTCATTCATGAGCTGCATGAAAGTGCTCGGTGCATTGGTTAGCCCAAAAGGCATGACTAACCACTCATAAAGTCTTTCCTTTGTCTTGAAGGCAGTCTTCCATTCATTTCCTTCTCTGATCTAAATTTGGTGATATCCACTCTTCAAATCTATCTTTGAAAAATACACAGCTCCACTCAAACAAACCATAATATCATCCATTCATGGCAATGAAAACTTGTACTTGATTATGATCTTGTTTATTGCTTTGAAATCTGTACACATCCTCCATTCTCCATTCTTCTTCAGTCCTAATACGACTGGTACAACACATGGACTCAGGCTCTCACGAATCAATCCTTTCTATAAGAACTCATGTACTTGTCTATTCAACTCTTCACTTTCTACTGGTGTCATTCTATGTGCTTCCTTGTTTGGAAAACTGGCTCCTAGAATCAAGTCCATCTGATGATTGATCTTCCTTACCAGTGGTAATCCATCAGGTACATTATCAGATACAATATCCTAAAACTTATTTAGTAAATCTACAACTTCTACAAGTACATCCTCTACTTCCTCTTTACCAACTTTTGGAATTAAAGAAAAACACACATGCTCATGCCTCATACCATCTAGGAACTTTCCTCCATCAACAAAAGTTATTCTTGCATTACCACATACCTTTTCTTCGGTCTCCTTCAATGGCTTTAGCTTATGTCGCACTCCATCCTTTGTCAGGGAATAGGTATTTGCATTTCCATCATGTACAACACACCTATCAAACTACCATGGTCTACCCAATAACATATGACATGCATCCATAGGTATGATATCACATAGTACCTCATCATGGTATCCACCAATCTTGAACTTTACTAGGCACTGTTCATTGACCATGACCTTGTAGCCATCTTGTACCCAGACAATCTGATATGGATGTGGGTGTTTCTGTCTATTAAGATTCAACTTTGTGACCATCTCTTCTAACAAAAAATTGTCAGTGCTTCCACTATCAATAATCACATCACAACACTTACCCTCACACTTGGACTTGGTGCGAAACAGGCTCCTCCTTTGCTTAGGTTCATTCTCACCACTTAGTAAAACTCTTCTGTTAATTAGCATTTCTCCTCTTTCAGCATCTTCAGAATGTGATGATTTGAAATCTTCATCTACATGTGCAACTTTGAGCTGGCCTTCATTCCTCCTATCTGTCCTTCCTTGGCGTTGTGGATATTCAAATGCCCTATGACCTTCTTCTCCATAGTGAAAACATGTTCCACGGAAGCCTTCTCTTCCAAATCCTTGTCCTCTTCCTCTTCCTCTCTGAGCTTTATTATTCTAATCATGGAAATGATTGGAATTGTTTCCTCTCTAATTCTGACTGCTACTAGCCTCATCCTTCTTTTTCAGATCTTCATTTCGGCCTCCATATGACTGTCCATCAGATCGTCCGCCATGACCTCTTCCGCTTTGTCTGCTCTCAAACTTCTTGTTTAACTTTTCCTCTACTTTTAGGACAAACTGGTATGCCTCTTCAATATTGTTCATTTGAACCAAATTTAGCTCCTCTTGAATGCTTGACCTCAACCCATTAAGGTAATGGGAAACTCTCCTTATCAGCTTCCGCATGGCCTATTCTGATGAAGATTCAATAGAATTCTTTTGTATACTCCTGAACAGATCTTCCTGCTACTCAACAGGAATGAACTGTCGCTTCAATTTATCCACCATCTGATCCCATCTTGTGATTTTGTCCTTTCCTCTCCTATTTCACTCCAATTTAATCTCTTTCCACCAGATCTTCGCATGACCCTTTAGTCTAGCTGTTATACACTAAATTTGCACCCTTAGTTCAAGCTCTTGTAGTCTTGATAACTCATTATAACAAGGGAATCATCTCAAGGTTGTGGGACCTTTTGCTAACCGAGATGAAACCTCTAGATTCTAGGCTGGTTCCTCTTGGATAATCACCTTGATTTGCTCTTAACATGAAATGTAAACTTTTGAGGGAAAGGGATAGAAGGAGTACATGAAAGGAAAAGACTAAAAGAAAATCTACGTACTAGGTGATGCACCAAACTTGGGTTTGAATCTCAGTATAGAGGGATGAAACCAATGAAGGAATTAGGTCCAAGAGATTACAACTTACTGAATAGGCTTGCATAAGTATTTCATAGGAGGGTGTGAACAAGGGACTCAACCTATGACCTACAAACAAATATCTTTTTCTGCAACTAGGTGTAGGAATGAGACGAGGCTGCTAGGGGCTGTAGTATACCCACAAAACACCTAAATCAGATTAGACATAGGAAACACACAAAATTGCAGAAAGCAAGAGGAATCAGGAAAACTAAGATATCATTGAAATCATTCATAAAATTTGATTCAATAAGAGATAATCCAGACATGAAGGTATGAGGACAACAAAAATGTCACTTTGAATTCATCAATGAAAACTTACAAGATGTGGGAAACCAGAGAGCAAAAATGCTACAGATAGTTCTCCAAGGAAAGACTTTCCCTTTTTACAAAATGTCAATTCTGAGCTTCAAAAGCTCCAAAAAACAAATTATATACATCTCTGCACGTAGGTAGGAATCAAAATATCTCTGAATTAGGGCTACATAAATTTGCATTATAATAATCATCCCTAAAATCGGTCACTTCTGATCATAAATGTGTTCTGTGAAAATATCTCAACAGATCAGATATCCTTCCTTGCGTGCCCATCTCTGCACTAATCCTGCTTGTAGACAAACATTCATCTTGATCCATCTACCTCCCTGCAACCTACTCTGTCATGAATGTTTCAAAAATCTGATCAGATCGTAGAAAGGACCCAAAAAGGCAGCCTAAATCCTCTGCAAATTCTATCCAACCGCAATCGTCTCTAGAAATCATCAATTTCAGCTACCTGCACAAAACTCCCTTAGAAGAAAGCTAAAAAAGGGTCGCACTGCCTTTGAAATGAACCTAGTCACATGATCGCATGAACTAAAAAAGGTTCATGTGATCATGCGACACTCCTTTGAAATTGCCACCGCTTTGCCAAAGCAATGGTCGCATAATCGCATGAAGTGAAAGGCCTTCATGCAATCATGTGACAACCTCTTGAGAAACTACCTCCACCCTGCCACATAAGACATCTAGGCCTCACAAAATTTTCCACCTGCTAAACCATTGCCACGTGGCCCAACCAAAGCCAACCACACGGCTGGACCCATGACCACACCGCTTTGAAAAAAGTCAGCAGTCGCATGATCGCATGAGCCGAAAGGCCTTCATGCGATCATGTGACAAACCTTTGAACACATGTCACTCTTCCACGCAAGACAAATGGGGCCCACAAGACCACACTGCAAAACTTAACCTTGGTTTACCTCAGGTTTCAAACTCCCCTTGTCGCCAATTCGCATTATCTTTTTCTTAACCTCGGGCTCACTTGGCGACCATGCGAAACCCTTCAACCATGCAACTGCGCTCTGCTTACCAACCTCTAGCCCACTCTACCACATGTCATCCCTCTATTCATCCCGGCCACTACACCAGAAAACACCTCGGCAACCCCTACCATCAGAGCCACTCCAACCTCCTAATTCCCATCTAACGGCGGGTGTAAGATTGCATGGCCAAAGAATATTCCCTATGCACACACGACTGCCATTGGATCAATGCAGATTGCCACTTTTCCCTACTGACCACTTATCACATGATCTCATGCAGTTAAGAGACTGCATGTGATCATGCGACCGACCGCGTGATGCTAACTACTACAACTGTGAGCCACCGCCACCGAAACCGTTGATGGTTTGTCGCATGGTCACATGGGCTTGGAAGAGCCCATGTGATCATGCGACCAATCATAAAATGTTAGCTGCTGACCACTGAATCCTGACCACCTGATTGCTTACCATTTGTCACATGATCGCATGCGGCTAGGAAGGCCCATGCGATCATGCAACCAACTGTGTGATGCCAATTGATGACCGTTGGCCACTGGGGTTGACTGCTTGTCTTGACTGCCGATCCTTTGCATCAATGGTTGTCATATGATCTCATAGGATTGGAAGATCCCATGCGATCATGTGATAGCCATTGGATCTTTTGCACTGGCATGGCCTTAGGCACCGGGACCCGCCTGATCGGAGTTGCGCGCTTAGGGTGGAAAACATAGACAGTGTCAAAAACACATAGGGTTTTCAAGTAAAGGTCAAAAAAACACCAAATTTTTAGAGCTGAAAGCTTGAAAACACACTAAACTTTCAGACCAAAAGGCAGAAACATCCCGAGCCTGCAGAGAGGAAGTCGAAAACACACTAGATTTTTCGACACTTGAGCGTTTCACTGGAAAACAGGACTGTGGCTGAAAATGAATAAGAGGGAAATTTGGGCAACATTTTGGCGACCTCTACGGGATGTCAGCCTGCTAGACATTTAGACCAATTGCCTTGACATATCCATTAGGCATGGGGTCATGTCTTTATTTGAACACAAAGACTTTGCCAAAGGGAAAACTGAACCAGCAAGACAAACCTGTGCACATGCACTTCTTGGGAAACATGAACTAACCTATAAAGCAGGGAAAGAAAGCAAGAAACATATTTACAAGAATTTACAAAAAGGACCTACAGAGAGGGATTAACCTCAAAGAAAGGCTTCAAGTGGAAACCATTCACTGAGATTGGCAGGGCATCTCCTTCAAGGGTTGAAAGCTGAAAAGCATTCGATCCTCTACACTCCGTTATAACAAATAGTCCACACCAAAAGGAATCAAACTTTGTGTGCTTGCCAGGTTTTGACCTGAACTCATCCCATTTGAGAACTACATCTCTGACTTTGAAGTTTCTGACCCTGGCTCTTTTATCAAAGTTTCTCTTTGTTTGACTCTAATGGAATGCCATATCTTGCATTGATTTATCTCTGATCTCTTCTAGCTCCATCAACTGGGCATATCTGATTTGCATAGGATCACTTTCTTCAAACAAGGCATACTGAGTGGCCAAGTCCAAAGCTGGTAATTTAGTTGAAATAGATAACTTAGCCTCTCTACCATACACCAACATGTATGGGGAATTACCAATGATTTTCTTTGGAGTAATTCTATCTAACCACAAGGCAGATCTCAATTTGCTATGCCAGTCCCTTTGACTGTCTTGCAGGTTCTTTTTGATTATTCTAATTAGATTCTTATTTGTTGATTCTGCCAAACCATTCCCCTGAGGATAGTAATTGGAACTTGTATTCAGATAGATGCCCTTCTTGACTGCCCACTCTGAGACTTTGAGGCTTGTAAATGCTAATGCATTGTCTGAAACTATAGAATCTGGAATGCCAAATCTATGAATGATGTCATCATAAAAACTTAAAACAACACTCACATTAGCTTCTTTTAAAGCAACTGCTTCTGTCCACCTAGTGAAGTAATCGGTTGCAGTGATTATCCACTTGTGTCCTGCACTAGATGGAGGGTTAATCATGCCAATGAAATCTATACCCCACTTCATGAAGGGCTGCTCTATTTTGATTGGCTGTAGGGGTAGAGTTGTAAATGTTTCTTTCCCTGCAAAAATAGCACATTTGATGCATCGTCTAACATAATCATGACTATCTTTGAAGATAGATGGCCAATAGTATCCAGCCCTCATGATCTTAAAAGCTATAGTCCTAGGAGAGAAATGGCCACCAGAAGCCCCATCATGAAACTCAAATAAGACATCTGCAACCCTTTCTGAATCTATGCATCTTAGAAGGACACCATTGTGATCCTTTTTGAAAAGAATTTCATCTATCAGCACAAAAGGAACAGATTGTAACTTGTAATACCTCCTTTTTGCTGAATCTAGGCCTGTAGGACATTGTCCTATCTTCAAATAATTGATCATATTAGGCAACCAGCTAGTTGCCTTGGCTTTCTCTCCTATAGAATGTGCCACCATGGATGCATCTGTGTATTCCAATTTCTTTGAACTTCTATCTTCTGCCAGATGCTCACAAAGACCTCTTCCTCTAACCAGCTTGGTAATCTGAATATCTATGTCATATTCCATCACCTTAGTGATCCAACTAGCTCTTTTTTCATTTAGGTCCTTAGAAAGAAAAAATTATTTGACACTTGGATGAGTAACCATCAAATGCACCTTGTTATGGGTCAACAAATGTCTGAATTTTTTGAGGCTCTTTACCATAGCAAGAACATGCTTTTCTATAGAAGAGTATCTTTGTTCATACTCTTCTAAACCTTTGCTGAATAAAGCAATAGGCTGCTCCAATCCTTCAACATTTTCTTGAGTCAACATTGCAGATATGGCATCATGACCCCCATAAACATAAAGGATAAAATCCTTACTGAAATTTGGGTTTAGGAGAGCAGGAGCTTTTGTTACGGCTTCTTTAATATCTTGGAAGTTAACTTTTCCTTCTTTGGTCCAACTGAAGGCTTGAGTAACTTTGCAATGTTAGGCAAGAATCTCCTAACAAAGTTAATCTTTCCTATGAAAGATTGGAGAATTTCTTGTGATGTGGTAATGGTAGTTCTAAGATGGCTACAATTCTCTCAGGGTCCACTGTAATTCCTTCTTTGGATACTACATATCCCAATAGTTTTTCTTCATGAACCGCAAACACACATTTCTTGAGATTAAGGGATATCCCAAACTCTCTGCATTTTTCAAAAATCTGCCTCAAATGCCTAATGTGGTCTACTGCATGCTTTGAGTAGATGGTTATGTCATCCAAGTAGACTAGCACAAACTTGTACATGAGGCCCTTAAAGGCCATATCCATTGCCTTTTGAAATGTAGCACCTGCATTTGACAAACCAAAGGGCATCTTCTGATATGCCATGGTTCCCCACTTGGTTGTAAATGCAGTCTTATATTAATCCTCTTCTTTCACTAAGATTTGATTGTATCCTGAATAGCCATCCAACAATGAGAATCTCTCAGATCCAAAGACACATTGTAGAATTTGTTCCATAGAGGGTAGTGGATGGTGGTCTTTTAATGAGGCTCTGTTCAGATCCCTGAAATCAACACATAACCTTAGCTCCCCATTCTTCTTCCTGGCAGGAAAAAGGTTGGAAACCCAACTAGTATGTTTGATGGGGTAGATGATGCCACCTTCTATTAGTTTGAGTACTTCCTTATGCATAAGTGGTTCGAGCTTGGGATTAACAGGCCTTTGCTTTTGCCTTACTGGTTTAGAATTAAGTTCCAATTCAATAGTGTGCTGAGCAAGGATAGGATCAAAACCCTTGAGGTCTTCATATCCCCATGAAAAAACATCACTGAATTCTCTGAATAATTTAGTGTAAGCTTTCTTTTTTGAATTAGTGTTTGCTTTTCCAAATTGTAGGCTCTTACCTGGTTCCAACTCTAATTCAGTACAATGTTCCTGTTGGACTACCAGGCCAGCTTTATTTTTCTTAACTTCATCATCCTTGTTGAAGATAGTCTCTAAGGTGATGAGACCCTTAGGCATCTTATTAGATCTAAGTTGTATCACTTGATCACCATAGTTTTGTGATAATCTCTTTTGATTGTGCCTTGAAAAGACATCTTCAAACAAGAACTATAGAATTTGATCATCATTATCAAACACTTGCCAATTAATATTATTATCTGGAATTGAAGGTCTAACAATAATCTTGATGTGCTGCTGATCTGCCTCTTTTGAAATGCTATTGGGAATGTCAAACTGAGATCCAATAGCAGCTAACCTATCAACATTTTGATTTAATTTTCTAGGGATAGTAACGATATTGAAAGCATGGAAATCTTCAATTGCATCCCAAACTCTATGTTTGTATGCTTTCATGACATCATTTTTGGTTGCACTCATCCCTCTTACTTGGCTGACAACAAGTTCACTATCACCATATACTTTTAATGCTTTAAGCCCTCTTTTTCTAGCCCATTCTAGTCCATTAACCAGACTTTCATACTCTGCAGTGTTGCTGGTGTAGGAAAAACTGAATCTAAAGGCAGTATAATACCTTTCTCCTTTTGGGGACACTAGAATAACACCTCCACCAGAACCATGTCTGCTTCTAGCTCCATCAAAAAATAGTTCCCAGACCTGACTATCTCGATTATCTGAATCAGTGTATTCTTTGAGAAGGCTTGGTTCTATGGCTCCACTTTCTTGAATCAGATAACTCCCCAGACCAAAATCCCAAACAAGACTCTCTTGGATCTCTGAGGTTCTTTCATCTAGGAGAATATCAGGGATATTTTCTATTTTGGTGCTTGCTTCACTAATGGTTGGGAAATCATTGTCATTAAATATAGGGCAATTAGTGTTGATAGAATTGGACACATATGGCTCTATATGATGTACTACTAAGGCTTCTGATTTAATGGTGACTTTGGTACCATACCTTGTATGAAAGAGCATGTGAGACCAGTCGGAAGAAAGATAACCTCCTATCTTGGCTGTGAACTCTCTTGAGAGACATATGGCAAACAATGCAGGAAGATCTATGATATATATGTCAAGGAGAATGGAAAAATTAGGACTAGCATGGAGAATTAGATTGGTATCTTTGGCCACACCTATAGTACTGACTGAGGATCCATTAAGTTGTGTAACCTTCTTTTGGAAGGGTTCATATTTGAGTCCTAATTAATCAGCCACTTTCTTGGGCATTACAGTGCTAGTAGCTCCACTATCTACCATACAATTATGCACTAAAGACTTCCCAATAATTAAAGATACATAAAAGGGAGGTGGCTTCAAATTACTACCTTGCATGGCATTGGCCTTGGAGTTGCTATTTGGAGTCTCCTTTTTTTTATCAGTGTTGACCAACGCTAGTTTTGCAGTTTCTTTTGCAGGTTGAGGATTTGCTGCCTCTCTCATGGCTTTCTCCAAAATTTGAGGTTGTCCTGGAATAGACAAAGAGTCCCACATAGACATGGTGACATTCACCTTCTTCATGTTGTCTACAATATTATAAGGTGCCACAGTGTATACTCTTTGTTGTGCTTTTATTATGATGGGTTCTGCCTCTTTAGGAACTTGGCCTTCTTTGCTTGTGACGACAGTGGCCTCTTTGGATGTGATAGGGGAAACTTACTGTAGTGGCTCTACAAATGTAGTGGCCTTAGTACCAAAATCTACTCCCTCCATGTCTTGGGCTCTTCTCTTTGCTCTTGTGTAGGCAACAAAAGCAGCTTCATCATTGACTCCATTGAAATCTGGTTGCTCCCAATTGAAAAGAGCAGTTTCATTCTTTTGTGTTTCTTGTTGAGGAGCTGTCCCACTAGAAGGAGCTTCTATTTGAGCTTGTGAAGCATTTTGAACCATTAGTGCTTGGTTCATCCATCTATTAGAACTCATAGCCTAATTGTGGGGCTGATTGCAAGGGAAACACCATTCATTATCCATGGCCATATTGTTTTGACTAGGAACCATATCCTTGATTGGATTTACGGAATTAAGAGGTGCACGGTTATATGGTTGGAATGGTCTTTGATTAAAATTTTGTCTTTTCCCTTGATAGCCTCCTTGGTATGGTGGTCTATTTTATTGGTAAGGCTATCCTTGATTTTGGTATTGCTGATTAGGACCTTGGCCTTGTGATTGGAAGGGTGGCCTGATGCCTTGGTTTTGTTTCTTCAAGTTTGTGACCTCTTTGGTTAGAGTCTGCAACAAGTTTTCCATCTCTTGTATATTAGTTTTCTGACTACTCATCACCTCTTACAACCCTTGGGAGAAATTTGTTGCAGCATGTTCCTGACCACTGGTACTAGCTTGAGGTGCTGATATTGTGGGAATAGGGGTAAATGGGGGTACTTGTGCAGGTGCAATGGGCTGAAGACTAGGGAAGATAAGCGTGGGAGGTCTTCTCTCTATCATGCCTGCTTGGATCAAACAATTTTCAGCCTTGACAGCAGTGTCAAAGGCTTGGGGTAAAGTGGTACCACCCATAGACTGGATCATGACAGAAATTTATTTATTTAGACTTTGCAAGTAGTACAGGAAGGCATGGTCAGCTGATGGCCTTACAGAGATTGGGATTCTATTCCATGTTTTAAGGAATCTACTATTATAGTCTGTCATTTGCTCTTGAGGGTCTCTCTTTATAGTTTTTAATTGCTCAACTAGAGACAAATTATCTGATTTATCCTCAAAATGCTTGCTTAATGCATCCCCTAATTCATCCCATGAAGTAATACAACCAACAGTTAAAGTTCTAAACCACTCTAGAGCCTTACCTTTCAGAGATGTTGCTAATAATTTGGTGGCCACATCCTCTTGAGTAATGTTGTGTATGCTGCAAATGGTGGTCACATCTCTTATGTGCTCAAAGGCTATTGTCTGTCCCTCCCTTGTGAAATCAGGTATATTTTTTAATGCCACCAAGGGCACATCATGATGCACTACAAAATCTAAGGGGCTCCCCTGATTGAAAGGTGCAAAGGTGAAATTTCTAGCCATTGTAGGAGGTGTAACTTGAAGATCAACAACTATATGAGCTGTATTTGCTAGATTTGGATCTTCTTCTTCTAGATCTCTGGTCAGAGATCTCCCTCTTCTTCTGAAATGAAAAAGAAAAGGTCTCCTCTCTGAAGTATCAGGAGGTGTAGATTGGACTCTTCTTGTAGGAGATTCTCTCTAAGTTGACCTGCCTTTGTAGCTTCTTTTCAAGGGCAACTCTGAAAATCCAGCAGGTTTTGAGCTTCTAGTCTCTATCTTTCTCATAAACTTTAAACAAGGTTGGCCTGAATCTTTGAAAAACCAAAAGAGTCACCAGATATACTTGATAGAACAACCTCTAAAGGTCTATATTATGCAATCTTCATATCAGAGATGACACAATCTTCAATAAATGAACTTCTTTGCTATCCCACCTGGCATGCCAGAAATGTTATACACTGAATTTGCACCCTTAGTTCAAGCTCTTGTAGTCTTGATAACTCAGTATAACAAGGGAATCATCTCAACGTTGTGGGACCTTTTGCTAACCGAGATGAAACCTCTAGATTCTAGGCTGGTTCCTCTTGGATAATCACCCTGATTTTCTCTTAACATGAAATGTAAACTTTTGAGGGAAAGGGATAGAAGGAGTACATGAAAGGAAAAGACTGAAAGGAAATCTACCTACTAGGTGATGAACCGAACTTGGGTTTGGATCTCAGTACAGAGGGATGAAACCAATGAAGGAATCAGGTCCAAGAGATTACAACTTACTGAATAGGCTTGCATAAGTATTTCATAGGAGGGTGTGAATAGGGGACTCAACCTATGACCTACAAACAAACATCCTTTTCTGCAACTAGGTGTAGGAATGAGACAAGGCTGCTAGGGGCTGTAGTATACCCACAAAAAACCTAAATCAGATCAGACATAGGAAACACAGTGATGCCTGTGGTGCTTGGTCGACATGCTTGCTCGGTGATGCCTGTGTTGCTTGGCGTGGTCAGTTGTTTCACTAGTACTTGGTTGTTTCTCTGGTGCTCACTAGTTCTGGTTTACTGACTGGAGTTCTTGGAGATTTGGTTGGCCGACTTGGTGCATTTATTGTTGGTAGCTTTTGTTGTATTCTCCTATGTAGATCTAGGGGTCAACATGGAGAATTAATTGTTTGTAAGGCTATTTGAGAGCCGACTATTGTTGCATTTAATATCTGTTTGTAATAGGAACCGAATTGGCTTAGGAGTTAATTGTTTCTTCCAGTCGACTTGTGGCTGAAGATTAGTATTTAAGGAGTGTTTGGGTAGATGTTTAGGAGTTAGTTAGCAGATTGGTAGGATGTGAAGGATAACATTTTGGATCCTATGAGATCTTGAAGATTAGATTGTTATTGGATAGTTTGTAATAGCAGAGCTAGTGGTTGCATGCTTGGAGACAAGGAGATTTCTTGGAGGCTTGTGAACTCAATTTTAGATCTGCCTTAGTGTTTTACATCAGTTTCTAATTTGTTTTCAGAGCTGGACTAGCTAAGAGATTGTAGAAATACTTTGTTATTATATTTGGCCCTAACCCAATGGGCCTTATAGCTGGGCATGTTAATCAAAATTCAGTTGAAAACATTGTCTTGTTGTGTTATTCCGCATTGTGTTGTTTGGCTTCTTGTTTGGACTATCCTTAATTGGATCCTCCTTACTTGCCCTACGTCACATAGTCATAATAAACATGTAAAGAATATGGTCGTTAGGAAACTATCTTGATGGGTGGTGCAAAAGTTTCTATCTTAAATTCTTAGTTTGACTATGCATTGGTGTTGATGGTCAGTATTGACTAAGATATTTATTAGAGAAATTAGCACCTGCCAACAACAGCTAAGTATTTACAAAAACCAAAGGATCAAAATGATCACACTAGAGAATAAAATGGTATTCTCAGAACCTACCACAAACTCACCTAGAAAATATCATGTGATCTAATATACTTAGAGATGACAATATAAATCTAAAATATCTACTCGATCACAAGATACTTCCATTTGTCCTCAAGAAGGGGTTGACCTAGACATTCAACACCACCACTACCACTCATGATTTCAAACCTATGGTTAGTCCTAGGAAACTTGACTTCAATATTACTTAGAAGCTCCTCTTTGGTCTCCACCTTGAACTCCACATCTTCCTCATCACTATCAATCCCTTTAGCTTGTTTGTGATCCTTCATCTAGTTTCCACCCTCATTAAGCATCAGGCCTCATAACTTCTTCGGGATAAGGATATTCCTCTTGATGATGGGCTTCTTGGACTCAAATGTCTACACATCCCAAACCAAGAGCATAAGAAATTTGGGCACATCCCTCCCATATCGCTTAATCATGAAGTATTCCCACAAATAAAAAATTCTTAGCTCCTCATCCACTTTAGCCACCACCTAATCCAATTCCCCCAAAAAGACTTCTTGAACACTTTTCAACACAACAACTTGGCTCCAATTTTGTATTCACCTACCATCAAAACTATTATAAAGAATATGACAACGATATTGGTCCAGAACATGTTCCTTTTGTTTGAAATTAAGTAGATAGAGGAATCCATTGGAGTCACTATCAGAGTTGGAAAACACTAGCACAAGAGGGGAATAAAATGGACCACTAGAGTAAAAATTAATTCACAACCGTCAAGTAGCAAAAATAAATGGTCATAATTAAAATTCCACCCTTACCATATGAAAATATCACCCGATCTCTTCTTTGACAAGGGATAAATGCCATTAATTTTGGGACATGTCGATAGTGATAGAGAGTGTCCTTTGATAGCTAGACTATCACTCAAAAAGGATGGCCAAATCAAACAATGAAACCAAGATCACTTTGACTTGTAGAATTATAATGATAGCTTTGTCATTAAATAAGGTGGCCTACCAACAAATGCAATTGCCATCAACCTCCACCACCATCTCAAGAAATTGGATGATGCCCAAGTGGGGGGCATTCAATCTTATTCATTTCCATATGGCCCCACTATTTTTCATCATTCTCATGATATGTTATGTAGAAGATAGTGTCCGCATTCAAAAATCATTCTTACATTGATCTGTTGCCAACCAAATTGGGAATCAGGTAGATTAGATGGCCTCATGACTACCTCAAATGCCACTTAGGTAATGATCCTCTATCATGGCCAATTCGGCCAAGTCATCTTCCTTGCCATTACCCTTACGATACACATGCATTATTATGAAGTTTTGGGAATGGATCAATTTTAGAATTGGATTAAGCCACCTATTTAATTTCCAATTGGGAGTCACCTTTCTCTTAATCACATTGATTATTATTAGAGAGTCCTCTTTTAGATGTAGATGACTAGTTTTCAATTCCTTGTCCATTTGCAATCCAATAAGTGAAACTCTAAATTTTGTAATGTTGTTTGTTGCATCTCCCAAATAAATGAATTTTTCAGCTAGACTATTTCCCTTTTGGTCTCGAGTTACACATCCACCTCCACTTGACCCAAGGTTTCCTATTGAGGCCCCACCAAATTTTATCTTCACCCATCCTACCTTAGGTGCACACCACCCCACTTTCTCCCAGGATTGAGAAGAAGATCAACCTTCCTAGTCTCATTAACATGGGAATATTATGCATAATATTACTTATATATGTAGGGTAGGAAAATTGGAATAAAAAACAAATTACATGCAAAGGTTAACAAAAAAACCCTAAAAGTATACAAAATGAAATCCCAACCTAACTATTAAATAAATTGAGATAAAGTGCATGAAATATGAAAGCAAAGTAACAGACACTCCCTCAGTTAGACTTCAATGTCCTTTCTTTCTTCTCATAATATTGATATGTAGTTCCCATTATGAAAAAAGGAACTTAGCCATGAAAGAAATAAATAAGATGGATCCAATGGAAATAAGAGAAGCCACTCCCATGAACAAAAATAAATAGGAAGCCAAATAAAAATTGTGTGTACCTTTGGAAATTTCTCAAATGTCCACATCTCTAAATCAAAAGATGCCTAATCAACTAGAGAAAATCCAATTTTTTTTTAAAGATACCTAATTGAAAATATTTGTAGGCATTGAAAATGAGATGATCAGAATGCTCAAACTGTCATCAAAGAGGAAATGAAGATCCTCAAGTATGGCCGCAGTATATGAAATATTGACACAACAAATAACCCTATAATATCTAGCAAGAAGTAATTCCACAAAGTTGAAATTAGAAGGGAGCTATAAACCCATTGAACTGAATCAGTGGAGGTTGTACACACAAGACAATGTCAATTTCATTAAGAACAGTATAAGATACATATTGGGATGGTGTCTCAATGTGACAAGTGAGAATTGAGAACTGAGAGACAAGTCTTTGATCCATTCGAGCATGTAAGATCTATAATCAACTCAAGCATCACAAGAGTACCACAATCATAGAGGGGTATGTGCAGGATCATGGTATACCAAACTATGGCCTTAAGTGGCAATGAAAAATTAGAAAATTAGGGTTAGTCAACTTGACATAAAAAGTTGAACATCTTATGAACCTTATGTGAAAAATTTGTAAGAGTAGAATCTGTAGGAAATTGAATGTAGTTTCTAAACTACTAGCCCTTTTTTGAAATTTGTTTTGTCTAATTGTTCAAAATTTTAGATTTCAATGCAGTACTATGAAAATTCCAGGGAAAAGATAAGGAGTACATGTATGTCTGACCACCTTAATCACAATCAAATGATGATATATTTTCCCAAGATTCTAGATATAAGTAGTAGACTCATGCCCATATGTGACACATATTTTTTTGTAATTTTTGGTCAAATAAATAATTAATTATGAATTTTCTTCTATAACTTTTTTCACAATAAAAAAACTCTCGTGTCTGACCACCTTAACTAATTCAAAATTTTACCAAATTCAAAACTTTTTTTTTCTCATAGTAGCCGAAGCATAGAATGTGATGCATGTTTCGGATTTCAAAAAGGTTAAACGGTTTGAAAGTTATAGTTGTTTTTCAATCAGTATGTCAATTATGACTTTAAAGATAACTCAATTGAAAAATAAGTAATAATTACTTACATAACTCAAAATTTGACAGCAATTATATCAATGGAAAGCCGATAATGTCTTTAAGAAACCCTTTTCATTTCATCAATTTCGGCTAAAAAAATAGCCATCAACTACATGGTCGAAGTCTCGATATCAAGAACTATCTCCTGAAACATGCCTAAAGGGTTGACCACCCACATTTGGTAATGCCTAAGAAAATACCAAGCCTAATTGGATATCCGATAATATTGGATATCTAAAAAAGCCCGCCTATTTTGAAATTTCAAATTTGAATTGCCCCACTTTTCCCAAATTCAAGTTTGATAATAAATGTATTTTTTTCATAGTAATATTAATTGTGTTATACTAAGTTGTATTATTTTTATGTTAATATTAATTCAAGTTTCATATTAAATTATATTTTTGTTATGTTAATATTAATTTTATTTTAAATATTAATATTAAATAATAATAGCATAGCATTAATATTATAATATAAATTTTTATATTAGTATGTATTATATTATTTGATATACAAAATGATTTCAAAAAAATACCTGCACAGTTGATTTGAGGACAGACAATTTCAGCCCAAATCCTCTTGAAAGTATCCAGCATAGGATTTTTGTATAGATTCCTTGTAATTTCGACGGTATGACTATACTGAATAAGTAGATCATGTCAATGGACTTCCCCTCAATTGAATATTTAATCAATTGATTTTTTCACTCTCGAAAAGAAATTTCACACAGATGTAGAACCATCGTATGCTCATCATCTGTTCTAGAAACTAACAATGGCATAAAAATTGATGTAAGAACATTTAAGGTACATTGTCCACAAAAAGGTATATGAAACCTTTAAATATCCATTAAAAAGTGGAGGTGAAGGCACTAGATCAGAGAGAGAGAGAGAGAGAGAGAGAGAGAGAGAGAGAGAGAGAGAGAGAGAGAGAGAGAGCAACATCTGGTTCATCTACTCGACTAGGGCATATTTGGGAACATACAGTCTCCATTTAAACTCAAGTCTTTGGAAGTAGTTATATTTGTCAGTGGAGGAGATACACCCATTGGATAATGCTATGGTCACTGGAATTTCCATTTCTCTTCAATTGGGATACTCTTTCCAAAATTGCATCTACCCTTTTATCAATTTGGGAAATCAATGGGTCTATTTGTGAACCTTAAAGGACTTGGTCACCTAAATGAGAACCTTGAGATGAATCAAGAAATTTTCTACGAAAGAGATCAGTACCTTGAGAAGCTCTCCACTTGTCAGTTGAATTAAAACCTTGGACCATAGATGGCTGCCCTTTGTTGTAAAATGAGGAGTGAGACTGTCTTTCCAAAGGTGGCAATGAACTTACATTTGAGGGATAATGCCCAACATGAGTAACTAGGTTTCCCAATTCCCATAAATGAAAAGCCATTGACGAATAGGCATTTCTACTAGAAATATTTGTGGTGCTAGAATGAAGTGCATGACCAAATTCTTTTCCTGCTAATGAACCAATTTGAGGCTTCATTTCACATTGCTCTATGGATAATTCCACAACACTTGTTACTTCTCTATCTCAATTTTTTGTGTCAGTGTACATGTGCACTGAAGAGGTTCTGTCACTACTTGAGCTACTAGCAGATGGTGAGTACTCATCATCATCATCATCATATGACATAGGCTCACACGCATAGCTTACTTCTTTCCTTTGCCGCTTTCCCCTTCCTAGCTCTTCCTCATTAATTGTAACTTCTATCATGGGTCCAAGAAGCTCTTCCCACCCTTTCCCATTAATATGAAAATATTTTTGTCCGTAATAGTATTTTCTGCATTTATTATCATAGTGATTCGATTTGATGCACCTTCGCTATTTGATCCATACTTCCCTTTCATTTCACTTGCTTTGCTCATTTTGCATGTCATAGGCCAGGATTTGATAGCGGGTATGACCTTGGTACTGTTGGTGTTAATGATAAATTCTACCTTTTAGCTATTAAATTTTTGTCATTTTTCCTGTATGATGATTTTGTATATGAATTGTGAAAATTCTCTAGGAAACTTTTCATTTTTTCCTGTAGGATGCCTTTTTATACAAATTTTATCATGCGTTAGGACCCCTAGGAAATCCTCATGACCCCTATGGACACATTGGAATGATCAAATGTGTCCTAAGGGGTCCTACGACCCCTTCAGACACACTTGAGCATTCAAATGTGTCAAAAGGGGTCATGGGGACTTCCTAGGGGTCCTAGTATGCCATATCATGTGTTAGGACCCCTAGGAAGTCCTCATGACCCCTATGGACACATTGGAATGCTCAAGTGTGTCCTAAGGGGTCCTACGACCCCTTCTGACACACTTGAGCATTCAAATGTGTCAAAAGGGGTCATGGGGACTTCCTAGGGGTCCTAGTATGCCATATCATGCGTTAGGACCCCTAGGAAGTCCTCATGACCCCTATGAAACATTAGAATGCTCAAGTGTGTCCTAAGGGGTCCTATAACCCATTTTGACACACTTGAGCATTCAAATGTGTCGAAAGGGGTCACGGGGACTTCCTAGGGGTCCTACTATGCCTTATCATGTGTTAGGACCCCTAGGAAGTCCGCATGACCCCTTTCGACACATTTGAATGCTCAAGTGTGTCCTAAGGGGTCCTATGACTCTTTAGGAAACACTTGAGCATTCCAATATGTTGAAAGGGGTCATGGGGACTTCCTAGCGGTCCTAGTACACCTTATCACATGTTAGGACCCCTAGGAAGCCCCTGTGACCCCTATGGACACATTGGAATGCTCAAGTGTGTCCTAAGGGGTCTTAAGACCCCTTCTGACATACTTGAGCATTCAAATGTGTCGAAAGGGGTCATGGGGACTTCCTAGGGGTCCCAATATGCCTTATCATGCGTTAGGACCCCTAGGAAGCCCCCGTGACCCCTATGGACACATTGGAATGCTCAAGTGTGTCCTAAGGGTTCCTACGACCCCTTTCAACACACTTGGGAATTCAAATGTGTTGAAAGGGGTCATGGGGACTTCCTAGGGGTCCTACTACACCTTATCATGTGTTAGGACCCCTAGGAAGTCCCCATGACCCCTTTCGACACATTTGAATTCTCAAGTGTATCCTAAGGGGTCCTACTACTCTTTAGGACACACTTGAGCATTCTAATGTGTTGAAAGGGGTCATGGGGACTTCCTAGGGGTCCTAGTACACCTTATCACCTATTAGGACCCCTAGGAATCCCCCGTTACCCCTATGGACACATTGGAATGCTCAAGTGTGTCCTAAGGGGCCCTATGACCCCTTCTGACACACTTGAGCATTCAAATATGTCAAAAGAAGTCATGGGGACTTCCTAGGGGTCCTAGTATACCTTATCATGTGTTAGGACCCCTAGGAAGCCCCCATGATCCCTATGGACACATTGGAATGCTCAAGTGTGTCCTAAGGGGTCCTATGACCCCTTCTGACACACTTGAGCATTCAAATGTGTTGAAAGGGGTCATGGGGACTTCTTAGGAGTCCTAATGCATGATAAGGTGTACTAGGACCCCTAAAAAGTCCCCATGACCCCTTTCAACACATTTGAATGCTCAAGTGTGTCCTAATGAGTCGTAGGACCTCTTAGGACACACTTGAGCATTAAAATGTGTTAAAAGGGGTCATGGGACTTCCTAGGGGGTCTGAGTATGCCTTATCATGCATTAGGACCCGTAGGAAGCCCTTGTGACCCTTATGGACACATTGGAATGCTCAAGTGTGTCCTAAGGGATCGTACCACCCCTTCCAACACACTTGAGCATTCAAATGTGTCAAAATGGGTCATGGGAACTTCCTAGGGTTCCCAGTATGCCTTATAACATGTTAGGACCCCTAGGAAGTATTCAAATGTGTCAAAAGGGGTACTGGGGACTTCCTAGGGGTCCTACTACATCTTATTATGCGTTAGGACCCCTAGGAAGTCTCCATGACCCCTTTTGACACATTTGAATGCTCAAGTGTGTCCTAAGGGGTTCAACGACTCTTTAGGACACACTTGAGCATTCCAATGTGTCGAAAAGGGTCATGAGGACTTCCTAGGGTCCTAATGTGTGATAAGGTATACTAGGACCTCTAATAAGTCCCCATGACCCCTTTCGACACATTGTCATGCTCAAGTGTGTCCTAAAGAGTCATAGGACCCCTTAGGACACACTTGAGCATTCAAATGTGTTGAAAAGGGTCATGGGGACTTCCTAGGGGTCCTAACGTGTGATAAGGCATAGTAGGACCCCTAGGAAGTCCTAGGGCCCCTATGGACACATTGGAATGCTCAAGTGTGTCCTAAGGGGTCCTACGACCCCTTCTGACACACATGAGCATTCAAATGTTTTGAAAGGGGTCATGGGGACTTCCTAGGGGTCTTAGTACACCTTATCACGCATTTGGACCCCTAGGAAGCCCCCGTGATCCCTATGGACACATTGGAATTTTCAAGTGTGTCCTAATGGGTCTTATGAACCCTTCTGATGCACTTGAGAATTCAAATGTGTCAAAAGGGGTCATGGGGACTTCCTAGGGGTCCTAGTATGCCTTATCACATGTTAGGACCCCTAGGAAGCTCCTGTGACCCCTATGGACACATTGGAATGCTCAAGTGTGTCCTAAGGGTTCCTACGACCCAGTCTGACACACTTGAGCATTCAAATGTGTCAAAAGGGGTCATGGGGACTTCCTAGGAGTCCTAACACATGATAAGGTGTACTAGGACCCCTAAGATGTCCCCATGACTCCTTTTGACATATTTGAATGCTCAAGTGTGTCCTAAGGGGTCCTATGACTCTTTAGGACACACTTGAGCATTCCAATGTGTCAAAAGGGGTCATGGTGACTTCCTAGGGGTCCTAGTACACCTTATCATGTGTTAGGACCCCTAGGAAGCCCCCGTGACCCCTATGGACACATTGGAATGCTCAAGTGTGTCCTAAGGGGTCCTACAAACCTTTTTGACATACTTGAGCATTCAAATATGTCAAAAGGGGTCCTAGGGACTTATTAGGGGTCCTACTATGCCTTATCACATGTTAGGACCCCTAGGAAGTCCCCATGACCCCTTTCGACACATTTGAATGTTTAAGTGTGTCCTAAGGGGTTCTATGACTCTTTAGGACACACTTGAGCATTCCAATGTGTCAAAAGGGGTCATGAGGACTTCTTAGGGGTCCTAACACATGATAAAGTGTACTAGGACCCCTAGGAAGTCCCCATGACCCCTTTCGACACATTTGAATGCTCAAGTGTGTCCTAAAGAGTCATTGGACCCCTTAGGACACATTTGAGGGTTCAAATGTGTCAAAAGGGGTCATGGGGACTTCCTAGGGGTCCTAGTACACCTTATCACATGTTAGGACCCCTAGGAAGTCCTCATGACCTCTCTCTCTCTCTCTCCTCTCTTTCTCTCCTCTCTCTCTCCTCTCTCTGTGTCTCTCTCTAGGTGAGAGAGAGAAAGATAGGAGAGAGGAGAGAGAAAGGTGAGTGAGATCTCTCTCTCTCTCTAGGTGAGAGAGAGAGGAGAGAGGAGAGAAAGAGAGGAGAGAGAAAGGTGAGAGTGAGAAAGAGTAAGATATCAGATATCCAATAATATTAGATATCTGATATTATCAGATATCCAATTCTTTTCATTGGTGTTAAAAAAAAAACAAGATTCTCTAGGTCCCTCAAGAGAGTCACATGTTTTTCCTAAATTATGGGATTCAAGTTGCAGCGAGAAGACAAAAAACCACTTTTTCGGTTGATTTTCTCTATTACCAAATGTATTTCATCTTTTTTGGGGGTGATTTTCTCGATTACCAAAGGTATTTCATGTTTTTTTGGGGTGATTTTCTCTGGTAGCAAAGGTATTTCATCTTTTTGTGGGGTGATTTTCTCAATTACCAAAGGTGTTTCATCTTTTTTGGGGGAGATTTTCTCTATTACCAAAGGTATTTGCATCTACTTTTTGGTCTAACTATGGGGAGTAGTAGTTTTTGAAAGCATAAATGGAAGAGGAGACTCACAAATGAAGATGTTGAAGTGTATATTGAAATGGATAGGGTTGCCCATTAGAATAAGAGACAAGGAATGTTAAATAGGAATGAAGATGTCAGCATAGACCCACCTTTGAATGTGGTTTCGAGTGAAGAACATGAATTTGAAGATGAAAGTCTAGGTTCTGAAAATGAGAATTTAGGTTTTGAAGATGAAAATGTAGGTTTTGAAAATGAACATGTAGATGTGGCCAATGGAAGTGTAGACATTGCCAATGACAATTCACCGATTGAATATGAAGGAATTGACAATGATAATGGTGCAGAAGAACCAAATCAATGTTACACATCTCCAAATTATATGAGAAATGAAGTCCCTTCGGCTAAAGAAAGAAAAATTTCAAAATTGAGACCTTCAAGAAGAACTAAATGGTTACTTGAAATTGATGAGAACATAATGAGCAATTTCGATGGTTAGAGATCAGAAAGCACCATTTGGTTGTGGGTTTCAAAAAAATTTGATCAATTTTTTAGGCACAAGACATTGGTTGAGAAATGTCAAATGTTTGTGCAATTGTTAAAGATGCAGAAGATGAGAGGTATACTAGTCAAATTGAAGATTAGTGTGAACAAGAAAAAGGAGCAGAATGCTATTATTGTGAGAAATATTTTTAGTGCTCTCAATTCCATTCGGAAGATTACCAAGGAAAAAGATAAGAGAGCCGCTAGGAGGGTTATTACAACCTCCTTAGTAAGTCATCATTTGAGAAAGGCTCGTTTGATGAGACAAAATTGTGCTGACTTGAATCTAAATCGTAAAACTTTGGATAGAGCACTTGCAAGAGAGAAAAACTTGATGATCCTCTTCAAAATGATACATGGGCTTATGGTGGGAGACTTTCACGTTGTGATAAGAAGCTTACCGATGTTGTGAAGGATCAAATTCAACTATTTTGGCAATCTAACTCAAGAGTGTCACCAAATGTGAAGGACGTCTTGAAGTTGAGAATTGGCATTCGAGACCGCACCCCACATCCCAAACATTATTTGGAGGTGAGTCAAACAATGTTGTTCAAAAATTTTTGTGAGACACATCCAACATTGCAAATATCACAAAGAGCTTTTGAAGCCCTGAAGCCTTTTTTTGTGTGCCTCTTAAGATTCAAAATACTTGTTGTTGCAAATATCATGTGGAGTTTTCAATGCACCATGAATTGTTACGATCCATTCATTCTACTTTGCATAGTAGTGAAATGTTGGAGGAGTGTGGTGCAAGTGCTCTTCCAAAATCATCAAGAGACTTGCTAGATCATTTTTTATGTCCTAGAGATGATGGATGTTTCTTTTATAGAAAAGATTTCTTAAATGACAAGTGCTCAGAGTGTGGTGGGCTAGTGAAGTTTGTTGAATGTTTTCATGAGGGCTGCGAGCATGATTTTGGAAAGATAATCGTCCACAAAAAGGTATATGAAACCATTAAATATACATTAAAAAGTGGGGGTGAAGGCTCTAGATGTGAGTTGGTTACTAAAGAATGCAGGGTAGCTGATTTTATTTCAGATTTCAGGAAGAATATTTTTTACAAGTATGCAAGGCATAGTCATAGGTCTTAGTGGTTGGATCAACAATTCAAGATGTGTAAGGACACTTTCTTGATCGGCACTATTATATCGGTTGTTGAATTTGTAGAGAACTATACATTACAGCCCCAAAATGAGTTGCAAGCTCAATATTAAAATTCTATTTAGGTTTCTATTTTTGTGCACATAACATATAGACATTCCCCTGATAGTACAGAAGATGACTGGAAGATAATTAGAGAGTACCATTTTTATATGAGTGATGATAGATCTCACTCATCCGAGTTTGTCCAACATTGCTTTGAGAATTATTTTGAGTGGGTGCGGGAAAATAATATTGCTATGGATAGACATCTCATTTGGTTAGATAATTGCACAGGTCACTTAAAAAATGCTCGTATGTTTTATTGGTTATGTAGAATGCATGTAGAGAGAGGTGTACCTCATATTTGGAGTTTTTTTGAGGCCGATCATGGAAAAGGGGAGCATGATGGAGTAGGTGCATGCATAAAGAGAGCTCTAGTTAAGGAGCAACTAAGGATTTCAGGTGCAGAACTCATTGATGCCCATTCTATTATTGATTGGTGTAATTTAGCATTGTCACAGGGGGGACTCTTGATTTAGCGGTGTGCAGATTCTTTTGGTTGGTTGAGTTGGGCACAATAAGAGATAGGTTGTATTGTCAAACTGTGAAATATTCTTCAAAAATGCATTCATTTTGAAGCTCAGATGCTGGTACATGGACAATTTGGACATGAGAGTTGGCTTGTTATTGTCCGAGTTGTCTTCAGTGTGATTGGGATTAGTGTGAGTCAAGTGAGTGGGTTGATACATGGGTTCCACATTATCTTACTCCTTTATCTCTCACAGTCTCTGTAATAAATGATGACATGGATTGTTCACTTGACTACGACCATCTTTTAGATCTTCTACAGCCAGGACATGTTTTTGCATTGGTTGCACCAGAAGGGAATGATGAGAGATCGGATTACTGGTTAGCACATTGTGTACGAGGAAAGAAGAAACTTGCACACATGACGACAGATGATGATATGTTCACATATCCAACAGGATCACATGTTGTGGGAACATGGTTGCATACATATATGATCATAAATAATGGCATTCCTATGTTTGAAGACTATGAGAAGTACAAAACCATTCTCATGTATTCACACCTTGTTATAGTAGCCAATGTTAAGTTGTTGAAACATCAAGGGAAAGCAAAGACAAAGGAACTTTGGACTATTAGTACTGCTGATCATGAAGCAATACTGAATACTCTCAAGCAAAGAGATGACCCTTCAGGCACACTTCAATAGGTAAGTTCAACTCAAGTTAAAATATAGTTCTGTAATTTGCATATTTAGATGCCAAAAGGGCACTTCTTATATTCTCTATTAACTTTTCTTCTGCCTTCCGAATGCAGGGATTGGAGTGGAAAATACACTTATTTTTTATATATAGTTGTGTAATTTGCATATTTAGATGCCAAATTTTGTATATAAAACCAACAATCGAATGTAATGTGCATAGTTAGATGCCAAATTTTGTATATAAAAACAACAATCAAATGTAATGTGCATATTTAGATGCCAAATTTTGTATATAAAAAATTTGATGGAAAATTAGATGCAAAATTAGAAATATAAAAGAGCCCATGTGATTGATTTGCAAATATTAAAAGCCCACATTTGTATCATCTTAATGCTATTGAAAGTGCAAAAAATGTGTTTCCTTACTATGAATGTTGTATCATTATATAATTTGTATCATCTTAATTTTTGTAAAAATTTGCCTAAGGCAAAGAATAGAAACCAAGATCTAGAAGCTCAAGAGATAGCACAAGAGAGACAAAATATGATATGATCAAATGATCAAATAAGGATAATAGATTGAATGATTGATTTACAAAGTAGGAATGCCTCAATATATAGGCAATGCATGATAACTAGAAGATATGCAAGTGATAAGATCAAAACTAGACATGGTGGAATCACATGTCCACCAAAGGTGGATCATCCTTCATTATACATGAAAGTATGAGAAACATGTGCAACAATGAGAGGATGATAAGGTGATAAGAGCACTAAAGGTGGATCTCACACACAAAGAGGTATGTGATGACAACTATCACACCTAAAGTGGAGATTCTCCTAACCATGTGCTAAAAAGAAATGCAAACTCCTAGGTGTCTCAAAGATAACTAATTATGCAAATGCATTATCCTAAGTAAACTTAAGTAAAGTGTAATTAGTAAATACTTAATTACACCAACACCCCCCCTTAAGTGCAACTTAGGGGAATGCACTTAAGCTGACAATGCAAGATGGGTCCCAGCTACTAGGCCATGTTAGTTACCCATGTACAATATGCAAGAGCAATAGATAATGCAATCTCTCATAAAGCGAAGAAAGAGGGAAAACCTCATGGGAAAAACCCTCCCCCAAAAAGAGAGATGAATACAAGAATAGAATATGAGAGAGAAGACCTCATGTGAGGAAAATATCCCCCCCATAAGAGAGAAGTAGTGGAAGAGAGACCAAGTAGGCCCCCCTCAATGTAGAATGAACACCAATGGTAGATGCTCCAGGCTCGATGTAGATCAGCCTTAGGGGTCCGGTTTGCAAAAAATTTTTGCCTCAAATTTGACTTTTGCCCAATATAGGCAAATTTGTAGTCAAAATTTATGGAAATAGCCACCCGAATGCAATGGTGAGGTCCGATCTTGCTCAAAATGCTCCCACAAAATGCTGATCCCAGATCTGAATCGTGGCTCTCCAAAAGTTGAAGCAATCAATGGCTCTCCAATGGCTATGCAATGAAAACTCTTTTGGCTTTGATACCATGCAAGAATTTTGATATCGCTTTGATACCATGTAAGAATTTGCCTAAGGCAAAGAATAGAAACCGAGATCTAGAAGCTCAAGAGATAGCACAAGAGAGACAAAATATGATATGATCAAATGATCAAATACGGATAATATATTGAATGATTTATTTACAAAGTAGGAATGCCTCAATATATAGGCAATGCATGATAACTAGAAGATATGCAAGTGATAAGATCACAACTAGACATGGTGGAATCACATGTCCACCAAAGGTGGATCATCCTCCATTGTACATGAAAGTATGAGAAACATGTGCAACAATGAGAGGATGATAAGGTGATAAGAGCACTAAAGGTGGATCTCACACACAAAAAGGTATGTGATGACAACTATCACACCTAAAGTGGAGATTCTCCTAACCATGTGCTAAAAAGAAATGCAAACTCCTAGGTGTCTCAAAGACAACTAATTATGCAAATGCATTATCCTAAGTAAACTTAAGTAAAGTGTAATTAGTAAATAATTAATTACACCAACAATTTTTTATCCTTACATTTCTATTGTCTTAATTCTATTACATTTGTATCGTCAAATGATGTAATAGTTGGAGTCATTGAGTCAAAATTGGTCAAATGTGTCCAAAGTAAAATGATGATTCCCTGGGTGAAGAGATGGTGTTCAAGGATTGCATTCTAGCACCAAATGGACTGTGCCATTAGCTCCAATTGGGCGGGTAAATACTAGGAACAACCCCGTTTCGACCACTGAGTCAACAAAACATTCCAGACCACGTTGAACCAAAGTGTCCCCAAGGTGCACTAAGCATGATTGGACAATGAACTTTCTAGGCTCATAACTCAAACCCTATGAGAGGTATCAGAGATCCATGAGATGCTACAAGATGGCATTTTCGAGGCCTACAATAACCTCTCTCCATTCTGGGAGATTCAAATTTGTTTGAATTTGGCACACCAATCTCACTCGATGCCAAAACTTGCAGTGAGGGTCAGTTGAAAGTTGCGCCAATGGATTACTTCCAAACTGTTCATCCGGGCACCGAATGGATTGGGCCATTAGCTTCGGTTGGGTGGGTAAACACTAGGAACAAACCTGTTTCGACCACTGAGTCAGTAGAACATTCCAGACCACGCTGGACCAAAGTGTCCCCAAGGTGCACTAAGCATGATTGGGCAACGAAATTTCAAGGCTCGTAACTCGGACCTGTGTGTGTGAATTTTATACTTGATCTGTAGACACAACACTTCAGTAAAACATTAGAGGTTAGCAAAAATGAAATCGTGCAATGAATTGAAAGCTAAACTAACCAGGTGATTTACTGCCTTCTAATAGGTGCGAGTATGATGTTCTTAGATTGTATCAAGATTAGTGACCTTGACAACACCTAAATGAAGGATTTTAATGCAAAATCTAAATATGGAATGAATGCAAATTAATCTATATTTTTGATATTTTTTGTGCAATAAGATGAAAAATTGATATGAATCTATGCTAAGAAATGAAATTGATCTAACAATGATATGCTAATATGAAGCTAAAATGAATGTAAAAACCAAATTGATCTCACAAAAAAAAACTATTGATTCGCAAGAAGCTTCAATTCTCCAGATGTTGATTCTCCAGAGTAAGTATGCAAATTCATGAGATGATTTGGGATGAGCTGAAGCCTTAATTTATAGAAATCCAAGGCTTTGAGGATGCATGGATAAAAGCCATAAATCACTCAAATAACTCAACTTGATTTTTGAGTTATTTTTAAATAAAGATAATTTAATTCACAAAAACATGCAAAAGCAGAGTTTAACTCAAATTAGAAGTTTAGATCAACTTTAAAACTCAAAAATGATGTTGAGTTCCAAAAAGTCAATAACTTGCATTGATTTTCTGATTTGGAGTTTAATTGCTCTTTGATTGTGCACATGGATAATTATGAATTAATAAATAAATAAAGTGATTTATTCTCAACTTAACTAATTTTGGAAATAAAACAATTGATTTATGGGTTAATCAATCATTTAATCAAACTTTTATTCAAAAATAATATCATCAAATATGACAACTTGCTTTAATTAATTAAATAAAAATTTAATCAATTAATGATAGGAATTTTGATTTATTGTCAAATTTAAATAATAATAATTAGGAATAAATATAATTAAATTCAATTAAATAATTAAGTGTCAGAATTAAACTTAATTAATTAAATATTGAGAATATTCAATTAATTAAACTTTAGGATAAATAGGATTTATTGCCAAATAATCATTAAATCAAAGATAATTATGATGATTAGGAATATTACTAGGAATATTCCCCAATGCAGAATTTGAGATAATCAATTAGGATTCGATGATATTCAGATGTGCCTTAGGTTAGGACTTCGATGTCATTTTCGTTTGATATGTAGATGTAGAAGATTAATGAACTTATAGCCCATTTTTGGGGTATTACATTTTGCCCCTCTTTGAATTGTTGTGCGAAGCGTAGTGGTTCAAAGATAGTCTATGTTTGATAGAGATATGACACTGATTCAAAATTGATAATTGATATGAGACAGAAGCTGATTGAAAGATTTGATATGAAGATAATAGGTCCTGAATGACCAAAGATAATGTTAACTATAACAACAAATGAACTGATGATTGCAAAAAAAGTGTCAAAACGCTTGATTTCGAACCTTATGATTGTGAAGAAGTGAGTGACCGATTCTAGACTCGATTGTCCTTAGAAGAATCACGTAGGTATCACATCTGAACCCTTCAGTTACCGAAGAACCAAGGAAATAACACAATTGAACCGATAGTTGCAAAAATTGATACAATTTACAAGATTAAGAGAATACCAGATTGATATGGATCTTGATGAATCTGATATGCCCCGAGCGATGATTGATTTGCCCCAAGCGATGAGGACTTTTGATGAATCAACAACTAGACATGGTTGTTGTCTTGATTACTGAGGAAAGATATGATTTCAACAAAGATATGATTTCAAATTAGATTACAGACTTTGAATGATGTGCAATACCATGCCTCCTTCGGGATTAAAATTGAAATCTAACAAGAAAAGTCAACGTTGATAGTTTAGAAGCATGTTAATTGCTTTGAGAAGTGGTTAAACATGTCTGGGAATGCATTCTGTGTTGTTTAGAGGTCTAGACGACCAAGTTTGACTATGTTTGACCATGAGTTGACCATGGTTGAAATTTTGATAGTTTGATGGAAGATAATCAGTTAAGTTGAAAAATGGATTTCTACTATGATTGAAGGTTGATTATGCAAGTAGTTAATAATATAAACAATCTCAGATTTTGATTTTGATCTCGAAAAAGGATTCTACTTGTTGTTTCGTTGGAGGAACCTTCATGTGAGATTCGACTCTTATTAGATTTGAAGATGCGATTTGAAGAATTGTTTAAGCATTGAAGTGTTTCCAAACATTGTGAGATCATGAAAACATGCAAAATGCAAAGAAACATGCAAAATGAAATGCAACCTAGGACCTACTCACTGATCATATGTCGATTTGTTATCATCATTGAACTTTTAGGTAACTGGATAAATCAATACAATGCCCACTAGCTATGAAACCATAGACATATGAATATCAATTTGTATGTGCAAGAATCAATACAACACCCACTGGCTAGGCAACCATGGACATATGAATATTGATTTTGTTTTCAGAATGTCAGATTAGATATAAGCACCAAGGCATAAATGCCAGCATGACTTGAATATCATGTCCATTTTGATATAGCAATTTGTATAAGCATCAAAACATAAATGTTGTGATGACCTGAATATGCCTTGCAGTTCAAACACATCAAACAGTCAAGAGATCATTCTAAATCCAGTGTGAATTACCCGTAGTGACCCTTTATCGTTCACATCCTTAGGTAAGATCACGTTTCACAATAGGAGAAAGAACTTACTCAAAAAGACAATAGTTAGATCAAACTTCCTTGAATTTTTTGGGTATCAATGGTCGAGGTATGCATGGCCATCCAATTTGAGATAGAGGCTCTTACAGTTGGACACCATTTCAATCCAGAATTTCCAAAGTTGTTAAATTTTCACATACAAGCAGAAAACAAATAAAAGATTATGCTCCCAGTCATCACTCTCTAAATCCTATAAAGGACATCATCGAAGAGCTCGAAGGGACACAATATGCAAAAATCTCAATGCGAATCAGTAAGCATACAAGGAGATAAAAGCATGTAAAAATAATAGATTGTTTTCAGTTGAGTTTTGATGTTTGATTGCATTGTTGATGCAAAATCCTTTCTAGAGACAATACTGACTGACTGACTCACATGAAGCTTCAAAGGATTCTGACTAGATATGATACGTCTAAGATATACTAGAGACCATAGGATATGACTGTGATTGCCCCCAAGTGTTAAACATTGATATGATACATACGGTTGAGCTGATTGGTGTACAAATCGACTTATTGAGAACAAGAATGCAGAAACAAACCGAGAGATATGTACAAACTAAAGCAAGACTGAAAGTTGGGAAAGACCAAGATTGCACTGATAGATGGAGCATTTTGAAACAAGTGGCACCCGTTTGCTAGGTTTTCACCATCTTGGCAGAGATTCTATTTTTGCTACCAAGGCGCCTGTTTCCAGGTTTTCACTAAGGCACTTTTTTTTTTTCTCATTTTTTTGTATTTTTCATTTTTTCAATTTTTTTGTACTTTTGATATTTTTTTGATTTTTTTGAGAATCATCAAGGTGCCTATTGCTAGGTTTTCACCAAGATGTTCATTTTTTTAGGACATTTTCCAATTTTTAAGATTTCTTCAAGACATTTTACCATAGACTGAATGCCTTAGGCATAGAATTTCTTCAGATGGAGAACATTGATTGGTTCTTAGAGCTGTTCTCCTTTAGTTGTTGAGAGTTGATAGGCACCAGAGCCAAAAGTAGTAGTGATTACAAAGGGACCCAACCAATTGGGTTCAAACTTCCCCTTGCGTTCTCGATGGGATTGATTTTTAGGATTTTCTCTCAAGACTAGATCACCAACTTGAAATTCTCTGTGTTTGACTTTCTTGTTGTAGCCTCTAGACATTCTCCTCTAATATACTCTGAGATGATCATATGCTGCTTGTCTGCACTCATCTAGTAGTTCAAGTTCTTGCAACCTAGACACTCTGTAGTCATCATCAGTTACTAGACCATGCATTCTGATTCTTAGTGATGGGATTTTGACCTCAATAGGTAGTACCGCTTCAGAACCATAAACTAAAGCAAAAGGTGTAGCCCCAGTAGGTGTTCTGATACTTGTTCTGTAGGCCCAGAGAGCTGGATTGATCATGAGATGCCAGTCTCTTCCTATTTTATTAACTGTTTGGTGTAAGATTTTCAATAGATTCTTGTTAGAAGCTTCTGCTTGTCCATTCCCTTGAGGATAGTAGATAGAAGACCAATGTTGTGTTATCTTGAATTTGGCACATAAATCATCTAGGTCTTTGTTCTTGAATTGGCCACCATTATCTATAATTATGGAATGAGGTATCTCATATCTGCATATGATATAGTTCAATATGAACATAGATATTTGCTTTCCAGTTGCTTGTGTCAAAGGGACTGCTTCTACCCATTTTGTAAAATAATCTGTAGCTATGATTATATGGGTATGTCCATTAGAAGAATGAGGATGAATCATCCTGATAAGATCAAATGCCCATTGATGAAAAGGCCATTGCATTGTAAAGGGGATTAGATCTCTCCATGGAGCATGAATTAAGTTGCCATGCACTTGGCACTTTTGACAATTCTTAGCAAACTTGATAGCCTCTTTCTCCATTTTAGGCCAATAGTACCCAACCCTAATAAGTTTTCAAGCTAGTGTTAAACCATTTGAGTGTGACCCATAAATACCATCATGGACTTCCTCTAATGCACGTTGAGACTCTTCCCATTCTAAACATCTAAGTAGTGTACCATCTAGACCTCATTTGTACAGAACATGACCAATGATGACATATCGGGAGGCATTTTAGATAAGGTATCTCTTTTCATGGTGGTTGAAAGTATTGGGGATAATTTGGTCTTGGAGATAGGAAAATAGGTTTTTGTATTTGGATGAATCATGACCTAAAATAGTGCAAATCATGTGGGTTTCAGGGGAGTCATATGCAGGATAAGATAGTGCTTCGACTAGGAACTCATAGCGTAACTCATGTTCAGGCTGCTGTAATAAAGTAGATAGCATTGTCATTACATCGACAGCCTTGTTCTCCATTCTAGGAATTTGCTCAAATGTGATAGATATGAAATACTTCTTTAAATCATCTACCATTCTCTTGTAAGGAATGAGCTTTTCATCTTTAGTTTGGTACACATCATTGACTTGATGAATAACAAGTTGAGAGTCTCCATGAATGTGTAGCTCTGTCACTCTCCACTCAATTGCTAGTTTCATACCATTCAAAAGGGCTTCATATTCTGTAATATTGTTTGTGCAAGGAAACTTTAATCTGAATTCTTTTGGGATTGAGTATCCTTGAGGAGTTATGAACAATATGCCTGCTCCGGATCTATTTTGTGTGTAGGAGCCATCAAAGAATAATTGCCATTCTCTAGAAGAAAGATGCATGATAGAGGAATCTGGAAATTCCATTTATAGTGGTGTGTCATCAATCATAGGTGCATCTGCTAATTGATCAGAAATAACCTATCCTTTGATAGCTTTTCGTTCCACATATTCAATGTCAAATTCACTTAAGAGCATGGCCCATTTAGCTAATCTACCTATGAGGGCAGCTTTGCTTAGAAGGTACTTGAGTGGATCAATCTTAGCTACCAAATTTGTGGTATGAGCTAACATGTAATGTCTTAGTTTTTGTGATGTGAAGATCACATCTAGACAAGCTTTCTCAATCATTGAATAGTTCTTTTCATATGCAACCAATGTCCTACTGATATAGTATATAGCTCTTTCCTTTTTGTTCTCATCATGCTATGCTAGCAATGCCCCTAGTGATGTATATGTTGCAGAGACATATAAGATCAATGGCTTCCCATGAATAGGAGGCATCACAATAGGAGGATTTGATAGATATTTCTTGATATGGTCAAAGTTCTTTTCACATTCTTCATTCCATGCAAAGGTCACACCTTTATGTAATGTTTTCGTAAAAGGTTGTGATATATCAACAAGCTGTGATATAAATCTTCTGATAGATTGAACTCTTCCTTGCAAGGTCCTCATTTGACTAATATTCTTTGGAGGTTGCATTTCCATTATAGCCTTTACTTTAGCTGGATCAACTTCAATACCCTTCTTTGAGACTATGTATCCTAAGAGCTTTCTAGAAGTGACACCAAAAGCACACCTCTTAGGATTTAGTCAGAGACTAAACTTTTCCATTCTGTCTAGGATCATGCTCAAGTCCTTTAGATGTTCAGTTCTGATCATAGATTTTGCTAATGTGTCATCAACATAATCTTCCATGGCTCGATGCATCATGTCATGGAAAATAGATGTCATTGCTCTTTGATATGTAGCACCAACATTTTAAAGCCCAAATGGCATGACATTGCAACAGAAGGTACCCCATGCACATGTGAAAGCAGTTTTCTCTTGATCCTCTAGAGAAATTTTTATTTGGTTATATCCAGAGAAACCATCCATTAAGGAATACATCTTGAAACCCGCAGTCATGTCCACTATCATATCAATGTTAGGTAGTGGAAAATCATTCTTAGGGCATGCTCTATTCACATCTCTAAAGTCTGTGCACACTTTGATTGAACCATTTGGTTTAGAAATAGGTACAATATGGGAGATCCATTTTGCATAGTCAATAACTCAGATGAATCCAACTTTTAGGAGCTTTTCTAATTCAGCTTTTACCAAGAGTGCAACATGAGGATGCATCTTTCTCAATTTTTGCTTGACAGGTTTTATATTAGGAGCTATAGCTAAATGGTGCATGATAAGATTAGGATCCAACCCTGGAAGATCTGAGTATTTCCATGCAAATTTGATCTTCTTCTCTATTAGGAATGTAGTAAATTTTTGCTTCTCTTCTTCTGATAACGATTGTGCTATATGTACCAATTGTGGTTCCTCTATTGTACCCAAATTGATGGATTGAGTGGGCTCAATTAGAACTACAGATCTATCTTGTAAATGACTCAGAAGGACATCAAATATCTCATCCTTAGGTGCCTCAGAGAGGTTTTCACATTCAGATACATCTTTTATTTTTACTTTTGTAGGTTCTGAGACTGCCACAAAGTGGTTTTCACCCTCATAACTCTTTTTATTTTTCTTTTTATTCTTATTTTTCTGACTAAGATACTTGATGTCCAAATCTATCATGCTAACGCTCAGTTCACTGATGGAAGTCCTCGTAGGCTCAACTACATTGAGGTAACAAGCAAGGGCATAGTCATTTAGGAAGGTATAAATACCATGGCTTGGATTTGTGGAGGTTTGATCAATAAGTTCTGTATATCAGATAGTCAAAGTAGGGAAAGATTGGGAGATAGTGTTTACGGATATGGATATGTCAGCATTGGTCCTAACCCGATGCTCAAGTTCAAAGGTGATATTACAACTTAAGACATTCAATTTGTGAATAGGCTCAATGTCATTGTGGGAGTCCAATTTTTCCATAGGTGGATCAAACTCGATAGGTTCATCATTTTGCTCTAGACTTACGTTGGGATTAGGTGCATATTGGTGAATAACATCAACATGTTTCTCTATAATAAGCTCATCTTCATTTGGTTCTGAAATGGCTCCCCATTCATAGTCATTTGATTCAGCTTCTGATTCAAGATCTCTAGGAAATCTTAGAACATGAGTAAAGTCAGGGTGAATACCCCAAGAGGGGTTACCCTCAGTTTCTGATTTGAATTCATACTCATCGGAATCAGTTTCAGAATAACTACCACCTTCTTCCTCTTGATTGTTTTCGAGATTAGCTGGTTCTTGTGTTGCAACTATCTCTTGATTGATAGTAGGTTCTTGTATTTCTACTACATTAATTCTTTTGATTGGATCATCTTTATCATCAAGAATGTCTTTGATCTCCTTAGGCAATTTTTCATAGGGGATGAGTTCTGAGCTATCTAAATAACTATCTGATGGTTCTATTTCTTCTTTCTTAAGAAGAGGTTCTCCTGGTGTGATCTGCTCTATGACATGAGAACAATTACCCTTGAGGTGATAGGGTTTCTTCTTAAAGCCTAGGCCAACAGTATTCTTATTTTCTCTACCAGTATGTGGGAGAGGTGTCACAAGACCTTTTCCTCTGACTCCTAGAGGTCCTTTACCTGAATATCCCATCTTAGCTATCAACTTATTTCCTAGACCATATGACTTAGAGGGGATCTAAAGTGTTCTAGAGTCACTAGTTTGAACCTTGTGGGATTTAGGTTCATCTTTGTATAGCCATGATAGCACAGCTTCATCCTCTTCAAACTCTTGCTTGGATACTTGTTTTGCCACAAAATTCTTTTTATATGCTTCAAGAGGTTCCTTAGGTTCAGGCTTGGATTGTTTCAAAGATTGTCCATAAGACTTAGGTGAGATAGGGAGAGATGTCAAAGATAAGACTGGCTCCATAGTATATTCTCCCATACTATTTTCTTTGATATTAACCTCTTTTGCAAAATCTTCCATTTTAGATGTGGATGCTTCTTTAGTTGATTCAATGGAAGATTCTCTATTATTAGGCACAAGCTTATCAACACTTTCCTTCAATGTATTGCAAGTTGTATTCAGATCCATGGGGATAGTAACCTCTACTCCTTCATAAGGAAACTTCAAACATTGATGGTATGTAGAAGGAATAGCTTGCATTTCATGTATCCATGGTCTCCCTAGGAGGATGTTGTAAGCCAAAGGTAGATCAAGCACTTGATAGATGGTATCTTTGATAACTGGACCTGCTCTAATAGGTAAGACAATGGTGCCTTTAGAAGATCTTTCTTGTTCATCATAGGCTTTGATAGTTATTTTCTTTCTAGGATCAATAGCCAATTCTGAAAATCCCAATTGTGTGATCAAGCTGTAAGAACAAATGTTTAGGCTAGCACCCCCATCTATCAACACACGTTTGACTCTACGGTTCTAGATCAAGACTTCTATATGCAAAGGCTGATTATGTGGGTGACTCAAGGAGTTGTCATCTTCCTCTGAAAAGGAGATATATTGTAGAGATGTAAGATGTCCAACCATAGTCTAGAACCTATCTAAATCAAGGTCATCCGGAACATTGGAACCAAGCAAAGCTTTGTCTAGTATGGCTTTGTGAGCTGGAGATATTCGAAGCAACTCAAACATGGAGATTTTGGCATTAGTGTGCTAGAGTTGTTGAACAATGCTATAAGATGTAGGCCTTGTATCTTTAGAATTGGAAGATTTGGAAGTAGCCTTCTGTTTAGAAGTAGATAAAAGATTGAAGGGAACCTTAGGGACATTTGATGAATCTGGGATTTGTCCTTTCAGATGTGCTTGGGCTTGTGATCAGTAACTACGTTGGAGGATTGATTTTTTCTATCTCTTCTTACAATTGTGATGACATTGCAATGCTCTAAGAGACATGGTTCAACCATATTGATGACAACATTATTTCCAGGGTAGGCATAGTTGAATTTTGCCCCCATATTAGGCTGAGAAGTTGAAACTCCTTGACCATGTTGTGGAAATGGTTCTATAAATGCCGTATGATCATTATTGCTCTCAGGATTGTCAACTGTGATGTCTCCATTATTGATCAGATCTTGAATGGTGTGTTTCAACCGGAAGCAGTTATTCATTTTGTGACCTTTACCTCGATGGAAATCACAGAATTCATTTTCTCTCCACCATTTTGGCTTAGGCTCAGAATCAAGTGGTCAGATTACTGGCAAAGAGATGATGTTATCAACCAGTAGGGTTTTCATAGCTGATTCTAAAGATTCTCCAAGACGAGTGAACTTTCGATGTTTATCCCAAGATTTTTATTCTAACTTCTTTTGAAATGGTTCAGATGACTTTTGTTCTGAAGCTTTTATGGCTTGGGAACCAAGAGTTAGATTGTAGGCCGGTGCCTTTGATGGGGCACATATAGTATCAACAATGCCATCTATGACGGTGCCTTTGTTCTTGTTCCAATTTTTGTTCTTGTCTTTAGAATTGGATCCTGATTCGTACTTGTTTTTTTGAAGTGTGATTTCTCCTTTTTTCACAAGAAATTTTTTGATTTTGATAGCACCATCTTATCAAAAGATGTATGATCTTGCATTTGTAGAGGATAATTGATTTCTGGAACAAGGTTATTGATGAAGATTTCTAGTTTTTCTATTTCTGGAATAGGTCTGGCATATAGAGAGAACTTCTTCCTCCATCTCTTGAGAAATGTTAGGAATGGTTCTCTTGGATATTGCTTGAGATTATAGATATCAATCATGGTGACTGGATGTTGAATATTGTAGGAGTATTGCTGATAAAACAATTTGATCAAATCCTCAAAAGTTTTGATAGTAGAAGGCAATCTAGAGAACCAGTGGATGGCTGCTTCACCCAGAGATCTAGGAAAGAGGCACATCAGATAGGTTAGTTCATGCATGAACTCCATGGATTGTGTACAAAATTCTCTAACATGATTTTGAGGATTTGAGTGTCCATCATACTTATCATACTTTGGCATCTCCACTCTTTTTGGAAATGGTGGCATATACAAGTCTTTGTCAAAAGGAAAAAGGCATAGAGCTTCCATGGAGAACTCCTTGGGTTCCTTTTCTTTCTCAAGGCTATTAAGTTTGACTTGTAAAGCATGTATCTATTTTGTCATAGCTGTTATTGGAGTTTCTTCCTCATGTGTGATGATAGCTTTGACATTAAAATTAGGAGGAAGCTTAGCTCCTTGATGAGCCAATTGTAAAAAGTATGCTTCTTTGTCTTCTTTCAAGAAATGCTTCATCATTCATTTGAAGTTATCATCATTTTGATATTGAGTAATTTCTTCAGGTGTGGGTTCCTGATCTGCACCATGTTGAGATTGAGCTCCTTGAGAGCCTAAGTTTGTCCCTGCTTGAGACATGGTAGGAGTTTGTGGACTCCCTGGAATAGATTGATGTGGGGTTTGTTGGGTACCTCTGTGAGTTGATGGATGAGGAATGTAACGATTTTTTAATCAAAAGTTGCCAATACCGTCGTCCTCGTAAAGACTAGAATTGATGAGTTGCTCAAGAGTTGGACCCCTGGTGGTGGTTATAGGTAAGGTTTGGGATGCTTCTCTAGATTTCTTGTGTGATGATGCTCTGGTTTCCACCATTAACTTTGAGTGAAACAAAAGAATAAGATTTAGATAACTGAAGAATGAATTGAATCAAGATGATTAGATGATGCAACCTTGTCAAGGTTTGATTGATTTGAAGATTCGATTAGATGTGGGTGAAGGATACTGTGCCCTGGATGTATGGGTAGATTGCCCAAAAGATAGTGGACACGAGTTCACAACACTTAGTCTATTTTTGAAGATTTGATAGAAGATTGATAGTTATGGCAAGGTTTTGACACAAGATGATAAAGACTCAAATTGATTAAACAAAAGGCTGAATTGGATTCAAAAGACCATTTTTGGAAAATGATAGGATTCTCAATATCTACTGCTCTATTCCTGACACAGTGATTTGTTTGATAGATTCTGGAAATAGGCTGAAAAAGCTAAATATCTAGCAATTCTAACAATTTTCTGACAACTTTCAAAAATTTCCCAAATGACACTCTATAGACTCATACGATAGTGGGTATACTATGAAATGACAGTTGAAAGGATCATACAACAGTTGCTAGAAGGATTTGACTTTTTGAATTTGATTGGCAGAAAGACTCGTACAACACTGGGTTCTCTATCATATGACAAATGGGCAGTAATGAAATGACACTTGATAGAAACTCGTATGACTTTCTGACCTCCTGAGATGACTTTTGACTCCAGAAAAGAATTTTACTTCAGATTTTGCAAATTTTGAGTTTTCAGATTTGGATTGTTTGTAAATTGTATTGTCCAGATTTGAGGATTGTAATAGATTTGTTCATTTTCAGTAACCAGATAGATAAACAAGCATGCAAAAAAACAAGCAAGTGATTTCAAGCATGTCTGAAAACAATGAACAAGGGCAAAAGCAACCTTGCGCATGAACAATCAAGTGACTTATTCGTTCTAATCCTCAGAAGCACTAATTGTGTATATTCCAAAATGTTTTGCAATGACGTGCATATACCCTAGAAAATAAAAATTTGGCCTCGCTAGGGTTTTTAGTAATTGTTTGACTCTACAACTTTTATGATCCAAAAGGGTGAACTCCAATCCCAGCACACCAAGGTTTTGACAGAGTCCGAGAATTTAATCAATCAGGAGCTGCTAGGGAGATCTGACAACCCAATAATGAACCACACCTGTGAAGATTTCTTACACAAGGACATTTATATAGCGGTTGTTACTACCACGTCTGAAATGGCTATTACCACTTGAGGTTCCGTCAACGTGGTTGACCCAATTAAGGGAATGTCCACTATGGTTAACCCTCTCTAAAGGTGACTCACAAGATATACCACATGGAGACTGGTTCCAGATTCAAGGATTTGGGTTTCTGGTACTATCCAAAAAGGAAGTAGAGCATAATCTCCTAGCCTTTTCACTTTTAACCCAAACAAAGCAAGCAGATTAATCTGACATGCTAAGACAAAGTTTGTTTCACCAAGGTCTGTGATGTCAACCCCACGTGATCTATCAACCTCTCCGGAGAGAGAATGTATCGATCAATAAGAGAAGACGCACTAACTGAGTAGAACATGAAACACACTAAGTATCCTCCCTACCTACAAGGATTCCATCATCAAGAAAGATTTCACTAGGAATCCAATCTCTCAAGAATCACAAATAGTGTTCATAGGGCCTAATTACTATGTGAGCACAGATATATTTCTGAAAGTAAATCTACCGAAAGTACCCAAAAGTAGAAAGAGGAACACTTAATGCTTAAAGTGAATATGAGGTGAGTCCACAAGGTGGAACAATTAACCCCTCACACAAGCTAAAAATGAGTCCACAACTTAGAAAACAAGCGAGTTCTAAAAATCACAAAAGGGTTGCCTGGTGGAACAATTAATGCTTCTATCCTCTAGACCCCTCCCCTTTATGGTGCTGAGATTGCAACCACGGGGTGGAATGAGGGGCCGATAGATTAGTGAGTCCAATAGCCCAAGATAACAATCTAGATCAATCACAAGTATCTAAGACTGCTTAAATGAATACCTAAGGTGTCACAACCTAGTATCAATTATGCAAGTGTGTAAAACAAAAGCATGAAAAGAAGCACTCAAGCTAGACACATGAGAGATTTATTTTAAGTCCAAATTGAAATATTATCAGAACAAGTAGAATACCTAAGATCCTTGTGATGCACTTAGTAGATATTTACTTGATTTTTATCTTTGTTAAGCAATCCCGCGCAAGCAAGCAACAAACTCTTCGATAAGAAAACAAGCAAACAAGCAAACAAGCAAACAAGATATGCAACGTATCTTCAACTTATGAAAACCCTAGGGTTATCTCTAAAAATCAATTATTATCAACAATAATAACCAAAAATTAACCCAAATGACAACTCATATCATTCATTGAACCATGTTAAAAAAATAAGTGCATACCCATCACAATTTTTTTTTTTGCTGCATTTGACCTACACAACAAGATCTAATTTTTTTGATATGATTTTGGCCACAAAAATAGAAATTTAGAACAAAGAGCCCTACTAAAAAATAGAGAGCTTTCCAAAAATGTAAAAATTTTAGAAAAATCTCTTCATTTGTGCCCTAGAGACCCGTTTAACCAAAAGAGACCAGTTTTTGTAAATTGACTATTTGAGCTATTATATTGCATCCAAATTTAAAATACAAAGAATGGACCCCCTGTAGAATTTAAAGAGATTTCTAAAAATATAATTTTTTTTGAAAAATATGCTGATTTCTATCAGATATTGATTTTTTATATAATTTCAAGAAAAAATTATTAAAAATTCAAAACATCTTAGAAAATTCTAAATTTTTTACTGTAGCTTCCTTGATAAGTGTCCAACCTGAAAATTTTTTTTAGAGAAAAAATCTAATCTGTTTGGGAGATAAAATTAAATCTTTAAAACTTTAGGGTTTTAGCTCCCCCAAAAAAATCAAAACTAGCATGTAAAGGTGGGTTGCCCCACAGTGGGTGCTAGAAATGTGTGTGTGAATTTTGTACCTAAACTATAGACATAACACTTCAGTAAAACATTAGAGGTTAGCAAAAATGAAATCATGCAATGAATTGAAAGCTAAACTAACCAGGCGATTTACTGCCTTCTAATAGGTGCGAGTATGATGTTCTCAGATTGTATCGAGATCAGTGACCTTGATGACACCTAAATGAAGGATTTTAATGCAAAATTTAAATATGGAATGAATGCAAATTAATCTATATTTTTGATATTTTTTGTGCAATAAGATGAAAAATTGATATGAATCTATGCTAAGAAATGAAATTGATCTAACAATGATATGCTAATATGAAGCTAAAATGAATGTAAAAACCAAAAATTAATCTCACAAAATTTTTTTGTTGATTTGCAAGAAGCTTCAATTCTCCAGATGTCGATTCTCCAGAGTAAGTATGCAAATTCATGAGATGATTTGGGATGAGCTGAAGCCTTAATTTATAGAAATCTAGGGCTTTGAGGATGCATGGATAAAAGCCATAAATCACTCAAATAACTCAACTTGATTTTTGAGTTATTTTTAAATAAAGATAATTTAATTCACAAAAATATGCAAAAGCAGAGTTTAACTCAAATTAGGAGTTTAGATCAACTTTAAAACTCAAAAATGATGTTGAGTTCCAAAAAGCAATAACTTGCATTGATTTTCTGATTTAGAGTTTAACTGCTCTTTGATTGTGCACATGGATAATTATGAATTAATAAATAAATAAAGTGATTTATTCTCAACTTAACTAATTTTGGAAATAAAACAATTGATTTATGGGTTAATCAATCATTTAATCAAACTTTTATTCAAAAATAATATCATCAAATATGACGACTTACTTTAATTAATTAAATAAGAATTTAATCAATTAATGATAGGAATTTTGATTTATTGTCAAATTTAAATAATAATAATTAGGAATAAATATAATTAAATTCAATTAAATAATTAAGTGGCAGAATTAAACTTAATTAATTAAATATTAAGAATATTTAATTAATTAAACTTTAGGATAAATAGGATTTATTACCAAATAATCATTAAATCAAAGATAATTATGATGATTAGGAATATTACTAGGAATATTCCCTGATGCAGAATTTGAGATAATTAATTAGGATTCGATGATATTTAGATGTGTCTTAGGTTAGGACTTCGATGTCAATTTCGTTCGATATGTAGATGTAGAAGATTAATGAACTTATAGCCCATTTTTGAGGTATTATAGGACCATGTGAGAGGTATCAGAGATTCATGAGATGCTATAGGATGGAATTTCTTAGGCCTACAATAACCTCTCTCCATTCTGGGAGATTCAAATTTGTTTGAATTTGGCATGCTAGTCTTGCTCAATGCCAAAACTTGCAGTGAAGGTCAGTTGAAAGTTGCACTAATGGATTACTTCCAAACCATTCATCCTAACATTGAATGGAATACACCATTATCTTTGGTTGGGTGGGTAAACGCTAAGCACAACCCCATTTCAACCACTGAGTCAACAGAACGTTCTGGACCACGCCGGACCAAAGTGTCCCCAAGGTGCACTAAGCATGATTGGGCAGTGAACTTTCAAAGCTCGTAACTCAGACCCCGTGAGAGGTATCAGAGATTCATGAGATGCTACAAGATGGCATTTCTAAGGCCTACAATAACCTCTCTCCATTCTAGAAGATTCAAATTTTTTTGAATCTGGTACGCGAGTCTCGCTCGATGCTAAAACTTGCAGTGAGGGTCAGTTGAAAGTTGCACCAATGGATTACTTCCAAACCATTCATCCCAGCACTGAATGGACTACACCATTAGCTCCGGTTGGGTGGGTAAACACTAGGCACAACCTCATTTCAACCATTGAGTCAGTAGAATGTTCCAGACCACACTAGACCAAAGTGTCCCCAAGGTGCACTAAGCACGATTGGGCAACAAACTTTTGAGCCTCGTAAATCAGACCTCATGAGAGGTATCAGAGATCTGTGAGATTCTACATGATGGTATTTTTGAAGCCTATAATAAACTCTCTCCATTCTGGGAGATTCAAATTTGTTTGAATTTGGCACGCCAGTCTCACTCGATGCCAAAACTTGTAGTGAGGGTCAGTTGGAAGTTTCACCAATGGATTACTTCTAAACCATTCATCTCGGTACCGAATGGACTGCACCATTAGCTCCGATTGGGTAGATAAATGCTAGGCACAACTCCATTTTGACTAGTGAGTCAGTAGAACGTTCCAGACCATGCCAGACCAAAGTGTCCCCAAGGTGCACTAAGCACGATTAGGTAGCGGATTTTCAAGGCTCGTAACTTAGACCCCATGAGAGGTATTAAAGATCTATGAGATGATACATGACAATATTTTTGAGGCCTACAATAAATTCTCTCCATTCTGGAAGCTTAAAATTTGTTTGAATTTGGCACACTAGTCTCACTCGATGCCAAAACTTGCAGTGAGGGTCAGTTGAAAGTTGCACCAATGGATTACTTCCAAACTATTCATCCTGGCACCGAATGGAATGCGCCATTAGCTCCGGTTGGGTGATTAAATGCTAGGAACAAACCCATTTTGACCACTGAGCCAGCAGAACGTTATGGACCACGCTGGACCAAAGTGTCCCTAAGGTGCACTAAGCACGATTGGGCAGTGAAATTTTGAGGCTCATAACTCAGACCCTGTGAGAGGTATCAAAGATCTGTGAGATGTTATAGGATGATGTTTACAAGGCCTACAATAACCTCTCTCCATTCTGGGAGATTCAAATTTGTTTGAATTTTCCACGCCAGTCTCGCTCGATGCCAAAACTTGCAGTGAGGGTTAGTTAAAAGTTGCACCAATGGATTACTTCCAAACCATTCATCCTAGCACTAAATGGACTATGCCATTAGCTCTGGCTGGGTGGGTAAATGCTAGGCACAACCTCATTTTGACCATTGAGTCAACAGAATGTTCTGGACCATGCCGGACCAAAGTGTCCCCAAGGTGCACTAAGCACGATTGGGCAGTGAAATTTTGAGGCTCATAACTCAGACCCTGTGAGAGGTATCGGAGATCCATGAGATGCTACAAGATGGAATTTCTGAGGCCTACAATAACCTCTCTTTGTTCTGGGAGATTCAAATTTGTTTGAATTTGGCACACCAGTCTCGCTCGATGCCAAAACTTGCAGTGAGGGTCAGTTGAAAGTTGCACTAAGCATGATTGGTCAACAAACTATCAAGCCTCATAACTCAGACCCTGTGAGAGGTATCAACGATCCATGAGATGCTACAAGACCGTGTTTCTTAGGCATTCCTAGTGTATTTGCAGGGGTACAGACATAGTACTGATATTTTGTCCAAAAGACCAATATGTTTTGATATGGCCAAAAGGGTGTTTGATTATGTAATTAGGCCATTTTGAAGTCTTTTATCCATTGGGAGTAAAAGGTAAGTCTACAAACCTTGAAACCACTTTAATAGATATCCTTATATACCTCAAATGATGAATTACACGTGTGAACACACGTAGCACATAAAGTGTACACATAAATTTTCTTAAGTCATGAAACATACATGTAGCACATAATTATAAAGCATACAACATGAATTCACTTAAGTCATGCACGTAGCCCATACACGTGAATTTAAGTTATGAATATTGTACTTGAATATACAAGAATATACTTAAGGCATAAATTGTACACATGAGTACATACACACAAGCATATTTACATACTAACAATGAATAAATGAACACACAATTAACAAATTGGATCAAATATCAAGTTTCATATATATATCAAAATGAATAATAATTCTGTACATATTTATATGTCAACATATCTAGATATAATGTGGCATACACCATCTCAAAATATGTCATATGACATCTCAAAATAAGAAATTCAACTACAAATATTTCTAGGACATCCCATTCTACTAGTGGATCATCAAAATGGAGCCTCTTTGAAGTACTCTTCGGCTCTAATGGATCTTACATTCAAACACAAAAGTGAAACCCCAAGTTAGATTAAAATTCAGAATCATAGTCAACAATAATAAATAAAATTTAAACTAAAATTGAACTCTCATATACCTAGCCTCTTTATCTCCTCTCGTGGGTAGGAGATCTAATATATGTCCTAGGTAGTGTAGGAATAGTGCCACCAATGACGACTCCCACCTGTATATGTTTACGAACATGAGATTGATCTACGAGTTATACTATTTAATGTTAAAAAATTAGTAGCAAATATATGTTTACAAAATAAATGAATTAACATTAAAACTTACCTCTTTTGAACTTTCTTTAGGGATTGTTCGCTGAGTTATCAGTGATACAAACCCTTGCCATTCTGGCTCCCTCAAACTAGGAGTGACCTACAAAAGTCAAACAAATACTTCATATTATCATAATGTGACCATATTATATATATTTGATAGAAAAATACACACAAATAACTTTAGAAATGTATGTACTGTGGGGCTATCATTCCAAATGGATATGCCTATGACTCTATCGTGACAATAGGTTCTCACGACATCATCACATGCCACTCTCTGTCAAATAAACCATGTAAATTAAAAATGAGTATGCACAATTGACAAGTATACATGTATGCATAAACAAACTAAATTACTTAATTACCTTTCCTTTATCAACAACTAACACCTGCACCCCCTCACATTGCCCCCCGGTGGCAACTGGTGACACCTGTATAAGTATGTAATAGATGATCATAAAAATTAGAAAACAATGTACATATACTATTATCATAATTTAAAAGGAAACCAATGAGTACATTAAAACATATGTACCGTGGAAGAGTCAAGACCAAATGATATGGCCAAAAGTGTGGACCCCTCCGCCTGTGCCATCTCCTCCTCTATCATCAACTAAACATAAATGTAACACATAAAAAGACATAAGTGGGAAAATATTATAAGGAAATTCTACTAAAAATACGACCAATAAAATTTAAAAATAATGTAAAAAGTGAATGGTTTACCCTTACCGTAACAGTGAGAGTCCATGGCACTGTAGGCTCCTGATGCACATCTCCACAAGTTGCTTCAGTGCCTGTAGTGTGTTGTGTAGAATCATCCCCATCGAAGCCAAAACTATATGTATGACTATCAGTGAGGGGACCGAGGAAAATATTCTTGCATATAACGCAAGTGTGGGCCACACAAACATGAGCTCGTGGAAGCGCTAGAAGCATCAGGACGAGGAGGCAATAATGTTGTGCTCTACATAACCAGTAGATCACTCAATGTGCAAATGGATCGAATAGTCTGTGAGCCGGCCTCAAAAATAATGTCTGGATGCTGCACTGTGGGAGGTGGTGAAATCTTGGGAGGGGGGATATATGTGCAGGATTTCACCCATTGTGCCGATGGCCTGTCTTGCAGAGCACGTAAACCTACACCCTGGTTCTGTCTCATAATCCAATAATCCACCTTGTGACTAAGCACAAATTCAACATACAATTTTCTAAGAAAATAAATTGGGACATCCAAATTGTTGTGAGGTGGTCTATCAAAAACCATCCACCAACGGTCCCAAAAGTTGTCACGTATTGCACTATTTGTGTACCATTTAATTGACAACTTGGGTTTTTTTAGGGTCTACTTTTAGACCGGTTTTAGGATCCACAAAATAATTAGCTATGTCATGTTTTGTTATATTTAGGTTCATGACTTGATCATAATCAAGCCCATCATCAAACTGGGCGTGCATGGAATCATGCCAAAGAAGTGCAACATTATGTTGCTGTGTCAGTTTCTCCATGTTTTCAATTATTGTGTTCAATGTCGTAAACATGGGGCACAATGTGGGGATATTGGCATATGTGGTTTCAAATTCTCTAAGTTCATTTAGATTATCTCCTATTAGATCTTCTAAATGGTGAGGCTTTGTGACAAGTACGTCTTCTGGAGGTGGGGGATTGTTGGGAGGTGGGTTTGGATTGTTTGCAGGGTCATTAGGAGGGTTTTCTGATTCCATGTCTAATAGCAATAAAAAAAATAGAATTATAATAAATTTTAAAAAACAACACAAAAACTCATTGCTACCCTAATTTTTATATAAAAAACTATATATTTATATTTAAAAACAACAAAAAATAATTAAAACAATAAAAAATAGAAGCTTCACTTACCAGGGCAATTTGGGAAAAATCGGATAGGGGATTTGGGACCGGATATCTGAAAGCCTAGCTGCGTTCACATTTTTGCAATGAAAAAACATTGAATGCGGCTGGGTACAGTGATTTATATTCACTAGCAAATGTCAGATATCCGATATTATCAGATATTCGATAATATCAGATATTCAATTATGCCTTCAGGTTTGGCTTTTGGTTTGGCCAGGTGTACTGACACCTAGGCCTACCAAAAAGTCAACAAATCTATTTGTGAGCTTTTGGACAAGTGAAAATAAGTTTTTTTCACATCGCCACTTTTTGGCATACCATGATCCTGCACATACCCAGAGTATACAATTCACATTTGCAAGAGGAATAATATAATATACTATATGATTCTCTAGAATTGGAGAGGAATGAGGGTCTCCATTGATCTTCTATAGGAAAGTCCAAATTGTATGGGGATATTCAATGTCAGATAAAGAAAACATAGTGTCATGATCAATACTAAACAAAATAGTTCTTACAAAATAGGTCCATTAATGATTCTCTAAGCTATCCCACCCTTCACTATAACTGGTGTATGGATGAGTCCATAGAAGTAAGACAAAAAATAACCCACCTGTGATGCAGGAGCATCTCGGGTCCTTGGCAATCCTGTGTCACCAAAAAGATATTTGAAGTTTTTGTCTGTGTTGCTCAGTTCCTTCTTTTACTGAGTTGGTTTGGTGTTGATTAGTTCCTTCTTTGACCAAGTTGGTCGATTGTCTCTCTAGCGCTCGGTGATGCTTGTTTGGCGCTTAGTTATCCTTGCTTACCGAGTTATTTTTTTTGAGTTCCTGTTGAGGCCGACTTGTACATTTAATTTGGGTCATGGATTTAATGTTGGTATCCATAATTAGGAAGCGTGTGGACCTAGATCTGGTCATTCCTTCCATTAATTATGGATCTGAAGGCCAACTCAATTCGGTAGCCTCTTGTATAAATGTAGTTGTTTGGTTGTAGTTTAGAGAGTTAGTTTTGATATAAGATAGTAAGATAGATGATTAGAGATTGTTGGTAGATCCTCGCATGTTTGAGGATTTTTGTGCTTCATTGTAATAACTGGCCTAGACCGGGAAGGCCTTACAACCTGACACGTATGAATCAATTTGAAGTTAATATATGAAAGTGATTTGCATTCTCTCTCTCTCTCTCATTGTTGTGTTATTGCTTCTGTGTGTTGTTCTGCAAGGTGGATCTAGTTAGGGTGTGCCTTTGGCCCCTCTCCCTATCCTCCTTTGCATCAGGTGGTATCAGAGCGAGGTGAGATCTGGATCTAGGTTTGCGAATCTAGGTTTGAAGGTTCCTTCTCGTGAAGCCCTAGTTGAATTGTTGTGGGGTAGAAAATTGCGATTTGACCTGCAATTGCAGAGGGTTTTCAAGATGGTTCGTGGGAGGTGAGATGCAGATCTAGGGTTGGCAGACATGTTGAGACAACTTGCTGCTAGATTGGAAGCTATCGAAATAGCTCAGAGAAGAGGAAGACATCTTGAACATGTTAGTGATGATGAAGTTGAGGAAGAACAAGTGAATGTGGAACCTGCACCTGTGATGGATCAGGGTGAGGAAAGATTTTTGAAGGCTTTAACAAGTCTGAAATCTACACCACATTTCAATCCTCCTGAGTATAGTGGAAAATTAGATTTTGATGAATTGGTGGACTGGACCACCGAGATGGAAAAGTATTTTGAGTATGAAAATGTACCTGAGGAAAAGAAGGTGAAAATTGCAAGCACAAAGACCGGACAGAAAGAGGAAAGGCAAAGACAAGATCAAGGTATGGAATAAAATGGTGAATAAATTGAAAGGAAAGTTCTTACCTTGTGATTATCAGATTAACCTAGTTAGGTGAATGCAAAGTTTGAGACAGAAGGATAGCTCGGTAAAAGAATATACTGAGGAATTCTATAGATTAGATATCAGATCTGGACATGGGGTGGTTGCAAGAAGTTGAGTCCCACTTTTGGGCAAAAAGTGGAAGTGTTTTCCCTTTTTTTCAAATTTCTTGTCAATTCATGTCTAAATTTGAGGCAATTAGAGATTGAATCTCAAAAAAATTTAGTAATAGAAAATATAGTTCTCGGAGTCTACTTTTCAAATTTGTAATTTATTTAAATACCCACATGGTATAAATTGCTTTTTAGTAGGAATGTTTAAAAACCATGTTTTCAAAATGCCTGTTTCAGGACCATACCATAGCCATGTACGAACACCATATTTGGACTTAAATAAATGAATTTTTGCAAATCCTTTTGGGGAAATATACCTAAGACACCAAATATTGATTAGCATATTTTTCCTTATTTTTTAATTGAATATATATATTTTTATTAATTTTTAATTGACTATAAAATACTTTTTCAAAACCTCTGGTGTACGGACACCATAATTTGATGAGAATTTCATATTTTTTTCAAAATTCTTTTTTCTTATCTTCAACAGAATTGTATCTAGTTTGGTCTCATATAATTTATTTTCCAAAAAACTAAAAATAAAAAAGTTATTAACGTTTTAGTGAACCTCGCTATTTTACGTTTAGGTACCACTTTTAACTAATAAATAATGCCAAAATAGTAAAAATAATCACATCACTATGAAATTTATATTTTTGAAATCAAGACAGTAAGAACTCTAATGGGTTTTTTTTTTGTAAAATGATACGATCAGGAAGATCCTCAAAAAATTACGGCAAGGCAGAAATCTAGCATTCCAGTGTCTTAACCAAAATTTCAGAGGTCAATGCATAGGCTTGGTTCTACCAAGCCTAAACCAAATCGAATTTGGAACAAAATTTGGGGTGGATGTGTGCTTCCCGCTCATGTCTTAAGAAATGGGTGCCCGTTTATTAAAAAATAAAATCTAAGTGTTAAAATACATTTTTAATTCTTAAAAAAAAAGAAAAAAAAGAAACGGGCACCCATTTTGAAAAAAAAATGGGCACGCATTTTTTGAATTCAAAAAATGGGTGACCGTTTTGAAAAAAAATGGGCACCCATTTTTTGAATTTAGGACCGGTTGCCCGAACCTAAAACGAGCACTCGTTTGGAGTGACATCTCTCATTTCTACAAGACTTCCATGGAATTGGGACCCAACTTTGTGCACTGACCCCATGATGAAGATGATGTGGAAAGAATTGTTAGATACCTGAATGGTTTGAGAGTTTCCATCCAAGAAGAAATCAGTATGGTTAAGTTGGAGAATATTGAAGAGGCTTATCAATTTGCATTGAAAGTTGAGGAGAAATTGAACAAGAGACATGAGAAAAGATAAAGAGGTAGACGTGGTAGATTCCCTAGAGGAAGAGGTAGACGTCATGGTGAAAATAGAAGATCTGAACCTGAAAAGACAAATCTAGATAAAGGCAAGACCGAGTGGAAATGGGAAAGTTCATCTAGAGGCAGAGGTAGTAACTACCGAGGTGGTTATAACAAAGGTGGTTTTCGAGGATCTTGTTACAATTGTGGAGAAGAAGGACATAGATCATTTGAGTGTACACATGCAAGTAAGAAGGTCAATAGTAGCATAAATGCTTTGGTGCAAGAAGAGTCACCGAATGAACTTGAGAAGGAAAATAACTTGATGGTAAGAAGAGAACTTTGGAGTGAAAGTAATAAGGAAGATCCAGTAAGGAAAAGTTTGTTCAAGACCAGATGTAGAGTTTTTCACAAAGTTTGGAAGGTAATTATTGATAGTGGTAGCTCAGAGAATCTGGCATCTGAGGTAATGGTCACAAAATTACAATTGAAAAGGCTGGAACATCTGAAGCCCTATCAGAATTCATGTATCAAAGATGAGCATACACTCTTGATAAGTGAGTAATGTTATGTGAATTTGAAAATTGGAAAGTACTATGATAAGGTGTTATGCGATATCATGCCTATGGATTGTTGTCATATTTTGTTTGGTAGACCTTGGCAATATGATAGACATGCTATATATGATGGGAGATTGCATAAATATACTATTTGGGCTGATGGAAGAAGACAAATCTTATTACCTTTGATTGAAGAACTTGTTAGTAATATTTTCACATCTATGAAAGTTTGCTTGATGGAAGGAAGAAAGTTTGTTAAGGATTTGAAGACAAATAATGTATGTTTTGCTGTGATCCCTAACAAACTGAGTAAGAAAATAGAGGATAGTATCCTTGAGGAGATTGATAAGTTACTCACCGAGTACAAAGATATCATTTCTGATAATGTCCCTGATGGTTTTCCACCAAAGAGAAGTATTGATCATTGCATGGATCTAATCCCTGGAGCTAGTTTACAAAATAAGACACCTCATCGGTTGACACATATTGAGAGTCAGGAATTGAACCGACAGATTCAAGAATTGTTGGAGAAAGGTTTGATCAGAGAAAGTGATGAAGGGTGCTCCCCTTAATACCACAAACACATAACATAAATGGAGAAATAACAATAATTTGCAAGAATAGAAAATGGGCTTCTTATTATCTCCACAAGTGTGGAATTAAAATTTTTAGAATTACAATATGCAAAGCCACATGGGCATTCCCCTTACAATATTCTATAGGAAAAAGCCTCAAATCATTACCCAGATCTACCCAGAACTGTTCCAAACTGCCTAAGACAACACTACAGGCCTTCTTTATATAGGCAATTTTCATCGCCCGAGAAGGTTCCAAAAATTTAGCCCTAAGGGCCGACCAAACTTAGAATTATTTTATTTTTTATTTTATTACATCATAGTCAGCTCAAAATAACTTTTGAAATCTGAACAAATTTTTTGAATAAAAATGATTTTTCGCCATTTCAGGTGGCCTGACTTCCGGAGACCATAAGTCATCACCCATTGACCCGATTGACTATTATGACCCCATTTCGAAAAGGGCGTGAAATGCTCTTCTAAAATTTTGACCTCATCCAGGGCCTCTAAAGCCTTCGAATATGAGTTTGAAGTTTTTGTACCCTGCTGCCAATACCAAAAATCTTCAATATCTTCAAAACTAGACTTGATCTATCCATGAAACTTTACTGGCAGGCTGATATGACTGAGATGAACCTCTACATGTGAAATCAGAACATTTTGAGATCATATGACCAACTTACTAAAAATAGTAAGTTTCTATAAATAGCAGCTCCACACAAGATAGCCCTTATTGAATACAAAAATAAAAATATTTTTGGGCGATGCAAGATTGCTCTTACACCTAGGATGCTCCCGCATCAAAAAGTTTGAGTCCTTGTGCAGTACCTTCTATATTGGCACCTAAGAAGAATGGAGAATGGTGAATGTGTACTAATTCCAGAGCAATCAATAAGATAACAGTGAAATATAGGTTTCCTATACCAAGAATGGATGATATAATAGACAGTTTGACTGGAGCAAAGTATTTTACCAAAATTGATTTGAAAAGTGGGTATCATTAGATTAGAATCAGAGAAGGTAATGAGTGGAAGACTGCTTTCAAGATAAAAGAAGGTTTGTATGAGTGGTTGGTTATGCCTTTTGGTTTAACTAATGCACTGAGTACTTTTATGAGGTTGATGAATGAAGTTTTGAAGAAATTCTTGGGTAAGTTTGTGATTGTATATTTGGATGATATTGATGAAGGGTGCTCCTCTTAATACCACAAGCACATAACAAAAATAGAGAAACAACAACAATAATATGCAAGAACTAAAAAATTGGCTTCTTATTATCTCCACAAATGTGGAATTACAAACTTTCAGAATTACAATATGCAAAGCCACATGGGCATTCCCTTACAATATTCTGTAGGACAAAGCCTCGAATCAATACCCAGATCTACTACCCAGAACTGCCCTAGACAACACTACGGGCCTTCTTTATATAGGCAATTTCCACCACTCGAGAAGGTTCTAGAAATTTAGCCCTTAGGGCCGACCAAACTTAGAATTATTTTATTTTACAATTTATTACATCAAATTCGGCTCAAAATGAGTTTTGAAACCCAAACAGAAATTTTGAAGAAAAATTATTTTCTGCCATTTCAGGTGACCCAACTTCCGAAGACCATAAGTCATCGCCCGTTGACCCGATTGGCTATTATAACCCCATTCTGGAAACGCCACAAAGAGCTCTATAAGCTTGACTAGCGCAAAGCGCTTGTCACCCAAATTTTCAACCTCATCCGGGGCCTCTAAAGCCTTCAAAACTGAGTTCAAAGTTTCTGTACCCTGCTGCCAATATTGAAAATCTTCAATATCTTCAAAACTACGCCTGATCTAGCCATGAAACTTTGCTGGCAGGCTGATATGACTGAGATGAACCTCCATATGTAAAATCAGACATTCCGAGATCGTAAGACCAACTTACTAAAAATAGCAAGTTTCCACAAATAGCAACTCTGCACAAGATAGCCCTTATTGAATACAAAAACAGAAATATTTTTGGGTGATGCAAGATTGCTCTTACACCCAGGATGCTCTTGCATCAGATATTCTGATATTCAGTAAGACCAGAGAAGAACATTTGTTGCATGTTAAACAAGTATTGCAGAGATTGAAAGAAGAAAAGTTGTGGATAAATCTGAAAAAGTGTTCCTTCATGAAAGAAGAGATTGTGTATTTGGGATTTGTGATTTCAGATGATGGTTTGAAGATGGATCCTAAAAAGGTTGAGGCTATTCTGAATTGGCCTACACCTGAGAATGCTAGCGAGGTAAGATCATTTCATAGTTTGGCAAGTTTTTATCGAAAGTTCATAAGGAATTTCAGTTCAATTTGTAATGCTATGACTGAGACTATGAGAGGAGATACAAGAGAATTCAAGTGGACACAAGGAGATGACAAAAGATTTGAGACTCTAAAGAAAAAGGTTGCTGAATTGCCTATTTTGGCATTGCCTGATTTCAATAAGGTATTTCAAGTGGAATGTGATGCAAGTGGAAGTGCAATTGGAGCTGTGTTGAGTCAAGAAGGTAAACTTGTTGCTTTCTTTAGTGAAAAGTTGAATGATGCAAGAAGAAAATATTTTGTGTATGATCAAGAATTCTATGCTATTGTTCAAGCCCTGAAGAAATGGAGACATTCTTTGATGCCGAGTGAATTTGTGTTGTATACCGATCATAAGGCTTTACAATATTTGGGTAGTTAGAATAAGTTGAATCATAGACATATGAAATGGGTTGAGTATTTACAGAGTTATATATTTGTGATAAAGCATAATAGTGGAGTCACTAACCGAGTTGCTGATGCATTGAGTAGAAGAAGATCTTTGATGACCGAGATGAAAATTACAGTTCTTGGTTTTGATGAGATGAAAAGTTCTTATGAATTTGATCTTGATTTTTCTGAGCCGTGGAGAAAGTGCAGAGCACCTATTCAAGATCAACCGAGTACTAAATAAGAATAATATTTTATTCAAGAAGGTATGTTGTTTAAAGAAATTCAGTTCTGTATATCGAGAGGACCAATGAAAAATAATTTGATAAAGGAGAAACATAGTAGTGGTTTGGCTGGACATTTTGGAATCGATAAAACATTGAATTTGCTTAAGGAGAAATACTTTTGGCCACAGTTGTATAAATATGTTCAAAAATTTGTGAAAAGTTGTGGAGTTTGTCAAGTTACAAAAGGAGCGAGTCAGAATACTAGATTTTATACACTGATTTTTGTTCTTGAGAAACCTTAGATTGATATCAGTATGGATTTTGTTCTTGGCTTACTGAAGATAGTAAGAGGTAATGATTTTATATTTTTTGTTATGGATAAATTTTCTAAAATGACACATTTTATACCTTGTAGAAAGACATTAGATGCAGTACATGTAGCAGATATTTTCTTTAAGGAAATTGTCAGATTGCATGGATTACCGAGGAGTATTATCTCTAACCGAGACAGTAAATTTGTTGGATACTTTTGGAAGACCCTTTGGAAAAATTTTGGCACTGAGTTGAAATATAGTTATACATTTCACTCACAAACTGATGGATAGACATAAGTTGTGAATAGAAGCTTGGGTAATCTTTTGAGATGTTTAGTTGGAGACACACCAAAAAATTGGGATTCTATGTTAGCACAAGCAGAGTTTGCATACAACAATTTAGTGAATAGGAGTACTAGAAAAAAACATTTTGAGATTGTAAATGGCATACAACCGAGAGGTATATTAGATTTGAGGGATATTGCTGATGAAAGAAAAAGAAGTGTTGAAGGAGTAAAGTTTACTGAATACATGAAGACATTGCATGAAGATGTGAAGCATAAGCTGGAGAAGAGTAATCCAAAATACAAAAACATAGCTGATAGATCAAGAAGGCATAAGACTTTTGATGTCGGTGATGAAGTGATGGTTCATTTGAAGAAAGGTAGATTTCCTATTGGAACATATGGAAAGATGAAGATGAAGAAGTTTGGACCTTGCAAGATTATGAGAAGATTTGATAGTGGAAATGCATATGAGATTGAGTTGTACTTGATGACATGGATATATCACCTATATTCAACATTGCTTATTTGTATGAAAATCATGAACCTGATGAAAACAAGACAACGCCGATGGATTATCCTAAGAAGTAGAATGAAGAAATTGAGCATATTCTGGAGCAAAGAATTGGTATGAGTACAAGAGTTAAACAGTATATGGAATATCTGGTAAAGTGGAAGAATAGAGTGGTTGAAGACAGTTTGTGGATTTCACAATCTGAGTTGGATGTAGCTCGGATTGTACATGTTTCATGATTCAGAGAATCATTCTCAAATAACCCCAGGTGTCTGATGCAGGAGCATCTCGGGTCCTTGGCAATCTTGTGTCACCAAAAACATATTTGAAGTTTTTGTCTGTGTTGCTCAGTTCCTTCTTTGACCAAGTTGATTTGGTGTTGATCGGTTCCTTCTTTGACTGAGTTGGTTGGTTGTCTCTCTGGCACTCGGTATTTCCTTGGCGTTTGGCGATGCTTGTTTGGCGCTCGGTTATCCTTGCTTACCGAGTTTTTTGTTTTGAGTTCCTGTTGAGGCCGACTTGTGCATTTAATTTGGGTCACAGATTTAATGTTGGTATCCATTATTGGGAATCGTGTGGACTTGGATCTGGTCGTTCCTTCCATTAAATATGGATCTGAAGGCCGACTCAGTTTGGTAGCCTCTTGTATAAATGTAGTTGTTTGGTTGTAGTTTAGAGAGTTAGTTTTGATAGAAGATAGTAAGATAGAAGATTAGAGATTGTTGGAAAATCCTCGCATGTTTGAGGATTTCTGTGCTTCATTGTAATATCTGGCCTAAACCGGGAAGGCCTTACAGCCCGACATGTATGAATCAATTTGAAGTTAATATATGAAAGTGATCTACATTCTCTCTCTCACTATTTTGTTGTTGCTTCTGCATGTTGTTTTACAAGGTGGATCTGGTTAGGGTGTGCCTTTGGCCCCTCTCCCCATCTACCTTTGCGACAGCCTGAGATGTGCTCGGATGTCATGTTACGAAGACTTATAATTACCCTTTGGTAAGATCTAATAACAAAATGATGAACCAAAAAACATATGGTACCTCCTCAAATGAAATAATTAGACCCCAAAAAACTTAGTACATATAGAAATCAGACTAAATGAAGGCCTCTCAAACAAAAATATCCATTCCATGTGCAAAAATTTCCAAGTAATACACTAGATAATGAAAACATAAAAGCTATATAAAATGTACCTAGGAATAAATATAAAAAAAGTGCTTGTATGGTTTTGAAGAGCTCCAAGTCACTTTTCCAATGACGTAAGAATGATGAATGTAAGAGATATTCATGAAAACTTATGAGCTTGGGAGTTAAAATTGAAGGTTTCAAATTGACTTAGTGTCACAAAAAAATGTAGCACAATCTGATAATGAGACTATAAGCAATAGAAAGTGCATGAAGGCATATTTTTGATAATATATTATTTACACAAATCCAATATCGCATGTGAAAGTTATACCCAATTTATTGTAACATGTCACAAAAGCAATGAAGGGGCCACCCAGTCCCTATTGGTGTCATCACAAGATAGCCCAAAATATTTTGGTTGCTAGAAAAACTAACCCATGATGGATTATGCCTTTTGCTACATAGAATATTCTATCTTAAAATAAAAAATACCCTTATACATTAAAATATTATTTATTCCAAGGTGCATGTGACTTGGAATCTGGAATAATCCTCTAATAATTGTGCATGTGAAGAAACTCAAACCAAAATGTGAATAAAATTATTTATTCCAAGTATGCATGTGACTTGAGGTACGATGCAAGTATTATGCCATATTTTAGTGATGGGGTTAGTCACATAGTGCAAATTAATGAAGGATATACTCTACGTCATGCTATTCTTAGGTTTAATTTTGTTGGTCAACATTTGACTGATACATTGATGAAGATTATCACTAAGAGAGGGCATTCATTCACAACTATCACAATGTAGGAAATTATTCATGACATCAAGGAGAAACCTACTTAAGTGGCTCTTGACTAAAAGCAAGAGCTTCTTGACTACGAGTGAGAACTTATGAAGGGGCAAGTTCTTTAATTGGAAAAAGTTACAAACTCCCTGATGGGTAAATGATTATAATTGGTTCTGAGTATTTAAGATGCCTTGAGGTGCTATTCTAGTAGTCTTTAATTTGGATGGAAAGTGTCTGGATCCACAAAACAGCCTATAATTCTATTATGAAGTGTGACATAGATATTAAGAAGGAGATTTATGTGAACATGGTGTTGAGTGGTGGGTACATAATTTTTATCTTCTTAAAATGATAGATTAATGAGCAAGGATATTACTTCTCTAGCTCTCAACATTATGAAAATCCATGTGGTTAGTCCTCTAGAGAGAAAGTATATTGTCTAGATTGGAGGGTCAACTTTGGCACTCCTCAACATATTTTGGAAAGTAAGACATGCCTATTTTCCTAACAAATTTTTCTTTCACATTCATTTCTTGATAGTGGAAGATCCTTTCTCTTGTTTTGATTATGATTGATTTAATTGTCATTTTATATTATATTTGAACTTAAATTCTTTGCACTTAGATGTGGATTGATAAGACCAAGTATGATGATTTGGGACCATCTATTGTTCATTGAAAATATTTCTAAATACAGCCTTATGTTGCTTTATTTGTTTGCAAAGAATAGTTTAGATATCATTTGCTTGAGATTTTAGTAACATTGTTAAATATATTTCAACTTATTTTTATCTAAGGTTTTAGAGAGTATATTTGTGTAAGTAGAGATGTTTTAAAGCATTTTTTTGTGTCAAAATTATTTGTGTTTGTATGGCTTCAAGTAACCATAAATCTGTTTACCATTTAAAAAAAAAATTTGAACCATGTAGTGCCATGATGCAAGAAGTACCTTTTGAACATTTTGTTGAATGTTGCGATGTTGAATTTTCATGTTACAATACCAATACATTATCATTCAAATTTCCAGTATACTTCTAATGAAAGTTTTTATAAAAAATTCAATGTGAAATGCAATTGGATTTATTTGTGAACTTGCATAGAAAAGGTTTAAATGATTTTATTTTTTGTTTGAGCAAGCTGGATCTTGTTGAAGGATTTAGGATTTTATATTTTTTTAGAATGATGTGGAAAATTTCTTCTCAAAACTTGTTGTGATTACATGGTTTTTAGATAGAATTTGCTTTTTGATTTAGACAAGTGAATTTTTTGTGAAGAAAGACAAATCAAAATGTGAACAACATTATTTATTCCATATACACATATGACTTGAGGTATGATGCAAGTTAAGGCGTTTTTCAAAATATTATTTATTTGTGTGCACGTGTAGAAAGTCAAATAAAAATATGAACAACATTATTTATTCCAAATGCACATGTGACTTGAGGTACAATGCAAGTTTAGAGGTTTTTAAAAATATTATTTATTAGTGTGCATGTGAAGAAAACTGAATCAAAATGTGAACACCATTATTTATTCCAATTATACATGTGACTTGAAATATTAGACAAATTAAGATATTTTTTAAAATATTATTTATTCATGTACATATGAAAAATCAAAAGTCAAATCAAAATCTGAACAGGATTAAGCATGTGACTTAAAATAAGATGCAAGTTAAAAAGTTTTTAAAAATACTATCAATTCGTGTACATTTGACTTGTCAAATGTAGATGTGAACATCATTATTTATTACAAATAGGATGCAAGCTACATTGGTTTTAGGAGGACGTGAGAGAGGAAGAAAGGTACCTCCTGTTGCATGAAAATTTCACATAAACCGAAAAAAACTAAGAGCTCTTCTTTTCTTCTCTTCTTTACTTCGCCAGTCTCAGTAAAATCCAGCAAGGTACGCTTTCCTTAATTTGGATATCCCATGGCTCTGTTTGCATATGGACGTTTTTCTTCACTGAGTATGATAAGCTCGGTGGGTTTGCTCATAATCTTTCTTTCTTTCTCTGTTGAGTACTTTCTTGGAGCTTTTCTGTACTGTCATATAAATGTACACTGAATTTAGATGGTGGGATTTCTTGGATTTTTAATATTCTCGATTTGTCTTCACCTGATCGGAATATATTACAGTAATGCATTTTGCAATTCTAGTAGAGTTTCGTATAAAATGCATATAGAGCAATTTTATCTATGTTATCTAAGCTTTAGATTAATCGATTACAAAGGAAACCTCTTGAGGTCGCTATAACTGATAACCATATCTTTCACAGATGATTAAGTTTTTGAATGCTGTTAGAATATTTGTTTTGTGACATCCTGGTTACATTTGCATGTGTGGTTGCCTTCTAACAAGATCATGTAGAAACCGATGCTTCGTCATTTGCAAGTTCTATAAATGGTGTACTCAGTCTGATATGTTCGGTTTCATCCTTTCAGATATCTAAAAGATGGCAGACGCTGAGGATATTCAGCCTCTTGTCTGTGACAATGGAACTGGAATGATGAAGGTGAGTCTTAGACCTGTAGTTTGCACTTTGCACATAGGTCTCTGTAATCCATTGATGTTCGCACATATTTTTGTGAATTACTTTTTTGTGTTAATTAAATTTGACTTCTTTTCATTATTTCTTCTTAGGCTGGATTTGCAGGAGATGATACTCCAAGGGCAGTGTTCCCAAGTATTGTTGGTAGACCCCATCACACGGGTGTTATGGTTGGTATGAGGCTGAAAGACGCTTATGTTGGTGACGAGGCCCAATCAAAAAGAGGTCTCCTTGCATTGAAATATCCTATTGAGCGTGGTATCGTCAGCAACTGGGATGACATGGAAAAAGTTTGGCATCATACATTCTACAATGAGCTTCGAGTAGCTCCAGAAGAACATCCTGTACTTCTTACTGAAGCCCCGTTGAACCCTAAGGCAAACAGAGAGAAGATGACACAGATCATGTTCGAGACATTTAATGTCCCTGCTATGCATGCTGCCATTCAAGCTGTTCTGTCTCTGTATGCAAGTGGTCGTACAACTGGTGAGTTTCAAGTTACCCTAGTTAGCTTCTCTAAATTGTTAAAAAAAACGAGTATCATTGAACATCGCAATAACTATAATGCCATTTTTTGTTTCAGGTATTGTGCTGGATTCTGGTGATGGTGTTACTCACGCAGTGCCAATTTATCAAGGATATGCCCTGCCTCATGCTATTCTCAGCTTGGATCTTGCTGGTCGAGATTTGACTGATGCATTGATGAAGATCCTTACTGAGAGAGGGTATTCATTCACAACTACTCCAGATCGAGAAATTGTTCGTGATGTTAAGGAGAAACTTGCTTATGTGGCTCTTGACTATGAGCAAGAGCTTGAAACAGCCAAGGGGAGTTCTTCGATTGACAAAAGTTACGAACTTCCTGATAGGCAGGTGATTACTGTTGGCGCTGAGCGTTTTAGATGCTCTGAGGTGCTATTCAATCCATCTCTAATTGGGATGAATGCTGCTGGTATTCACGAAACAACCTATAACTCTATCATGAAGTGTGACGTGGATTTTAGGAAGGATCTTTATGGGAACATTGTGCTGAGTGGTGGGTCTACAATGTTCCCTGGTATTGCTGATAGAATGAGCAAGGACATCACTGCTCTGGCTCCAGCCAGTATGAAAATCAAGGTGGTTGCCCCTCCAGAGAGAAAGTGTAGTACTTGGATTGGAGGGTCTATTATGGCATCCCTCAGCACATTTCAACAAGTAAGACATCCTGACAATTTTTTTCTTTCTTGTTCATTGCTTGTGCCTTTCTCTTGCTTTGATTATGATCGATTTAATTGTCCTTTTGTATTATATCTGAGCTTCTTTTCTTTGGGTGCAGATGTGGATCGCTAAGAGCGAGTATGATGAATCGGGGCCATCTATTGTTCACCGAAAATGTTTATGAATACAGTGCTTTATTTGTTTGCTTTATCAGCTGGGAGTGCTGACGGTGAAACATTGGAACAATAGACCCGCGAAGTGCTTACACTGTCTCTTGTCTCTGTATGCCTTTTCTATTTCTCTTTTAGTATTGAAGAGGATGCAAGAAGAAAAGTAGAGATTTCAGGAACAAGGCCTTACGCTAATAAATTTCCCGTCCAAGGATTAAGTAGACAGCATTTTAATGGTTAATTATAATAACTGAAAATATTGTAAGAGACTTAAATGTAAAAGTATTGTTGATTATTAAATTAAATAATATTTCAATAAATTCTTATCAATAAAGAAGTTTGAAATATATATATATATATTTTGAATTATAAATTGATTGATAAAAAAAAGAAGAGTACAAAAAGAGGAGCGGGGAGGCGGAGTCTCAACCCACCAAGATCAGATTAAAATACTAATTACAAAGTAGGACATAGATCACCACAGAGAACAGTTATCGAGAGAATCAGCAAAAAGGAGAGCCAATAACAGTCAGAGGAGAACATCATTATAATCTTCCACCCAGGAGGTCCATCCTTGAGCACCCTCCATCCACACAACTTTCTTTCTTTCCAAGATATGAGCGAACAATTCAAGTTTATCAAAGCAGGGCCCTCTAGTATCCCTGATTTCCTTAAGCAGCTTTTCAAGAGCATCATCAAAGGCAGCCTGATTGTCAGCAATGGTGGCCCATTCAAACCCATTTTTCATTTCGTAGATAAACATGGTGGCATGGCCATCATGGAGAAATCTTTGTAGCTTCTCCTTCTCAAGTCGCATCACACAGCAAACTTGCGAAATAATTTTATAACATATGAGTTTCCTAAGAAACACAGTAAGAGTTCTGCCATTACCTTGAAATTTTTTCTCATTTCTATATTTCCAAATAAACCAAAGGATGTAAGAAGAAAGAATATGCTAGATAAGATTAGCATCCTTTTTAAGACCAAGAATAGATCCAGTAATAATATCGAAAGTAGAAGCATGTTCAGTAATGGAAATTCCAAAAAGCATCTAGACTTCCTTGGAAAAAGAACAATCAAAGAAAATGTGCCTCATACTCTCAAGCATCTTGTAAACAAGACAAGTATCAAAACCACCTTGATGAGTTTTAATAGGCAGTCTATCCAGCAAAAGCTGCCATTTGAAACATTTAATCTTGGGGGGAATAGGGGACTTCCAAAATTTCTCAAAAGTTTTCTGCCACTCAAGGGGATTAGTATTAAAATACCAGATGGAATTGAGATGGTGCAAAATTGAGGAGTCATTATTGAGGACTTTATAGATGTCTTTGGCTTTAACTTTAGGGAGGAGGGAACCATCATCCCAACGGAATGAGAGGTACCTGTGGGAATCAACATCACTACTGTGGGGAAGATTGAGAAAGGCATAGGCATTCTTGACCATGTTAAAGGTCCTTTTGTGCAAAGCAGGGAGATCAAAAGTGGTACTAGTAGCCTGCCAGCTCATAAGGTTGTCATTATCCAAGATGTCCATAAAACATTTAATCCCTTTGCTATGCCAAAATCTAGCAGAACAACCTTGGGTTAAAGCAAGAGGCTTCCCATTATGATGAAGGTTCCACCAGATAGACCATTCACCATGCAGAGAATTATTGTTATCAAACTTAGAATTATAAATGAATCCACGCACATGTTCCCAAGCCTTCTAGATAGACTAAAAAACCCAAGTGCCCTAAACTGAGACAGGAAAAGAACCAACAACAAGATCAGAAAAGGGGAGATTTTTCCAAGTTTTAGCATGCTTGGGGACACCAGCCTGAATATTATTTCTTATCAACACCTTCCAAGGTTCCTGGCCATTAAGTGCCTGGAATATCCATTTAGTAGCAAGGAAAATCCCTTGATGTCTGAGATCTTTCAGACCCAAACCACCAAGCTTCTTGTCAACATGGCACCAGTTCTAATTGACAGCATGGGCCTTCTCTTTCCTTTACTGTCAGACCACAGGAATCTCTTGATAGCATTTTGAATTTCAAGCACCTGGTAGTTACTAAACATCCAAATAGAAGAGTAATAAATGCTATAAGAAGATAGGATCTTTTGACAGACTTGGATTTTTTCGGCAAGGGAGAGCACTCTATTATCCCATTTATTAAGCTTCTTATTAATTATTTCTTTAATCCAAAGCCACATATCCTTAAGGAAGGGGGAGATGGAAAAAGGAATACCAAGGTAACACATAATTTTGTGAGGACCACCCCAGGAAAAGCCAGTCTGTAGAAGCCAATCTGGGGGTTCCTCATCCCACCCAAGAAGGACGGATTTGGATTTGGAGATGTAGGCTCCTGAAGCTTTCCCAAAAATATCAAGCTTTTGAGTAAGGCAGTGGATATTACGATTAGAGATCTCAAGAAAGAGCAAAGTATCATCAGCAAACTGAATATTAAGAAGCTCGAAATCATCAGGAAGAGTAATTCCCTGAACTTTAGGAGACAGAGTATCATCTCTGAGAAGGTAAAACAAAGCATCAGAGGCAATCACAAAGAGGGTAGGGGCAAGAGGGCATCCTTGCCTAATGGATCGGGAAAGGGGGATAGGATGGGAGAGATTACCATTAACTTCAATAAGGGCAGATGAGTCTTTAAGGAGGACTTGGACATATCTACAGAATTCATCAAGGAAGCCAAACGCCTTAAGGATGGTGAGGATGAAATCCCACTCAACTTTGTCGTAAGCTTTTTCAAAATCGAGGAGGAACATGACAACATTCTAGTTGGAGGACTTGGCCCAATCCATAGATTCCCAACTAGTAATGAGGTTTTCCAAGATATACCTCCCCTTGATAAAACTAGTTTGGGTGGAGCAAATAAAGTTGGGGAGTATATTCACAAGACGGGAAGCAAGGGCTTTAGCAAGAATTTTATAGGAGACATTGAGGAGCATGATAGGGCGCCAGTTTTTAATGAGAGATTTATCCCCATCTTTAGGAATAAGTTTAATAATTCCCATATTGATGGGATTCCCAAGGGTACCTGAGTCATAGGCTTCAGAGTAGAGATCATAGAGATCTTTAGCAATCTAGTCAACATTAGCCTTATAAAATTCAGCAGGAAGGCCATCTGGGCCAGGGGATTTGTTATCTTTAAGTGCAAAAATAGCATTAGTAATTTCTTGGAGAGAGACCCTGGAATTGAGCAAGAGGGCATCCGCATCAGAGATCCTCCTAGGAATAATAGCTTTGCACTTATTTCTAATATCTCTAGAGACATCATTATCCTCTGAAGTAAATAGAGTTTTATAAAAGCTTTCAAAAGCCTTAGTGATATCATGAATGTTTAGAAGTTCCTGATCTTCAACCACAATCCTATCAACCTTTTCTCTACTTTGTTTTTGTTTCAAAAGGTTGAAGAAGAATTTGGAACCTTTATCACCATATTGCATCCAATGGTTGTGGGCTCTAACAGAGGCCCCCCTAATTTTAACTTGCTGATGCTTCCTAAGGGAGTCCTGGGCTTGAGCAATACATTCGGTAAGAATGGCAGAGGTGGGATTCAATTGGATTTCCTCTTCAAATTATGAAGTTGTTCATTAAGGAGATTCTCATGCAATCGATAATCCTTAGCCTTCTTCTGCCCTAAGGTTTGAAGAATTTTCTTCCAAGAAGAGACATTCATATTCCATCGACCAATTTGGGAGGGGTATTGAATAAATAAATTGAAGGACCTAACCATTTGGATGGCAGTAAGAGCATCCTAATATTTCAATAGGGAAGTATTGAGAATGAACTTTTTATTACCAGGATTACAATGTTCAATAGAGTTTCTAAGGTTAATAGTCATAAAAATGGGGAGGTGATTAGAGAGCGTAGAAGGGGAGGCAAGAATGGGAGAATTTTGATGATTAGGGGAGAAGGAAAAAAAATTAGAGTTAACATAAAAGCGGTCGAGCCTAGAGTAAATCTGGTTAGATCCTTGCTGGAAGTTGCACCAAATAAACCAAAGACTAGAAGTCTCAGATTTAAGGCCTTCAAGGGGATCAAAGAGGTTTAGATGCTGTTTAAGGCGATCCCAATGGGGTTTCTCTAGGTGTTTCCACTCAAAGGGTAAACCCCCAAACTTATCATCCTAGTTTTCAACCATGTTAAAGTCCCTAGCCATAATCCAGGGGATATCAGGGAGATTATATAACCAATCCCAAAGAGAAATCCTATCCTTAAAGTCATTAGGGGCATATAGAGAGAAAACACCAAAAGAGGATCCTTTAAAAGAAATTATAGCCCAGGCAACACGGTTACAAGGAGAGCTCCCAGAGCATTGAATATAACTATCCCAATAGGGGTTGATAAGCAAAGCAGCTCCACCCTTCCCTTTAGAATGGGTGGTGCAAATTTTAATAGCATCTTTCCATATACAATCAAGAGCAGAATTAAGTAAGAAATCAACAGCCTTTATCTCTTGCAGCATGAGAAAATCAATATTCTTATGGCCCATCAAAAATATTTTGATAACAAACTTCCTATCAGGAGACTCGAAGCCTCTAATATTCCAAGAGATGCACTTCATGATGAAGAAGGCAAAACAAAGCTAGTAGGGGGAGCATTGAGCTCTCCATATTTCTTTTTGTTTTTAGAGCCAATAGGTCTACCCTTCTTTTTAGATGTATTACATCCCAACAACAGATCATCATCTTCCTCAAATTTATTAAATTGAATACTAGTTAAATGATTATTATTCCTTCCAGAGTCATCACTAATATGGGATCTAGAGGTAGCCTGAATTTGAGTATTAGCAGGATCAGTATTGGCATAAATAACTTGGATAAAAAAGTTATCACCCAACTCATTAAGAACATATATGGGAGGGCTGGTGGTGTTATCATTAGAAGGGGGCCCTGAAACAAGATTAGGGTACTCAGACTTGCTAATCTTGGTTGCAAGGAGCTCACTCATGGTAACATCACCAGTCCGACTAGCGTTGTTGACATGTTCCTTCTGATGCAAATTAATGGGCGTCAGACCATCCTCAATCATAAGAGTGGGTTGTTCTAAAGCTTTGAAATCATTAGTTATGGAAGGCGTATCTTCAATCAAAAGAGTAGGTGAAGTCAAAGGCAAAAAAGGATTGGAATTATGGTTACCATTATGAATTTGTTCCAAGGCAAGCTGCTGAGCATTTTTCTGTCTACATTTCTTTTTGTTAACAATTTGAAAACCATCATTGTCAGGGAGATTGGCGATATGAACTGAGGCAATAAAGGGAAAGATCGACTTGGAGGAGGGGCATTGATTAGGGTATGAGGTGGATTTAGTCTCAGTATTAATAATCTCCATACATGTACTAGAACAATCAACCAAATTTTTATTAGGGTTATGGATTGAGGTATTCACAACATGAGTGGTAGGATTAGGTAGGATTTCCTCTGCAATGGGTGTAACAACATTAGCTTCCCCAGGAGTCAAGTTAGGTTTCTTCTTAGTTATGATAGGGCAATTCTTTCTAAGGTGGTCTTCCTTCTTGTAGAGGAAGCACACATTTAATCCTCCAAGTATCTCCACTGGGCATGAGAAACAATCACCATTAATGTTAAGGTTAAGTTTTTGCGGGATGTCAACACTAGGCTTAATTGAGACAAGCATCTTGGCATCGAGGTTAGAGACAAGCCGGGCAGTCTCATCAATTCGGATAATGTTGTCAAAGGGAGCAAGAATTTGAGGTAGAAAATGCCACAGGAATGGAGGGACATCCTTAAGGATAACCCATCTCCTGCAAGATAAGGCAAGAACCTCTTCGCAAACAGCTTCTCAAGTCCAAGTGAGCGCTCGGAAAGAGGTCTTCCCAACCATCTAATACTGCCTTTTAAGGGCTTCCAATTGAGATTCATGGTTATTGAAGAAGATAATGAATAATCCTCTTTGGATTTGGCGACAGAAAGAGATCTTGAAGCCTAATTTCAGATTCCAAAGATTGTGGAACCAATCATCAAGGAATTTTCTGGGAGGGCACTTATCTAGATCCACACAAGCAAAGAAAATAGTAGTATCGCACAAACTGGACTTTTCTAAGGCTATTTCCTTCAACATAGCATCATTTGGAGAAATGACAATCTCATTCAAGGAAATGGAAGAGCACTTACCTTCTTCGGTTGATCTTTCTCCTCTAACCACCGGAAGAAACCGCGCATAAGAGGAGACTCCATTATTGGGAGGAGCAACTGTATCCACGAAGGATTTCTTAGGAGGTGGAGTGACAGTCACAAGTGGGGGATTAATAGGTTTAGAAGAAGGAATATCCATAGACACAGGGTTGGGGGAATTAAAACTCCTACCGTTAGATCCCAGCTCCATGGGATGAAAGCAGTACAGAAAATAAAGACAATAACAGAGAAAAATTAATGCAATGCAGAGGAGAGAGATGCAAACCGCATGGAGGAGAAAATCTCCTCTACAAAATAGTTGCACGGCCTTGCCACGTCACCCAAATCCATTGTCACATCAAAAATTCGCTACAAAAAGTTCGCTCCAAAGTTCGCACCCACTAAAATATATATATTTAATAATTAAAAGATAAATAAATGAATAAAGTTCGAATAATAATTTATTATTAATGTTAGAAAAATGTATCAAAGACTATGGCATTCTTGAGGATAATGTTAGAGAGGAGTAATTTCTCTACTTCATGTATGCAACATTGCTAAACTTGAATTGCACTTCTTTTTTTAGTTTTTTAATAGTGTAAAAGGTTTCTCACATTCTCTAAAACTCAAGAGGTAGTTAAAACTATTTTTTGACATTTCTTAATAAAATTGTGGACTCTTTCTACATAGATTGAATCCTCCAACTTGTTTGTAAGGTTGCAACTTCAATAGTCAATTTTTCGATAGATAAATTTATTTTGGTAGATAGATTTAAAATTTTGATTTGAGGACTTTTAATTTTTAATTTTTTAATTTTTGGTAGTTAAATAGTGGGATAGGGCCAAATCCCATTTCCAAATGTACAATAACATTATTTGAACCAAGTGGGGATTTGAATCTTGGTTGCACCATTAACAATACAACCAACAAACCACTACACCACAAGGTGATCCTCAATTTGAGCAGAAATTTTGTGTGTGAATAACAAGGGACAATAAAAATAGATTTTTTTCCCCAGCAGTTAGTCTGTTTGGAAGAAGAATGGTTTTTGTATTATGAGTGATTCAAAAAACTTAGTGAGTTAGTGACAACACCGGTATTGATTACTCCAAGTACTCGGAAGCTCTAAGTGAGCAACTTGTAAGAGAGCTTAGTGAAGCTCTAGACATTTGTTGGTGCAAGTCTAGATTGTTGCAAGTTAGTTTATAATAATAGTTTGTAGTCAATATTTTATTTCTGAATTTGTATTTTGATTTATAATAATTTCTTTCAGATTTGATAGAAAGAAAGAAAATAAATCTTTCGTGTCTCTACCTATGTGTTTATGTCTTCATTTTGTTTTATTGTTTGGTTTTAACTTGGATTCCTAGTCTAAATGGGACATCAAAGTTGCAATCTTTGTGTATTTTTCCATTTGGGGCATTTTAAATTTCTAAGTTGGTGTTAAAGCTATTTGGCCCTAAATGATTATGAGTTTGGACATTTTTTTTTGAGTGTTGAATTTTCTTGTGTTAGAGAGATGGATAGAGATGAAGGAAAGAGATAGAAACAACCACCATCCTTTAATAGACAAATCTATGATATTTGGACAAAGAAGTTGAAGACTGCCATAGTTGCAAATGATTTGTGAGAGCTTGTGGTGAGTGGGTTTGTTGATATAATTGAGCCAAGTCAGTGTATAACCCTTGCAAACAATTAAAAGACTCAATTAAAGGAGAAAATGAGAAAATATGCTAAGGCATTGAGATTGATAGAAGTAGCCTTGATAGAGACAATATTTTCCAAAATAGAAATAGCTAAATATGCCAAAGAAGCTTAGGAAAATCTTCAAACAAGCAAAAAAGGGGATGGTAAAGTCATATTGCTGAAGCTCTAAATGCTTCAAAGAGATTTTGAGACTCTTCAAATAAAGGATAGCAATTAAATTTCATATTTTGAGTCAAGAGTATTTAGTTTGAATAACCAATGGAGGGGAAATGGAGAAAGCATGGAGGAGCAAACAATAAGAAGGATATCTTCCAAATTTTTCCCTTAAGATTTGATGCAGTAGTGATTTCTATTAAAGAGATAAAGGACCTCTCCACATTAATAATGGATGAGTTAATGGGTTCCTTGTAAACCTATGAGCAACGCCTGAATAGGTCTGAAACCTATTCCCAATAACAAGCTTTTAAATCTTAAGCCAATGCAAGAGGCAGAGTGAGAGGTAGAAATAGTGTTGAAAGGAGCTTAAAAGGATGAGGTAGATGAGACTTAATACAAAGAAGTGCTAGAGGAAACAACTCAAGATGAGATACAACCTTGGGGGAGAAATCAACTCTTAATCTAGCTTTGGACTAGAAAGAAGAACACAAACTTAAATTAGAGGTATGATAAGAGTAATATTGAGTGTTAATAATGCCATAAATTTGGTCATTACACAAGTGGGTTTTGGAAAAGGCACAATAATCAATCAAAGTAAACTACAAATGTGGTTGAAGGTAATCAATCCATATCCTTCATAATGTGCAATATATTGATGAAGAAGGTAGCCCTGAAGTTTTGTATTTGGATAGTGTTGTAGCAACCACATGAGTGGTACAATTATTATTATTTTTTTTTAAAGTTCATTGAACAAAATGTAAAGTATGAAATTAAAATGGAGAATAATAGAACTATTCTAGTTGTGGGAAAGGGATCTATTATTATCCTAACCAATGAAGGTGAGAAGGAGGAGATTCAAAATATTTATTTACCATAGGGATAAAACATAATCTCATGAGTGTTGGAAAAATAATATAAAATGGATACAAAATATTGATTGGAAGGGTGAATGTGTCATCTTTGACAAGGATGAGAGCATAAAAGTAGTTGTAGCAATTCAAATGATAATTAAATATATACTTCCTTTGAGGATAGAGACATGCTTATCTTCCTAGTCTATAGTTGCACCTACCATGCAAGGAAAAAAAACAATAGAGTAGCAAAAATCTTTGAAGAGCATGATTCAAGACCCCTCAAAGATATGGTAAATTAGGTATGGACATCTAGGCTATGTTGGTTTATGTTTTTTGTCCAAGAAAATAATGGTAGATAGTTTGAGACTTGTAGTTTGTGCTTTGCACATAGGTCTCTGTAATCCATTCATGTTTGCACATATTTTTTTGAATTGGTTTTTTGTGTTAATTAAATTTGACTTCTTTTCATTATTTCTTCTTAGGTTGGATTTGCAGGAGATGATACTCCAAGGGAAGTGTTCCCAAGTATTGTTGGTAGACCTTGTCATGTAGGTGTTATGGATGGTATGAGGTAGAAAGAAGCTTATGTTGGTGAAGAGGCCAAATCAAAAAGAGGTATTTCTCTACTCTATGTATGCAACATTATTAAACCTGAATCGCACTTATTTTTTAAAGTTTTCTAATAGTGTAAAAGGTTTCTCACATTCTCTAAAACTCAAGAGGTAGTTAAAACTATTTTTCCACCTTTAATAAAATGGTGGACTCTTTCTACACAGATTGAATCCTCCAACTTGTTTATAAGGTTATAACTTCAATAGTCAATTTTTAGATAGATAAATTTATTATTGGTAGATAGATTTCAATTTTTGATTTGGGGACTTTTAATTTTTAATTTTTTGGTAGTTAAATAGTGGGATAGGGCCCAATCTCATTTCCAAATTGACAATAACACTATTTGAACCAAGAGGGGATTTGAATCTTGGTTGCACCATTAATAATACAATCGAAAAACCACTACACCACAAGGTGATCCTCAATTTGAGCAGAAATTTTTTGTGTGAATAACAAGGGACAATAAAAAAAGATTTTTTTTTCTAGCAGTAGTCAGTTTGGAAGAAGAATGGTTTTTGTGTTCTGAGTGATTCAAAAAACTTAGTGAGTTAACTTGACAACATCAGCTGTGTGTAGATTGAGTAGTGATTACTCCAAGTACTTAGAAGCTCTAGGTGAGTAATTTGTAAGAGAGCTTAGTGAAGCTCTTAACATTTGTTGGTACAAATCTAGATTATTGCAAGTTAGTTTATAATAATAGTTTGTAGTCAATATTCAATTTTTGAATTTGTATTTTGATTTATAATACTTTCTTTCAAAATTTAATAGAAAGAAAAAGAGTAAATCTTGCATATCTCTACCCGCGTGTTTATGTCTTCATTTTGTTTTATTGTTTGGGTTTAACTTGGATTCCTAGTCTAAATGAGAAATCAAAGTCGCAAGATCTCTATGTATTTGTCCATTTAGGGCATTTTAAATTTGTAAGTTGGTGTTAGAGCCATTTGGCCCTAAATGATTGTGAGTTTGGACATTTGTTTTTTTGAGTGTTGAATTTTCTTGTGTTAGAGACATGGCTAGAGATGAAGGAAAGAGATAGAAACAACCACCATCCTTTAATAGACAAATCTATGATATTTGGACAAAGAAGTTGAAGACTATCATAGTTGCAAATGATTTGTGAGAGCTTTTTGTGAGTGGGTTTGTCAATATAATTGAGCCAAGTCAGTGTATAACCCTTGCAAACAATTAGAAGACTCAATTAAAGGAGAAAAGGAGGAAAGATGCTAAGAAATTGAGATTGATAGAAGTAGCCTTGACAAAGACAATATTTTCCAAAATAGAAGCAACTAAATATGCCAAAGAAGCTTAGAAAAATCTCCAAACAAGCAAAAAATAGGACGGTAAAGTCAGATTGTTGAATCTCTAAATGCTTCAAAGAGATTTTGAGACTCTTCAAATAAAGGATAGTAAGTCCATTTTATATTTTCACTCAAGAGTATTTAGTTTGAATAACCAATTGAGGAGAAATGGAGAAAGCATGGAGGAGAAAACAATAAGAAGGATATCTTCCAAAGTTTTCCATCAAGATTCGATTCAATAGTGCTTGCTATTAAAGAGATAAAGAAACTCTCCACATATACAATGGATGAGTTGATGGGTTCCCTGTAAACCTATGAGCAACTTTTGAATAGGTTTGAAACCTATTCCCAATAACAAGATTTTAAATTTTAAGCCAATGCAAGAGGCAGCGTGAGAGGTAGAAATAGTGTTGGAAGGAGATTAAAAGGATGAGGTAGAGGATACTTTAGACAAGGAAGTGCTAGAGGAAACAACTCACCTGATGAGATGCAACCTTGGGGGAGAAATCAACTCTTAATCTAGCTTTGGACTAGCAAAGAAGAACACAAACTTAAATAAAATGTATGATAAGAGCAATATTGAGTTTTATTATTTCCATAAATTTAGTCATTACAAAAGTGAGTGTTGGAAAAGGCACAAAAAAATCAATCAAAGTAAAGTGGAAATGTGGGTGAAGGTATTCAATCCATATCCTTCATAATGTGCAATATATTAATGACTTGAAGGTAGCCCTAAAGTTTGATATTTGGAAAATAGTTGTAGAAACCACATGAGTGGTAATTAATTTCCTTTTTTTTTTCAAGTTCATTGATTAAAATATAAAGCATGAAATTAAAATGGAGAATAATACAATTATTCTAGCTATCGAAAAATGATCTATTATGATTCTCACCAATGAAGGTGAGAAGGAGGAGATTCATAGTATTTATTTACCATAAGGATAAAACATAATCTCACAAGTATTGGACAACTAATATAAAATGGATACAAAGTATTGATGGAGAAGGGTGAATGTGTCATTTTTTACAAGGATGAGAGAATCAAAGTAGTTGTAGCAGTTCAAATGAAAAATAAATAGATGTTTCCTTTGAGGATAGAAACACACTTCTTTTCCTAGTCCATAGCTACAACTCCCATGAAAGGAAAATGTACTTGATAGAGTAGCAACCAGCTTTCAAGAGCATTATTGAAGACCCCTGCAAGATATGGTAAATTAGGTATGGACATCTAGGCAATGATGGTTTGATTTTTTTGGCCAAGAAAATAATCGTACATAGTTTTCCAAACATTGTAGAGCCTAGTAAGCTTGTATTTTAGGCAAGCAACATAGACAACCTTTTAAATCAATAATTTCTTGAAGGGAAAAAGAACCATTATATCTGGTGCATACTTATTTAATTTTCCCTATACAAACCATTTCTATTAGGGAGAGTACTTATTTTATGACCTTCATTGATGATTTTAGCTGTAAGACATGGGTTTATTTTTTAAAGAATATATATGAAGTATTTGATAAGATTTTATTGTTTATGGTCCACATTGAAAAAGAAAGTGGACACTATATCAATTGTGGATTTAAGGTGGATTGGGTGTTGGGCAGGGTTGTGGGGATGCCTCTAGCTTAAAAAATATATCTGTAGATTTTTATAAGTAGAAATAAAGTGTCTAATCAATTCTATTAAAAAGGTTGAAAGTGTATAACAACTATAGAAAAATATGTCATTCCTAGAATGGGACAACTACCATTTATTTGGCATCATTATATTCATTGAACCAAACAAGGAATAAGCATACCATTTTTCACATGGGCTTATCAAGAGATTTCTATTGTGTATGAATGATATAAAATCTTATATTTATTTGTATTGCAAAAATCAACCAATTAATCCTTTTTAAGGGGTCAACTTAACATGTTTTGTAGCAATTGTTTTAAACTTGACTATATCACAAATTATTGGAGACCTATAGATACTAAAAGTAGAAAAGCCTAAGGGGGTGACATTATCATATGTAGTTTCTTTATAGATATTACACCTTTTTATCTGATGATTTAGATTCTCCTATAGATGCTAGAATTGGACCAATCATCATCTAAATTGAACTCTCTACCATGAGAAATATCTCCATTCAATGTTGTGTAGGAGTCCACAAAAAAAATATTTCAAGATGAGGCCCATATGAAAACTTAAGTCTACAATGATTCTATTGCACTAAATAGGTGTGTTAACTCAATATATTATATTTTCTGACATATATGAATGCTATTATCAATTATCCTATACATATAATTGTATCTTATAATTAAAAAAATATATCATTCCATTTTTGTAGGTAATCTTACCTAGCTATAATAATACACACACACATCTTCATTTTGTTGCATGGGAAGTTGATAGTAGTATACATTGTATAAAAATGATTCACATGAAATGAAAATTAGTGTAGTTTTTCCATGTTGAATAGAAATTTGTTTCTACAATGTGGAAACAAACGTATTACATAAGTGGAATAAAATATCTTATTTATAAATTGTGCTTAAAAAAAGGTATGAAAGAGTGGAAAAAACTCAATTACCTAATGATGGTTGTTGTCAAATTGCACCACTCCTTTCATATATTTAAAATAATTATATATCACCCTTCACCTTTCTCAACTCAATCAATTGGGGATGTGATATAAACAAAATGACACACTACATAAAAGGAATATAATACTAATGCATAACATAATAATGTCATTTCAAAAACATCTCTTATATCTCAATCTACTAAAGAAAATGGCGGAGTGAGCGGGAGCAGGAGGTATTTTGAATTTGAAGGTGGGTGGCATTCCTAGTTTGTAGGCTGGGGGATCCTTAGGCAAAGTCTTCTTTGATGTTTCCCTTGCAAAGTAGGACATTTCTGATCTAGAGGAAAAGGATGGGGTCCCATGTGAAAAGGAAAAAGACCCTGGAAAAGGGGATGGGGTAGGGGAAGAGAATCTGGGCATTCCTCCAAGACCTTCAACATCCATGAAGACCTAGGCATGTGACCAGGATGGCAACATCAATCATCGGTGGTCAATCCTCTTTGGGATCAAGCCCTTAGGAAAGTCCTCTTTCCCTACTATTAAGGACCTTTTAGACAAGGAAAAAGGAAAATACGCTATAGAGATACTTGATGAACTAGTAGATCACAACATCGCTACCATGGATCATACTCTTGTTGGCAAGTTTGTTGGATCAAGACCTAACATAGACATTGTTAGGATCTTTGCTAAAAATAAATGGGATTTAAAGGGTCATGTTCAGGTCACAACCATGGCAAAGGGTTTTCTATCTTTTGAGTTCTCCTGTAAAGAAGATCTAGACAAAATCCTTTGTGCCAGAACTTGGGCCATAAGAAAGGCCACTCTGGCACTGCAAAAATAGACCCCCAAGCTGGTTCTAAATGAATCCTTCTTCGTCTAGGCCCTGGTGTGGGTAAGACTACCTGAGCTCCCACTAGAGTTCTGGTATGAAGATGTTTTTGAAGGGATAGCCAAATCCTTTGGTACTCTTCTCTCCATAGACCTAGTGACTATGGCTAGGAGATGCCTCACCTATGTCAGGATCTGCATAGGAGTGGAAGAAGGCCAGGACATGATGGAAATCATTGAGCTCCAATCCAAACTGGGTAAATGAGTGTAGAAACTTGACTGTGAAAGCATCCCCTTTGCTTGCTTCCATTGCAAGAAAGTGGGACACAGAGCTAATTCTTGTCTTGCTTTCCTGAGTAAGGAGAAATATAGGAAAGCTAGACTGGCTCAAAAAAGAATGCTGATGGAAGAAAAAATAGCCTATAACAGGGAGAGCCAACAAGAGTGATAACAATCCCTCAGAAAGGCACTAAGGCCAAAAATCAAAGATTTTGGAAGAAAAAAGAACATGCTAAGATCGTTCCTAAAGACCATGAAATCAGGGTTGAGAAGGAAACCACGACAGAGGAGGAGCAGCCTAATGTGTAGCTTGTAGACCATGATACCAGGGCTAAGAAGGATACCATGATAAAGGAGGTGTAGCCTAATCACCAGCCCAAAACCAAAGAAACATGTGGTGAAACCCCCCTTTTGGAGGGAATAGAACTGGAAATTGCTATCCAACAAGAAACCTCAAAGGAAAACAAGAGTGTTGTCCTGACTAAGGGCGGCGACTCGTGCCCTGGTAAAACTTCTACTTCCCTTGTTTCAGACTCCCAAGAATCCACACCTGAAGAAGGCCTTTCCAGCCTAATTTTGAGCTTGGTGAGAGGCACACCCTTTCAAGATTCCCAATCTTTCCTTGTAATGCAGGACTCAAGGAAGTATCAACAGATGGAAGATCTTATGGTCACAACTTCCCCTAACCAATTCACCAAAATGGAAGAGCTCTTTTCCAAGTAAAAAGAAGAGAAGGAGGGTTGGATCACTATCCATTATAAGAAGAAATCCAATAGCAGAGACCCATTTCTTGTCTCCCCAGCAGCTACCAGAAGCAGAAATAAAGAAGAAGCATGAGTCAAACCAAAAACCCTAGGATTCTCTCTCCCACCCACAATAAAAAAGAGAGTCTCTATCTTTGGGAGGACCTCAAGGTGGTTGACCTCCATCTCCACTAACAATACTACTCTCCATAGGAAATATCTACTACTTGTATCATGGTAAAGGTGGACTAGAATCCCTACGTTGAGGAACAACTCTCAATCTACTCTAGCAGTCCTTCTTATCACCATCACTCCCATCTCCTCCCCATTTGACACCTCACCCATCTCTACCATCTCCTCCACTGTGGCCACCCCCCCCTTCATCACCCTCAACACCAAAATCATCTCCTCCTCAACCTTTGCCTCTATCCTTGACCCTGTCTTTGTCCTTACCTCCAGCAACATGAGTTCTGCTAGGAAAATCATCAACATGATCATAATCAAGAGAATTCTTGATCTATGGAGAAATCTTGTCAGGTGCAATAAATCTAGAAAATGGGTGATGTAATAAATGTGCATGATAAGCATATGTAATGCCACTATCATCCACCTATGGTAATAAGTCCCACTCGACAGGTACCATCTATAAAATATCATGGACAGTTGTCTCATATGGTATTCAGGCTCCCCACTAACTCTCCTCATCCTAGACATGGTCATATAGAACAAGATCCTAAGGTATGCCATGAATGCAGCCATATTGCCTCAGTAACTGTGTCAAAATGAATCTCTCAATAATATATTAGGTATGACTGATCAAATATCTACCCTAAAAAAAGTATGGCATCTAGTGAGCATCAATACACCACTCCTCACAATCCAAATAAGGTTACCAAACAACATCTGATACATCATCTAAAATACTCTGGCAATAATCCATCAGATCCCTCTATCTATCCATATAGGCTATGTCATTGGGATGCGCTCCCAGGCCCAAATCTGTAAGACTAAGATACCGATAGTAAATCTCTCCTAATGTTGGTACAAAATATTATAAAGCTCACAATAGATGTGAGATAGAATGCAACTCCACTAGGAAAAGAAGCGAAGAGACCAAATCATGTCCTCGATCACTCAAGACCAACCACACATAAAATAGTTCTAACCTCTGTCAGGCATCATGATCCTTCCTATGAAACCACAAATAAACACAAGGAGATTCTCATAATAGGGCACCATATGGTACAAGGAAAGATATCATCATGAAATAGTAGGATCATAAAATAGATGATGCGCATCTGCAATGACCACAACACCTCTCGACTCATACTCGACATGAGCTCCCATAAAAGGAAGCCACAAAATGTGTCAGATGTCCCTCAAGGGTCATAGTCATCTCACCAGTACTCAAGTAGAAGGTTTTGTGCTCTCAGTGCCATCTATCAGCCAGAGCAGTCAACAACCCTAATTTTACCCTTATGTCAGGTAAATCTACTAAACTCTAGATACCACAACAAGCAATGATACATTTATGAACGACAATCAACTGCTCCAATAGCTCCAGGACCAGGGTATGCCTCAAACTTTGGAAAGTAAAAACACTATTAAACAGATTCTACAAGAAATAAATTAGCACTAAGTCAACATCAAGCAAGGAAAATTAAAGTTAAATTGGTTAATAGGTCAGTCAACAAAAAGCTTAAATTGAGAAAATTCTAAGTAAAATACCAAAAATAATCCTAAAAACTAGATGTGATTCATGATTTACAGGATGCGATCCTGTAATGGGATGAAATTCTTCTCATATCAGATGCGACTCAGAATGGATGGGATGCGACCCCAAAATGAGATGCGACTCTATTTCAGCAGGGTGCGATACACTAATGAAAAGGCTAAAAATTCAAGAAAAAATTGACTAAATAAGACTCAACATGTTGTGATCCAAAAATAACAGTATGTGATCCATAATTTGGTGAAAAAATGGTTGCATCACAGGATTGACAGGAGGCGACCCAGGATGTTGGGTACAATCCAAAACTAAATTGGTCCTAAATTACATGAAATAAAGAAAAAAATTAAAAAGAAGATATGGAAAGGTAGGTTATCGAGTACTTATTGGAGCTACATAATGGGTGGGTCACTGATGTCAATGACCGAGCTTGAAATGATGACTCTCAAGTGGGACCACCATCTCATCTCTTAGAGATTTGAAATTACCAAGGATAAAAGTGAAAATGAATAGTAAAATTACCTTTTTAGGCCTATTTTAACTCCTTGGGACCCTAATGACCTAGGGCACTTTCATAGTAGAATGCACTAGGAACTCCATATCGGAACCAAAATTAGAATAGGGGTTGTACATTACTTTAAAGTGGTAAAAATAAAGTTACTGACACTGGTCAACCTTGTAGAAATTTAGTCAACTATGGTCAAAATGTAGTTGACTAGGGGCGAAATGAACAGATATGGAAGCAAAAACATTACCAAACATTTACTGATATTTATTACTCAAATGGAAAGTCAACATAAGTCAAATCAGGGGAAAACTTCAGTCGAATAATGGTTAAAGATACTCAAAATTGCCTAAATGACGAACACAAGCTTACCAGAAACTATACAAAGTTGTTTTTCAACTTGTACATCGAATCCATACTTCAATATATTGGTCAATCATTAGTCAAACTTGGTCAAATCTCATCTTTTAATGGTTAAACTTGGTCAAATAGTGTTCCCTTACCACTAAATTGATTCTTAATCAAATTTTGGTGAATTCTAAACATTTTCTACTTGATCCAAATCAAAGTTTTATCAATTGAACACCTTCATCAATGCTTGAAACTAGAATTTTGTCAAATTTCTATTTCAATTTCATTCTTGAGGGGGCATAATCATACCTAAAATCAATAATATATCTTATTCAATTCGATCAAGGATTCAAATAAATCAAATCTTCAACACCAGGGGCATGTCAATTTTCTTCAATCAAGTCAGAGCTCTTGCATAATTAACTTCTTCAGGAACCATATGAAGTTTGTTATCTATGCCTAAATCAAATCCTCTTGATATTGATCAATTTCATCACTTCAAATCAAATTAATTATTTGTTATCATCATAATCTTTCAAATATTCAGTTTCATCATGCCAAATCAAATTGGATATTCTGATTAAATTTTATTGATCTTTGTTTAATCAAGCTCGGAGTCAGTATGGTCGATTCTTGTTCAATCAAGTTCAAAATCAATGTCTTAAAACTTTCAATCACATTGAATTTTGTTCAATCAAGCTCAAAATTCTTGAATCTAGAGTGGTGTCATCAAAATGTACTTTAAATCTCCTTGAATCTAGAGTGGTTTCATCACTTCATATCAAGCTTCTCTCTAAATCAACATCATCTATTTTCTTTGAATCACTGCATTATTCACACATCGATTCAAAGAGGGGAAAATATAATCACCCTAAATCGGGCTAGTCTAACCAAAGCCTCTATTGCCCTAATTCAGAATTATTTTCTAATTATTCTAATCTAATCACCTAATCACTGGCATAATTCATCAAAATCAATGAAATTTCTAAATCAAGCATTAAATCATCATTAATTGATAAAAAATCCTATTAATTACCTCTAGCCTATTTAATTAAATCAATCCCACTTAAATACATGGCTAAGATAATTATTTAAAACCAATTATAAATCATCCAAAAATACATGTCACCTCTCAAGGGACAACAAGGACAAATGCAACCAATCAGAGGCTAAGCACATAGATCAAAGGGGGATGAATCTCAAATAGTCCTCTCAAGTTGAATCTCAAGGTCATTGAAATCATTAATATTTCTATAAAAAATAATTTTTAAAGCTCACAATTGAATATTTAATTGCATTCATACTTACATGTTGTCAATTTCAATTCATATCTTAATCCAGTGTCAATTTATAGCTTAAATCATCTAAATTTAGTTATTGAATTAATGGCATAGTTTCATTTCTCAATTCTTAGATAATTTTTATTTGAATCTCTCATTCTAGGAGTGTAATGTCACTATTTAGAGTCTAAATATGAGGCTAGAATTGATATTAATCACACTCTTTCTTTTTAGAGAGCAATATAATGATTTTGTGTAGTTTATTTTCTCTTAATTTAATTTTAAACTAACAATATAATGTCTTATTAAAGTGTTGTGTTGCAGGATAATAGGTAGCACAAAATACACACACTACCAATCATACTTGTTCCTACCAATAGTTTGTAGAAGACACTATTTTGATGGGTAGCTCAACCATTGGGGAAGATAAAGCCATTAAGTATGGTCTAAACCTCTTTGAGAAGGTTGTAGGGAAATTGATCAACATAATAAGAGTTGTCTTTATTTCATTAATACTTCTAAAGCTAGAAGGAAGAATATTGTTGACATATTGGGATGCTCTATTAGATCTCTTCTAGCAACCTATTTGGGGCTCTTTATTTGTGGAAAACAACTAGATACTTTATATATTTCCTTATGGATATATTTAACATGAAACTTGCTAGATGGAAGGGACCCTTTCTCAGCCATGTTGAAAAAATCTAGCTGCTTAAGTCCACTCTCTAAAACTCACCTATCCACACCATGAGCCTGTTCAAGATCCCTTCCAAATTTGTAGAAATTATTGAAAAAATTTAGGAAAAATTCCTATGGATAGGAGTGGTAGAGAAGAAGAGAATGCCTTTGATTTCTTAGGAGAACATTTGTAAGCTTAAGTGATTTGGACATTAAGGTTTGAGAAGTATTAGATTGTTTAATAAAATTCTCCTTGCCAAAAAAGTTTAGAGGATTTTTGGAGATAAAGTTGAATGGAACTCCATTTGGCATAATATATATCTTTTTAATTGTAGCTCTCTTATTCAATTTTTTCATTCTAACAATATGCCCAATGGTTCTACATTATGGAACAATATCGTCAAAGCTAAGAGTATTATCTCAAAAGGTGTTTGTTGGAGGGTTGAGATAGGTAGAAGAACTCTCTTCTAGGAATATTGTTAGCTGTAAAAAAACCCCTATGTTATAATGCTATTTTTGAGAAATTTAGTGTAGCTTCTAAAATAAGATTTGGTAGATTGACCGGAGACTACTGGGTTAATGATGGATAGATTGACCTTAGTCAAATCATCCCTCATCTTTTACCTCTTCAATATTATCTTAACTCATTTTTAATGGATCATAGTAGAGGGGAAGATGTCTTAATATGGAAAGGGACTCCTTATGAAAAATTTTCTTTCTCTTTGACCGTTGCATTACTTTCCTAGTCTCCTAATCCACCTCCTTTGTGGGAAAAATCATGGCTTAAGGATCTCATTCCAAAGGTAAATATTTTTACCTAGATTATTCTCTAGAATAGAATTCTTAATATTGATAACCTTTGTAGGAGAAGATTTAGTATCCCGAATAGATGTTATCTTTGTTTGGTAGATTTAGAAACTACCTTTCATATAATTCTTCATTGTCCTTTTGTTTTTAATATTTGGAACTTGGCTCTTCAATTGTGGGATCTTAGGTGGGTTCTCCCTCAATGATTCAAAGATTTTTTTTCTTAATATAATCCTCTAACCTTTAACCCGACGCTTAACTTCCTATGGTCTTTCACCTTCCTGCATGAGGCCTAGGGAATCTGGAAAGAGTAGAACAATAGAATATTTAGAGAGAGATATCTATCCTTGGATATAGTATTTAGGAATATTTTTTAGAGCCATCACTAAGAAAATTAATAATGTTAATGTCCCTAGTTATTCAAGGGGTAGGATTTCTTGCAATGACTATGATTATTGGGTGGTGGATAATTGGAATATTTAGATGGATATTTCTAAGGCACCCAATATTTTGAAGAATCCAAGAGATGGTTGTACTTGGAAACCTCCACTAGTTGGATGGGTTAAAATCAATTTTGACAGGGTGACGAAGGGAAACCCTGGGATGGCAAGGTGTGGGGGAGTGTTGAGAGATGAAAATGGAATTCTTATAGTGGTAGTGTCTCTCCCAACGGGCATCTAGAATAACCACCTAGCCAAAGCCATAGGAACTTATCAGGGTCTTATGCTGGCTCTCCAACTAGACTACAATAAGGTTTGGGTCAAAGGTGACTCTAAAAACATTATAAACTACCTTAAGGGTAAGTACAAGCCATCTTGGACAATTGAAAATTGGATAAAGAAATCAAAAGATATAATTTCTTCTTTTGAAATGTTTTATATCTCACATATCTATCACGAGCCAAGCTTTTCTATTGACTTGTTTGCAAATAAGGGAGTTGGGAGTAATTTCCTATCCATGTGGTGGGGTTTGGACATGTTGGAGGTTGATATCAACATGATCTTACTTTGTGATAGGATGATGATAGCGGGAAGTGGGTTTAGCTTAAGTGATGGAGGTAAAAATTGAAAAGAAAGGTGGTATCATTACTTGGTGGGGTGCTATTTCCAAAGTCACGACTCATGTGTTTAGAAATCAAAGCAATTACATAAATAAATCACCAAAAATATTTTGGGTATTTATTACCCTAAATTTGAAGCCTTTTTTCCATTACTTTATCTATGAGTTGGGTGAGTTGGGTATTTGGAGATCGGAGGAGAGTTGAAACTCTTGATTGCGCTAAGATCAAGAAGAAACCCAAAGTGGGGAACATTTTTAAGGATGGTAGTCTTACGCCTTACCTGGAGTGAGTCCATGAATGGGATCCAAAAATCACAAAGCACTTTGATAGGGGATGGAAAGATGGTAAAATTTCTCTATTTGGAAGGAAGGTGTCTATTGATGAGAATGTGATATCTAAAGTCACTCGCCTTTCAATAGAAGGGTTGAATTGTTATTAAGAATAGGAATATTTGGACCTAGCTATCCTAAGCTTCCAAAAAATAGAGAAAGCGTGGAAGAAACTAGAGAATAAGGAGAAGAAAACTAGATACTTTGACCCATCAAAGATTAAGGTGGTATGGAACCAGGTACTCAAGGTTATAATGGATTATTTAACTGTTGATGGTTGTTTTACAAGAGCTTTTGGACCTCATTTCATTTTGTTGAATTATTTTCATCATATTGTGAGGGTTTCTCTTCTATTTTACCTATGGTCTTCCCTTAAATATAGCTTTAAGTAGCATAGGAAGAACCTTGTGAAAAACCCCATCCTTTACAAGGGTTTGTTGGCTTTAATTTTTTACCACTATAAAGCCCTTCCCTCTCCCTCAAATCATATCATAGTGTTAGAAGATGATGATACTAGTGAAAGAGAAGGATGAGATGGATTTTGAGGAGGAATATGTCGAGCCTTCCTCAAAAGTTCACAAAAACCCTTAGTCTAAGGTGAAGATGGGTAAGGAGAGATGGAGAGATATAACGTCTGGGGAGGAAAGATATATCCCCTCTATTGAAATTAAGATAACTCCCAAATCTAAATCAAGGGTGGGAAATTTTGGAAAGGAAAAGGAGAAACAAGTGGCGTCCAAACCCCAAGGTAAAAAAGAAACTATTATTCCTACCCCTATTTTTGTTAGTCTAGTGGTTAAGTCTGCATTTGGAAAAGACAAGAAGAAATTACTGGAAGAAAAAAATAATAAGGAACTATAGGTTGAAATCTAGGTTGCCTAGTCCCCTATCACCAAGATGACTTTGTCGCCTAAGGAGGACACCCACAGGGAGGACAATGATGAGTCTTCATTGGATTTAAGACCCGATTATCAATATTTCAAGTCATACCATGAAGATTATTTTTATGTTCTGAGGATGGCTAGAGAAAATGCAACTGATTCTTTCTCTCTTTTTAAATGGCTATGGAATGAAATAAAGGAGATGAAAATGAAACAAAGAGATTTGGGAAGCAAACTTGAAGAACTTGAGAATTTCATTGCAGGACACACCAAAGATGGAACTATTAGTTTAATCACCAAAATTTGTTTTAGTAAAACCTAAGCCCTTGATCTCGATCAATTTGCCTAATTTCAAATCTAATTCCCTATGAAAAAATTTACTAGACATAATTGTGCATAGTAGCCCTAAAAATCCCCTTTGCATAATTTAATCAAAAAATCAAATTTTTTATATCAAGCTTATACTATGGTCTAATTTATAGAGCTTGCATATTTATTTAATTTCTATAATATTACTTTTAATATAAAGATTCTAAAATTTTATTAAAAGAACACATTCACATGTGTGTACATAATCTTGATTAATTAGAAATTAAAGGGGATTTGTGCTTTCAAATTTGCTATTTTGTCCTATTCTACCTAACATTTCTTTTTCCTCTTAATCCTCACCACTCATTTCTACCTAACCTTGCATCTCCTTCATTCTCAATTTTCCTCTTAATCTCAATCACACATTCTTTACCACTTAATCGTAACCCTCCGTTGTAGAGGAAAATTATTTAAAAGATCTTCTCTCCATTGTGAAAAAAGGATCCATAATCAAGCATTAAATAATACTTGCATTCTAGAGCACTTTTTGGCATTCTTGAGCATTCTTAGCAATCTAGTTTACTTTCTTGCATTGTTTATCATAACATAGTTTCTTGCATTTTCATTCTAGAATACTAGTTGCTTTGCATCCATTCCATCTTAGTTCTTTCATATTATAGTTGATAATCTTGTATTGCATCACATATTACTATTGCATTTTCTTAATCTAGTTCATTTTTATAGCTTTCTTTGCATTATCAATCTTAGTTTAATCTTGCATTTCATAGCTTTGGAATCCTCCTAGTTTACTTTACATTTCATCTTACAACTCAAAGAAGATTGGGAACATCTTGTGAATCTTCCATTTTGAGGTTGTCTAGTCACTAGTTCTATTGTCTAAATCTGATGAGCACAATCCAGAACTAAAATTGCCTCAAATAGGAAGCAATAAACCACTTTCAAACATTTCTTTGTTTATTTCATGCTATTACTAGATTAGGAATGTTTGATGTAATGGTTTATTGAAGCTGCGTGTGATTTACAGGTCTAAAGCATCACATTTTATCAAATACATCTTTGGTGCCCACCGTGGGGCTCACATCCCTGATTTTCCTTCATTTTGTTTTCACTTTTTATATTTTATAACCTTGCATGGTTATTTTATTCAAGTTTTTCAAGGCTAAGCCTTGTGCAAGTTGAGTTGAAGACAAAATCCTAGGGTTTTTGAAAGATTTTATCATATCTCACAAAGGGCTTGGAGTTTTTGTCTAAATTTGTTACTACAAATCGAGAATGGTTTGTATGTGTCTCATTCCAAAAATTATATTTTTCTGAAAGTTTTTCCATGAGTTATAATTTTTTATTATTTTTTTATAAAAAATCATTTCTGGTCATAAATCAAAGAATTTTTAAGAAAAATTTACATTTAGGGAGGGTTTGAGAACTCTATAGGTGGTTTGTTCTTTGTTTTTTTAATTTGGATGAAATATAAGAGTTCAAATATTCAATCATTGAAAACTGGTATGTTCTCATAAATTAGGTCTCTAAGGCACAAATCAAGGAATATTGCTAAAATTTTACTTTTTTGGAAAGCTCTCATATTTTTAGAAGGGGTGTCTTCTTTACATTTCTAATTTTGGGGCTGAAATCATTGCAAACAAATCAAATCTTATTGACTAGGTCAAAAGAGAAAACAAAATAAAAACAAAAATTTAATTTATAATTTTTATGATGAGCTTGCAATTTTGTTTGCAAATAGTCCAATGTACCATAATATCACTTTACCTTTTGGGAAATAGTTCCTATTATGAGTCTCAATTTCATGTGAAATCTACTTTTTAATGTTGGTATTATCATATTTTTCATGATTTCATATGCTTGATTTGAGTTTGTGATTGCAGGACATTTGACCAAGACAAATCCATTAAACTACTAACACATTGTTTTGTAGGACGCTTGAAAAAAGACTTAAAATCATTCAAACTACTAAAATTGTGGTTTTGTAGGTTATCATAGAGATACAAATAAACATTGTGTCTTGGTTAGTTATTTTTTTCTTAGGCACATAGTATAATTAGGAAGGTTCATTTCTTGTGATCTAATTGGGTAGTAGGAGAGTATGCTCTTTCCTCTTTAAGGGGAAATCAAAACTCTAGACCTACTTAATTTGGTCATTATAAATAGATCTTTCTTAATTAATGTATGTTTGGTGTGTTTGAGAGAAGCCATTGAAGTAGGAGAGTATTCTCTTTTCCTTCAAGGGAAATAAAAAATCTATACCTTCCTTGGTTATTCAATTTTTTTAAAAGTTTTTTTTACCTTTAGAGGGTCTTCCAAGAGAGAGATCTTTTGGGAATGACCCAAGTGGGGAACAATATAAATAGGCTACTCCACCCCACTATAATCAAAATCTTCCTTCAATCCAAAGAGAGGGAATATTTTTCTATTATCTACTTCTAATGCTTTTTCATGTGTAGGGCCTAGTTTCCTCAATCTTGCTAAGCAAAAATACACTCGTATAGGTGCTTGTAGGGCCATATTTATCTCAATATTAATTACAATACTACAAGGGGAGTACATCCAAATTGTATAGGTTTGAGAGGTCTCAATATTTCTTGTGAGACTATACATTTTTGGATTCTTGTAGGGCTATAGGCCTCAATTCTATTTGCATAACTACGAGGGGTAGTCATGAACAAAGACCCTTACTAGACACCTTAGGATTTAGAGGCCAACCATTTTAGCTGTGTGACTTCCTTTGTGCAAGGATTGATCCAAGTGGACTACCCAGATCACCCCAAGATTACTCACCATATGTGTTCCCTTGGATGCTAAGGATTGAATGTGGCAATGTGGAAAGACATGCGCTGCGAGAATTGATCTCTTCCAATTGATCCATAACTTGTGTAGTCATAGGAAATACCATTCAAACACTTAATTGTGGGGCTAAGAGCATCAAGTTGTGGAAAAAAGATGCAAAACTTCCCTTTTTGACCTTAGGTAGATTGTGTTTGATGTGTCTTCGATTGTGTTGAGACCCGCAGAAATATTTTGGACATACACAAGGGCTATTGCACACACCTTTGAAACTAGGACTTCTCATGTTCTTATCTCCCCAAGGTTTCTTTGTCCCTTGGTGTATTTTTTGAAGATATTTTGTTTGGTCACAATTCTTGCAACATTGAAACACATCCTTACCAACTTGACAGGTCAAATATTCAATTTCTACTTCCAAGGGTTCCTAAACACTCTTATTATTTTCCAAGCTTTCCTAATTGGGCCCTATTTGATCCTAAGACAATCCTAATCACACTAAGATGATCCTACAAGAGTATTTTGAATTTCATACTTGCCCTAATCTAACCATGGGTTTCTTATACCCTCTTTATCTTTTGTATCAATTCATTCTGCTACCACATAAATAGTTTGGATATTACTTATCTCTATGAACAAATGTTGTCCATAAGATATACGATAGTTATATTATGAGAGTCTCTATCTCCTAATCATTACGAGTTGCATAATAATGACTATCGATGCATATCTCAATTATAGTCATTATTAGTATTGACTGATGAAGTATGGTCATCATTGTAACATCATGTTTTTAGAAGCAATGGTAGATGTTCAATACTTTCACACTCGATATTAATAACACGTATTTATTTCTAATGATAGTTATTTACTTCCCTCTTCTACCCACAGTTGTCGACCACTCTCTTGATTATTATATCTTTGATCGTAATTGATCATCATGTGATGAGTTTGGATGAGTCTCTAACATGCCATGGTTGATTGATTGTTGACGGGAGACGTCTATATTAAAATTAGATATTTATACTTATACTTTAATTCTTTTTTATTTGGGAAATAATCTATTTTTAATATAAATATATCCTATATTATGATTATCTATAATTTTATATTTATATTTATTAACTTATATTTTCATTAATGTATTTATTAATTAATAATAATAATATATTATTATGTATATTCAATTATTGTTAATGTTATATTACAATAATAATTATATTTATATATTATATTAATATTAGACCTTTATATATTATATTTATGTTATTATAATATTATTATTGAATAATATTATTAGTCATTTATTTAATTTATGTTTTAATAGTATTAAATATTATTATTAATCATTACTAAATCTCTTATAAGTTTTCACTATATATTTAATTATAATTATATTTATTTATTTATTTAGTTTTATATTTTAACATTATTATCATTAAGTTCTATCTCAGAGAAGGGGGCATTATAGTCCGCCCTTCCCAAAATTGTTTGTCCTCGAGAAATGTAAAACCTCAATTTAAGTGATGTCTTACTATCACTAGTAAATTTTAGCCTATTTTTGGACGAGGATTAGTCAAATTTTTGATGAGGATTAGTCAACCAAACGACCAAAACTATTGTCAAACTTTTTTTCATTGCTTATACGATAGGAAAAATCCTCGTCAAAATTCTGACGTCCATAGTGGTTCAATTATTGACTGAATTGTTGTCGAAGTGATTGCTTCAACCTGGATCATACCTTTTATCTATGCGACCAAATCTCGTTGCACTTTTGACAACATGTGGTCGGAATAGATGTTGAATACATATCATCCTCGTCGAAATGCCAAAGAGAGTTCGTCTAAAGTTTGATGACATTTGGTTGGAATAGACGTTAATCACATAACATTCTTGTCGAAAGAACTATTATTTAGACGTCAAAAAATCGACCAAGAATAATTTTTGGTTATATATATATATTATCAAATTAAGCATACCAATTTTATCACATAAAACATTATGAAATGATGAAATTGTCGTATTATACCAAATAAAAATTATGAAATTGTTCATCCTCATGACTATTTATTCACCTTCTCTAAAATTCTACTAGATATTGTTATCATTCCTTCTAGATAGGAACTTGGATTGTGATAATCATTAGAAAGAAAAGGAATATCCTCAAATATTTCATCATCATCTTTGTCATGTATGTCTATGAAAAGATGCATATAAATATCAAAGCATATTAAGTATACAATCCATTTTTCAAACCCTACAATAGAATGGAAGATTTTTCAATTTTGAATTTGTAAAATATTTCATATCACAAAAACCTAACCAAAGACAGATTATTAAATTGTTCATACCTGTGAATAATTATTCCTCGTGTCTAAAATTCTCTTAGACATTGCTAGCTTTCCTTTTGGATAGGTCTTTTGGTTCTGCATGCTTCTTTCTATTTTAAATCTAGAAACAAACAAAAGAAGATAAAAACAAGAAAAACATACTCCATGTCAATAATTTCATTAGTTTCATTTAATGAAGGATTCAAGTTTCATTAATTTCCTTGATATAACTAATGAAGTTGCCAATAATGTTATTAATCTAATTGAGAAAACTAAGCATAAGTGTGAATCCTGTATTAATTTTGACTCAAGGGATTGATCATTAATGCACTTGATGGACCATTATACAATATTGCAAAGATTGAAGATAATCTCTCTTAAGGAGTGCTCATAGATCCAACATGCATTGTGAAAGTTATTATTGAAGAACATCTTTGTACACAAAAATTTGATCATGATACATATGATAAATCTAATGTTGTGATTAAGGTGCATGACGGTTTCACTTGTCCCATCCTAGGTTCGCTCACCCTTATTATCAAAGTTGGTTTTAATTCCTTAGATGTTACCCTTTCTATTATCCCTACCTTGGACTTATTTTGTGTGAAATTAGAACACCCTTGGCTCAATGGCATGAAATCTATTCCTTCTATCATCAATAAGTGTTTAAAGTTTCCCCACAACGAGCAAGTTATAACAATAAATCAGTCTCTTTAGCCCTTAACTAATCATGGGAATCTTACACTTGATTACTTTTTGCAATCATGGGAATCCGACAATATTTTGATGATTCTGGATTATAAGTGGTTATTTTCTATGGTCATATGGATTGATAAGCCATTTAGTGTCAATTTGGATGTAACCAGTTGGGTACTCTTAGTATTTTTAATGCTTGTTACAAATCAGATAGAGGCAAATGTTTTGATATAATAAAAAGCTATAATCATTGTGAAGTTGACAACTTAGTTGTCAACTCCACAATATAATTAGTATCGATAATTACACTCTTTAAATTTCTGTTTAGATCTTTTTAGTTCTTAATCCTTTCTCATTTACATTCACTATTCTCAAATTTGTTGTATTCGAATTCTACATTATTTTCAGTTTCGAAAGATCTCTGTTTAGTTGGATATGAACTAGATCTTATTATCGGGTTTTAATGAAAGAACGTAATAGTCATGTTAATCAGTTTATTTTAGAGTTAAGAATTAAAGGATTCGATAATTCTGTCTGGTTTATGTTTGGTTTTCAGTAACAATCCTGATTGGAATGATGGTGGTTGCTTATCTAGTAGAAAGTGATTGTAAAAAGCTAAGTGAACATCAAGTCTTACAAATGAAGGAATTGGGTTACAGAGTGATCCCACAATTGAAGATACAAGATTTCTCTTGAGCCGTGAGTAACTGAGCCTCTGTGACTATTGATTCGGATGTTACTAGAGATTCTAGTGTTGTTGCTCAGCATTTGGAAGTGAAAAGAGGTGGCTAAGTTGTTTATGCTATGTGAAGCTGAGAAACTTGTGGTGACAGTCATGTTCAACAGAACTGAATGGTGCCACAATACACATCAATTACTTAAAATTTAAGGGGGTGAGTTTCTAATCACCAAGAGGATCGGGAACTATAGAACAAAGTGTTCACACATGTACTGGGTATTGTGACAGCTAGGAGGACTTGTGCGCACATGTTTACAGTAAGGGGTGATGTTGTTGATGTTCTCATCATTGAGATATCACAAGATTATAAATCTCTTTCAGCATCCATACAATCAGCTGTCACAACGAAACCTATGATGAATGAAAGTTTAGATTATTAAGTCTGATTGGGATTATTCACCTTTGGTTGTCAAGCTTTGCATCACTCCAAGTCTCAATTAACACTATGAATTATGATCTATGATACCACTTATAAATGTTAAGCTTATCCAATTGATAAGATATATATGACAATATCATTGCTATCTCTAATTTGACAATTAGATATATGCAAGGTGATTAGGTCTATATATAGGTAATGCTAAGATTATCTAGATTAATAAGTATAATCTACAAATAATAATGTGGATATGATATTTAATCACTGTTGTATCTGATGACTTTAGGAATTATGCAAAGTTAAGATATTCCAATTTGCAGATATTCATAGAGATCTCTACTCTTCCTGAAGTATCGATATAAGCTATACAATGAACCTCCCTCTGATGATAGCAATGATGTTATATAGTGTTGTGTCTGATATGTCAATATAACTATGCAATTATGAATATGAGGCTCTACTTGATATGGCAATATCATAGTACAAGCATGAAATACCCAAGTTGTGCTTTTGGCATTGAAATACGAGCATGACAAGAATTCACAAATAGAATGAATTGGAAACTTAAGACAGATCATGTAATGCAATGAACCTTTGGAAATATAAAATAAGAAATTGAGTGTTGATATTAAAAGGGCATACATACCAGTAACAACAATTGCCCTCACATCATTTCTTCTCATTGCCTCATCATACTTTTCCCCAAGTGCACCAAGGACTGCAAAGAAATAAGATAAACAAATCACCAGCATATAGCGATGTTAGAATAGTAAAAGAATACTTTGACATAAGAAAAAAACTACACAATATTAAAACATGACATTGTGCTTTAAAAGCTAAAAAGGTAATAATACGAGGCCATTCATTAATTAGCTGTTTAAATTTTCATTAGTTGAGAATTGATAGTCATTGTCAAAAGGACAAGAAACTCATCAATGTCCTTGTCATTCCCATGGTTTAATGTCTAAAGGATAGCGACATATATAAACAAATCAGTGTTTATAGATGGATTAACAATGAAAAAAGAGGTTTCAAAAAACAATGATGTGTACACTATCAAAGAACAAATATGTGCTCAAGGTTATAAAATAGTGATTTGTTTTAGAATGTGAAGAGTGATGTAAGAACAATAGTAAGTAATGTTGCAGTAACAACGAATGCAGGACAAAGATGTAATGGAAGTGAAAAAATAATGATTGTTCAAGGGTTTTGCTATACAAAGTCAATGGTGAACAAACATTGATACCAAACAATGAAATGACAGGATCCATGAGGAAGATGAGTTGTTCACCATTCTTGATGTAGCAAAGTCAACAAGATTGGTTGAAGGCCATAAAAAAAATCAGTCACAATTATCTAGGAACTATGTTAAAGCACTGTCCCAAGAAATGATGAAGGCGTGTTTTCAAGAACAGAGATGGAGTCTTTGTTTTGATAGATGGGTCACGTTTTAGAGAGGGATGACAAGAACCATAATACATAGGTATCATTTTATTATTTTTTCATCATGAATATATAGCATGGTGAGTTTGTAAATGATTGTCATAAAGAGAAAAAAAAGATACCTAATAGGAACACAGTAAAGTATCATATGGGGCAACTTAGAGGCCAAAATGACATCAAGTGACAATCAAAATAACCTTATTGCAAAAATAATGGTCAAGTGGGCTTAAAGATAGTGTTGCTATAATGCATAAGCAATACATAACAATGATTAGTAAAGTGTGCAAAAAACCATTGATAGAGTGTCGATATGCATAGAGGTCATAACAGTAATAAATGTTTATAATAGTGCTTTTAATAATGCTCCAAACATTGAGCATGCAAGATACCTGTAATGATGAACTTCATTTTGACTTGCTAATTGGTTGTCACTATTAACTCTAATCTTATCTTTAAAGTTTGAGCTTCACTTGGTTTTGAGAATAGTTTAATATTCTCTACTTAACAAGGCCAACCACGTGAAGTTGTAAGCTCATTTGGCTGCTCACCCCCCCTAACATCACTCTAAATTCCCCATTATCATCTAATAACATTCATTCATTCATTCATTCATCCATTTTTGAAATATAACATTCAATCATTATAATCACATGATAACATTCATTAACACATGAAATTCATTAACACACAACATTCATGAATAATTCATTAACACACAAAATTCATGAATAATTCATTAACACATCATTCATCAACATTACTAGTACAAAATTACATCCATTAAGACAACGTTCTTTCATTACCAAAAAATGTTAATTATAATAATTTCTTTTTGGGTTTCTTGCTATTTTTTTTCATGTAATTTCTAAGAGGAAGATCAATTTCCTCATCATTCCCCTCCTCTACTAATTCTAATGGCAACACATGTCTCCTCATCTGTTCAGGAATAGAAGGCCGCTATGCCAAAGGGGGGTCTGCTACAATAACAACTACGTCATGAGTTAAATTCACACATAATTAATTTAAAAGAATAAAACATAGATTTTCTTTACCTGAATGTGCCACATGATCTACATGGTGATCACTCTGAACATCCTCTGACACTCGTTCAGCATGACATTCTATATCCTCTAAAATATACATAGAAAAGGTTACACCAAGTTCAATTTAAGATGTTAAATTGTATTAATAATTACATAATTAGTTTTAAATAGAAAATGAGCACCTCCATCGACACTACGATGCACATCAGGGGCTTCATCATGTGGCGTATGATCTATGCTATGATTAAGAGGCTGCATTGCAATGTCATGCACATTATTATCAAATAGATTGTTGCTCTAGTATTCAATTTCTAATATATTTTATGGCATATTTACCTGTTCACATGATGTAGGAGACTCTTGGGTTGGGCCAGTGGAAGCTTGGCATAGGTGTTCAACCACAGCTTGATAGCCTTGAAGGCAATTTTTTTGTGTTCTGTCGTGGCCTCTAAATTAAATTCAGAGCCCTGCATTTTTTGATTAAACAAAATTATTTGCATTTTATAAATAATTTTTCTCTACAATTCATTTACTGCTACTTACAATTCATGTTTTAATTTTGGAATATCCACCAGAGCCAAGCCTGTGCTACCCAATCTTTTGCAGCCTGGCCTTTGTTTCCTTTGATGTGTCTTGCAACCTATGAAAAGTTTGAAATATGTTAGATAATATAGATATAAAGATCACTAATTAGTGCATTATTACATTGTACTAGTAGTTAATACTATTGCATACCTTCTTCTCTCATTTTCTGGTGTAATTCCTCTTTGAGCATCCCCCTTCTCCTTTGCATCCAAAATGAACTCATTCCAATCCCTCACTAGAATAAAGGGAGGACGCTCGTACTTTGGGTTCTGGATGAGACTCCTTCTATATGAGTCCCTCACAGTCTTAAGATGTTTGCAAGCTTTTTCTAAAATTTTCTTCTCCTCAAAAATATTATTGCCAAACTCATGCTCTAAATCTTTAATGATCTGATCTTTTAATTTTTTGTCTTGCAAGTTCCACCTTTTAAGAAAAAATACAAAATTGTTAGATAGAAAAATTAACTAAAGTTGTGTACCTTGAATATAGGTAAATAAAAGACCCAAATGAAAGGAAAAATACTATACCAATTAATGATATGAAAAAAAAATAGTGGGATAGGGTTAGTTCACTTATGATGTTCCACCTTGTACGTATGGTGGGCCCGAATATCTTTAGTGCGAGGTCATAAAGTGTCTTATAAAATAAATCAATTCTTGCAAAAAATGTCTTATGCGATAATCAATCCAAAACTTGTTATGAATAGGTAAATGCATATTACAATATAAAAAATAATAATTTTAAAGTACCTAGAAGCTTAGGATATTTTAAAGGCATCAATTCATTATCGTCAATCAACAATGATGTCTGCATAACTCCCATGCTAGAAAGACAGGTAGATCCAGGAAATGATGGTGAATTATCACCAATACATTTATTCTAATCTATATCTGGCATAGCAGACGACGCCGGTGTATCTCCTACTCCACAAAATTAATCCACTATGTGATGCACCCAAGATTAAAGTACAAATTATCAAATCATAATTAACACAAAACCAAATATAGCAAAACAAGGATTTACTAGGCATAGACCATGAAGGCGTCGATGTTTGCATGCTCCTTTTTGCTAACATTGCACTCAACAATCTCTGATGGACATCCGTCGACCTCCTAGGAGGAGTCACCTGCACTTGATGACCTAAACAATACATTGTTAGCAAAGACATTCTGAAATAATAAAAGTAAGAGTTAACTTAAGAAGTTTTTGAATGTTCCAAAGAAAACATTTCTTGTAACTTGTTAACTAAAGGATTATTTTACCTAAGGTGGCTGGAGCTCTACTACTACCGGCCTCACCGCGTTGTCCTTGACCAAGTACTTGAGTTTCCAAAAAATCCTATAACAATAACACATATTACATATTTTACTTCACAACATAAAGGAGTATAAAATATAAACCTTTATTGAACTTTTGTTATAACTAAAGATTCATTATTGCTTACTTCATAATGACTTGCTTGCACCATCAATTTAGATAGCCTCTTCAGCATCTCCTTGGTTGGATTTGCTTCATCCAAAATGCTCATAATTTCTAAATTGATTATTTTTAGTTTTTTCCTCAACATAATTGTTATATTAGGTGTTTCTATGATATCATCATCATAAGGGGTAGCTATTGCCTCTGTTGCTACAAGTGCTTTTCACCTATCCTAAACATCAAATTGTGATAGGAATATCAGTAAAACTATCATAAAAACTCCAAAACCCTAAATAAAATAACATAATAATATAACTTTTTTCAACTATCTAATTTGTACAATTTCAATAAGGTTTATCATTGCTGAAGAATGGGTGGGAGGAGCATCCTCGTGGCCTCTATGTGATGTTCCTAACCTCTATTTCATGAAATAATTCATCTCCAGCTCTCAATCCAAAAGGAACGGTGCCAAGAAGAATGTGCAGGAGGAGTTGAGCAATGCCAGGAGGGTCGTATGGTACTGGAACAGATGCTAGAAGTGGTACGCTAAAGTAGTAGAGGCCATACGGTGGTCAACAAGAGCTATACACTAAAGTAGAAGAGGTCGTACGATGGTCAACAGGAGTGGTGCGGTGAGATCTCGGGGCTATATGGTAAACTTCAAGGCCATACAGGAAGTCCTCAAGGCCGTACGAGAATGGCCATACAGAGGCTAGGTGTAACTCATATAGGATAGCCATATGGTACTGGTAGAGGGTTGTATGGAGTAGGGGCAGGCCATACGGAGCAGGAACAAGCTGTACAATGGATGGATGGGACTCGTACGGTGGAACAGGGTGGCCGTACGGTGCTGGAAGAAGATTATATAGTGTAGAAAATAGGTAGTATAGATAGTTGGAAAGTGTACAGAGTATGAAGGAATTTCCCAGAGGTTGAGTGATATCTTCTTCCCCTTAGTCAATAATGACATAGAAAAATACATGGAATTAATATATTATCAGAAAGATATTATTGAATTAATTGAAGGAAACCTTAGATTTGCTAGATCTGATACAAGCAGAACAAGCAGAGTAGGGTGAGGGTTGAATCCCACCAAAACTACACAAAACCAAATAGGGAGGGTGTTTCACCTCTGAAATGGCCAACAACAAAATCCCAACAGGAATTCATAAAATACAAATCAAATATAAATCTCAATATGAAAAAAAATCCCACGTGCCGGTCATAAATACCCCTTCGAAGAAACTCCCAAGGGTTTACAAAATAATACCGACACGAAAAACACCTACAGACAATAATAATAAAAATGGGCCCCCTTTTATTAATTAAAGGTCCATTTATAATATTATTTAAATTCTGGGACCAATAATTAATAAGAACTAATTTATTAAAAATGGGGACATTACAAATCCTCGCTGCCCAAAGATTGCTTTCCCTCAAGCAATCCATCATCACTACTACAGGATTCCAAACTAAGCATGGACATTGATAATTGTATCCACTGGAACCCTCAAGCCACAACATGGCCATGCGCTTGGAAGAAAGTGAGAAAAGTAACTCTCCATCAAGCTTCCACTGCTCCACTCAGATATAATTGTTGCGATGCCTAGAGTCACCAAGATCCCAATGAAACCAAACATCAAACTCATCGATGCTCAAATCCCAAGCTGAGTGCGGACGTTGGTAGTAATATCTATTGAAAACTCTGTGCTACTTTTGGACCATATGCACATAGCTGGATTTAGTTGGGACTAGTAAACCATCATCAAGCTTTAATTGCATCACTCTATTATAAATATTGTCATGCCCTTCACTAGGATCCCAACAATGCCAACCCATGAAATCTTTCACACCCTCATGTTCAACAATCTCTTCTAGTATGGGCACAGACAAAGACACTGATGTCATTAACACTATAATGTTATGAAGGCGATCTCTACCCGGAGGTAAATTTGTTAGATGTCTAGAAGGCAATTTCAGCCTGAAGGGAATATTGATCTGAAGGAAAACTCGATCCGAATGGAATCTCAATCTGAAAGAAATCTCGGTGACGAACAAAACCTTGATGGAAGATAGGGCCTCATCGGCGGATGGAGCCTCGGCAACAGACACGGCCTTGGTGACAAACACGACCTCAACGACAGACATAGCCTCGGCAATGGACACAGACTCGATGATAGACAGAGCTTCGGATATGGACACAGTCTCAGTGTTGGATAGAGGCTCCATGACAGACAGAGCCTCGGTGATGGATACAACCTTGGTGATGGACATAGCCTCGATGATGGACACAATCTCGGTGGAGGCCTTGGTGACAGACACAACCTTAGTGATGGACTCAACCTTAGCATTAGATAGAGCTTCATATAAAACATCACCTTTATCACCGTCATCAACTTTCTCCCTCTTCTGAAAATGAGATATTAGTTTTTCTTCACAATGTTTGAATACATTACTGACCAATCTACATGCTGCCATAGATGGAACACATTTAAGATTATGAATAGCCCACAACATAGATATGATAGGTTGGGATATTTCATCCATCTCTTCAATGCATGAAATCATAAGGCTCTCCATAGTAATCGAAACCTTACTATCATGACATTCCTTGATTGTGACCAAGAAGTGATTAAATATATCATGGATCAAGTCTTGCAACTCTAGATCTAAGAGGAGGTTACTTACTTTGACATTTTCACAATTCTCCAATATTGTAGCTCTCCTACCAAAAGGGTCACCACTGAAGTCATCAAGACTTTGAAAGTTGTCAATGATCAAATGCAATATCTCTATCACGGTGTTGTCATCATACGGTTCTCTAGGAGCTCAAATTATCAAAATCTCACTAAGACATGCTGCAACTACCAACTTTATTTCCTTGTCATGGTGTCTCAAAAGCCTGGGCTGACTTAAGGCATCCTTAATTGGAGAAAGGATCCTCAGTATAAATCTTGAAGGTGATTGGTCAAACTTACACAAACATACTTCCAATATATCTAATGGAAGATCAATACCCTCGCTGAGCTCTTTGCTAATCCTTTGTAGTGCCTTCAACCACCACTGTCCATCACTGCTAGGTGCCATAGTGTGATCCAAATCCCCAAATCTCTTAATCATCCCAACAGGCTGGCAAGATCACCAGCTCTAATACCACTGTAATTTTCCTAACCTCTGTTGCATGGAATAATTTGTCTCTAGCTCTCAATCCAAATGGAATGGTGCCAAGAAGAATGTGTAGGAGGAGCCGAGTGATGCCAGGAGGGTCATACGGTACTAGAATAGATGCTGGAAGTGGTATGCTGAAGTAGCAGAGGCTATACGGTGGTAAAAAGGAGTCGTATGCTGAAGTAGTAGAGGTTGTATGATGGTTAATAGGAGCTGTATAGTGAGATCTCGGGGTTGTACGGTAAACTTCAAATCTGTACAGGAAGTCCTCAAGGCCGTATGAGAATGGCTATACGAAGGCTGGGTGTAACCCATACAGGATAGCTGTATGGTACTGGCAGAGGGTCATATAGAGTAGGGGTAGGCCATATAGAGCAGGAAAAGGCTGTACGATGGCTGGATGGGACCCGTATGGTGGAACAGGGTGGCCATACGGTGCTAGAAGGAGACTGTACAGTGCAGAAAATAGGCACTATGGACAATTGGAAAGTGTACAGAGTATGAAAGAATTTCCAAGAGCTTGAATGATATCTTCTTCCCCTTCGCTGATAATGATGTAGAACAATACATGGAATGAATATATTATCAGAAAGATATTATTGAATTAATTGAAGGAAACCTCAGATTTTTCAAATCTGATACAAGCAGAACAAGCAGAGTAGGGTGAGGGTTGAATCCCACCGAAACTGCACAAAACCAAATAGGGAGGGTCTTTCACCTCCGAAATGGCCAACAATAGAATCCCAACAGAAATTTGCAAAATACAAATCAAATATAAATCTCAATATGAAAAAAAAATCCTACGTGCTGGTCATAAATACCCCTTCGGAGAAACTCCTGAGGGTTTACAAAAGAATGCCGACAGGATAAACACCTACGGACAATAATAATAAAAATGGGCCCCCTTTTATTAATTAAAGGTCCATTGATAATATTATTTAAATTCTAGAACTAGTCAATAATTAATAAGAACAAATTTATTAAAAATGGGGACATTACACTCTATCATGTGGGGGATCCATATCGTCCTGTGACAAAGATTAAATGTAAAAACTTCAGCAAACTGAAAGCAATAGACTTAGCAAAAAAAATTATTAATAAAATGTTATATAGTACTTACCACCCTCATGATAGTAACTTTGTTTGTATCTATGCGATTTAAATGGTAATCTATTAGCAATTCTTCCCCTGCACTTATTGATTTTATCGCACATACAACAACTTGATTCCCCTCACGCACCTCAAATATGAAATTGGGTTGCTTATTAGTTGAGGAAGGTCAGATACTATTTATAAAACCCACAATATTACCTGTTGCTTTTGGTCTCCCATCAATGTACATTGCAAATCTGTTACTTTGATCATTTTCTTTCCATTGTATATAATTTGCTGATAGTGCATACCTATGCATACTTTTTTTATATTGAACAATCCACATCCAATCATTGTAATTGTAACATGAATTGACATACTTGAATAATTCAACAACTTTGTTGTAACATACCTTTATCCCATCCATGGAAACTAGGCCCAAACCATGTAATGAGGATGGAGCTATGCGATATATCCTCTCATCAACACAAAAATCAGTGTTAATTGGAGGTAACTCATTGGGTACCCATTCTTTCTCAATATGTGTGTACTAAAAAGGCACCTTGATGTCACCTTTGGTCTCATCATCATAATAACATGACCCCCCTTTAGCAAAGAAAAATTGCATGTGTTTATCAGATTTTTTTCTAATCTTTTGACCTCTAGTTGATCTCCCCATTTTAGCCATACTACATGTAGAACTTTCATCTACCATTCCCTCATTTCCCTCATTCGATGTAGATAGATCTGACAAGTACCTATTTGGTGGGTCCTGCAATCCATCAAATTAGATATTGTCACATCCCTGCTTCAAATAGAATTTTGATAATATTTAAATAATATATATAGAATAATCAAGTCTTGATCCATACGTACGATTCTTCTTTGTCTATATGTGGGAGATATAAAATGTACTAAGTTGAAAGTGATTATATAATTATGTCTATACAGTTCTTCTTTGTCTATATAGACATTATATAATTATATAATATGTCTATTTATAACATATGTGCTCAGTGATAAACAAGAAGAAAATTATATCTATTTATTGACTTATACCTGCTGATCCATGTCACTGTGCACGATCCACACCAAAGGGGTTAAATTTCCTTCATATGTTAATCATTTATCTTAAGTTAGCTAAAAATTACATGATACGTATGCTACAAATAACTTAGAAGACAACATGAACAATATGCAACATCGTAAACATGAACAAATTTACCTTATATATGGAATGCAAGATCGTCAATAGAAGGGGTGACAATGTCTGTAGTCAATTGCCTGTTTGCAAAAAGGGTGATAATCAAACACAATATATACATGTATGAACAACAATTAATTGAGCATCGTAAGAAAAACATTGATAATTATAAATCACATATGTTGTAATCATTAGAATTGAACACAATAAATATGTAATCATTAGAATTGAAATCAATAAATCAATATTAAACATATATACTAATCAATATAAATATATATAAATAATTAAATCACATATATACCTTGTACATTTCAATCATGTCATTGATCATCTTCTTCATCCATCTCATCATCATCGCCATCATCATCATCATCATCACCACCACTATCATCATTGCCATCATCACCATCATCATCGCCATCATCACTATCACCATCATCATCACCATCATCATCATCATCACCATCATCTTGATCTTCATCATTTGCTTCTTCATCATCTTCAATATCTTCTTCTTTCATAACATTATACTTTATCAACCTTCCTCTTGGATCGTGTCTAAAAACAAATGACCAACCCTATTTATGTGGAACGTCTGAGTAAAACACTTGCTCACATTGGCTTGGAAGAACATAGGGATCATCTCCAACTGGCTCAAATGACCTTGTATTAATTATTGTAAATTCATTATCATGTTGAATAACAGTTCTATCTGGATCATTTTGATTTAGTCATAGCCTATACCATTTGACGACGAATATAACTACTTTGAAGGAGTTAAAGTCGCACTCAATTATATCATCCAAAATGCCATAGTATTGATTTTGAGATTGTTGAGGATGTATGTCATTTCTAGATGATATATTAGTGACCTAAAAAATTGTAGTTATCCCAGAATCACAAGTTTTCTTCATGTCATCCAACTTTTTTATGCAAAATTTGTGGCCATGATAGTACATAGCTTTGTGGTGCTTGACTTGCAATTTTCCAAGCATGTGAAAATTATTTGCATCGTGAGTTGATACGAAACATATGAATCATGATTATTAATAAATTTGTATGTACCTCTTTACCTCTTAAACCATATGCTAGATCAATTACCATTGGCGTAACATTGGAATCTCCATTACGACGTTCTTCTCTAACTAATGAAGCAACACCTTCCCATGTTAATAAGAAACCATTTTGTTGACATCATTCAATCCATACCATCATTCAATCAAGATTGTTCTCAATATACAAATGTATTGCATCCTACTCTTGACCAACTGTATAAAAAAAATACACCAATTATAAATAACTTATATTGAAGATTAATAAGAATTAATTAACTATAATAACATCTTATATTTACCTCTCACTTTTCTCAATCTACCTTTTCCCATCAAGTACTCCCCTTCAAATTTGTTAATGGAGTTGGGATCCCAAATATGATCTATATGGATCTTTGTTGCAAACTTAGAAAGATATTCACTAATGTACACCATGGTCTGGTACACCATATATCCCTCCACCATAGAACCCTCAGGATGTGCTCTCTATTGAACCAAGCCTTTCAAAAATTTAAAGTGCCTCTCAACCATCCACATTGACCTAGTTGGTACAGGTCCACACAATTCAATCTCCTCAACTTGATGTATGAGGTAGTGTTCTTGTGCATTGAAAAAATTTGAAGGTAGACACTTTTGCATTTCACACATAAGAAGAGGAATTTTTCTCTTCCAATATTTTATATCTTCTTTATTGATTTATTTTGATGAGAACCACCTCATGTATTTTCCAATATCATATATAACTTGTTTGACACTGTTGGTGAAGTGGTGTGGGAGAGATAGAGGTAGAATGTACTGCAATATTTGTAAAATGATCTTATCAATATTTTATAAAAGAATGCAATGAAAACTATATGAAGTATACAAATATATAGTGAATACAAAATGACATGAATTACCTTAATAAATGTATGTCAATCGTGTGTTTTCATCCCTGGCCCAAATTCACTTTTCTTTGATATGAGATCATTTATGCTCGCAACAAATCCTGTGGAAAATCATTTTTTTTTATGACTTCTTTTATAGCATTTCTCTAGTGCTCCGACAATAACCAACTAAGGGCACTTATATCAATCTAGTCTCCATTGTTATTTGATCTAATGACATTTTTCATTGCATGGTTGGATTCTTCAATGTCACTACAAATTTTGACAATTTTGTCTTTGTCACGCCTTCCATCTAAGATTTTTCATAATGTCTGTTACATTCTTTCCAATATGCATAGGATCAAAAAAATGCATGATTGAGAGTTTCTTGTAGTATGGCAACCTACTAAATTGCATAGGATAAGTTTTTAGTCATTTTGGAATTTGGTCATTAATGCCTTGACAACCTTCATAAGCATCAATTACATCATCAGTAAACAAAACACAATATCAAAATATAAATTTCAAACAAAAACCATCAGATGGAATGACATTACCTCGATGATTTATTTTATTGTATTCCAACTTCCATAGGCGAGGTGTCATTCTCTGTGACTTTGATGTAGTCTCTTCTTTCCCATTGAAAAGATGTTTTTCGATAATTTGGTACTTATGGTTTTTGTGGAGAAAGTGTCTATTCTCATCGAACACCTGCTTTCCTAAATTTTTTGAATGACGAGATTTCATCTTTGGACCACAAACTAAAAATGAAATTTTTTCTTTTGTTTGAAGACCTACAAGATCATGTATAATTGGATTAAATATGTTAACTTTGTGTTAGCACTATAACATACCAAAAAAGAGGTGTTAAGAAGAGAACATACCACAAAAATGTGTTAGCCCAGGGGCATCATGTATTATCCATACAAGCATTGCATGGAATTGAAATTGTCTTTGTCCTATTGGTCTAGAGATGTCATACATAGTGACCCCATTCCATAACACCATCAACTCATCGATAAGGGGCTTAATATATACATTGATATCTTTATCTTTGTACTTACCTAGTTGAATGAACAAAAACATTACATAATTATTCTGACCATTTTGATGGATTATTTATAAAAATTAATTTATATGACTATTAAATGAAAAAATACCAGGAACAATCAGTGCCAACATTATGTGCTCCCTCTTTATGGACATCTAAGGAGGAATGTTATTGTTGATAACAAAAACAAGCCACACCGAGTAAGTAGATCTCATCTCTCCAAATGGATTGACATCGTCCACTGCCAATGAAAGCTTGAGATTACGAGGTTCTTCTTTAAAGTGTGGCCATTTTTGCTCTATTTCCTTAAATGCCAAACCATCCATAGACATTCACATAATGTCATCTGGACTTCTATTGTGTGCATGGTAATCCATAAATTATGCCAAGCTATTACACCTGAATAATCATTACAGACGTGGAATAATGGGAATAAACTAAATAACCTTGTGAGGCACCTTTTTTATTATTCGATCTGATCGATATCTACTAATATGACAAACAGGGCATTCTGTTGAAAATTCATGTTGTTTATGATATATAATATGATCATTCAAACATGCATGTATTGTTTGATACTCCATTTCAATATCTTTCATAATGGCAGATAATTCTCAGTATGAGCGAGGTAGAATATTTAATGGTGGTAACAAACACTCACCTATCAACCTACGACCAAAAATATAATTTGTTAATTTAAAGAATACTAATTGCTACATGATTCACCCAATATTAATTGTAAGGGAATTACGACTAAAATAATGAAAAAAGATGACATACCTTAACATACATGTCATTGCTACATTGGATAAACCATTCATAACCTTCAAGTTCACCAACAACAATACAACGTCAAGAAGAGTTGTTTGGGAGCCTTCATATAGGGGCTTGTGTGCCTTCTCAAGTATAGGTACATCAAGGTCTGCATCATCATCATCATCATCATCATCTTGATCATCGTGATCATCTTGATCATCATGATCTTCTTCATCATCATGGTCTTCTTCCATGGGATCATTACCTTCTACTTCTATATTCACACCTCCATGTTCCCTCATTTGGAAATCCACATTCTCCGGATTGTCATGGTCCATAACATGAAACCCAGGGAGGTTGACCTATATGAAAATGATGACCTTATATTAACCATGATCATGATGTCATCATCAAATCATGTCTTATGTATTTTATAAATTTTTAAAACACATACCAATAGACGAAATTCATTTCCCCCTTCAATGTGACCATGCTGCCTACAATGTTCCTTAGCTTTTTTGATTAGATAACTTCGAGTCTTTAAGCCCTTACAAATTTTGCAAGGACAATAACATTTTCCATCACCTTTTCTTTTTAAGTTAGACCATAGTCTAGCAATTGTCTCCCTATTTTGTTGTGCGTTGATATTGTTAGACATGGTCTTTCTTGACGTTGCAAGAAGAGCAATGCTTGGAATATATAGGCCCGATCTGAAGAAATCAGAAAATAAAAACTAACATGCAAAATGTTAAATTGAATGAAATTTTATTATAGAGATAAATGTGTTGTCTAGATTACTACATTTCAAATTTAGTCTCTCAAGGATTTTGTTGCTAATCATTATGAACAACTCAAGAATTCTCCCAAGTAAGATGAACAATTTTCATTTTGAATCTTGTAGGTTATCTAACTATGCTTGAAATAGAATTAAATCTATCTGATATGATCTTTGACATTTAAGATTTAACTTTATAAATAGTAATTTGAATTAAAAAGTTAGAAATTAAAACAAAAACATTTAAGAGTCTCAAAAAGAGGAACACATTGAGGAATTAATATTTCATTCAAGCTATAATTGGGACTGCCATCAACATTTATCATCATTGAAGGGGATTAATTCATATTCGGCAAATAACTATGGTAAGCAATGGAATACAAACATTTCATTTCCAATTATTATCGGTGAGATAAATAAATTTGGGCCAAGAGTACGAAATATGGAGAAGACTCCAAACATAAGTGAGTTGGCGGTCAAAATGTCTTAATAGAATTTACATCAAAACCAAAAACATTAATCAGTTGATTATTATATAAGATCCTCAAGCATGAGTTGGAGAGGACTACATTACACATTGAAACACAATATTGTTTTCACAAGTTGGTGACTATTATAATCATCAGGCAGATTAGGCTATAACTGGTGGAGAGAAGTATGTGTGTAGATCAGAAAGCATAGAGTACACACCAGTGTCTTGCATAAGTGAAAGATGAAATGTAGATTTCATGTAAAGAATAGCAGCATTCTTTGGACATTCAAAGGTGTGTTTTAGACATAGAAAAAGAGTAAATTGTTGAAGGAAGTAACAAGGAATGGAAGATGTCAAAAAAAGAGAAGTAGTTTTCATTAAAATGTTCACAGGGAGATACATCTTTTGTTTTGAGAAAATAAAATCTCTACTATTTTGAGGAGGGTTTCTAAGAGTTTTGAATTCTTAGATCTCTGGCATTCATGGTAAGTGACAAAAGCACTCTTGTGAAGAACAGTGACAGTCATTGTAAAAGAGAAGAGCAGGAAATGATACTATGTAGAACACATGATCCACCACATTCAAAGTAACTTCCAAGAATGTATGTCAAAGCAAAGAGTAGACATAGATGATAAGGAAGAGAATGGAATTGTCTACAAAAGTAGAGAGAAAAGGCCAAAATTCAAAGATGACTATTAGAGGAGACGCTAGCTAAATGGGAGGGCATTCAACATGCATCAAAAGCAGTGGTATACACTGCAAATGGAAAAGACAATGTTGATGAAGTTGGAATGGCATTTTTAGAATTTCATAGAGTTCCTCATGATAGTGAGCACAAAAGATGATTAGTCATGTGAAGGAATAGTAAGAACGAAATAAAAAAATGCATCCAAGAGTCTTGAGAAGTGACTATCAAAAGGATGTCAATAAATGGTGATCAAATTTGTAATAAAAGATTAGTCCCAATGACAAACAACACTTTTGAGTTCTTAGTTATAGACAAGGTTGACTGTCAAATAGGCTTGATGAGGTGACCATAAGTGTAACAATTCATGAATTAAAAATATGCCAAAACAATGTGGATAAGAAATGTTTAAAGAAAGTTCTTCTTTAATGCTTATCCACTGTCACAGTGGTATAAAGTGATAAAAAATAATGATTCATATGGTTTATGATAAGTCACAAAGACACTCTTATAATAGTCATCAAGAGATAATAGAGGTCATGCATGCATGATTGCAAAGCACAATGAATAAAGAACATGCACTGTTATGAAGGCTCATAGCCACAGTAAGGAATGATGTCATAAAAATCAAAAGAGGGACAATTTCTAAAAGGCAGTGATATTCAAAGATTGAAACAAGGGTACTATATCATTACAAAGATGCAAGCATTAATAGATTTTGATGAATGTGAAGGTGCGGTGATCAACAATGCCATAAAGAGACTATTGTTAGTGTTTCTACAAAATAGAATGACAGTGTTGTGAAAGAAAAGATTCATGTTCAAGAAGAGTACCTCAAAACAATGTTATTCAATGCTTGAGGGATGACATTTACTACTTTCATAATGACTACATGATGAAAAGATTGTTAGATTAAAAGATGTAAATCTTACCCACTAATATGACAGTCAGCTATAGGGCCACAGTGTATGTAACTAGAGGTGTCATATTGTCTTTCAAAGCTTTATGTTTGAGTGTATGAAATCTTATACCTATCTTTATTTATTGTCTTTATGTAGTTTTCACTACTTATGGGACAAGAGACAATTCAAGTCACATGTGCAAGAAGGTTAATTAATTGGGAAAAAAGATATTGACTTTAGATTCAAAATAACCTTTCACAAATTAAACAATTCCAACCAAACACCACTGTCAACTTATAGACATCCATTCACTAAAACAAAAACTTGAACCAATAAAATTAACCTTGCATTTTAATACTAGACCAATCAATGATATATAAATTAACTACTCCTGAAATTGCATCACCCAATAACACGATACAATAAAATGCTTCAACTTTACTCATCATAAATTATTTACCAACTATCAAGAGTACAATTTACCATGTGTTCTTAACTTCCCAAGTACAATGCAAATTTGTGATGAGCCCTAAGGATGCCCTTGCATCAAACATGCTCTTAAACCCAAAAGTTTGAGCCATGTAAATTTGGCTCTACAATCTAAAATTCTTACAATTTAGACCTTGAAGCCCAAGCTAGTGTAAGATTGTCTTGTTGGTTCCATTTTCCAAGATGCCAAAAGTGCACACCTTGGTAGGCAAGTTGTCAAGGTTTATAAGTTAGCCTTGATAATCTGACTCTCCTCCATATCTCAATGTTTGAGTTGATCATGTTATTTTGTCCTATGGTATTCTAAGCATTTTGCTTCTCTCATCTTGCATTTTGTATTGGTGTATATGCCAAGTGTTTCATTATTTGGTTTGATGACCTTGTGCATGAAAGAATGCATTATGACTTGCATTACACATTATTCTTGTATCATAAATTGGTCATCATATTTTTTACCAATAATGTCTTGGGTAAAAACTTGAGGCATTAGAATATTTTATTGTTTGTATTGGACTATGCTGGAAGGGAAATTTCAAGATGATATTTCATAAAATATTTTCAATGTATGTGAAGGTTTATAAATAGTCTACTCACTTTAGTCATAGACTAAACTCCACTAATCAGTAGGTACCTCCAATTCTTCCACTTCTTGATTTGATTGTAACAGGGTTCTTTCCCGAGAGTTTATTAACAGATTCAAGCATAGTTATTTAGCATTGAATTGTTGTTTCCTCTATTTCTTGTTTGAATCCACAAACAACAACAACAATCTTCCTCGACACCTCTGAATGGTCTCAGGAATGTTTAACCTAGTTGATCAGGCTAGGTCAATTTTGACTGGAATAATTTGAGGGTGGTTACGGGAGGTTGGTATTGATGCTTACTATCTTTGATGAATCCAGACCCTGGAATCAACAAGTTCAATACTCATTCCATTCAATCACTATTACAACGTTATTTATTCCATTAACTAAATACATGTAATACATCTAGTTTAGGGCATCAGCCCTGAAGCAGTTTAACATCCCCTACAAATCTAAGCCTTGAGCTTATTGAAATATTCTACCCTAACTTGACTTTCATCCATCGGTCTTAAGTATTCCGTGGAGAAGATACAAGTTAGGGTCGTAACTTCATGATAGGTTGAGAACAATAGTCTTATTTTGGTCTATCATAAATTTACTTTTCTTTGAAAATTAACAAAACTAAAACAATGTAAATCTGTCAACGAAGTTTCATGACCAGATTTGACAGTCAATAATGACTTCCTTCCTCAATAGAGATATAGATATCAAACAAACTAAGACACACAAACTCCACAAAACCATGGGTACATTAACACATCTTCCCAAATACTAACACTATTTTCCACTACATAATCGATTTCACAACAATGGAAATAGAGAAGAGTGGTTCTTACAGGTGGAGTCAAGGCCTTTTCTTTCACCTCTACTTTGTCGTGCACCGAATATAAAATGAAATCCCTATGTTTTTTTTAAAAAGTTATATTCCCCTATTCGTCAGAATTTTCACAACTTGTATGGTTGTCGAAATACCGACCAACCTAGATTAACAAAAAATCAAAATTTTCCTTCTATAAACCGACCAAGGAAAACCATTTTAATGCTTGGTCAGAAATGTTGGTCTAAAAAGTGGGTCTAATGTACTAGTGTATGTAACTACATGTTGTTGGATCTAATGCCCCTAGAATGAGAATTTTAACTTGGGTTAGAATTGCGATATTTTTACAAATTAAAACTCAACATATCTAAAGATAATATTCAATTTGAAATACTAAAATAAATCAATTTTAGTACTTATCTTGATTCCATGTAGTGTTTCCATTTTTAAGTAGTCTTGTTCCATGACGAGTTCTGAATAATCTTATAATCTTTAGGGGAGACTTTATCTCTTCCCAAAAATTAAGGATACCTTTTTTGGACACATCAATCATCCTTAGGAAAGACTTTATCTCACCCTAGGCCTCTATGGATATCACCATTAGGACCTATCCATCTCTATAATCCTTAGAAGAGACTTTATCTCACCCTAGGACTTTAGAGATATAATCTATCTTCTAGTGGGGTGCCCTAGCATTTCTCCCAAAATTATAGTGTAGTAGGGTGCCTTAATAGTGGCTTTCCATTGACTACATTTGCAATAGGGTGCCCTTGGTAGTTCTCCTTCAACTACTTCTATAATAGGGTTCCCTTAGCATTTCTCCCTCAAAAAAAATGTAGTAGGGTGCCCTTACAGTAGTTCTCCCTTAACTGTCATTGCAATGGGGTGCCCTTCATGATTCTCCCTTAATTATAGCCTTGGTTTCTTCTACAATAGGGTTCCCTAGTGCTTCTCTCTTAATCACAGAGTAGTAGGGTTCCCTTGTAGCGGTTATCCATTAACATGCTACTATAATAGGATTCCCTAATAGTTCTCCCTTCATTACAGCCTTGAGAAGGTGCTAACAATAGGGTTCCCTTAGTAGTTCTCCCTAAATTATAGTGCAGTAGAATGCCCTTATATGGTTCTTCCTTTGTGCTACTACAATAGGGCACCCTTCGAGATTCTCCCTTGATTGTTATCCTTTCCCCTTATTTAAATTATGTCTTAAATATCTATTAATGATCATAAAAATTATTGAGTACATAAATATATTATTTACTATTATTATATTATCAATTGAAATAAATCTTTAGATTAGAGTATGACTATGGTTTAACCTCTTCAAATCTCCAGTGGCCTCTTATTCCCTCATTCTTGGATTGAATTATAATGTTAAGACTCTCTTGATCACTTTTCGCTTCCTTGTATGGAGTTCATCTTTTGTTTCCAGTGTTGTTTCTAATCTATGTAGTTGAATCTTCTTCTCACACTTATGTCTTGGTTCCCAAGAGCCTCTACATTTGAAACAAACACCTTTCTTTAATATGTCTTCTTTTTGTTTGAGAGCTTCCTTTCTTTGGCATTGGTGTCCCATGCTCCATTGTCCTTTGCAGAAATAACATTATTTTTCTCTATAATATTTTCTTGAATCTTCATGCATGTGTTCTATCTTGATTGAAAAATTCTCAGATCTTTCTTTTGAATAATTTGATTCAACATTCCTTGCCTTTCTGATGAATTCCTCCAAGTTTTGAAGTTCAAATGGTTTTACCAAGTTTTTGGTGGAATCTTTAATTCCTTCTATAAATATATAAGCGAGCCTCTTTTGGGAAAGATCTGGGACCATAATAGATAACCCTTGGAATTTGTGAGAAAATTATTCTACAGGCCCCATTTCTTTGAGCTGGGTGAGTTCTTGGAAATACCATTCGAGGTCTCTTTCATCAAATCTACTAATAAGTTTTTGGGAAAATTCCCCATAGGAATTAATATTTTGGTGGCCTAGGGAAATAAGCCCATGATGCCACCAATCATGTGTTGCCCCTTCCAAATGGAGTATTAAAAACAAGAGGGCATCTTCCTCTGTCATGGGACTCAAAGTGAAGAAATTATTTAATTTTTGCAACCATGCATGAGCTATGATTTTCTATGACCCATCAAAATTAGGGAGTGTTAATTTTCTTACTTTATGCTTGAGCTCTTTGTTTATGTGCCTCCTGGGTGCCTCTCATCATTTATCTTCATAAAACTCTCAAAATGATACAACCTCTCTAATGTGGGGATCGATATTTGCATATGCTCTTGCAATGTCCTTAGTGCAATTCATTGATTGTTCTATTCCTTCCTCTTCTCTTGGTATCTCTTCCCTAGGAAAGAATCAAGGTTGGGGTATCCTGGAAGTTGATGATACATTATTGTTTTCTGAATGGTTTGAACTAGTGTCCCTTCCATGGGTAGGATAGTTTTTCAAATTATTGATTGAGTTTCACATGTGTTGTAAGGCTTGCAGAAGAGCTTGATTTGATTTTTCCATTTGACTTATCAAAGTTTGGTTTGTTTGTTCCATAAGGACCTCATCTCATTTGCTAATTCATTCATGGTGGTCTTCTTTCTTCTTCTCTCATAGGTTTTCATAAGCTTTTATTTACAAGTTGTCAGGATTATGCTCTAATACCACTGTAATGTCCCCTGTTGGGACTAAGGACTATAACTACCAATTTATAATGTTTTGATGCTGCTACGATAGAGATTAAATTGCTATTTCTAATATGATCCTTAATTATATGTAATTGAAAATTGATATATTTATCATGGCAATAAAATTACTATCTTGGGTCTGATCTTTCAACTCTTGCAATGTCTAGTATATAAATATCACTTAATAGAAGTATACTTTCTGCCTCAATTAAATGTGTTATACTATTGCAGTGATTTCTAGGTTGTTGTGTCTGACATATATGATCTCCCCTTGAAATCAAAGATATTGTCTCTGACATTGACTTATGTGCCTATCTTCGATTAATGCCTAAGAAGACAATTTCCTGATATGAGAAGATCCAAATGGGTTATATGCAAGGGTTATTGATGATGGTATCCGATGCCACTTGGATTTTTGGTAGACCGATGAAATCCTCGATGTGAGAAGATCAGATTAGAGTAATATATGTCTATCATTATTCCCATTCCCATTATCTTCTCAATTGTCCTCTTATATCTTGTAAATTGATTAGGAATCTTCAAGGGACACATCCGTTGTCTCTTCCTAATAATTGATTTCTTTCCAATAAACTCAGATTAGTCTATGCTTATGCCAATATTGATTTGGCCTTTTCAAGAGTAATTGCTAGTATATATCAATATCTCAATTCATTCATCGGTACCTAACCATTCAAATATTAATTGCACAATCCCATAATCTTTGTAACATTGATAATATCAATTCATTGTGCTACCACATTATTAGTTTGGATATTACTTATCTCTATGAATGAATGTTGTCCATAAGATATACTATAGTTATATTATGAGAGTCGTTATCTCCTCATCATTACAGGTTACATAATAATGACTATCGATGTCTATGTCAATTATAGTCGTTGTTGGTATTGACTGATGAAGTATGGTTATCGTTGTAACATCATTTTTTTAGCAGCAATGGTAGATGTTCAATACTTTCACACTTGATATTAATAGCACTCATATTCATTTCTAATGCCAGGTATTTGCTTCCCTTTTCTCTCCATAGTTGCTGACCACTCTCTTGATTATTATATCTTTGATCATAATTAATCATAATGTGATGAGTTGGGATGAGAAACTAACATGCCATGGTTGATTGATTGTTGACAAGAGACGTCTGTATTAAAATTAGATATTCATACTTATATTTTAATTTTAAATTTTTTTTTTTGAATTATATATCGATTGATCACAAAAAGAGAGTACAAAAGGAGGAGCGGAGAGGTGAAGCCTCAACCCATCGAGTTCATATCAAAATTACAAAGTATGATCACCACGGATAATAGTTATCAAGAGTATAAGTGACAAAAAGGAGCCAATAGTCAGAGAAGAACATCATTATAGTCTTCAACCTAGGAGGTCTATCCTTGAGCACCCTCCATCCAAACAACTTTCTTCCTTTCCAAGATATGAGTGAATAATTCAAATTGATCAAAGTAGGGCCCTCTAGTATCCCTGATTTCCTTAAGCAGCTTTTTAAGAGCATTTTCAAAGGTAGCCTGATTGTCAGCAATGCTGGCCTATTCTAATCCATTTTTCATTTTGTATATAAACATGGTGGCATGGCCATCATGGAGAAATCTTTGCAACTTCTCCCTCTCAAGCCACATCACACATCAGACCTATGAAATAATTTTAAAGCATATGAGTTTCCTAAGAAACACAGTAAGAGTTCTTCCATTGCCTTGAAATTTTTCCTCATTTCTATATTTCCAAATAAACCAAAGGATGTAGGAGGAAAGAATATGCCAGAAAAGATTAGCATCTTTTTAAAGACCAAGTATAGAACCAGTAATAATATCAAAAGTAATAGCATGTTCAATTATGGAAATTCCAAAAAGCATCCAAACTTCACTTGCAAAAGAACATTCAAAGAAAATGTGCCTCATACTCTCAGGCATCTTGCAAACAAGACAAGTATCAGAGTCACCTTGTTGAGTTTTAATAGATAGTCTATCCAGCAAAAGCTTCCATTTGAAACATTTAATCTTGGGGGGAATAGGAGACTTCCAAAATTTCTCAAAGGGTTTTTGCCACTCAGGGGGGTTAGAATTAAAATACCAAACGGAGTTGAGATGGTGCAAAATAGAGGAATCATTATTGAGGACTTTATAAATGTCTTTAGCTTTAAATTTAGGGAGGAGGGAACCATCATCCCAATGGAATGAGAGGTACCTATGGGAATCGACATCACTATTGCGGGGGAGATTAAGATGGGAACAAACATTCTTGACCATGTTAAAGGTCCTTTTGTGAGAGACAAGGAGATCAAAGATGGTACTAATAGCTGCCAACACATAAGGTTATCATTAAATAAATCCAAGATGTCCATAAAGCACTTGATTCCTTTACTATGCCAAAATCTAGTAGAACAACCTTGGGTTAAGGCAAGAGGCTTCCCATTATGATGAAGGTTCCACCAGATAGACCGTTCACCATGCAAAGAATTACTATTATCAAACTTAGCATTATAAATGAAGCTACGCACATGCTCCCATGCCTTCTAGATAGATTTGGGAACCCAAGTACCTTGAACAGAGATAGGAAAAGAACCAGCAACCAGATCAGAAAAGGGGAGATTTTTCCAAGTTTTAGCATGTTTGGGGACACCAACCTGGATGTTATTTCTTATCAACACCTTCCACGATTCTTTCCCATCAAGGGCATGGAAAATCCATTTAGCAGCAAGGGAAATCCCTTGCTGCCTGAGATCTTTCAGACCCAATCCTCCAAGCTTCTTGTCAACATGGCACCAACTCCATTTGATAGCATGGGCCTTTCTTTTCCCTTTCCCATCAGACCATAGGAATCTCCTGATAGCCCTCTGTATTTCAAACACCTAGTAATTACTAAACATCCAAATAGAATAATAATAAATGCTATAAGAAGAAAGGATCTTTTGATAGACTTGGACTCTTCCGGAAAGGGATAGCACTCTATTGTCCCATTTATTAAGCTTCTTATTAATTATTTCCATAATCCACAACCACATATCCTTAAGGGAGGGAGAGATGGAGAAAGGAATACCAAGGTATCGCACAATTTTGTGAGGACCACCCCAGGAAAAGCCAGTCTAAAGAAGCCATTTTGGGGGTTCCTCATCCCATCCAAGAAGGATGGACTTGGAATTGGAGATGCGGGCTCCTAAAGCTTTCCCAAAAATATCAAGCTTTTGAGCAAGGCAGTGGATATTACGATAAGAGAGCTCAAGAAAGAGAGAAGTATCATCCACAAACTAAATATTCAAAAGCTCAGAGTCATCAGGAAGATTAATACCTTGAACTTTAGGAGACAGAGTATCATCTCTGAGAAGGTAAAACAAAGCATCAAAGGGAATCACAAAGAGGGCGGGGGCAAGAGGACAACCTTTCCTAATGGATCGGGAAAGGGGGATGTGATGGGAGAGATTACCATTAACTTCAATAAGGGAAGAGGATTATTTAAGGAGGACTTGGACATATCTACAGAATTCATTAGGGAAGCCAAACACCTTGAGGATGGTGAGGATGAAATCCCACTCAACTCTATCATAGGATTTTTCAAAATCAAGAAGAAACATGGAAGCATTTTGGTTGGAGGATTTGGCCCATTCCATAGACTCCCAGCTAGTAATGAGGTTCTCCAGAATATACCTCCCCTTGATAAAACCAGTTTGGGTGGAGCAGATAAAATTGGGGAGGATGTTCACAAGACAGGAAGCAAGGGCTTTAGCAAGAATTTTATAGGAGACATTGAGGAGCGTGATGGGGCACTAGTTTTTGATGAGAGATTTATCCCCATCTTTAGGAATAAGTTTATTAATTCCCATATTGATGGAGTTACCAAGGGTACTAGAGTCATAAGCTTCAGAGTAAAGATCAAAGAGATCTTTAGCAATCTAGTCAATATTAGTCTTATAAAATTCAGCAGGAAGGCCATCAGGGCCAGGGGCTTTGTTATCTTTAAGATCAGAGATAGCATCAGTAATTTCCTAGAGAGAGATCTTGGAATTAAGCAAGGGGGCATCTGCCTTAGAGATCCTCCTAGGAATAATAGCTTTGCACATATTCCTAATATCTCTAGAGAGATCATTATCCTCCGAAGTAAAAAGAGTTCTATAGAAAGTTTCAAAAGCCTCAGTGATATCATGAATGTTTAGAAGTTCCTGATCTTCAACCATAATCTAGTCAACCTTTTCTCTGCACTATTTTTGTTTCAAAAGGTTGAAGAAGAATTTAGAACCTTTATCACCATATTGTAGCCAATGATTGCGGGCTCTAATAGATGCCCCTTTAATTTTAACTTGCTGATGCTTCCTAAGGGAGTCCCTAGCTTGAGAAACACTTTCAACAAGAATGGAAGAGGTGGGATTCATTTGGACTTCCCGTTCAGCAATGTGAAGCCAATCATTAAGGAGATTCTCATGCAATCTATACTCCTTAGCCTTCTTCTGCCCAAGGGTTTGAAGAATTTTCTTCCAAGAAGAAACATTCACATTCCACCATTTAGAAAGGGAGGGGTATTTAATGAATAAATTGAATGACTTAACCATTTTGATGGCAGTAAGAGTATCTTGATCTTTTAACAGGGAATTATTGAGAATAAACTTTTTATTGTAGGGATTACAAAAATCAATAGAGCTTCTATGGTTAATAGAGGCAACAATGGGGATGTGATCAGAGAGGGTAGAAGGGGAGGCAAGAATAGGAGAGTTAGAATGATTAGGGGAGAAGGAGAAATGGTTAGATTTAACATAAAATTGGTCAAGCCTAGAGTAGATCCAGTTAGTTCCTTGCTAGAAATTGCACCAAGTAAACTAGAGACCAAAAGTCTGAGATTTAAGGCCTTCAAGGGGATCAAAGAGATTCAAATGTTGTTTAAGGAAATCCCAATGGGGTTTCTCCTAGTGTTTCCACTCAAAAGGAAAACCCCCAAACTTATCATCCTGGTTCTCAACCATGTTAAAATCCCCAGCCATAATCCATGGGACATTAGGGAGATTATATAACCAATCCCAAAGAGAGATCCTATCCTTAGAGTCATTAGGGGAATATATAGAACACACACCAAAAGAGGAACCTTTAAAATCAATTATAGCCCAACCTACACAGTTACAGGGAGAGCTTCCAGAGCATTGAATATAACTATCCCAATAGGGGTTGATAAGCAAGGTAGCTCCACCCTTCCCTTTAGAATGAGTAGTGCAAATTTTAATAGCATCTTTCCATATACAATCAAGAGCAGAATTAAGAAGGAAATCAATAGCCTTTAACTCTTGCAACATGAGGAAATCAATATTTTTATGACCCATCAAAAATCTTTTGATAACATCCTTCCTATCAGGAGACTCGAGGCCTCTAATATTCCAAGAGATGCACTTCATGATGAAGAAGGAAAAACAGAGCTAGTAGGGGGAGCATTAAGCTTTCCATTTTTCTTTTTGTTCTTAGAGCCAATAGGTCTACCCTTCTTTTTAGATGTACTACCCCCCAATGGTAGATCATCATCTTCCTCAAATTGATTGAGTTGAGTACTACTTAAGTGAGTGTTATTCTTTTCAGGATCACCACTCATACGAGATCTAGAGGGAGCCTGAGTTTGCATATTAGCATTGGCATAAATAACTTTGATAAAAAAATTATCATCCAATTCATTAAGCACAGATATGGGAGGGTTGGTGGTGTTCTCATCAGAAGGGGGCCCTGCAACAAGATTAGGGTACTCAAACTTGCTAATCTTGGTTGCAGGGACCTCGCTCATGGTAACATCACCAGTCCTACCAGTTCTATTGACATGCTAATCCTGATGAAAATTAACGGGAGTCAGAACATCCTCAATCATAAGAGTGGGTTGTTCCACAACTATGGAGTTATTAGGTTTGGAAGGTGTGTCTTCAATCAACAGATTAGGGGAAGTAAAAGCCAAAAAAGGATTGGACTTACGGTTACCGTCATGGATTCGTTCCAAGGCAAGCTGCTGAGCATTTTTTTGCCTACGTTTTGGTTTGAAAATAGTTTGAAAACCATCATTATCTGAGAGGTTGGTGATATGAACTGAGGCATTAGAGGAATAGACTAGCTTGGAGGGGTATTGATTAGAGTTTGAGGTAGTTTTATTTTCAGAATTAATAATCTCCATACATTTACCAGAGCTATCAACCAAATCTTTGTTAGGGTTATGAATTGAAGTATTCACAACATTAGTGGTAGGATTAGATTGCATTTCCTCTATGGTAGATGTGGCAACATTAGCCTCCCCAGGATTCAAGTTAGGTTTCTTCTTAGTTAAAATAGGGCAATTCTTTCTAAGGTGGCCTTCCTTCTTGCAAAGGAAGCAAGCATTTAATCCACCAAGGATCTCCATTGGGCATGAAAAACTCTCACCATTAATGTTAAGGGTAAGTTTTTGCAAGATGTTGACACCGGGTTTAATTGAGATAAGCATCCTGGCACCGAGGTTAGAGACAAGCCTGGAGGTCTCATCAACATGGATAATGTTCTCAAAGGGAGAAAGAAGCTGAGGGAGGAAACGCCATAGGAAAGGAGGGACCTCCTTAAGGATAACCCACCTTGGGGAGGATAAGGCAAGCACCTCTTCGCAGATAGCCTCCTAAGTCCAAGTGAGCACTTGGAAAGAGGTCTTCCGAACAGTCCAATACTACCTTTTTAGGGCTTCCACATGAGATTCATGGTTATTAAAAAAAATAATGAACAACCCTTTATGGATCTAGCGATAGAAGGAGATCTTGAAGCCAAGTTTTAGGTTCCATAAATTCTAGAACCAGTCATCAAGGAATTTCCTGGGAGGGCACTTATCTAAATCTACACAAGCAAAAAAGATAGCAGTATCGCACAACCAAGAATTTTCTAGGGCAATTTCCTTCAACATAGCATCATTAGGAGAAATGAAAAATTCATTCAAGGCAAAGGAAGAATAGTTACCTTCTTCGCTTGATCTTTTTCCTCTAACCACCTGAAGAAGCCGCGCATTAGAGGAGACTCCATTATTGGAAGGAGCCACCATTTCCACGAAGGATTTCTTGAGGGATAGGGTAGAAGTTGTAGGTGGAGGGATAATATTTTTTGGAGAAGGAATAGCCATAGACTCAGGGTTAGGGGAATTAATATTCCTACCATTAGATCCTGGCTCCATGGGACGAACGCACTACAAAAATTAAACACAAAGATAGAGAAAAGTTAATGCAATGCAGAGGAGAGAGATGCAAACCACGTGGAGGAGAATCTCCTCCACAAAGTAGTAGCATGAAATCGCCATGTTGCCTAGTCACATCCGAAAAATTGCTTTAAAAAATTCGCTCTGAAAATTCCTATTTTTTTCTTTTAGAAATAAAACTTTTTTATAATTTTGGATATAATCTATTTTTTATATAAATATATTCTATAGTATGATTATATATACTCATACTAATTTTATATTTATATTTATTAACTTATATTTTCATTAATATATTTATAAATTGATCATAATATATTATTATTATCTTTTTTCAATTATTGTTAATTTTATATTATAATAATAATTATATTTATTATTTATATTATTATTATAATATTATTATCAATTTATTTGTTTTATATTTTAATACTATTAATTATTATTATTAATTGTTACAAAATCTCTTTTAAGTTTTCATTATATATTTAACTATATTATATTAATTTATTTAGTTTTATATTTTAACATTATTATCATTAAATTCTATCTCAAAGAAAGGGGCATTACAACTACTTTAAATTTTTTGGAAGTAGGTGTTACATTCTCAAAGATACTATGAATGGAAAGTTTGATTCTAAAGGAGATGAGGGTATATTCCTAGGATACTCCACAAATTGCAAAGCTTATAAATGTCTAATTAAGGCTACTAACAAAATTGTGGAAAGTGTAAATGTAAAGATTGATGAGTATGCAGAAAGAAATGATGAAGAAAGAAAAAGGGAACTAGAAGATTATCAAAGATTTGTATATGTATAGGAAGGAATTTTTGGTACAGTACCTGAGATGCAAGAAGAAATCAAAGACCTAGTTGAGCTCCCACCGAGAGATGAAATTGCTGATGAACAGAGAACCGAGTCAGTGCTAGAAAAGTATGTGAGAAAGAACCATTCACTGACTCAAATTATTAGAGACAATAATGCAAGAGTCATGACAAGAAGTAATTTGAGAGACAATACATGTTTGATTTTAGAATTTGAGCCTAGACTAGTCAAGGATGCACTTGAAAATGAAGATTGGATCAATGCAATGAAAGAAGAGATTGACCAGATTGAAAAGAATAATACATGGTCACTCGTACAGAGACCTAAGGATAAGAATGTTATTGGTAAAAAATGGATTTTTAGGAATAAATTAAATGAAAATGGAGATGTGATCAGAAATAAATCTAGACTTGTATGGAAAGGATATTCTTAGGAAGAACGTATTGACTACGGTGAGACATTTTCTCCTATTGCAAGACTAGAAGGTGTGAGAATTTTACTTGCATATGTTTTTCATGAAGGTTTCAAAGATTATTAGATGGATGTAAACTCTGCATTCTTGAATGGAATACTATATACTAAATATATATATACATATCTTCACTAGTATTGAATCATAGTGTTTATCTGACTGAAGCTGCAAAACATCAACACTCCCTCTTAGCTAGGGAAGATTGAACACATGATTAGGATGAGAAGATATCATTTACCATGATATCAAAGATATGGTTTGACTAGGAATATCAAGTCTCATGATATTCACTATAACTCATAGATTGAGAAGAATATCATCTCATGATATTAGGAGCAATAGCCATAGAATATCACCTCACATGATATTTACCATGTACTTAGAGTATTGGCCTACCAACATCAGGTCTCATGATGTCCATCAGGTACTCAACAAATATTTTAGATATCACCTCAATAAGATAAAAGAGATATGGTCTGACCAAGAATATCAAGTCTCATGATATTCACCATAACTCAAAAATATTTTAAATACCACCTCAATATGATATCAAAGATATGGTCTGACCAAGAATATCAAGTCTCGTGATATTCATCATAACTCAAAAAAATGTTTTAGATATCACCTCAATATGATATTAGAGATATGGTCTGACGAATAATGTCAAGTCTCATGATATTCACCATAACTCAAAATTTTTCATAGGTAATGTATCCTTAATACAAGGTATCATCTATTGTGATCTATTTCAGCCATCACACAATTTCTATCATAATAGAAGGTCAATGGTCCATTTAAGGAACTAAATCCACCATGTAGGAAAATATCTACTATGATCTATTTCAGCCATTACACGATGTCTATCACAATAGAAGGTCAATGGTATATTTAGAGAACTAAATCCACCATGCAAGAAATCATCTATTGTGATCTATTTCAGCCATCATAGGATGTCTATCACAATAGAAGGTCAATGGTCTATTTAAAGAACTGAATCCACCATGCAGGAAATCATCTATTGTGATCTATTTCAGCCCTCACATGATGTCTAACACAATAGAAGGTCAATGGTCTATTTAGGGAATTGAATCCACCATATAGGAAATCATCTACTGTGATCTATTTCAGCCATCACATGATGTCTACCACAATAGAAGGTCAAGTTATTGTAAGATTGTCACCTTTTAATAAATTTTACAAATACAAGTGATAATCATTTGGAAGTCATCACTTCCTCATAATTTACACGAGGCCCAAAAGGAATTCATGATTCCTATTCCTCTGACTATTATAGATTCTTGATCACTAGAGAATCCATCTCAGTATTGACTACTTCCTCTGAATCAATTCGACCAAGATTATCAAAAGTTGATTTAACCATATCCTCTATCTTCTCCCTTTGAAGCTCAAGTTCTTGTATCAACCTCTTGTCTTATTTTGAAATGTTAGACTCCCTCTGCATCTTGTCTCAATCATTAGTTCATTTTCAAGCATCAAGTCCTTTCTCCCTTGAATGCAATTTTCTTGTACTTCCATCCTGAAGGTATATCAGAGAGAGATTACAAATAGCTAGCTAAACTATCTCGACCAAAATACCAATGATAGAAGCATGCAAAATTTTACTAACCAATAGTATAACATGAATTAAAAACTTAAAACATTATGTGCATTAAAAAAACATGGAATACTTATCTTTTATAAATTTCAAGTATTTCAATCTATAAGGTGAGTCCATATAGAAAATATCATACAAATTCACAGAATAATTTTTCCATTCTCGAACATTACTAGAATTATTCACATGACCTATCTTGAATATCTAAAGGTTCTATACACTATGACAACCTTCAACCTTATCAGATCTCCCTTCAAGTGGTTAGGCTTTTAAAGAAGGAACCTCGTTGTTTTAAATTTTTTGCATAAACCCATACACAGTCGGTCATAACTTTTGAACTTGACACTTTCTCACTAATCGGTTCAGTGAGATTCTTCTAAATTTGTTTGTCACCAACATATCCAAAATTTAGAAAAATACAATAGTTTATTTATGAGATATGGTCCTCATACTGAGATTGTATTTTTTGAGATAATCACACATGTTCACCATCGACAAACTACTTACATTTGAAACTTGGTTCTCATACCATGTTAAGCTTTTTAGGATCATTGCAAATGTAATAGGACTACCTGATTGTATGTGTTTTCCAAATACAATAATCTCTTTCATTTATATTGTGAATGAGCCAAGAAAAGACATGTCCCTTCATGGGACATGTCTATTCATTATTATGTAATTTATATAATGACAATTATGATTATATATATATATATATATATATATATATATATATATATATATATATATATATATATATATATATATATATATATATATATATATATATATATATATATATATATATATATATATATATATATATATATATATATATATATATATATATATATATATATATATGGGTAAGTGCACAAAGATGGGGGACCAAAAAGATGCCACTTTTCTTTTTGGTCCCCCATCGACCATAGTGTGTACGCACTAAAGTGTGTGCAACCTATAGGGTGCACACACTATGGCTTGGGTTGCCCAAGCCTTAGGCTTGGGCAATTCAAACAATAGTGTGTGCACCCTATAGGGCACACATGCTTTGTAAAACCACAAAATCTCCACTCCCCGTGCACCCTATGCAAAACTACAAAAGTGTAATCCATATTCTTACATAGCGCGTGTGCCCTATGAAAAACTAGAAAGAGAGAGAGAGAGAGAGAGAGAGAGAGAGAGAGAGAGAGAGAGAGATAAGGGATAGAGAGAGGGTGATAAGGGGGGAGAGAGAGAGAGAACAACTGCACAACCAAAAAAACTCATTTTCCACTTCAAGGGTGGGAGGATTTATACAAATATAATATTTAAGTATAAGTTTGATTTATTTAATTTCTTATACTTTAAGTTATATTTGTATAAATTATAAAATATAATAGTTCCAGGATGTTTGGGATAGGTTCTAGCTTCATAGGAGTTAAGATGCAGATTCTAGATTCGAAAAATTCCAGACTTAGCCAAATTTTAGGATTCAGCAAGCCTTCAGTAGGGTTACCTCCCACAATCCATCATGGATTTCTAAGGTCAAACTGAAGCTGGAAAAAGGATTCCCAAAGGGTTTTAACTCAATTTATCACAAATCACTTGGTTTCAACTCTCTCTCTCTCTCTCCACCTTCGTACCCTCTATATTTCCCTTACTACCCTCTTTCACCCCCTCTCTCTCTCTCTCTCACACACACACACATGCTCTCTCCCACCTTCCTACCCTCTATATTGCCCCCCTCTCTCTCTCCCTTATCTCTCTCTCTAAGGATAGAGAAGGATAGAGAGAGAGAGAGGAGAGAGAGAAGGGGAAAGAGAGAGAATAGGAGAGAGAGAGAGAGAGAGAGAGAGAGGAGAGAGGGGGTGAAAGAGGGTAATAAGGGAAATATATATATATATATATATATATATATATATATATATATATATATATATATATATATATATATATATATATATATATATATATATATTTCCCTTATATATATATATATATATATATATATATAGAGAGAGAGAGAGAGAGAGAAGGGGGAGAGAGAGAGGGTAGGAAGGTGGTAGAGAGCATATGTGTGTGTGTGAGAGAGAGGGGGTGAAAGAGGGTAATAAGGGATATATATATATATATATATATATATATATATATATATATATATATATATATAGAGAGAGAGAGAGAGAGAGAGAGAGAGAGCATGTGATTTGTGATATAATGAGTTAAAACCCTTTGGAAATCCTTTTTCCATCTTTAGTTTGACCTTAGAAATCCATGATGGATTGTGGGAGGTAACCCTGCTGAAGGCTTGCTAAATCTTGAAATTTGGCTAAGTCTGGAATTTTTTGAATCTAGAATCTGCATCTTAACTCCTATGAAGCTAGAACCTATCCCAAACATCGTGGAACTATTATATTTTATAATTTATACAAATATAACTTAAATTATAAGAAATTAAATAAATCAAACTTATACTTAAATGTTATATTTGTATAAATCCTCTCTCTCTCTCTCTCTGACTATTTCTCATCACTATATAAATCTGTCTTAAATAGGGTGCACACACTATAGGGCACATGCGCTATGAAAGTCATAGATTTAAATAGTGCACTCACCCTATAGTGCATGTGCTCTATAGGCCATGCACGCTTTATAAGGGATTTGAATTTACCAATCCTAAGGCTTGGATTTGCCTTGGAGATCCAATCCAAAGGCTTGGACGATTGAAATAGGCCTGCGCTGTGTTTTCCAGCAAACATACAAAAAAATGACATCTTTTTCTGTGTGCTCCTCGTCAAGTTTACTCATGGCTCAAGAACATAAAAATTAGATGACGTGATATTGTAGATCTCTCTGTTAGCTATCTAAGCATATAATTTATTTTGAATTCTGATTATGTTAAGTTTTTCAACTCTAATTTCTTTTGTGTGTATGTCCATTTTTTGTAAAAAACCAACATGCATTATTTTGGGCATAGATTTTGGCTCGTTCATCAAATTTTCCAACAAGTTACATTTTTAGAAACTAGACTCCATTCTACACACTTTAAAAAAAAGGAAATTTGATTTTTGATAAGTTTTAAATGATTTCTAGGGGGAGCACACAAAAATTTCATGTTTTAAAGATGTGTGCATTTCATAAATTCATAAAAAATTATACATTCATCAAAAAATCACCAAAAAAATTTGGGATAAACTATGTGGTGTTAGCTAACTTCTCACTGGAGCGATTAAAAAAATTCAAAAAAAAGTTAACATTTTAAGGGGAGCACACCAGATGCTATGTTATGTTTTTGGACAAAAAATATGACCACTTTTTGTGCTCCCCCTTTTTGAGGGCCTTAATCTGCACCATTTTCAAAATAAGTTAGTAGTTTATGAACTAGATTCATAGTATTACAACTCTTATTTTTGTCGTATCTTAAAATTTTGAGTCTAACTATCTTCAATTTCTTGTTGAAGTTCAGAGTTTGCTAATTTCAGAAAAAAAGTGGCATCTTATACCCCCTTTTTGGTCCCCCATTTTTGTGTGCTTACCCATATATGTATGTATATATATGTGTATATATATATATATATACATACATATCTATGTATGCATATATATGTATATATATACATAGATAGATATATACACACACACACACACATACATATATATTTATATACATATATATGTATATGTATATATATGTATATATACATACATATATATCTATATCTATATATATATGTATATATATGTATGTATATATACATAGATACACACACACACATATATGTATGTATGTGCATATATATATATATATATATATATATATATATATATATATATATATATATATTTATGTATGTATATATGTATATATACATCTTATATATACTAAATATACATATACATATCTTCACTAGTATTGATTCATAGTGTTTATTTGACTGAAGCTACAAAAGATCAACAAAAAGTGTATATTGATGCTGATTGGGAAGGAAATGTACTGGATGATAGGAAAAGCACAAGTGGAGGAGCTTTCTTCTTAGGAGAAGGATTAGTGACATGGATAAGCAAAAATCAAAGTTGCATTTCATAGTCTACCGCTGAAGTAGAATATGTTGTTGCTATAATCAATTATTAAAATATTGTGTGGATAAAACAACTACTTGATGGGATACAAGAGGAGATAGATGATCCCGTGACAATCTATTATGATAATACTAGTTCTATAAAAATTTCAAAGAATCCAGTGATGCACAAAAAAAAGGTAAACATCAGTCAAGTATCACTATTTGAGAGAATAAGTACAAGAAAAATAAGTAAAGCTAAGAAAAATAAGTAAAGCTAGAATATGTAAAATCTAAGGAACCATTTGCTGACATATTTACAAAGCCATTGCCTAAGGATACTTTTGAGTACCTAAGAGGTAAACTAGGGGTTATTCCACTCTCTAATATTCATTAGAAAAAGATGCAGGTTGCATTAATTCACACTTTATTAGAATATCTATTTCTAAGTTGATGCACATGTTCACTCTTTAGGAATAGCCTAAAGTTGTGAGAAAGATATGAGGAAACAAAAGTAATTGGTACAATAAAGGTACAAGGTAAAACTAAAAGGACAATAAGTTTTAGAATAAGGTATTGTAGGTACCTTTGGCATTGTTGTCAAAGGGGGAGAGAAACATAAAGAGATAATGAATTGGGAGATAAACTATTGAAGAAAGAAGACATATATGAATAAGGGGGAGAGAATGATAAAGGTTGATAAAGGGAGAGAAACAAATTGTAAAGAATGAAGATTACTAGTATTCAATGGTATATTTCAGATATGAGATGAGAAATATAAACTATGTTGCCGTCAATGCCAAAGGAGGAGATTGTTACTCCAACTGATAAGATTGTTGAACTCATGAGAATGAACAAGGTCAACCAAGAAATAAAAGTTATGTAGATGGATTGGACTAGTTCTTATGTTTTCATTGATGTCAAGCTTATTGACTTACTGATTTCAAGTTGCCATATCAATCTAAAATATATGATGTTGAGAGAACAAATGATTGGTAAAGATAGAAGATGAAATAAAGAAGTGACGTTAAGTATATGAGCTTAATATCAAGATTGGATTATTTTACATGATTCAATAAAGTGGTAGCATGTTGCACAAGTCATTTATGTTGATTGATAACAAATAATTGAAGTTGCAAAGTGAAAAGACAAGGAAATGATGTGTTTTGCCGAGCTGGAAACAATTGTTGGTAAGTAAAGATATTGGTCGGTCACAATTAACCGAGTGAATGTTAACTGAGTAGAAAGACTTAACTGAGTAGATGAAGTTGGTAAGTTAATCAAAGAATCAAGTAAAAGATGACATTGTGTGAAGATCTGGATTGATTTGGAAGATTCTATGGAAGGAACAAAGTTAGTTAATGAAATCAACAAATTGGAATTGTTAGGGACAGATAAATGGTAAAGATTTAATGATTGGTTTGAGATTTAAGAAAATTTCAAGTTCCAAGGTAAAGATACAACTAGAAAGAATCATAAAACATTTTACTAAGATTCAGTTTTGATCGAATGTATGAGATTAAGTGGTGATAGGATTAAGTAGAAAAAATTATTGATATAAAGGATGATCATGATGATTATGATGTTGATGTTGATACTATTTTTGTTGATGAAGTGTTGATATTTAGAGTAGGAAACTAAATTGAAAAGAAGGCTACATCGAGCAGAAAAAAGTTGAAGGATTGTGTGAATGAAGTAAAGAAAAGTGATGACATGAAGTGTGTGTATTGATCAGCCAGAAAGGAAGAGGATAATTGAGCAGAAAGGAGATCTGAACAAGCAATTGTTGAACTACAACTGATTTGGAATCTGATTGAAGAATCTATGATTACAAGATCACTGAGGAGTTGCTGATTAGATATGTAATATGATTAAATCAGTATTATGTTGTCATTGATGTCAACTAGTTTGACATCACTTATCTTGTAAGTTACTATACCGAGACATCTGAAGAAAGGTGAAAGAGATGAAAAATAGAGAAATCTACATGAGGAGAGATGTACATGACAGATGAGGATAAGGAACACATTGAGTAACTTGTTGATGATTCTATGACTTGATGATATTGACCTTATTATGTTGCATTCATCTATGATGAAGTTTAGAGCTGAAAGACACAAAGCAGTGTTGTCGGTAAATGAAGCATTTCTAGTATACACCGATGGAGTGTAGTGTATACCGATTGCAGTATTAACTGAGCAGTGTTCACCAATGCATTTCTTTGTTAACCAATCAAAATAGAATGAATTAAATGATTAGTTTAACCAATAAGATTGATAAGCTGGCAAGAGTATAACATCAAGGTAATAGATAATGTTTGTTACACAGATCGATGACTAATGAAATTCAGGGAAGATCTAACGGAAAAGATTGAAATGTGTTATTGACATAAGTACCAAGAAAGTTTGAAGTGGAAAAATCTATGAATGTGGTTAAGCAACAAAATCTAATGGTGGAGAAGAAAATGATTTACTCATCTATATAAGAGAACATAATTTCTTTATGAAATATGCAGGAAGAAGAAGAAACTACAGGAATATTGTGTGAACAAAGGTTTTCATGCATTCTGATCATACTGGTTAGTAAGAACTGAGCTACAGAACAATTACTGAGCTACAAAGAGCAATTACCGATGGACAGTAAGTTGATACAGTATTGAATCTGAAGTGAAATATTGATCAGAAGGATTTGTATGGACTAAATATTGATATGTAATTTGCAATTGAAGTTGTATTAAGGTAGGTCATTTACTGTTACATATTTAGCCATTGTATATAGTCAAAATCTCTTAACCGAGTAGACTCTGAAAGTCTTATGATGTATCATTCATAGAATGAACATTGTTATCCTGTCAACCCCATAGTGAATGTTGGTTAGATGATAACTTCTAGTCTAAAATCCTCTAACAAGGTCACACCTGACAGTGTGTTTGTAAACCTTTAACAGGGTTGGGTCTTAACCGACCTCACTTCAGAAGAGTGAACAATTTTGGGTTGCCAGTCCCAGGTGGTTTTTCCCTTTACAGGGTTTCCATGTTAAATCTATTGTGTTATGTGTTGATTGTGATATTTGTTTGTTATCATTCTTTTCATGTTACATGTTAGATTTGATCGGTAACTATTATAGTATTTGACTGGTAATTGGTAAAAGCTCAGACAGTGAAAGTTTTATTGTTTACCAATGAGCGGAAATTGAAGAAATAGTTTTGAATTATACATTTTGTTTTGGGACATTGGATAACTGATTCACCCCCCCCTCAGTTATTCTAACAATTGGTATCAGAGCAGTGGTTGCTTGGAACAGAGTTTTAAGGACTTAAGCATAAAGGTCTCAAGATGTATAAGAGGGAAGTACTGAAACTGAACAAAGAAAACTTTGTAGTATGGCAAAGTAGAATGAAGCTGCACATATCTGGAATTGGGAACTCTACACTAGATCTGATGGAGAATGGCTACATACAATCACCCACTGGTCCCTTAACACTTGATCAATTGAAGGACAAGCATGAACACAATGTTACTATGATGGAACTTGCTGCTGCCTGTACCGATGCTGAATTTGAAGATATCAAGACATGCATGACTGCCAAAGGAATGTGGGATAAATTAACACAAATATACAGTGGAGATCTGAATGTCAAAAGTGCCCGAGCTAAAAGTCTGAGAGGCAGATTTGATGATATGAGAATGAAAGAAGGTGAGAACATTGTCCAATATTCAAATAGACTCAAAGAGGTGGTACATGCTATTGGAGCATCTGATGGAGTAATTGATGATGAAATAGTGATAAGTAAGATTCTTAGAACTTTGCTACCAGTTTATGCAATCAGGATTTCTGCAATTCATGAAACAAGAGCTACATCCAACCTTACTCTTGACACTTTGATTGGTAAACTTACAACCTTTGAATTAAAAAAATTTGATAACAGTGTTGTTCCTTTTGTTGAATCCACTTTCATGTCTTCTTTGAAGATTGGAAAGTCTAGTAGGAATAGTAAGAATTGTGATAGTGATGACAATACCGATGATGAACTTGATGAGCTTGAAGCACTTATGGCTAGAAGATTGCCCAAAGGAAAAGGAAGGTATAGAGGTAAGCTACCTTTAGCATGCTTTAATTGTAAAGAAGTCGGTCACATCAATGCTAGATGTCCATAGAAGAAAGATGATGATAGATCCAAAGACCGATCTGAAGGAAGCTATGGGAGAAGAGTCAACAGAGGCTATCAACACACCAATAGAGACAACCAAGATGAAAAAGGCAAAAAGGTATGTTACATAGCCGAAGATATTGAAACTAAATTTGATTCTGATGATGATATAGAAGTTGTATTTGTTGCTATGAAAGATGACTCAGAGGAGGAAGAGAAACATGAAGAGACAACACTGATCTCTAAAGTAAGCAAAAATGATACATGGATCATAGAAAATGGCTGTACACATCATATGACCGGTGATGTATAGAAGTTTGATCATCATGTTGAATCTAATGGAGGATCCGTGAGAATGGGAAATGATGCACCTTGTATGGTAAGAGGTAAAGGATCACTGATGATCAATGATAGACTACAATGTGAAAATGCATACTAGGTACATGGATTGAACTATAATCTATTAAGTGTGGCTCATTTGAACAATTTAGGCCACCAATTGGCTGTTGAGAGCAAAAAGGTGAAGATCTATGATGATGGAGGAAGACTTGTTAGAACTGGTACATAATCCAGAGGTAATCTATTCTATCTTGATATGGATCAATCTTCTTTTTTGTTAATAAAGGATGAAGATGCTTGGTTGTGGCATAGAAGGTTATGCCATGTGAATTTTGACAACATAATCAAGATTAGTAGAAAGAAAAGAGTTAGAGGATTGCCTAACTTGATAAAACCTGATCATGCCATGTGCCATGAATGTCAGAATGGTAAGATGACTAAGTCTAGTTTTAAAAGAAAAGACTATTCAACAAATAAGATACTTGAGTTGGTTCATACCGATCTATGTGGTCCTATGAGAACTCAGAGCTATTCTAGCAATATATATTTTATTCTTTTTGTTGATGATTATACTAGACTGATGACTGTTATGTTCCTGAAAGAGAAATCTAAAGCTTTCAAAATGTTTAAGTGGTACAAAGCTAAGGTAGAGAAAGAAATTGGAAAGGAAATACAATGCTTAAGATCTGATAGAGGAGGTGAATTTATCTTTGATAAATTTACTAATTTTTGTAATGAGCATGGAATCAAAAGACAAGTATCTGCACCGAGGACACCTCAGCAAAATGGCATTGCTGAAAGGAGGAACATGTCTATAATTGACCATGCTAGAACATTGAGGATACAGAAGAATGTTTCTCAGACATATTGGAGGGAAGCTGTTAGTACAGCTGTGTATGTTCTTAACCGAGTACAACTAAAGAAGGACTCCAATCGAACATCTTATGAACTATGGTTTGGACAAAAACCTACTGTAAGTTATTTCAAAATTTTGGAAGTAAATGCTTTATTTTGAAAGATGAGAGAAATGGAAAATTTGATTCTAAAGGAGATGAAGGAATATTTCTGGGATATTCCACTACAAGTAAAGCATATAAATGTTTGAATAAGGCTACAAATAAGATAGTTGAAAGTACTAATGTTTGTGATGATGATTTTGATGACAAGTACATAGAGGAAAGTATAAAGGAACCGGAAGACTACGGTAGATTCACTTACATTGAACATCCAGAGTATCTACCAACACTGTAAACTGTGACAACTAGTTAGCAGGGAAATAATGCAGGACAACAGGCAACACAAACTGAGGAACAAGATGGAGCTACTGAGCAAGGAAATGACCCTAAGTAGGATGAGCAAGAAAGGAGAAATCAAGTTTTGGCTAGTTTTGTCAGAAGACATCATCTTGAAACACAAATCATTGGAGACAGACATGCTAGAATGCAAACTAGAAGCAAAACAAGACAAGGTACATGTCTAATTTGTGAATTTGAACCTAAAACTATGAAAGTTGCATTAGAGAATGAAGATTGAGTTAATGCAATGAAGGAGGAAATAGAGAAAATAGAGAAGAACAAAACCTGGTCCTTAGTACCCTGACCAAAAGATAAGAATGTTATTGGTACTAAGTGGATACACAGGAATAAATTGATTGAAAATGGTGAAGTCACAAGAAATAAAGCTAGATTGGTATGCAAGGGATATGCATAGGAAGAAGGCATTGACTATGGTGAAACATTTGCACCTATTGCTAGATTAGAAGGAGTTAGAATGCTACTTGCATATGCTACACACAAGAAATTCAAAGCCTATCAAATGGATGTGAAGTCAACATTTTTGAATGGTATACTTGAATAAGAGGTCTACATCGAACAACCTGAAGGATTTGTTGATCCCGACAATAAAGACATGGTATGTAGATTACATAAAGCTTTATATGGATTGAAGCAAGCACTGAGAGCATGGTATGAAAGGCTTCATACTTACTTGTTAAGTATTGGATTTGTTAGAACAAGTGAAAACAACAATCTGTATGTGAAAGGGGATACTGATGATACTATTATCATTGCTGAAATATTTGTTGATGATATTATCTTTGGAGGCTCAGATCTTGTTTGCAAGGCATTTGCTGATGAAATGTAAAAGGAATTTGAAATGTCTATGTTCAAAGAGATTAAGTTCTTTCTTGGACTACAAGTGATTCAGCAGAGTGATGGAATATTCATCACACAATCTAAATACATAAAGGAAGTATTGAAGACATTTGGCATGGAAGATACTAAACCTGTGGGAACACCAATGGCTACTGGATGAAAATTGACAAAGGAGGATGAAACTACAGAGGTAAATCAGACACTTTACCAATCCATGATTGGTAAATTAATGTACGTAGTTCATAGTAGACCAGATATAGCACATGTTGTGGGAATTGTTGCAAGATTTTTTGTTAATCCTAGAGAATCACACATGATAGCTACAAAAAGGATCTTAAGATACTTAAAGAAAATAGAGAATTATGGATTATGGTATCCTAAGGAAGGAAAGTTTGAACTAAAATTTTACACCGATGTTGATTGGGCTGGAAATGTGGATGATAGAAAAAGCACCACCAGAGGAGCATTTTTCTTTGGTGAAAGACTTGTAACCTAGAAAAGTAAAAAGTAGGCTTGTATTTCTCAGTCTACAGCTAAAGCAGAGTATGTTGCTACTGCTACTAACTATTCAAACATTTCATATATCAAACAAGTGTTGGAAGGAATGAATGAGGTAATCACTGACCCGATGATTATATATTGTGACAACACTAGTGCTATTAATATTTCAAAGAATCTTGTGATGCACTCTAAGACAAAGAATATATCTATTAAGTATCATTACTTAAGAGAACAAGTGCAAGAGAAGCAAGTGAAGTTAGAATTTGTTACATCTAAAGAACAACTTGTAGATATTTTAACAAAACCCCTACCAAAGGACACATTTGAATACTTGAGGACTATACTTGGGGTCCGTCCCCTGTCTATCGGTCACTAATGTGATCTAGTTGTTGCATCAACCTACTTATATCAGAAGATCATTCATGTTGATGTAGCATAATTCACACTTTGAATCATGTTCAATGTTGTGATTAAGTTTGAAAACTTGAACTGATTGGAATATCTGTATTCAGAGATACAGAGGAAGATAGAATTGTTTGTTTATTTGTTTCTTTGGCATTGCTATCAAAGGGAGAGATAAATAATATGAAAAGGAACAAGCTATGAAAAGGATCAAGCATTGATGAGAATTATCTAAGGGAGAGACAATCTGAATGAGACAGAGTATTGAAGATCAGTTACAGAGAACATAAGCAAGAACAGGAGAACTAAAAAGATCACAGCTATAGAATGGTAAAGCTATATTATTTAATGCTAGTTTAGTAATTTAGTGATTAAACATATTAAGTCTATTTGAATTACAAAATTTTTTCACAAAGTTGTAGAATATATGTTTGGTATGTGTATGGTACATTTCATATTACTTGAGTTGCCATCAATGCCAAAGGGAGAGATTGTTGAACTACAACTGATTTGGAATCTAATTGAAGAATCTGTGATTACAAGATCATTGAGGAGTTTCTGATTAGATATGTAATATGATTAAATCAGTATTATGTTGTCATTGATGTCAACTAGTTTGACATCACTTATCTTGTAAGTTACTATACCGAGACATCTGAAGAAAGGTGAAAGAGATGAAGAATAGAGAAATCTACATGAGGAGAGATGTACATGACAAATGAGGATAAGGAACACATTGAGTAACTTGTTGATGAGTCTATGACTTGATGATATTGACCTTATTATGTTGCATTCATCTATGATGAAGTATAGAGCTAAAAGACAAAGCAGTGTTGTCGGTAAATGAAGCATTTCTAGTATACACCGACGGAGTGTAGTGTATACCGATCACAGTATTAATCGAGAAGTGTTCACCAACGCATTTCTTTGTTAACTGAGTGAAATAGAATGAATTAAATGATTATTTTAACTAATAAGATTGATGAGCTAGCAAGAGTATAACATCGAGGTAACAGATAATGTTTGTTACACAGATCGACGACTGACAAAATTCAGGGAAGATCTGTTAGGAAATCAGATCTTTGGGAATTTATTATATCACTGTTAAGTAACTATTCTGATATATAATAATATTGTGATGATTTTATAAATATTATAATGAATATATATAATGTTGTGATCACAGGTGAAGGAGACAATGTACACTGTGATTGATTGCTCAACCCTGCGATCACAACATGTATATATATATATATATATATATATATATATATATATATATATATATATATATATATATATATATATATATATATATATGCATGTGACTGATTATCTAGCAACCATCATGCCTTTTCAAAAGTAAACAATCATGTCCATTCACTGTTTGTATTAATGTTAGCGACTGTTATCAACAATCGCTAACACTAATACAAACAACAGTTTGTATTTAGTGCCGTCGGCTGTTGATAATAGTCGAGTATGATTTTGTTTACTTATATTAACTCAACAGTTGATACTTAGCATTCGTATGTTAATCGAACATAGTTCAATTAATACCATTGTGACTTTGGTATATATATATTACTTATGTTATTATTATTATTATATCTCATCAATATAATAATAATAATAAGATAGTAATATAATCACAACTCTTCTTAATAATCATTTGTATACCATGATATATATATATATATATATATATATATATATATAATACGAATGAAGCTATACCTTAACAAGATCTAACGGGAAAAGATTGAAACATGTTATTGACACAAGTACCGAGAAAGTTTGAAGTGGAAAAATCTATGAATGTGGTTAAGCGGCAAAATCTGATGGTGGAGAAGAAAATGATTTACTCATCTATATAAGAGAAGATAATTTCTTTATGAAAGATGCAGGAAGAAGAAGAAACTATAGGAATATCATGTGAACAAAGGTTTTCATGCATTTTGATCACATAGGTTAGTAAGAACTGAGCTACAAAATAATTACCGAGCTACAGAGAGCAATTACCGACATACAATAAGTTGATATAGTATTGAATCTGAAGTGAAATATTGATCAGAAGGATTTGTATGGACTAAATATTGATCTGTAATCTATAATTGAATTTGTATTAAGGCAGGTCATTTATTGTTACATATTTAACCATTGTATACAGTCAAAATCTCTTAATCGAGTAGAATCTGAAAGTCTTATGATGTATCATTCATAGAATGAACATTGTTATCCTGTCAACCCCATAGTGAATGTTGGTTGGTTGATAACTTCTAATTTAAAATCCTCTAACAAGGTCACACCTGATAGTGTGTTTGTAAACCTTTAACAGGGTTGGGTCTTGACCGACCTCACTTCAAAAGAGTGAACAATTTTGGGTTGTCGGTCCCAGGTGGTTTTTCCCTTTATAGGGTTTCCACGTTAAATCTATTGTGTTATGTGTTGATTGTGATATTTGTTTGTTATCATTCTTTGCAAGTTACATGTTAGATTTGATTGGTAACTGTTATAGTATTTGATTGGTAATCGGTAAAAGCTCAGACAGTGAAAGTTTTATTGTTTACCGACGAGCAAAAATTGAAGAAATATTTTTGAATTATACATTTTGTTTTGGGACACTGGATAACTGATTCACCCCCCCTCTTAGTTATTCTAATAGCAAAGGTAGTTGCATATTTTATCATATCATTTCATTGTTACATTCTAACCATTGTAGCAGAAAATATCTTAACCGAGTGGATTTAATAGTCCTAATTTTTAAATCCTTTAAATAAGGTGGCAGTCTAAAAAATATTCTAAAGCCCTCTAATAAGGCCACTCATTATAGGGTGAAAGATCTAGTTGATCTTTGGTGAAAATCCCCTAATAGGGTCACATCTAGCAAATGTATTTGTAATCTTTAACATGATTGTCTTTTAACTGATCTCACTTTAGAAGAGTGAATTATTTTGTGGGTGATAATTCCCATAGTGGTTTTCCCCAAATTGGGTTTCCATGTTAAATACTGGTGTTAATGTGTGATTGAATGTTTTGCATGTTGTTTACTGATTTTCTGATGAATACTGCTATGGTCGGTTAAATGTTTATATCTGATTTCTTAGACTATCTATCGAGAAGATTTTAAGGTTGAAAATTGTAAAGAGACATAAGACAATTGATTCACCCCCCCTCTTAGTTATCCAACAAATGCAAGTAGTTAAAATTGTATTTGTAAATTTAACCAATTCTATACTTCACTAAAAATGTCTAACAAATGTTAAGTAGATAGAATTTTAGCTTACACTTATTTCCTTTCCTCATTGGCCAGAATAAATAGAGACCATATCCTCTAAGAGAGTACCTAATATAGTTTTTATGTATAATTGTACTATATAAAACATCCACAAATCTATTAAAGCATGAGTTTTATTTAAAGTATAAGTTTATTTCCTACAGTCTAACAAGTTATATAGCTTGCATATACTTGCAATATTTTATATAGGAGGTACTTGTATTTTGTATATATATTTTGATGTTTGATTTTTTTTATTCTATAAGAAAACAATTTGATCAATATCCCCTAGTTCTAGATTAAGAGAGGCATTCTCCATGCTTTTGCACAATTGTAGTTTCCTATATAAAGTTACAATTACTTTGGTAAACTCAAGCAATTGGACTATTTATTGAAAATATCTAATGGATTTGAGGTACATGGAATATGAGCTTACAATATTTGTGCTTCATTGGTTAGAATCTCCATTGTGTAGTTTGTGTGACATGTACTATCTAATTTTGTGTTTCCTCAATTGTCCTGTATCAACCCAAGACAACCATAAAAAAATATATAAGAAATTTGAATAAATGACATCATTATGAGTAGGAAAAAAATCCTTTTTCATCTATTAATTGATTCGTGTATGCTATTTTTTTTACCCTACAATTATAAGATTAAAGCTCACCCTGTTTCAGTGTCTGTTATGCATGAAGTATGGTTTTGATAGTTTGGGAAAGCGAGTTGTTTTCAAGACATTTGCTTGTATAAACACAAGAACACCATAGAAAATCATAAAAAAAATTAGAAAAAAATGACTATGACATGAAGAGGAAAGAATAATTACAATAGACCCAATACATAAACATCAAATTTAAACCTATGTATTTAAAGTAACAAAACATACAAGAAAATTGAACAATTAAACTTGAATTGGTCTCCATAAAAAATTATCAAAACTCTCAAGAAATTTGGATACATACTATTTATATGCTTGAAATCAACTCTTAATTTAGGCCCAATACAAGTACAAGCTAAACCAAAAGAGTGTCCTACACAAAAATCAATATTCAAATTGGGTGCATTTCAAAGCCAATTTTTCTAATAAAAAATTATGTGTATAATTGCCACACGGGTATGTAAATATATTATGAGAGTAACCCACTTTGTCAACTATGTTAGGAATTATAACAATTATAATTCTCCCAATACCTATCTATGGTCATAAATTTATTCACAATAACTTGATATAATTGCCACTTGACTATGTTTTTTTTTTATAATAAAAGGTGGGATTACCACTTAATATAGCCACTTGACTATGCTAATAAATTATGAATTATTTTTAACTCAAAACAAAAAAAACATTAAAGCCTAATATCAAGAAAAATTTACTCAAAGAGCTTACTTGTTCCTTTAAAGAAATACTCACACTGTAATATTTCCCCAAATGAAATGCTCAAACACTAATATCTCTACAAAAATTTCAAAAATCAAATAGGTTTTGTGATAGATCATGAACATTGTACAAGAAAGTGAATAGTTAATGCTAATAATATGAAATTGAGTAGTTATCTTACCTTTATTAGCTTTGAAATCTTGATGCAGGATGATTTAGATAGTGCTAGCAATAATACATGCAATGAGCTTGTTTGTCAACTATGCTAGGAACCCTAAAAATTATAATTATAATTAAAATGCTCACAATATAGGTCTATATATGATCATAACTTTGTTCACAAGAATAAGATACAACTTCTAGTTGGGCATCCCAATATATTATTAATTATTCATAACTCAAAACATATAACACATTAGAGCCTCAAATGAATACAAATTTACTAAAAGGGCTTAATATTGTCTTCAAAAGAAACATTCACTCTCCATAATTCCCCCAAAAAAACACTCCCACTCTAATTTCTATATAATTATTTTGAAAAATAAAATTATTTTTACAACATAACATCTAAAGTTTACATGAAATTGAATAGTTAATGCTAACACTGGTAAATTGAATAGTTAGAGCTTGCCTTTACCAACTTTGAAATTTGAATGGAGGATGATTTAGACAATAGTAGAAATGATATAATACAATAATCTTGTTTTTCAACTATGTCGAGAATACTAGCAATGAAAATTGTCCCAACACCCATATACGGTCATAGGTTTCTTCACAAGAATAACACATAATACAAGAAACTAAATAGTTAATGGTAACACCACACAATTTATTTGTTAGGTTACCTTTTCTATCTTTAAAATATGGATGTATGATGATTTGGATAGTGGTACAAACAAGTCATAGTATAAGTCTATTTGTCAACTATGTTAGGAATCCTAACAATTATAATTCTACTAGCACCTATAAATGGTCATAACTCTCTTGACAAGAATAACACATAATTTCCACTAGGGTATGTAAATGTACTATGAATTATTCATAATTGAAAATATAGAATATATTAAACCCTAATATCAATACAAATCAAAGCCTGATTGAATTATTATCTTACCTTTATTAGCTTTCAAATATAAATGGATGATGATATGGATAGTTGTAGAAATAAGAGATACAATCACTCTCTTTGTCAACTATGTCAAGAATACTAACAATTATAATTTTTTGAGTACCTATATATGGTCATAACTTTCTTCACAAGAACAACACATAATTGGCACTTGGGCATGCAAACATATTATGAACAACTCTACATTAAATTGAATAGTTAACAATAACACTAGGAAATTAAGTACTTATCTTACCTTTACTAGCTTAGAAGTTTGGATGTAGAATGATTTGGCTAGTGGTAGAAATGAATGCTCTACACTAATTTCTCTACAATAATTTTAAAAAATCAAATGAAACCTACACCAGATCATCCAAACTGTACAAGAAATTGAATAGCTATCACTCACAACACAAAATTAAATAGTTACCTTACCTTAATTGGATTTGAAATTTGGAGCAACCATTTTTAAAGAGTATGGATAAACCTAAAATATGGAAAACCCTAAATGATTTGAATATGGTACTTTAAGCCAATTATTGTGCACAAAAAGAGTACACACGATCCAAAGATTTGAGAATAAACAAATTATCTATTCTAAGTTGGTAATTGTTGGCTCTATAAGACTATCTAGGAATGCATTGAAAAGAAATTCATTCAATGTTAACAAACGACCAAGACATTTGCATACGCACTCTTTCTCTGCATAAAAATAAATGTCGATAAAAAATTGATACAACTAGAAGGAAAACCAAAAGAATGTCCTAAAAACAATTTGACATTCAAACTCTTGATATTTACTAGACAAGTTTTGTTCTACTCACCAAATGATATAAACACAAAAGAAAATAAAAAGAAAGAAAATAATAATAAAACAAACTATAGAACTATTCCTTATATTAGGCATTGTGAACTTTGTAGCATAACCAAAAACATCAACTATAACATAATTTACTAGGATTCCCTCAAATGAAGTGTTCTACCATTGATATAGTCAGTCCCAACTAATATTTATGTAGATAAGGAGTACAACAAACCGAAAGAATGCCCCACAAAAAAATGTATGTATTAAATTGCTATTTTTCTCCAAACTTCTCCTTGAATCCATAAGAAAATGGTTTAGCATGCATTAAATTCTCTAGATAATTTATTATTAATGTCAACACATTTTACATATCCCAAGAATTAAACTATGTCGGTTGGGATTCTCAATTCCTTCACAAATTGTAAATTACTGACACTTGGTCAATACTATGTTCATCTACTCAGTCATCATTGGATATCTCAGCCATTGCTAAAAACTGTTCTACTCAGAAAAAAACTATGTGCACTTGGTTAATTATCTGATACTCAACAATTATTGATGCTCTATCGACACTAACTTTTCTCAATTTATACTAGTGCTCGGTCGACACTAGCATCACTCAGCTTAAACTGGATTTCTTCTCTTTTGCTCGGTTAAGCCTATGCTTCAAATCTATTGACTTCTTCACTTAGTTTTAAAGATAAACAACACATTACCTTTTCAATGTGCCAACTAATCAAGTACCCACTGAAGCATCACATAACTCAACCTTTCCTTAGGTCCTCTTGTTATCTCCTCTTTTCAAATCCTTTGCATCAATCAAAAGATATGGTACTCTACTAGATAGAAAATATCTTACCAGTTAAGGTTTGACATCAATGACAATATAAAAATTGCTTCAATTGTAGTTTCCAACTAAACAAATTACTAGGATTCTCCCAAATGCAACGAAAGAGTACGTACAAAATAAGGATTTGAGAACAACTTATGGATCCTATGAAATAACAACACATGATTTCTTTGATTTAGAATTTATAGAAACTAAAGACAAAGATTCATATTACAAAAGTATTGAATGAAATAGTAAATCTCTACACATTACCTTTATGAAAAATGACAATTGTGAAATTGGCAAAATCCAATTGTCAAGCTTCAACTACGATGATAGAAAGCTATAAAATATTAATAAAAATTACAATAAAGATAAATGACAATTGTAAAATTTGGAGAAATCCAGTTGTCAAACTTTAACTACAATGATAAGAAAAAAAATACACAGAAATATTCACAACGCAAATTAACAATACCTATTGACAAGAAACCTAAACAGTGCTTCCAGTTTTATGAGAAACTAAATATGTGGATGGGAGAATCTAAGCTTTGAGTGAAAATATAGCCACCTTGAGCTTCAAGTGCAGTGATAAGAAAAACAACATAGAGAAATATTCACAACATAAATTAATAATAGATGTTGATAAGAAACCTAAATAGTGCTTCCAATATTTCTTAGAAACCAAATGCATGGATGAGAGAATCAAAGATTGAAATGAATTAATGAATTTTCCTTTTTTAAAATGGTATAGATGTGATATGATTAGACTCCACATCATTGAACTAAATGTACTATATCTAGCCCATCAATCATTGTGAAAAACTAGCAGTAAAAATTGCTAGTTTCCAACATACTAACACACTACACAAATGTACAATATCCAACCTGTTAATCATTCTAAACCCCAACATCAAAAATTTATTAGTTTCTGGCATATTGATACTTTGACACTTAAAAAATCCCTTATAAATAGCCCATTGACAAAAAAACTAAAAGCCTAAATCCTTCAACAAGAACCAACGTACTCAAAAAATATTATTTGAACCTTTTTCTATGTGAATTCACAAATAAATCCAAGTGCATTTCCCATAGAATTTTTAAGAAATTTTTTCATTACAAGTACATTGGAAGTTCAAAATGACAATCAACATAAAATTTAACATCACAACATTCAATAGAATGTTCACAAGGTACTTCTTGCATCATAACATTACATGGTTCAAATAAAAAAAATTGTAAACAAATTTATGATTACTTGTAGCCATACAAACACAAATAACTATAACACAAGTGCCATAGAGCTTATTTCAAAGCATCTCTACTTACACAAATATACTCTCTAAAATCATAAAAATATATTTACCAATTTTGACAACATCTCAAACAAATACTATCTAAAATACTCTTTACAAAAAAATAAAACAACATAATCAATGCATTTAGAAACATTTTCAGTGAAAAATAGATGGCCCCATTTCATCACTAGATATCTCGGTCATCGCTAAAAACTGTTCTACTCGGAAAACATTGTCCATGTTTAGTTAATTATTTGATACTCGACAATTACTGATACTCGGTCAACACTAAATTTTCTAAGGTTATACTGGCACTCAGTCGACACTAGCATCACTCAGGTTAAACTAAATTTCTTTTCTTTTGATCAGATAAGCCTATGCTTCAAATCTATTAACTTCTTCACTTCATGTTAAAGATAAACAACACATTACCTTGTCAATGTGCCAACTAATCAAGCACCCATTGAAGTATCACATAACTCAACCTTTCCTTTGGTCCTCTTATTATCTCCTCTTTTCAAATCCTCTTCATCAATCAAAAGATATGGTACTCTACTAGATAACAACTATCTTACTAGTTAAGGTTTGACATCAATGACAATATAACAATTATTTCAATTGTAGTTTCCAACAATCTCCCTCTTTGGAATTGATGGAAACACCACATGCTCTACCATACAATCTAAAAGAGTTTGTTCAATAGTTTATCAAATCTTTCTCAATCACTCCCTCTTTGCTTAGGATCACTTTTTATTTTCTCTTAGGTTTACTAAATATCTCTCTTTGACAAGAATGCCAAAGACATTCATCTTCACCATGTAGTTATCCTCATGCCTGTTCTCTGAATTTTATTAGTCCCTTTGTCATATTGCTTATGACTGATCATCATCTTTTTCTTTACTTTTCACAACTCTAGGAAACTCCTAAAGTGTGACCTCCTTTGCATCAATTTTTTAGATATTTTGATTTATACCATTTGATGCAATGCTCGTATATGTTACTAGGTAGCTTCATTTAGGGGAATCACCCCTAATTTACCTCTAAGGTATTCACGAGCATCTTTAGGTTTGTGAATATATCTGCTAACTGTTCCTTTGTATTCCATACTCTAATCTCACTTCTTTTGTCTTGAACTAGCTCTCTCAAGTAATGATACTTGATTGCAATATGTTTAGTCTTATTGTGCATTACATGATTATTTGATATATTAATAGCACTTGTGTTATCATAGAAAATAAAAATTGGCTCAGTGATTTTCTCCTTCATACCTTTTAACAATTTCTTAATCCATACTAAATTTAAACATTTCACTGCTATTGCTACATATTCAGCTTCTGCTGTAGATTGGGATATGTAGTTCTATTTCTTGCTTGTCAAAAAGACTAATCTCTTTCCTGGAAAGAATTCGCCACCACTTGTACTTTTTCTGTCATCCACATTTCCTACCCAATCTACATCAGTGTAAACTTTTAGTTCAAACTTGTCATTCTTCTTGTAATACAATCCATAGTCCTCTATTCCTTTTAGATATCTCAATATCCTTTTCACTGCCATCATGTGATTCTCCTTAGGATTTGAAGAAAATATTACAAAAATCCCAACTGCTAAGGCAATATCTGGTCTTCTATGGACAACATATTATAGCTTTCCATTCATAGACCTATACAAGGTTTGATTTACTTCAGTTGTATCATTAGTTTTTGATAGTTCTTGTCAAGTAGCCATGGGTGTACTTACTGGTAATATAGATACCTTTCTTCATCTGATAAACTTGCAAACCAACAAAGAATTTGATCTTACCAAACATAGACATTTCAAATTCAGTTAGCATTTCATTAGATAATGTTTGACATAGGGCATCTTGTCCTCCAAATATAATATCATCAGCAAAGATTTCAGCTAACAATATCCCTTTATCTTTTTCAGTCTTCAAATACAGATTACTATTGTCATTTGTCCTTACAAATCCAATCTTTATCAAATAATTGTGCAATCTCTCATACCATGCTCTGGGGGCTTGTTTCAATCCATATAGTGCCTTCTGTAGTTTACAAACCATGATCCTTTTGCTTGGGTCAACAAATACTTCTAGCTATTCAATGTATACTTCTTCTTCCAATATTCCAATTAGAAATGCATATTTGACATCCATTTGATATACTTTGAATCTTTTAAAAGCTACATATGCAAGTAGAGTTCTTACTCCTTCCAATCTTGCAACTGGGGAAAATGTCTCCCCATAGTCAATGCCTCCTTCCTATGCATATCCCTTGCATACCAGTCTATCTTTGTTCCTAGTGACTTCTCCATGTTCATTTAGCTTATTTCTGAACACCCACTTTGTTCCAATAACATTCTTGTCTTTTGGTCTCGGTACTAGTGTCTAGGTTTTTTTTCTTTTCTATTAGTTCTATTTCTTCATTCATGGATTGAATCTAATCTTCATTCTCTAAAGCATCTTTTACTTTCTTAGGCTCAAATTCACATAACAATCATGTTTAATCTTTCAAATTACTTCATTTCATGACTCCATATTCTTTATCTCAAATGATTTGTTCAGGATTATGATGTCTTCTCACATACTGTGCTAATGTAGGCTCAGATTTCCTTTCTACTTGTTCTTGATCTTTAGGTTCATCTAGTAGATTCTCTGCCTCCTCTTCAAATTGCTCAGCAACATCCTCTTGATGCTCGACATTTTCTTGCTGTGACTCGACAGGTTCATGTTGTTGTTCAACATCTTTATTTTCTGGTTCAGGTATATTACTAGCCTCTCCTTCTTCCATATATACAAAAGATCTGTAACCTTTAGGTTCTTTCTTGCACTCAACTTTATTCTTTTCTACATATTCATCCACTCTAACATTTGTACTTTCCACAACTTTGTTAGTGTTATAATTCAAACACTTGTAAGCTTTGCACTCTTAGTGGAATATCATAAGAATATGCCTTCATCACTTTTAGCATCAATTTTTCCATTCCTATTATCCTTCAGTATATAACATTTAATTCCAAATACTTTAAAGTATTTCACATTAGGTGCATAACCATGCCATAATTCAAAATGTGTAGCATTTTTACCTTTCTTGATTTGTACTCGGTTAAAGGTATAAATAGATGTACTTATAGCTTCTCTTCAGTATTTTTGTGCAACATTCTTCTCTATCATTAGTGTTCTAGAACAATCCATATTTGATCTATTTCTTAGCTTTTATATACCATTATGTGGCAATGTCCTTGGTATAGACATTTGTCTCGTTATTCCTCTATCATTATAGAATATATTGAACTCATTTGTTATGAACTCTCCTCCTTTGTCAGATCTCAAACATTTCAATCTTTTATCTATTTCTTTCTCAAATTTTGCTAAATACCACTTAAATAACTGAAAGACATCAAATTTCTCTTTCAAAAACATCACAGTCATCATTCTAGAATAGTCATCAACAAACAGAATGAAATATTTATCACCACAATAACTTTGTACACCAATAGGTCCACAAAGGTCAGTATGAACCAATTCTAAAATATTATCAGAAGTATATGTCTTGCTCTTGAAACTAGACTTTATCATTTTTCCCAATTGACATTGAATACACATCACATTATTAGGTTTCTTCAATCTTGGTAATCCTATAACTTTCTTCATCTTAATAATATTTACCAAATTGTCAAAGTTCACATGAAACAACCTCTTATGCCATAACCATACATCATCAAATTGTGAAAACAAACATGTTTCCTCAAATAGGTCTAGATAGAACAAATTACCTCTTGTTTATTCTCCACTTCCAATTAGTTCACTAGTGGCATCAAATATTTTAGCCTTCTTGTGATGAAACTCAACACGGTAACCAGTACTATTCAACTATGCAACACTCCACAAATTATAGTTAATACCTTCAACCCAATAAGAATTATCACATATGATCTTATCAATTAATCTTATTGATCATTTTCCTTTCACATGACATGGTGCATCATTACCAAACTTCACACTCCTACCTTTTTAATGTTTTAGGATTTCAAACTTACTTCTATCACTAGTCATTTGATGTGAGAAACCACTATCAATAATCCATTTATCACCTTTACTCACATATGAAATAAGTGTAGTTTTATCATCTTCATTAGAATTATCTTTCATAGAAACATAAACAACTTCTATATCATAATCATCAGATTCACTGATTTCACTATCAGTTTCTTCTTCAACAATATAACAAGATTTCTTACCATTGTCTTTGTAGTCTTTTTACCTTCTATGATCTCTGTCATTTCTTTTGTCTTTATATGTGCTTTCCCTTCTTTTATCCTTGTCATTTTTGTCAAGGCATCTTGCTGCAATATGACCAACTTTGTTACATGAAAAATAGATTATAGGAATTTTACCTTTGAATTTTCCTTTTCCTCTTGGTAGCCTTCTAGCCATAAGTGCCTCAAGATCATCTAGATCATCATCAGAAGTATCACTATCAATATCACTGTTACTGTCACTGTTCACACATCTTTCTTTTCCTTTCTTAGACTTATGAAGAACCATCTGAGACTTGAAAGTGGATTCAATGTTGTGACTAGTGAAATTATCAAAATTAGACAACTCAAAATCAATAAGCCTACCAACAAGACCTTCCAAAGTTAGGACATTACTAGGGGTACATCTTGATTCTTGTATTACATAAACTCTAATAGCATAGATAGGAAGTAGGGTTCTCAACACTTTACTAATAATAGTTTTATCATCAATGTTTTCATTAGCTCCTCTAATAGCATTTACTACCTCTTTAACTCTGCCACAATATTGAATAATGTTTTCACCTTCTAGCATTTTTATTTCATTAAACTTACCTCTCAAGCTTTCAAATTTGGCTCTCATCACATTTTTGTCCCCACCATAGATAGATGCTAGTGTGTCCCACATTTTCTTTGCATTAGTACAGTCCTTGATGTCTTCAAATTCATGGTAGCTTAGGGCTAATGTAATCTCCAACATTCCCTGATTGTGTTCTTATTTTTCTTTCATCTCCTCAGCTGTCATAGGTACAACATATGGTACATAATCATTTTCCACATAGTATTTCACTGAATCACCAATACCAGCTAAGTGCAATTTCATCAAGCTCTGCCATGCAAGGAAGTTCTCCTTGTTTAGCTTTGGTACCTCTTTTTTGTACATCTTGATCATTAGCTTCAAGTACCTTTAAAATTTCTCCTTACAAGCACCAAAAACTCTGATACCAATTGTTAGAATGATTTTAGAATAATTGAGAGGGGGCTGAATCAATTATCCTTAGGTCCAGATGTAGCAACATAACTTTTAGACTCTTCAATAAACTTAGATCTAATCATCAATTCACTCAGTTTGTATAGAATATATTAGCAACATAAAACTTGTAGTCCACTGTCCAAAAGTAATCAACTTGTAGAATATGAAACTTTCAACAACATAACACATCAAATAACATTCACACAAGTATAACACCAGGATTTAACGTGGAAACCCAATATGGAAAAAACCACAAGTAACATGCTACTAAATTTTCACTCTTCTGAAGGGAGCTTTGTGAGAAGCCAACCATGTTAAAGGTTTACAATACACACTGTTAGGTGTGACCTTGTTAAAGGATTTAATCATCTTGTTAAGAGTGGCTTGGTTAGAGGGCTTAAGAACACTCTATTAGAATGTCACCTTGAATAAAGGGTTCAAAAAATGACTATTAGGTCAACCTTGATTAAAGGATTTTGACCGATACAATGGTTAGAAAGTAACATAAGGTTCTGATTTGAAATATACAACTCACTTTGTAAATATAGATCAATACACTCATATGTTATTTACTTACTAACCTTCATTACCATCTCCATCTATGATCTTTTGGGAAATCTCTTCAAGCAATCACCTCAACTCTATTCAACTCTTCACAACTCTTCTTAGCCTTTTGCTTAGGTTTGTCAGTCAATAACATCAACCTCTTTCCACACACTTCATAACCTCACAATTAGGTCATCCTTATACCTCCTTGATCAAGTAGATTAATCTTTTGCCCCTAAATCTCTTCTATAGATCTTAGGTTTAGGTCAGATTCATCGAATCCTTCCATCATTTTGTTCTCCTCCTTATCCTTCTAGATGCTTCTCCAAACTTCTCCTTGAATCTATAAGAAAATGGTTTACCATTCATTAAATTCTCTAGATCATTCATTATTAATGTCAACACATTTTACATATCCCAAGAATTCAACTATGTCAGATGGGATTCACAATTGCCTCACAAATTATAAATTACTAATAATCGGTCAATACTGTGCTCATCTACTTGGTCATCACGAGATATCTTGGTCATCACTAAAAACTATTCTACTCGACAAGCATTGCTACACTTAGTTAATTATTTGATACTCGACAATTACTGATGCTCAGTCGACACTAAATTTTCTTGGCTTATATTGGTGCTCGTTCAACACTAGCATCACTCAGCTTAAACTGGATTTCTTCTCTTTTGCTCGATTAAGCTTATGCTTCAAATCTATTGACTTTTTCACTTAGTGTTAAAGATAAACAACACATTACCTTGTCAATGTGCCAACTAATCAAGTACCCATTGAAGTATCACATAACTCAACATTTCCTTAGGTCCTCTTTTTATCTCCTCTTTTCAAATCCTCTTCATCAATGAAAAGATATGGCACTCTACTACATAACAACTATCTTACCAGTTAAGGTTTGACATCAATGACAATATAATAATTGTTTCAATTGTAGTTTCCAACAAAACAAATTACTAGGATTCTCCCAAATGCAAAGAAAGAGTACGTACAAAACAAGGATTTGAGAACAACTTATGGATCCTATGAAATAACAACACATGAGTTATTTGATTTAGAATTTATAGAAACTAAAGACAATGATTCATATTACAAAAGTATTGAATGAAATAGTAAGTATCTACACATTACCTTTATGGAAAATGACAATTGTTAAATTGGCAAAATCCAATCGTCAAGCTTCAACTATGATGATAGAAAGCTATAAAATATTAATAAAAATCACAATAAAGATAAATGACAATTGAGAAATTTGGAGGAATCTAGTTGTCAAGCTTCAACTACAATGATAAGAAAAAATAAATACAAAGAAATATTCACATGGAAAATAACGATACCTATTGACAAGAAACCTGAACAATGCTTCCAGTTTTATGAGAAACTAAATATGTGGATGGGAGAATCGAAGCTTTGAGTGAAAATTCTAGCCACCTTGAGCTTCAAGTGCAATGATAAGAAAAACAACATAGAGAAATATTCACAACATAAATTAATAATAGATATTGATAAGAAACCTAAATAGTGCTTCCAATATTTCTTAGAAACCAAATGCATTGATGAGAGTATCAAAGATTGAAATGAATTAATGAGTTTTCCTTTTTTCAAATGGTATAGATGTGATACAATTAGACTGGATGTCGTTGAACTGAATTTACTATATCTAGCCCATCAATTATTGTGAAAAACTAGCACTAAAAATTGCTAGTTTCCAACATACTAACACACTACACAAATGTACAATATCCAACCTGTTGATCATTCTAAACCCTGACATCAGAAAGTTGTTAGTTTCTGGCATATTGATACTTTGACAGTTTAAAAAGCCCTCATAAATAGCGCATTGACAAAAAAATTAAAAGCCTAAATCCTTCAACAAGAACCAACGTACTCAAAAAATATTATTTGAACCTTTTCTATGTTAATTCACAAATAAATCCAAGTACATTTCCCATAGAATTTTTAAGAAAAAGTTCCATTACAAGTACATTGAAAGCTCAAATGACAATCAACATAAAATTCAACATCACAACATTCAATAGAATGTTCACAAGGTACTTCTTGCATCATAACATTAAATGATTCAAATAAACAAAATTGTAAACAGATTTATGATTACTTGTAGCCATACAAACACAAATAACTGTAACAGAAGTGCCACAGAGCTTCTTTCGAAGCACCTCTACTTACAAATATACTCTCTAAAATCATAAAAATATCTTTACCAATTTTGACAACATCTCAAACAGATACTATCTAAAATAGTCTTTGCAAACAAATAAAACAACATAATCAATGTATTTAGAAACATTTTCGGTGAACAATAGATGGCCCCATTTCATCATACTCGCTCTTATAGATCCACATCTGCACTCAAAAAAAATCAGATATAATACAAAGTGACAATTAAATCAATCATAATAAAAAACAAGAGAAATGGACATCCGCTACCAAGCAATCAATGTGAAAGAAACCTTTTGTTAGGAAAATGGGCATGTCTTACTCGTTGAAATGTGCTGAGGGATGCCAAAATAGACCCTCCAATCCAGACACAATACTTTCTCTCTGGAGGTTCAACTACCTTGATTTTCATACTGCTGGGAGCCAGAGCAGTGATCTCCTTGCTCATTCTATCAGCAATACCAGGGAACATTGTAGACCCACCACTCAGCACAATGTTCCCTTAAAGATCCTTCCTAATATCCACGTCACACTTCATGATAGAGTTAAAGATTGTTTCGTGAATACCAGCAGCTTCTTTCCCAATTAGAGATGGATCAAATAGCACCTCGGGGCATCTGAAACGCTCAGCACCAATTGTAATCATCTGCCCATCAGGAAGTTCGTAACTCTTGTCAATGGAAGAAGTTCCCCGCTTCGCTGGATCCCGCTCATTGTCACGAATCTCCTGCTCATGAATTTCAAGCTCCTTTTTATAGTCAAGAGCCACATAAGCAAGTTTCTCCTTAACATCACGAACAATTTCCCGCTCTGCAGTAGTTGTTAATGAATGTCCTCTCTCAGTGAGAATCCTCATCAATGCATCAGTCAAATCTCGACCAGCAATATTCAACCTAAGAATAGCATGAGGCAGGGCATATCCTTCATAAATTGGCACAGTGTGACTAACACCATCACCAGAATCCAGCACAATGCCTGAAACAAAAAGTGCCATTATAGTCATTGTGATGTTCAATGATATTAGAAAAGCTTAATAGAGTAACTTGAAACTCACCAGTTGTACGACCACTTGCGTACAGAGACAGAACAGCCTGAATGGCAACATACATAGCAGGGACATTAAATGTCTCGAACATTATCTGAGTCATCTTCTCTCTGTTTGCCTTAGGGTTGAACGGGGCTTCAGTAAGAAGTACAGAATGTTCTTCTGGAGCTATTCGAAGCTCATTGTAGAATGTATGATGCCAAATTATTTCCATGTCATCCCAATTGCTGATGATACCATGCTCAATAGGATATTTCAATGTAAGCATACCTCTTTTTGATTGGGCCTCATCACCAACAAAAGCTTCTTTCTGCCCCATACCAACCATAACACCCCTGTGACGGGGTCTACCAACAATACTTGGGAACACTGCCCTTGGAGCATCATCTCCTGCAAATCCAGCCTGAGAAGAAATAATGAAAAAAGTCAAATTTAATCAAATTTATCAGATTTCTACAATCTATTTGAATTTAAAGTTTTAATTTTTAGTTTTATTTGTGTATGTTTTTTAGCATCAATATTTTGGATCACATTCCGTGATCTATCATCAAGATGTAAGAATAAAGAACATGTAGAACATGTAAAAATAATATCACGAAGTGTGATCCAAAATGTTGATGCTAAAAAAATGTACACAACCAAAATCAGAAATTCAAGCTCAACAAACCAATTTAAAAAAAAAATGTAGTAACAATGATTCTAATGCCCAGTCACACGGCAAAACATCAATGTATCACAGAGATTACAGGTCTAACACTCACCTTAACCATTCCAGTTCCATTGTCACAGACAAGAGGCTGAGTATCCTCAACGTAAGCCATCGTTTAGATACCTGAAACCGAACAAATCAGACTGAGTACATCATTTATAGAAAAAGATCAAAACCACACATGCAAATGCAAGCAGAAACAAATAATGAAGCAGGATAAGACAATATGGCAGAAAACAAACATTATGCCGACCATACCCAAATCTAGAGTATCTCCATACTCTATTTGCTTGAACTTAAGAAAACACTCACTCATAAAGATGGGCAGGCGAGGGCCATATATGGACATTTAACTTCAAGCACAGGGATCTGTTTATGACGATCTTTTGAATCAGCTCAACTTAACAGATAGGCATGGCTCTAAAAAATATCATTGCCTCAAAATTGAACTCCCATAAACTACTAAAGATGAAGATGAACTCCCACATTATGCTACGATTCCACCTCTAAGAACAGAAAGATGAAGATGATCTGGACTGATGAACAGACATATGTAGATGATCGGGATTCAGGATGGTTCACAAATTCAATTGATCAACCAAAGCAAGTTATAATGAACACACCACCACTTTCTGTAACGGCTCTGCCGCAGAGGTGAAGCCCAATCTTCTCTCTGCGGTAACCGCTAAACTATTATTATTATTCCCTGACTGTGCTGTGAGGGTTATTCTTTGACTGTAAAAGATAAAAAGGATGAGAGCTGCTGTAACAGTATTGTAACAAGAATTATCAATAACAGACATATGCCCTGCTTTGAAAGTGGATGTAATCCAGACAATCTGGATGAACCACTATAAAACTTTTCTCTGTGTATTGCTTTGATTTTTCATTTTCTGTTCTGGTTTTTTGTTTTAATAGTTTTTGGGTCTGCATTTAATTTCAACAATTGGTATCAAAGCTGGTTAAGCTCGTTTGATTTTTGGGAAATCGTGAGGTTTTTGCAGGCACCATGGATGAAGCAGATAAATGGAAGATTGAGAAATTTTCGGGGCAGAATTTCGGATTGTGGAAAGTACAGATTGAATCTCTGCTTATCAAGCAGGATTTGCAAGCAGCATTACTTGGAAAAACAAAAGGAAAGGGTTCGATGTTAGATGAAGATTGGGAAAAGACTGATCAGAAAGCAAAGGCCACCATTATCTTATCTTTATCAAGCACTGTGCTCTTCAATGTTTCGACAGAGAAAACAACGAAAGAGTTGTGGGATAAACTATCCTCATTATATGAGATAGCTTCAGCATCGAACAAAGTGTTCATCATCAAGAAACTGTATAATCTGAAAATGAAAGAAGGAGTGATAGCAAACCATCTCAATGAGTTCAACATTTTAGTTACTCAGCTGATTTCAGTTGGCATCACATTAGACGATGAGATAAAGGCAATATTATTATTATGCTCACTTCCGAACACCTGGGAAGGAGTTGTAATGGCTATAAGCACTTCAGTTCCAGCCAAGAGCAAGCTGAACTTTGATGACGTTGCCGCTACTTAGTGAAGACATGTGTCGGAAACAACAAGAACCCTCTTCCGGTGATGCTCTAACAGTAGTGAGCACAAACAACAATAATCACAATAGAGGGAGAAGTCACGAGAGGAGAAATAACAACAATAACAACGCAAGAGGAAGATCGAGTCATCACTCCAAATCAAGAGGGAGAAATGGAGCATGCTGGTTTTGTGGAAAATCTGGGCACACAAAGAAGCAATGCTGGAACTACAAACGGGCTCAAAATAATGTTATTAATGCCGGTGTTAATGCTGCAACTGATGGAGCTTTGGTACTTGCAGCCGGCAACACGGATTCACATTCGTGGGTTCTCGATTCCGGTGCCTCATTTCATGCAACTCCATGCCCGGAGTGCTTTCACGAATTACCAAGAAGGTATGTTTGGCAAAGTTTTTCTTGGGGATAATAAAGAATGTGACATAGTGGGAAAAGGGGATATTTTATTGTCATTAAAGAATGGAAATAAATGGATATTAAAAGATGTTAGGCATGTTCCTACACTCACGCGTAATCTGATTTCTGTTAGTCAGTTATATACACAAGGTTGCAATGTTAGTTTTGATTTAGCTTCATGGAAAGTGTCAAAAGGTCAATTAATTTTAGCAAAAGGGCAGAAAACTGGAAGTTTGTATACATTAGAGTGTCAAGGTGAAGTGGGAGCAGCCATGGCGGTTGCAGATAGTAATGCTGAACTTTGGCATAAGAGGCTTGGTCATATGAGCAAAACAGGTCTTAAAGTTATGCTATGAAGAGACCAACTTTCGGGTTTTAAAACGGTTGATTTGACATTGTGTGAACATTGCCTTTATGGCAAACAAAATCGCACCAGCTTCGTAAGGACAGGTCATGAGAAGAAAACATCTCCATTGGAGCTCATTCATTCTGACATTTTTGGTCCTACGGAGGTAACATCTATTGGTGGTGCTAATTATTTTGTAACATTTCTTGATGACTGTACTCGAAAAGTTTGGATTTATATGCTGCATAGAAAATCAGAAGTTTTTTCAAAATTTAAAGTTTTTAAGGCTATGGTGGAGAATCAAATTGGAAGAAATATAAAATGTTTATTAACGGACAATGGTGGTGAGTTTTGCTCTACGGAGTTTGACCAATTTTGTGCAGATCATGGGGTTCGAAGGATTAAAACAGTCCCTTATACACCTCAGGAAAATGGTACAGCTGAGAGGTTGAATCGCACTATTTTGGAGAGGGCTCGGTGTATGTTATCTAATGCTGGTTTGGGGAAAGAATTTTGGGCAGAGGCATGTAATACAACAGTTTATTTACTCAACAGAGCTCCTTCATCACGTCTGGATTTTGATATTCCGGAAGAGCGTTGGACTGGTAAGAGAATTTCTTATTCACATTTACGAGTTTTCGAATGCGATGCATATGCTCATGTTAATAAAGAGCAGAGATCAAAATTGGATTTTAAATCTAAAAAGTGCATATTTTTGGGGTATGGTGAGGATGAATTTGGTTATCGGTTATGGGATGCAATCAATCAGAAAGTAGTATGGAGCAGGGATGTTGTGTTTAATGAGAAAGTATTCTCTGGTTTGCAAAGTCAGAAGTCTAATTCTGATGATTTTATTAAATTTGATGTGGGAGATAATGGCTCTAGTATACAAAAGACCACTCGGGTTACGTTCCACCCCTCTACTGCTGCTATGCCTTCTACTAACGTAAATTCATCCCAAATTTCTATTCAAATGCCTCTCACTACATGCTCACAGCCTGCTGTTGTCTCCACTCTGCCTGTCCCACCTTTATTTGATTATGGGACAGAACAAATTGCTCCTCCCACATATTTATCGCAAGAAGGCCTCCCATATTCTGAGACCCCCCATCCACTATTGCGTTCATACTCCCTGCCGCACTCCCTTTCTCTGCCGCGAGTAGAACACATCGCACCTTGGGCGCCCCCTGTTTCCCTTACCCGCGCCTTGCCAAATGCGCAACATCTGGTATCCACGCCGTTTGAAAGGGACCCATCTTCAATCCCTGCATCCCCAGCGATACATGGCAATCCATCAACACTGCCTGCGTCCAGTGTTCAACATCTCCCAACGCCCTTGCTCCCCATGTCCACGACAATACAAGAGGATTCTCTTATGCAGGGATATGAGACCGAGCCCCTGGTCCATTCCCTATCAATACACACTCCTCCAATGACTGCGACTAGTAAGGAAGCCGCCTGTCCTCCACATGAGGCAAAACAAAATTTTGGTCAAGCACCAGTCATTTCCCAAATAGAGGCTGCCACTACAGAGGCTAGAAGACAAAAATTTTCAAATACAGAGGTTGCAAATCCAGTGGTTCCAACAACTCAAAATTTTAATTTAAGGAGATCAACCAGAGAGAAGAAACGTTCAAGGAAATTTGACGATTATGAGTTATTATTTTCTCTATGCTCTGATCAAGCAGAGCCACAAACCTTTAAACAAGCTTGTTCTGATGTTAATTCTGTGTTTTGGATGGATGCAATGCGGGATGAAATGGAGTCTTTAAACTCAAACCAGACCTGGGATTTAGTTCCACTTCCAGCAAATCGCAAAGCATTGAAAAATAAGTGGGTTTATCGCATCAAAGAGGAAGATGGAGGACGAAAAAGATACAGGGCCAGATTGGTTGTGAAGGGATTTGCTCAGAAATAGGGTGTGGATTTCAATGAAATTTTTTCTCCAGTGGTGAAAATGCAGACAATTCATTTGGTACTTGGCATGGCAGCAGCATGGGACCTCGAGCTTGAACAACTTGACGTCAAAACAGTGTTTCTACATGGGGACATTGATGAAGAATTATATATGGAACAGCCGGAAGGCTTTATTAAACAGGGGCAGGAACATCTAGTTTGCAAATTAAAGAGGAGACTTTATGGGCTGAAACAAGCTCCTTGTCAATGGTACTTAAAGTTTGATAATTTCATGACTCAACAAGGCCTTACACGCTGCGAATCAGACCCATGTGTATACCTTAAACGGCTTCCGACTGGTGAGTTTGTGATCTTATTATTATACGTTGATGATATGTTAGCTGCTGGTAATAGTATGCGAGTTATTCATGAGTTGAAGACACATTTGTCTCTCCGCTTTGCCATGAAAGATTTAGGGGCAGTGAAGAGGATTCTTGGCATGGATATAATCCGTAATAGGCATAGAAAAGAAATCAAGTTATCTCAAGAAAAATATATTCTTAAGGTTTTAGAGAAGTTTAATATGACGAGTGCAAAATCAGTTGCCACTCCATTGGCTGAACATTTCAAATTATCTTCAAATATGTGCCCTTCTACTCCGGAAGAAAAACAAGAGATGGATGGTATTCTTTATTCTTCAGCAGTTGGTAGTTTGATGTACGCCATGGTCAGCACACGTCCGGACATTGCCCAAGCAGTGGGAGTTGAGAGTGGTTTTATGAGTAATCCTGGTAAAACTCATTGGCAGGCAGTTCAATGGACACTTCGTTATTTGAGAGGCACTTCTTCTCATGTTTTATGTTTTAACAGTCAGGCACCTTATATTTGCGGATATACTGATTCTGATATGGCTAGAGATTTAGATACAAGGAGATCAACAACAGGCTATGTGTTTACATTTGCTGGAGCAGCGATTAGCTGGACTTCTCGGAAGCAACAAGTGGTTTCTCTTTCCTCTACCGAGGCTGAATACATTGCTCTAACTGAGGGCGCTAAAGAGCTGATGTGGTTACAGCGATTGTTTGGAGAGTTGGGATTTAAACAATCCAAATTTACATTATTTTCAGATAGTAACAGTGCCATTCAATTGGCCAAAAATTCAACTTTCCACAGTCGCACAAAGCATATTGAGACCAGATTTCATTTCATACGTCATGCTCTTGAAGAGGGAATACTACATTTAGAGAAGATTAATACAAGGGTTAATCCGGCTGATATGTTCACCAAGATAGTACCTCGAGAGAAGTTCGAATTCTGTAGAGCTTCTCTTGGCATCGTAATGACCTAGCCATAAGCATCAAGTAGGAATATCTCTGAGCAGCTCATCTCGTAGCATAGATTGGACTTCAAGTGGGAGATTGTAATGGCTCTGCCGCAGAGGTGAAGCCCAATCTTCTCTCTGCGGTAACCGCTAAACTATTATTATTATTCCCTGACTGTGCTGTGAGGGTTATTCTTTGACTGTAAAAGATAAAAAGGATGAGAGCTGCTGTAACAGTATTGTAACAAGAATTATCAATAACAGACATATGCCCTGCTTTGAAAGTGGATGTAATCCAGACAATCTGGATGAACCACTATAAAACTTTTCTCTGTGTATTGCTTTGATTTTTCATTTTCTGTTCTGGTTTTTTGTTTTAATAGTTTTTGGGTCTGCATTTAATTTCAACACTTTCATCTTTTTTACATTGATTGATCCGGTTACTAAAGGATCGTGAGTGAATCAATACACCTGAACAAGATCCCAGCGAAATCTCTACCTGTGCCTACCTAATATATGATCAGTAAGGTACAGTACAGGATGATATCATCAAAAATTTTCTAACAGAATTCAAAAACTTAATCACTCTGAAAGTGATGGTTATCAGTTATAGCAAACTCAAGAGGTTGCCTACGTAATTGATTAATGAATAAGCAATACTTTCTTGGAATATAATCTAAAGCTTAGATAATATAACTAGAATTGTTTTACATGCATTTTATAAGAAAGACAAGTAGAATTGCAAATGCATTACTGTGATATATCATGCCCAGGAGAAGACAAAGCCAGAATATTTAAATCCAAGAATTCCCATTATCTAACTTCGGGGAATTTTTAAATGAACATTATGTGATTTGATTGTCCTTTATTAATGTTCAGAAAATTATGACGATACGTATTTTTAATTAGTGTTTATAATATCATGTATGTAATGGATTAACTATTATTATGATTTACTAAGTTAGGTGCAGATCCATCTTGTCCTCTTAGACGGAGAGGGAGAGTATAAGTAGACAGATGATTATAGATGTTGCAAACAAATAAGTGAATGACGTTTTGAGTCTGAACACAGTATCACATAAGTCATTTGTCATATTGAGGTATGTAATTGAGTCTTTCTTGTTGGAGTACCTTGTACTCTCCTTGTGTGTGGTGTCATTTTGAGTCTATGACAAATCTAAACTTTCCTAAGACCTAGTTCTAAGCTTTGGTTAGAAGTTAGAACCCATGTCTGGATTGGCATTCGTAAAGTACTTATTGTTAAAAGTTGATGCTTATATATATTGATTGCATTAATACACATATGTATAAGTATAAATGTATACATAAATATAGAAATAGGTATTTGTGTGTCTATATATATTACAAAAGATGCTCACTGTTGGAGGGCTCACTGCCTAATAAGGCTCATTGCTAGAGTGCTCACTATCTAGTAGAGATAAGTGTACAAACGTTTGAACTGTTACAATTGCATCTCAAATTTTGTTCCATTCAAGCTTAGTAAAAAAACTTTGCACACTGAAAATTGAATTCTGATAGATTACTCACACTTCACATCTAATCTTAGTCACAATATCTGAATTTATATCTTTATCAATTTCGTTCTATCTCACCACATCTCATGTCACATTACCAAAAAGGATATATCATATCTATACTAATTTATACACACTTCAAGTCAGCTCCATATGCTCTATTAAAAAATTAAGTTGACTTCACATGTTTTCTTCCAAAACACCTCACATGTTCCATTTAGATAAGTCAGCATAGGTATAGTGAAAAATGATTCCAACTAGGAATCACACGCTACAAATAATCCTTAACCTTACCCCAAAAGCATAAGGTAAAACACAACATTCTGACAATTTGTGGACACCTTGAAGAACATGTTTTGTACCAAAGGAAATAGAGCAACTGTAAAAAAAACTTCCAAATCTTATAATTTACATACCATAGAGCCTTATCATGTGAAAACTTGAGTGTAAGTACTATTATCATCCTGTAGCATCCTAACAAAAAATTAAAGTAATATCTATAATGACAGAGTAACACAAACCCAAAGACTAATCATAGGAACACAAAATTGTCAAAATAGACACAACATAGATACAACTCTATACATACTAAAGTCAACGAATAAATCTTGTCCAAGGAGCAACATGTTGACATCAATGACAACCTTGTATAAATTGTGCACAATGTTCTCCTTCTTATATCACCAACAAAATTATCAATGACAAACTCCAACACTTGAGTCATAATCCGTTTATTTAATATCTACATTAGAATATCTTAGAATATGTCACCTAGCCACATTGTCCCACATTTTTAGGCCCAGATTTATGTAACAAGTTCCTCTCTGAATCTATATTCTAGATTGTACTTAGAGTTTTCATATCTGAAGCTTACTTCTTATGCAAGCATTATTATCAAATTTACATAATTTTCCCTAATTCTTACATCTAATAATTAATTCAATTCAATCAATCAAAAGCACAAAAGAAGGATAATTCAACCAATTGAGCTCAACTCTCTCCAATATGTTTGAAGTTGGGTTTATTGAAGTATCCTTTAATATGTGTTGATGGGAATGAGCTTGATTTCTAGCTTAGACAAGTGGACCCCTATTCTACAACCTCACAAGTGTTAACATATTATAAGCTAAATGCAAAAAAAAAATTATCATTAAAATTACAAGGTGAAAATCTATTTCTCACGAACTCTATAGAAGGAAATTTGTCAAAGAGGTACAAATCCTTGACAATCCTAGATATTAAGTTCAAGATAAGAAGAAAACTAATGAACCCTTGACTGTTATTGACATGTTTGTTGTAGATGACACTATACCAAAAAAATGAGAAATGTCATTGAAGCATAAACAGTGTCTAAGTGGGGAGGTCATGGAGTTGAAGTTTAGAAGTGTAGGTTTGGTGAATAAACACATTTTTTTTGGTAGTTTTAATATAATTAATTTCTAAAAGGATATGTAAAGTTTAAATTCATTATAATTAAAAGTTGTATATTTTTTCCTTACATGTATTAAGTGTTATAGTGATTGGTAGTAAGAAAAAGACAATAAAATTTTCTATTTGTATAAAATTTATATTATATCAATAAAATTCTAATTTAAATAATAATAAAAATTTACCAAATCAATATATGATACCAACCATCAATAAAAATTTAAAATTCCATCACATTTTTGTTTCTCAAATTAGTTTACTAAAAATAAGAAATAATTTTAATATACGATTAAAAATAATAATGATATATAGCATAAGATCTATTATTTCTCAAAAATTTAATGAAAAATTATAAAATAATATTTAATTAGTTCCAATAATAATAAAATAATTATAACATTATATTATGTAAACAATTACTAAATTTTACTTACTTGAAAACTAACATATTTTAATTACTTAAAAACTATTTTATGTTGCCAAAGGGTTGTAACTCAATTGGTTGAACACAATTGGTGAGGATGATGATATGTGATATAGAAAGCTATCTACCAAGGTTCAAATCCTCATAGGCACATTCAAGCTGGGCTCAACCCTAAGGAGAATTTGATGGGCTTGACCCCCTTGCACGAGGTTGCTTAGCCAAAGGATTAACATACATAGATTTCCATAAAAGAGATATTTTTCATTATTAAATTAAATAATTATACTATACTATGTTACTAATGTTGTATGCTTATTCCGGAGAGAATCCAAGTAGTGTTATATAATTAGGACATTTATTCCCTATCTTTATGATCTAACAATCACTTACACCTATTAACCTTACTACACTTTGGTAAGGAATTCTATTTCTCATTCTTCTACTATAAATCATACTATTTTCTTGTTCATTTTTATCTTTCTTACACATATGCCATAATTTATGATGTATACTAATGTAATCTTTCAATATCTATTAAATTTCATATTATCTTATTATTAGATATCGATACATTTTTTCCATTTTAGTCTCACAATAGCACTTTTATTTTTTTTAAATATAAACTATATTTTATCAAATGGTGTCATATTTTTCATGTATAGGCTCTATGTTGGAAGAGACACATCTCTTCATACATGCACCTATTTAAGGATATATGGATCTATATATTTGGAACACATAAAACTATGAATTCATTCCCACCATTTTTATACATGGTATCAGAGAAAGAAGGTTATCAGAGACCCACCTATTAAAAATTTGGTTGATTGAGTTTGCAAGAGCCTAGAGAGTAAAAATAGTAATTGAAAACCATTCAAAGTGATTAACTATGTGTTGGAAGACTGAATGATAGAAGACTTCTAAATATCATCAAAGAATTTTTACAACTTAGATAGATGTGTGTTGGTTTAAATTTTCTACTTATAATAAGTATAACTTCTTCTTGTTGAGATCACAACTAAAATAAATTCTTTATCAAGATGATATAGGAGGTCATCAAGGCATTTCACTATTTCTCAATATTATAGACCATATGTCAATGTTTTCACAGTTGGTCTAGATAAGAAAAAAAATTGGCACCTGTGAATTTTTTTGGGTCACAACAATCTTAAACATTACAAGCCTTTTATATAATCACATTTCAAGAATGAAAAAAATGAGTAATAAGGAATTTTTTTAATGTTAAATAAGAAAATTAAGTAAATAAAATTGCCTAGTATAAGGAGGAACCAAACATGCCAAAGTAGAGTTAAAATTAATATACTTACCATGGTATAAATACCAAATCAACTCCTATCAATGAGAAAATAGATCACAGTTTTTAAAAGGAGACCACATGTCAATACAAAGAAGGATTATCTAGAATTGGAGAAACTTCATGAATGAATTCAAAGGGTTGTATATACACGCAAGTGTGCGCGTACACACACACACACAAACCATCGTATAAAAATTGAATAAGTTACCAAATTTGAAAGACAATTCAAAAGTATATATATATATACACATACAAACACACACACACACACACACACACATATATATACATATGTACAGACACACACACACACATCTATATATATATATATATATATATATATATATATATATATATATATATATATATATATATATATATATATATATATATATATATATATATATATGTATACATACATACATACATACATACATACATACATATATTTATGCATGTATGTGTATGTGTATGTGTATGTGTATGTGTATGTGTATGTGTATGTGCATGTGCATGTGCATGTGCATGTGTATGTGTATGTGTATGTGTATGTGTATGTGTATGTGTATGTGTATGTGTATGTGTATGTGTATGTGTATGTGTATGTGCATGTGTATGTGTATGTGCATGTGTATGTGTATCTGAATATGTATGTGTATATACATACACACACACATACACACACACACACATATACATACACACACACACATATAAATTGAAGAAGTTACCAAATTTGAAAGATAATTCAAAAGATAGATTAAAACAATAGTTGCCACTTGCAAGTGAAAGAGATCACAACATCATTTTTATGAAATGTTACAATTGAGAGAAGAAAGTATTTTTTTTTCAATTCAAGAAATAATTGGGATCACAACACTAATTATTATAGGAGACAATCAAGTCATAACAAGATAGCATGAAATCAACACAACAAGGATAGGAAAGCTACTGAGGATTACCAACGACTGGATTCTAGGGTTAACAAGATGCAGGAAAAAATGTACAGCCTTGAGGATACCCTCAAAGGCATAGCAAAGTAGAGCTTCAATATCCTGAAGGCTTCTAACAAGAACATCAAGTTTCTCATAGAGAAAATAGAAGATAAGGCTGGAGGGAAAGAAGTGCAGATAATAAAAGAGGAAAAAGAGTAGAAGTCAGACGAAGGACCAGGAAAGAGAACATGGGCCAGATCCAAGAAGAACAAGGAAGAAGAAGACTCCACTAACATCCAAAAGATCAATGAGGTTGCTGAGAAGATGGAGCTTATTGAGTCTAATGCAGCCACTATGCTCAGAAATCTCTCCTAACGTTTTTTTTAGGTGTTTTTTGCCTGTCTCTATTTTTTTGTTAGTTTTGTCTTTGTCGTGATAGTTCTCTCAGCCCTTCCAATGGCCTATTTTTCTTTTCTGTTGATGTTGTCTTATGACTTGAACTTTTAATACTATATTATTATATGTATTGGGTTTTAGGCAGCCTGTAAACCCTGTTTTATGTAATAAAAGACAAGGAAGATTAAAGAAGAGTGAAGGTGCATGAACTACCGAAGGAAGGTGATATAAAATGTTGTAAGAGAATCATTATCAAGTATTTAAACAACACAAGTTTCAATCATTAATTTCAATGGGAAAGAGTGGTAAAAGAAAAATAAAATGAGAATTTAATGTTTGGGAAAATTATTTTGGAAATGAACTGGAGAAAATTAGAAGGAAAAATAAAGAACTAAAAGAGGAAAATATAGGAATAAATATCAAAATTGAGAGAACAAACTAATTTTTTAACCAAATACTTAAGGCATATGCAAAGGAAAATCAGTGCTTAAAGTTTAAGCCTACACTATGTGATGTCTCATATAATACAAATGATTTATATTATTTAATTGATGAATCATGTAATATTGTTAAAAATTTATTTGGATAAAAAGTATATGATTGGAGATGACAAAATATTTAAATCTATATCTCTTGCTAGTTTTGAGGCTCATTGAAGGGATAATGATAAGGCATATTCTCTCAAAAAATGTTGGTTTTTAAAGATAATGCAATAAATAAATATAAAGTAAAGGGTTTGAGAAAATATGGATGAGGAACTATAAAGCCTATTGAGGCATTAATGAGGTAAAAAAATGAAGGCCTTGGATATGTTAGCATGAAAGAAGTAAAAATGATGTTTTAAGTATTACAAATTCAAACAAACAAATTGTATGAATGCAATATTTCCATTTCAATAAACAAGGACATAAAATAGAGACATGTTGGGATCGCCATCCTTGTACTATTTATTGATTGAAAAATCAGTTTTAGAAATTATGTTCAAGTAGAAAGTGAAAGAAACATGTAAAAGATAGTATATAGAAGGATTGCAAATGCATTTTTGTATACAATTGGTAAAAAAAGTCACAACAATGTTCAAATTATGGTACAAGCATAAAATTTATCATGTTAAAAAAAACATCAATCATGCAAGATCAAATCATCTTATAAATCATATAATTTAATCAATAGTTTTTTTAATATTGTAAGGGAAAGTTCAATTATATTCATACATTGTCTTGCAAGATATGAAGTTGGAGCATTTATATATATGTGAAATTTTATGTTGGAGCAAGTATATATGTATAATAATTACTATCGATCGTAGATATCATTATTTCATGATTGTAATGTTGATTGCTACAAAGATTGTTTTTAACCTAAGAAACTATAGTGTTGACTCTTAAAATTGTCAAGAAGAATATGGCTCAGAATGTTTGGATTGAGGGAGATTCAATGAACATATTAAGATGCATCAGTGACATGACTAAACCATCATGGTCCATTAAGGAGATAATCGAGGAAGCTAGGGTTATCATTAGATCCTTTAAGCAAGTCATTATATCTCACATTCATCGGGAAGCAAATTGTACCAATGATGAGCTGGCTAACTTTGCGGTTAAATCCAAGGATATTGTTATTTGGCATGGTTGCAGCAATCTCACCGTCGATATGAAAGCCAAGTTGGCCTTTGACAGGTCTCAAAGAAAAAGGGTGGATTGGGCGTATCTCAAGAAGTTATGATGATTAGACACATTTTAGAGAAATAGGGTAATATGATTACGGAAAGTGGTGCCTTTCCCAAGAGAACTAATTGCAGACATGAGTTAACTTTTGTTAACTTCAAAGTTGCTTGTTACCTCAACATTTGGTTTTTGTCTTCTATTACGACTGTCATTGTTAGCATTTAGATCATGGGTGGAGGGCTTAATCATAGAGAGACTAAGGACTATGTGAAATGGAAAAATATGCTGGAGGTCTGGGATATTCTCACTAAGGGGGGTCTTACAACCTGCATGGGACTAAAGACAGTCCCATGAAGTTGTTCGTTGATTCTTGGAAAGATGGGGTGGTCACTATTGCTGGTATCACTGTGAACATTACGGAGGAACTCATTGCTAAGGTGTTTGGGCTTAGTACTAAGGGCATCAAATTTTAGCATGACGATAAAGTTTTGCAAAAGGCCACTCGGCGCTTCCCCAAAAGCAGGGATGAAAACAAAAGTCTGGTCAAAGATTCTAGCGGGTGCTATGATGTTGCTGCGTTCAAAGAAATTTGGGCGATGGTTATGATGGTGATTATGGAATATGTTACCCTAGACAGTAGGTTCAAACACACCCATTCCTCCCATTTTGTGTTGCTCTGTCATTTCCGTCATAAAATTAGGGTGTCCCTACCTTACTATATTCTAAAGTTCCTCCGTCTTAATATTTCCCAACATAGGAAGAAGGAGAAGAAACCCATTCTTCATGAAGGGTTGATTCTTCTAATTGTTGAACATATTAAGAAGACTGCCAGTGCTAGCCCTATCATTTCTTCACCCAAAACCTCTAGCTCGAGTAAGAAAAGAATTAGGGAGATAGTCGCTAAAGAGGAGAATCCTTCAGGTAAAAATTTAAGAAAGGATAAGGAGGTTGGTATGGAAACAGATACCTCTAATGATAGTGCGGAAGGTTATAATGATATGTTCAATTTGACTAAGGAAGATAGTGATCCTTTGACCTCAGTTTCGAATATGGCTTCAGGGGAAAATGATAACACTAAATAGGAGGCTACAGGTACAATGGAGATGGGTAATACCTCTAGAATCAAGAGTAACAATGAGGATGATAAGAATGAGGAGGATGTTGGCGGTCCACAGGTGCCCATTTTAGTGGACTACGATAATTCTGAAGATCACAACATGCCCATCTCCCCTAAACTAGAAGTGGTCATGGGGGTTGGGTCAGATATTTAGAAGGATGCCATGGACGTGGAGAAAACTTCCCCTGATGCGGAGATGGCTTCACCTGGTGTGGAGAAAGTAAATGCTCCTGGCAATTCTTGGAACATTCCTTTCATTAAAACTGTGGATATGTAGGAACGGAATGTTCAACTGCTTAAGGAAGATATGGATGATAAAATAGATCCCCCCTTTGGGGTTCTCCAAATAGCTAAGGCTGCTTCCATGTATTCTTTTCTCTTACTGAAATGGGTTTTTCAGGAAATCAAGAATTTAAATTTAAAGTGTCGCTCCATTTCCGCTAAGGTGGATTCCCTATAGGGTAAGCTGGAGTCTAGTTCAAAAACAATGAATGGCAACATGAACATTGATGGGGATAAAAAACTGCAGGAAATGCAAGCTAGAATGTAAACGATGGAGAATGCCATGAAAAAAAAAATGCATGACAACAATAAGTTTATGGGTTTGGCCATGGACTACTTTATGACCATTAAAGCGGAGCTGGATTCTGGCTCCCCCAGTAAGAAACTTTATGAGAGTACAAAGGACTTGGAAGAGGAAGGCTAAGGAAAATGTACCAAGTCTACGAAAAGGAGAAAGATTCAAGAAATAATCCAGGAGCTCTCTGACTTCAACGCTGCAATAAAGAAGATATCTGAGGTGAAGCAGGAAGCTAATGAAATTTGCAAAGACTTTGTCTAGTGCCCTGGGTCCCTGGTGTTGGCCTTTTGTTAGTTTTTTGGTTTTTATGCTGGTTTTGGTTATGGCGGACTGGTCCCCAGTCCTGTTTCTTTTTAGTTTCCTTTAATGCTAAAATTTTTATCTAGCTTGTACGGGGTTTTGGGTCCCCTTTAAAACTTATTTTTTCTTGCAATCAAAAACTATAGTATTGGTTACAAATATCATTGATGAATGGATGTAATGTTGATCATAAAGATGATTGTTGTACACACAAAGCTATAATGTTTAATGCAAATATCATTGAAGTTTTAATGTTGATTGAAAAATATTGTTACTAAAGTTGTGAATGATTTGATCACAAAGATATTTGGAAATATGTTTCCTTCTCTATTAATATTTGTGAAGGTTTTGGTCACAAATATATTTATAAATGTTTTACTATCTTTATTGATATCTATGAAGGTTTTCATCACAAAGATGTTTGAAAATTCTTCACCTTCCTTGTGGATATAACCATGAAAGACATCTTATTGTGAATAATGACCGACAAAAGTAATCACGGGGGTTTGAAACTAAGATAAGGTTATATGCATTTTGTAGGTAGTGCCATTAAATATTATTTATTTATACACGAGTCACTAAAAAAACCTATTTTTTATAGGTGGCGTTCACCATATAGTTACTATATGGTAATACAATAAATTTTATTAGGGGTGTTAAAAATATAAAATGTATTATATCAGACTATGTCACATTTATCATGTATAGGCATGTCCATTGGAAGAGACATATCTCTCCATACATGCGCTTATGTAAGGATCTATGAATCCATCTATTTGGAATATGAAAATATCAATTCATGCCCTTTAAATTTCTATATTTGTTTATTACTTGCCATATATATTAATCTACTATTACATCTTTAAATTTATGCACATGATTTCAATGTTATATATAATTGTCTACTATACACTATAATAATTTCATGTGCTCCAATAATTATGTATTACACCATGTCATGTAACTTCAACTATTAATATTGTATATTATTCTCTCTTTCACTTATTATAAAACACAATATATATCAAGATCACATTTATTTCATAATACTTTTTTACTTAAAGTTACACTTTTGTTGTACGGTCTACATATATACTTCATATATTGTTTATATATATGCTATCTTATTTTTCTATCTATCCTATGATGCTCACTCTTAAATTTAATTTAATCTTGCTTATCTTTACATACAATTGAACATGTCAAATAATTTATAGATTTATTTTATTTGATTCCTTTAAACACAATGAGCTCATATTTAAAATTCAATAAATCCTATTAAATGAATTTTCATTGCAATAGAAAATAATTTCCATATAATTCCTTTCCTCGCTAAACATTAAAATCACTGTATAGACCAACATTTGTATTTTTAGGAGGTTCAAAGGATAGCTAATAGGTTATTAAAAGTAAAAATTAAACATATTTTAATATTCCATAATTAATTGGGGATGACTTCATAACATGACAACAAGGTCACGAGACTCCTTGATAGGAGGCCAGGAATTCAAAATCATATCCTACACTGGTGCAAGAAAAGTGTGTCACCACTATTGAGAGTAGTCAATGATCAGGAATGTTGGACGAGATGTGCCCCCTACACATGCTAACTGAGACCTTGCATGAGATGATGGAGGATGCACAAGCAATAGGAAGGACCAAGGATCGTTCGCAAGTCTAGCAGAGTTATGTTATTGATAGGGTGAATTTGATGTTGAGGGAGATATAAGGTGACAACCACTAGGGGAGGGATAAGGATGTGGTTGAAAAGTTGAGAGATAAGGGGGAATGTTGATAGAGGCAGCCATCACACAGGGATATATAAGGAGGGTGTGATACTACTAAGTGGAAGTTGAATAGGGAGATATAAGGATATTATGATACCATGACATGAGACACATGTGAAAGGTGTTAATGCCTTAGAAACTAATATGTAACCACCTCAGGGATGGGGTCCCCAAAATGTAATCCCACTAGTTCAAATCTCTAGTCAAAAGCATTCACTAACCAAAAAAATATTACATAATTAATTTATAATAATTAAAATTTATATATGTTTTGGCATATTTTTGGAGAATGATTTTTCATGTGAACTATGCCTTTTAAATTATTAGAAATTATTATAATAATGTATTTTTGATAAAAGTAAAATAGGTTTTGAAGGGACCTAAAACCCTAACAATGATCAAATTCTAGAAAACAAAGAAATATAGTATCAGTCACAAGCCCATAGGAAATCAACATACAAAAATAGTAGAAGCATACCAAAATGAAGCTAACAAAAAAAATAGGGGAATGCATCCCAGAAAGTATCAGAACAAAAAATAGGGAAACATCCTAGAAACCTTATAGACTTCAAACAAATTATCATTCATCATAATCATATCTTCATTAATGCTCCACACCTTGTTAACCATAGTGTCCACTAGAGTATCACCTTTATCTTTTCTTCTAATACTTTTGGTAGGGCCAAACAACAAATTTGAAACAACATCTTGTTCCATACCATGTTTCTTTGACTTGCAACTCACAACAAGAAAAACAACAACACCTTCGAACAACCCCTATGGAATCTCCACTTGATCATTCAACCTCCTCAAACCATCCAAACTTGTTTCCATAGTCGTTTGACTAATTGCAACAATGACTTTCAATTTATCATAAATGTTAACATTATCATCATCTAGGGCTTTCATTCTCTACTCATGATCATTTTTAATATCTTCAACCCCCTTTTACAATTTCTTGGCCATGTAACAAGTGAATTATTAACCTTGTCATTGTCAGGGGTAGAAGCCCCCTTTTCTTGATTGTATTAATCTCTAACACAATCTATATTAGGAGAGAGAAGTGATCGTCCATAGTTTCTTTTACTTTCTTCCTATATTTGCACTACTGTACATAGATGACCCTTTCTCCAAGGAAGTATCCTTTCCCATAGGGATATGCACATGCAGGTCAAGATTATCATCATTCATAGATGGAGGAGGCCAAGGGAGAACTTTCATCAACAACAATGTGCCTTTTGGATTTATTATCTCAAGATGAAGTCACCTAACCCTTTCATTTTCTTTTGGATGTAGTAGAAGAGGAACCATTAACTTTTCCCTTGCCTTTAATATCCCCAATAGGGATGAAAGAGTTAAGGACACACTCAATATAGGGGAAATAATTAAAATTTTCATCATCCAAAATCACAAATTTTAAGTGGTCTTTGGCTTCCCTTTGTGAGTTTTTTCTCTTTCCCAAATGAACCCCAATCAACTTAGCCTCTAAGGAATCTTCCTTAGGACCCACCGAGTATTTCTTAAGAAAGAGATTGACATCCTTTTTTTCCCTAGTCATATGAGAGTTTTTAGCCAGTGAAATCGACTTGGAAAACTCCATTATAAGAATAATTAAGTCCTCATGCATAGCTAGATGTGAGGACTTATTTCTATGGGCTTTAATGCTATGAGACAACAAAGAAAAACTAGAAAGGAATATAAATGCACTTATCATGTTTGAATTTTTTTAGAATGATGAAGTGGTAGCTGAGAAGGCTAGTAAAATGGTCCTCCAAAGTAACATACCTTATAATTACTTCAACTATCTTGGACCAGAGAGGATGGATGGACAATCTGTCATAGTTTCCATCAATATTTATTTCAAGATTTTTTCTTTCCTTACCCATGAATACAATCATGAGGGATTCATCGATGATTTTTTAATCTTTGAAAAATTTCCTTCCTTCAACCAAGGTTTGTGAGACTTCGACCACTAAATCCTCTAAGATAACCAATTCAATTCCAAACACCTCCAACATGCTATCATTCCATCCATTGATAATAGTATATGTAACTTAAGGATCATTCCTATGAACTTTCTTAGTGAAAGGGGTAATACCTCTTGTGGAAAGATCCTTCCAAACATCTTCATCACTCTGGAATTTATCATAAATAATGGGCTCAACTCAGTTTTGATGTCCCCCACTATTAGATAGAGCTCTCCATGATATGAACACACTAAAATGATGAACAATATGAACAATCCAAAACTTATAAATTCATACATGTGATGTGGAATCTTCATAAAGAAAGGTCTTTCCAAATGGGCGCTCCACATGAAATTAAACACACTAATAATCATTTCACAAAGCTTGTCCATATTAACAGGTCTTTTCTCATTACAAATAAGATTATTAATTTCATATGGGATGGGGTCATTTAGTCCCTAATGAGTTTTAGTAGGCAAATTAACCCCCATATTAGCAAAACTATCAACCTCATAATTCCCCTTATGATAGGCATAACCAATTTTAAACATTTGAAATAAATTAATAATATCCAAAAAATCCAATATAAGGGGCTTAATGGTCCAATTAGGATGGTGGGATATGTTAAGGTAATTTATAATGTTCATTGAGTCAGATTCAAATCAAACTCTTATGAATCCAAGGGATGCCACCAATTCTAACCTAATTTAGGTTGCATAAGCCTTAGCATAATTATTATAGTAATATATTATAGTTGATAGACCACTATTTATTTAAAGTAATTTAATATATAAATTAAATGGTGAATAAATTATAAATAAATAAATATAATAAAAATGATATGCATTATTATAATATATATTTTTTAGAGGGGTAAACACTTTGACTCAGAGCTATGAACCGGTGAGGCCACAAATGGGGGACCTCATCCCCAATGGGATTTGAACCTTTATGGAATGAACAACAACACAACAACTTAAAAATCACAACATGCCATTGTTGGCACATTAATATAATTTATAAATATTTTAATATACATATTATATATATCATTGTAAATATATATTTTAGGCATGATAGATGGATTTATATGCCTTTTTATCTTCTTTCTTCTCTTTTTAATGGGATTAGTGCTCATAAGAATACTCTTAACTCCCATATTCTCTATGAAAGTCTCATGCTCCTCATCATGGATTATGCTAAAGATTTGTATATTCATCCTAAACCTTCTAATTTTAAGCAGAAAATTGAACTCACCCAGAATGTACTTGTGCATTGTTTTGATCTCTCTAGCAACCCTAAGAATGAACCCTCAATGATGAGGCTTGTTTTCATCTTGGAAATCGTAAACACCATAAGAAGGAAAATTCTATTCCTAATTTTCCCCATGGTTATGAAAATCATAAATAAGATTGATATTATGTTCCCTCAATGGAGTATGTTCTAGCCTCTCAAACCTTGAGATCAACTAAAAAGGGTAAATCTTAGGTGGGGACATCCTCTAAATCATCTACGAACAAAAAGGTGAAAGAGAGGATAAAATTCCCTAATTATTTGCATTCTATGATTGGTGAGAGAGGGAACACTAGTGCTCCTCATTTAAGAAGACTATGGAAAAGTCTAGTGTTAATTTAAATAAAAGAAGGATGAGGAAGTTGAGGAATAGGTTGACATTCTCAACTTTGGGGTGGACCAAAAGGGGATGGAGTTCTACATTTAAATCTTTTTAGAAATAGAAAAAGATACCCTCATTGATTTTAAGAAAGGGTCCTTTACCACTGAAATAAGGGACATGCTATTTGGTGTCCAAGGATGAGATGGAGGGGACAACAACAATATTTTTAGATGGATGGTTTCTCAAGTCAATTTTCCTAAGGATACATTTAATTCCATTAATAACAAGATGGATATATGGAAGAAAATAATATGAACATGAATCCTAGTTTGGATAATGCTTACAAGATACTTTCTCTTATCCAAGATGTGGCCAAGGACATCAAAATCATGAAAATAGATCCCAGGGAGAAGAACATATTATTGGAAGAGATTGTTGGTAAGGTGTATGATAAGCTTAGGGTTGGTGTGTCCATTATAAAAATGATAATACACAATAGCATTGATGGTATTAAAAGATTGAATCAAAAAGCTTAGGCCTTGAAATGCTTGAAAAAGAGAAAATCTTGTTCCTCTTCTATTGTTGTTGAGCATAAAGGAAAAAATATTTTTGTGGGTCAACATAACATGGGATTAGGACCAAATTTTGGTCCCTTGGTTAGAAATCATAGCCATGAAAAATGTAAGACTAAGAAAGTCCACATTGTTCATAATGTTCTGAATATTAATGAGGAGATTATTTGCAAAAATGTGGCTCAGCTACAAAAATTCTAAAGAATTTATGTAGTAGCCCTTTGGGTACTTGGAACCTTTTAGTTTCCTTTTTTTTTTCTATTGGCTAGCTATTGGTTTGCATCTATTTCTCTTATATTGTTAGATTTCTTTTCGGTGAAGGGTTTTGAGGTCCCTTCAAAACCCATTTTACTCTAATAAAAAATCTATTTAACTGGAGGCGACTTCCTTTAACTCCTTAATTAGGAAAATTTAGAGGCAAAATCCTTCTCATTTGAGTTGGGTAGTATGGAAGAAGAGAAATAATAGAACATTTCAAGGTGTGGGATTCTCAATTAATATATTTTTTTCAAATTTTCTAAAAAATACTCATGGAGAATCTAGTTTTCACTGTGTGGCCTTGCCATCCCCTCCCTTCCTCTTAATATGACAATCAAATTGCCAAAAAAATTGGCCACTTGGACTCTATACAAAATTTGACAATACCAAAAAAATGAAAAAGAGGAAACACCAAATGGAGCCACCCACGCCAGGTTGGTTCAGCCTTAATTTGGATGGAACTACAAAACACCTAGGGTGTTATTGCTACTGGAGGACTGATCAAAATAGACCATGGAATCCTAGTGTCAATGTGTAGTGGTAAATTGTAGAATTATGTGAATAACCAAGCCAAAGGTATGGGCCTCCTTTGGGGTCTCAAGATTGTGCTTTTGATTGGTGTTAGAACTTTATCAATTGAAGGGTACTTGAAGCTCATTGTTGATACTGTTAAAGGATTCTCCAGTGTCAATTAGTCAATTGATGGAATTATGGGAGAGTTTCAAAAAAATTTTTTGGGATTTGTCTCCTTTGATATTAATCATGTTTATATGGAAGGAAATGTGGTAGAAAAATCACATGCTATAATATGATACAACTTGGAGGATTAAAGTGTTGGAGATATCTTCTTTCTCTTTGGGTAGACATACAAAATCTCTTGAGGAGAGAGTTCTTAACCTTTAATGGTGATGATGAATGATAGCCTATATTGGTTTTGGCATCTCCCACTGTGTACTTTATGGTACTAGGTTTATCTTTGCTATAACCCTAACCATTTTTGTATTGAGCAGGATTGTTGGGTTAAAAATGCTATTTTGAATTTGAATATGGACTTGATGAGGTGGCATGATGGTCTAAGGATATGGAATATCCTTCGTCAACATGATATTGAAGGCCCTCTAAGGTGTTTTAGTTAATCTAGGTGGCCTTTAGTGAATTATGAAAATTATAGATCAATCTGAAGAAAGGTGTAAGGATGAGATGACATCATGTGCTGGTCACACATAGTCACTTAAGCATTTATCATTTCCTTCCTTGTAAAGAAGTGTACTCCTTGTACACTACGATGAAAATACCCTCACTTGTGGAAAACTATAGCTCACATGAGATTAATTTATGGGGAGGATGAATTAATAATTATAATACACACATAACAAAAAATATATTAAATATTTTAATATTTTTATTATATCATCATATGATATTTTTATATTTTAATCAATATTATCTTTTTATTATATTATCTTACATTTATTATTATTATATTAATATTTCTATTTTTTAATATTGTGATAATAAAAACAACTCTTTGACATAAATGACAATATCAACTACTAACACAAGTCAATGATGCTATGATTTTGACCATGTATTCTTTGTTAAAAACCAAAGTAAAGTGTAACTGGTTTTGGCCTTATGACTCTTGTTCAAAACAAATTTATTATTACTATTATTTTATCACGTGGTCATTATTTAGGGAAAAACAATGTTATTGACATTAAAACCTCATAGCTATTGTGTAAACCAAAATAGGTTATTGATATTTTGACCACTATTTAAACCAAACTAGTATTAATGATATTTTAGTGTTCAGGCCAGTATTTAAATGAAAAAATATTAATGATATTTTGGCTTTGTAGTTATTTTACAATAGAAACCATTGGTGATTTACAAATGACCTTATCACCATTTCTTAAGGTGGAGAAATTGAAAGATAAGTCAACTATATGGCCCTTGATTAAGTAAGTGTCTTATATATCATCATGTCAACTCATTGGGAAATGAAAAAAAATAATACTTTGAATGTTATTGGTCTTTGTATTGAAAAAAATAAGATCTAATTGTTAATTCTATTCTTAAATAGCTCTCAACAACTTACAAGGTTAGGAGTAGAGGTCTATATGATATCTATAATGAAGAATGATTAGATGTCTTTGGGAAATGTTCAAATGGAGAGTTCTTAGATACCATTTTGTTGGTTGTAAATTATATACATGTATGTACATTTCTACATGAATAATTGCACATATATATGTGAAGAACCATAGTTACAATATCTAGAATTAGCTTGAACTCGACAAACTAATTCTTGACTTAGACTCAGACTTGGAAAACACTTGGTGAATTGAAAAATTCAAGAAATTCAAAGATTTTAAAGGATTTAAGTTTTTTTCAAAAATCCTTTAATAAATTAACCTTAAAGACAAAATAATCTCGTCAAATAGAAGCTACTTTGAACACATACACATGTTTACATTGATCGCATAAGTAAAAATACAAATTTTAGGTTTCAGCTAAAGGAAATAAGTTAAACTAAATAACACATTAGAAATATAAATAGTGTCAAATATCTACAAAATTCATGAAATATGAAATCCATGGTATCAGAAGTTCAAAATACATATCAAAATAAAATCTAGATCCTAGAAGACTAAGGCTTAAAGGAGCCTATATTAGTGACCAATAAACCACATAACTCCTATGTGTATGCCTAAGATATGTCCTAGATGATTTTCCAATCATGATATCTACCTATGTCTCACGTTCAACTTTAGTGACATCCACATCCTCATCTACATTATCTTGAGGGACCTCCAATGGGTCTTTTCGTGCTCTACCCTCCTTTTCCATCACTACTTCCTTTGCCTCTTGATTTGGTAATCTTCTCGTCAATGCCTCAATATATTTTATTAAATTCCACTTTTACTCTCCTTCTTGTGTTTGTAGATAATAAAATGGAAATTTTAGGATTGGGAGAAAAATATTAAAAAAAGATGAACAAGGAAAAAACCTCAATTGAGTCTGAGTCCCAAGATTTGTAGACCCAATAGATCTGACTCAACCCTAGACTCATAGCAATGAGTCTAGGAAAGACTTTGCAAGTCTTGTAACTATGTCCAAAGAACTATGATTTTAATTATATTTTTATTTGATCATGTTTAATGAAACAAAATATTTCTCATGACTAAGTATGAGTACATATGAGACTTATGACCTTATGAAACTTGGAAAGAAACTATATCTACATTAATTTTTATGTTCCTAGAAGTATTTGATAAGCGTAATTTTTATTATTATTTATGAGATTGAAATGTGCTTATTATATGTTCTTATTGTTTGTGTAATCATTATTGATATCCAATTTAAAATAAAGGCGTATGTGAACATACAACCACATAAATTTAACATCTTATATATTTTAAAATATTTTTCCAAACTAATGCAAAAACATTACATGCTTTATTGGTTCATCATGTCTAAAGTTGCATTACAATCAGAAGTATCATGCATAGATAATGGGTATCTAAAGGTTTCTTGATATATTTTAATGCATTAGTACATAGCATTAAATCCCAAATGGCCCAATGACCATATAGTTTACTTAAATATGCTACTGTCATAAAAGATAACCAACCACTTCTTGTATAAAGGTGTGTGGGGGATTGTTGGTCTATGGTTGGAGGTAAAGTGCTCAAGTGTATTTTCCCTTTTCTAGTTGATAGTTGAAGACATGGATTATCATCTAGACAACTTATATGATTCTCATTGTTATTGTTTTTTATTAAGTAAAACAGGTTTTACAGGGCCCCTGAAAGCCACATCAAAATAAAGTCTTGAGAATGTCAAATAAACCAACCAGAGTAAAGCATACAAAAGTAGCAAAGACAAGCTACCACAGGACCGAACATGAAAAAGCAGACAAAGAAAGTAAAAATAGAGAAACCAGTTATGCTAAGCTCCTTAGCATAACTACAACATTGTTTTCTAGGGCTTCCATCAGTTGCATCGTATCTTTAACATTCTACACTTGGGAGTCTTGCGGATCTGTTTTCTCCCTGTTCTTCCTAGGTCTTGCCCTAGTTCTCTTCCCTGGGCCTTCCGTCTGCTCCTTGTCTTCCTTCTTAGTCCTCAGATCAGTTTTGGGATTCACATTTTCTTCCATCTTTTTGATCAACAGTTTCAATTTTTTGTTGGATGTCTTAAGGATATTAAAATTTTGCTCTGCCACTCCCTTAAGGGTCTTTTCCAGACTAATCATGTTGGACTCCATGTTCTTGACCCTGATTTGTAGGCTAGGAGGGTTCTTTGTTATCTTATCCGTGTTGCCCAGTCCCTAAATTTTAGCCTTGATGTCCTCTATCTCGTGGTAGAGCCACTTGAAAGATCAAAATTGGTCCAGCATGTTGTTTTTGGTATTATTGAGAAAGTCCATGTCCATCTCCCTAGCTTTGTCACTAAGAACAACCAAAGCTGGGATGATCAATTCTTCCTTATGAACTTTTCCATCTTTGTCCTCCAGAATCTATGGATAGATGGCTTCCCTAATAATGCCCATACGCACAGTGTTAATATTGAAATTTCTCCAAACCTTTTTTCCCCTACCGGTATCCTAACTGTGATACTCCTCCCCAAAAGTTTCTTTTGTCTCATCAACCCTTATGGGTGATTGATTGGTGCCCTTGTCATCTTTTTCTTCAGTATCAAGGATCTTCTTAGTACCTAGGGATTGGGGAGGAGAGGATTTTTCCTCACTAATGGTGATGTCAACCAACAGGTGGCCAAAGAGGTCCTGCAAAGGATTGGGAGAGCCCTCTGTTTCTTGTTCCTGCTTTTCCGCTGGATCCAAAATAGGGTTTCCCACATCTCCTTCCGAAACCATTTCTTCCTCCTTTTCATTATATTCTTCCTCCAAATTAGAATCCTTCCTATCCTTCTTTTTGGATGGGAAATCTCTTTTGATGACTTTCAGAGGCTGTTTCTTGGAAGCAGATCCCTTGCCCAAATTCTTAGCCTCAACCTCCTCGCTGTCATCCGAAGGGATGCCCACAAAAGAGCCAGATGGGACATAATCTGAGCCAGAGTTATCACTTATATCTTTGCTAGCCCCAATTTCCTTGCCCAAGATTTGGGTTTTAAAGAATTCATATAGAAGAAGGATAAGTCCTTCATGCAGGGCAGGATTTGCAATTTTCTTATCTCTAAAACCAGTAATATTCTTATTCATAGAAGAGAAGAGATAATACGAAATGGAAATTTTGACATCATGCCTAAAATGATTTAGCAAGACAAAGTGATAAGTTTGGATTGTGTCAAACCTGGTGTCGAGGGTAATGTATTAGCAGAGAGCCCTCAGAACATACTGCCATCGCATCTTTAGACTCCTAGGGAGGTAGTAGGTGCCCGCTTTGACAATGGCGTTCATCTTTGTATCATCCCTCGTGAACCTTTTGACAGCGATATTGGAAAGCTTTTGGTCTCTATATAAATTTTTTATCAACAATAGGAATGTCGGTGACCATTGAAATGACTTCCTCCGTAACAGTGAACATCTTGCCATCTATCTCGACCGACCCATCTTTCCAAGTTTTAATGAAGATGTTGGTGATGTCCTTCCTATGACCATGGAGGCATTCAATAAAAGTAGTGACCTCCCCTTTCTGTAAAACATCCCAGATTTTTTTTCTCTTCTTCCATTTTTTGTTGTCGCCTTTCGGCTCCCTTCTTAACCTTTCTCCCACCATGACTATCGGGATGGCTCTGGTAAACCATTGGTTTTGTCGAGAATATCTACTAGCCTTATTTCTAATACTAAAGGTAGCTTTTTAAAAATGATTGCAAGATATGGGGAAGGTTTCCCTAACTACATGTGGAGGTGACATATAATTAAAACTCATGCAAATCCACCACAACTCACCATGAGTGAAATAAATTCTACTAGCTTGCTTGTAACCAAAATAATTATTATTGGTTAAAGCCACAGTACTTTGAAGATCATCCCCTTTCAGTGAATCCCTCTCGCCATTATGGAAAGTTTCATAATTATGCCTTGAGTGATAAGTCTCATTGCTTGCATCCTGAAGGATGGTCCAATTAGCATCTTGAGTGGCAGCCGAGATAAGCTCGGGGATAGACAGGTCATCCTCTGAGAGATAGGTCCAGATGGCACAAAAATTTCCAAGACCAAAGCTACATCTGAGAAACTGACCGTGAGAGGACCAGTGGATGTTGCACTATTGAGAAAAATACATAGCTATCACCATCTGATCAAAAGCACTAGGACAAAAATTTCTACTTCTGACAGTCAGCTTGATTAAGCTTAAGAGCTGCTAATGACCTTAGAGGTGTCTAGCATCTTTTGCTAGGAATGCAGACCATCTAGATGGTTCTCTGGGTACCATCCGTAATGTTTCTATAGGATTCCTCTAGCCTGATCTGGCTTGACCTTTTTCTGCCTAGAGATTTGAGTTTTTCTCCTACATCAGCTCTATTTTTGCTCCTTGTGGCTACCGGGGAAACTGGAGATGGATCTCTTCTTTTTGTTCTCTTTTTTCTTTGAACTTTTATCCATCCCTCTTTTTCCTCTTTGTATTTGGCAAAGAGATCCTCCAACTTTGAAATTTGTTTCGGAGAGATGGAGCCCAGAAGAAGATCCATTTATTGGACTTTGTTAGATTACTGTGTCTCTGGACAGTTGCTAGTGGACGGTTGACCAATTGGTTTGCTTCTACCAGGACTAGAATAACAGTCAACCAGGGGGGATTCAAAGGAATCTAGGATGATGGAGGCAAAATCAAAGCCAGGGCAAGAATCACCCCCTCCCCCCTAGCTTTTTTCATCAATGTCTTCAATGGAGACCTAAGGAATGTTTACCTGCAAGTTGATGCCTTCTAATTGGGAAGACCCCAATCGGGGAACCAAACTTACTTGACCTAGTTTGGTTTTCTCCATTTGTTCCCCAGTTTGAGGGATATCCATGTCTACTTGTGAATCTGATAACCCCATCTTATCCTCTAGTTTGTCCTTTTTTTCCCTTGCTTTGTTGTTCTCTAGGGCTAGGTGAGGATTGTTCAGCTTCCTCTGGGGTTGATCCTGAACATTGTCGGGCTTGCTATTTTTTACAACTAGAGCCTTCCTTTCCTTTTCCAAGTTCATGTGCATTGGGCACAATCTGGCTTTATGTCCCACTTTCTTACAGTGGAGGCAAGCAAAAGGGACGCTTTCATAATCCAACTTTTGCAAGTGTTTTCCCAGCTTAGATTGGAGACCAATGATTTAAGGCATATCTTGGCCCTCTTCCACCCTAATATAGATTCTTACATTGGTGAGGTGACTTTTAGCCACAGTCACTGAGTCTATTGAGAGCAAAGATCCAAAGGATCTAGCAATACCATCAAAGACATCTTCGACCTAGAATTCAAGAAGGAGTTCTGGGAGTCGAACCCACATAGGGGCCTAGATGAAGAAAGATCCGTTGAGGTCTAGCTTCGGAGTCCATTTCTACACAACTAGGGTAGCCTTGCCAATCAACCAAGTTCCCTCACAAAGGATTATGTCAAGGTCTTCTTTGCAAGAAAACTCAAAAGAGAGAAAGCCTTTCGCCATGGCCGTGATGAGGACTTTCCCTTTAAGCCCCCATTTCTTTTTCATAAAGACTTTGATAATGTCTATGTTGGGTCTAGATCCCACAAACTTTCCCACAAGAGTGTGATCCATTGAGGCAATGTTGTGATCCACCAACTCATCAAGGATTTCTATGATAAAGTTACCTTTCTCTTTATCAGAAAGATCCTTAATAGAAGGGAAGGAAGACTTGCCTGACAGTTGGATTCCAAAGAGTGTTGACCAATGACGCTCAGGGGCTTTACTGCTCTGGTCCTTTGCTTGACTCTTTGGGGCCAAGGGGGAAGAAGAACCATCACCCACTCCGACCCCCATTCCAGGGTCAATCTGCTTGACCCTTGGATCCCCATTCAAGCTCTCTTCCATTCTCGCTCCCTGATTTGTAGAGATCCCAAGGCAAGCAGCAATCTAAACCTGATGTCCAAGAATCCTGCCCATGTTCAAGTTCAAATTACAACTTCCTCCCGCTCGCCCGCTATCGCCATCCACATATAGTCAATGTTACTATCTACATATACTTAATTACATTCTCATTGTTATTGTTACAACATGACTTTGTAATCATTAATATTGGCTTTCTAAGATTTAACTATGTTTACCATTTGATCATTACAATTTAATTAATAAGTCTACAATGTATTTATTCTTCTTCAAAAAAATATTGTGGATTTTACTTCATATGCAATAACTTGACAAATAATTATAACAATTTTTTATAATGTTTTGAGCTAATAGATCCATATGGGTTTGTTACAACTTCTTATGGGAGAATTATTATCAAATTTATATTATTTTCCTAATTCTTACATCTAAATTAATTCAATAAATCAATAAAAAATACAAGAGATGGATAATTCAACAAATTGAGTCCAATTCTTTCCAACAAGTTTGAAGTTGGGCCTATTGAATCATCTTTCAATGTGAGGATGTAAATAGGCTTGATTCCTAGCTTAGACTAGTGGATCCTTATTCCACCACCTTACAATTGTTAATAGATTATAAGGTAAATGTGAAGAGATTTTTCCTTTAAAGCTACAAGGTGAAAATCTATTTCTAACAAAAGCTATTTAAGGAAATTTGTCGAAAATACACAAACGCTTGACAATATTATATATTAAGTTCAAGATAAGAAGAAAACTAATGAATCCTTGACCACCATTGACATGTTTGTAGTAGATGGTATTAAACCAAAAATAAGAAACACTATTGATGTAGAAATGGTGTCTAAGTGGAGAGGTCGTGGAGTTGAAGTTTAGAAGTGTAGGTGTTGCACTGGGAGTAAATATATTTTGTTTGGTAGTTTTAATATAATTAAATTCTAAAAGGAATGTAAAGTTAAAATTTGTTATAATTAAAAGTTGCATTTTTCTTTTCTTATGCATTAAGTGTTATAGTGATTGATATTAAGAAAAAGATAATGCATTTTCTATATTCATAAAATTTATATTATATCAATAATATTAAATAATTTAAATAATTATAATTAAAATTTACTAAACCAATATATGATACTAAACATTAATAATAATTTATTCCATCACATTTTTATTTCTCAAAATGTTTGATTAAAATTAAAAAATATTTAAATATTTGATAAAAAGGGGAATGATCATATATAACATAATATCTACTATTTCTCAAACAAATTTTTCAAAATCATAAAATAATCTTTAATTAGATCCAATAACAATTAAAAAATCTTATTAACTTTATTATTTAAATTTCACTTAATTCAAAATAATTATATTTCCATTAGTTAAAAAATATTTTATTGCTAAAGGGTCATAGCTCAATTAGTTGAGCTTAAATTGTGAGGATGATGGTATGTGATATAGAAATTTTTCAACCAAGGTTCAAACCCTTAAGGTGTGTTTAGGCTAGGTTGGACTCCTAGGTGAATTTGACAAACTAGAATCCCCTTGTAGGTGGTCGCTTAGCCAAAGAAGGATTGTAGTTTAGATATATGCTCACTCAATTCATTCTAATATGCTATATATAAATACAAATAGTAAAACATCTATGTATATTAACATATTTCTCTTTAGAAAACTATTTTATTAATTATTATTTTTAACTCGATAAAATATTATTTTATTATTAATTATATAATGATATTATAGAAAATCTTACCAGTATTATCATCCTGGAAATCCAATAGACCATACCCATCTATCTTATGCCAATCTAAACAAACCAAACCATATACCAAAGGCCATATAAAAAATTTACCCTACAAACTTCACCCATTCTCATCCCGTAGTTATAAAAAAACTACAAAATTGCCTATGAACAGGCCTGTTACACTTCGATCACATATGCACAAATATCAACCTGACAAAAATAAAATTGGAGCAACCAAAAAAGGGCTATAGAGTTACAGAACCCCTGACATGATCCATAACACCACCGACACCCTCTTTTTGCAGAGCACCAATCGCAGCAAGGCCACGTACCTGGTTGTGCTTTCCACAAACACCGCATCCTCAGCTACATCCACGAGCGCCTCCATTGTTTCCTCCATGGGCTCGTCCTTCATGGCTTCTCCCATGACCACGCCTAAAATGACCCCAACCCCATCCTGGTACATTTCACCTCCTTTCCCTCCTCTAAGCTTCCATATCCATCCAGGCTCTTGTCAACTTCAATCTGAAAAGGAATAGATCCATCTACCACCAGAGCCCACGCCCTATGAACATCCTCCCATCTTTTTGGAATTTTCCCCAATCCTCTTTGCATCAAAAAATGATGCACCAACAGAGCAACCCGAGGGTAACCAAACCAATCCCCATGTACGGTCACAAAACGCCGACTAGGAATGAAACATTACAGGATATTGTCTAAGCCCACCCGCCATTCCGAGTGAACGCACCTCTCCATGATATGCTTCACCTCATCCTTCAACTCTAAATGTAATCCGCACGCAAAGAATAGGCAATATGTGCATTGGTGCAACACTCAGAGTTGGAAACCATATACTCCACCCCTAACGAGGCTCTAACATCTCAACAAAAAATAGATGCATAGTAGTGAAGGTATTTTCTAGTCTCTCCTCTATCACGGGCCTTTTGAAGACCATCTACTACTTTTTGGTGTCAAATGAAAATTTTTCATGGCACCTCTCTGCACTCCAATCTACATAGACCACCTAACTCTCTCATCATCACAGATTGTGCTTTTGGAAATGTGAATCAAGGAATATATAGGGTACTTCATTCCTTTGCATTGAATACAAAACACATGATATGTGCGAAGAAAACCTTAGAGAACACTATATTACCCAACCTTGACAGCATTGATACATACCATCTGCCCAAATCAAACGTAATCTTTCTCATGTCCAAACATCACATCACCTTCAACAACCTCGGCATGATGATGTCATCTTCCACATACTACAATAACGTTGTCCACCTTAGTGTGCCACATCAATTGCCAATTTGGATAACGAGTCAGCCAATGCATTTTTCTCTAGATATATATGTGGAAAATGAACATAATTTCTTCCTGATAATTTTAACAACTTTTTTTAATTGCCATGTGAAACACTTAGGGCCCGTTTGGTACATGGAATATGGGCCCATATTCTGGAATACCATTGTCGGCATATTTTATTCCCTGTTTGTAGCAATCTTAAGAAACAAGAATTGGAATTACGAAATTCCAATTTTGCCCAAAAAATGAGCATTGCATCTTCCACTTGAAAAGGTGGAATTGGAATTTGACCATGGTATTCCAGTTTCAAATGCCAATTTTTAAAACTCCGTCGGGTCCACTGGCATTTGATATTTATTTTTAAAGTCCGCTAGGGCATTTCACTGTTTGCATTTTCACCGTTGCGCTCTGCAATGCGGCTACATGCTGCATTTTCTACATTTGCAGTTTCATTTTCAAAAAATCGGGCGCCGAAAACTTCACCATGTGGTGTTTTCAATCATGCCGCCCCTATTACAAACTTAGGTAGTTAGTCTCTGCATTGCCGGAAATGCTCAGATTCATTTTGGGGGTGCCTTATTCTTCATTGTTTAGGTTTAATAGCTTGGTGAAAGTGTACTATTGGGAGTCCATTTGGATGAGTTTTCAGGACAAGGGTTGCAACTAATTTCATGATATGCACTGCTATAGCAGCCTGTTAATATTTTGGGATAGAGATCTTCTGGTATATATTGAAGCTTCACCCAAACACAGAAAATAATCTTCTCAGTCATCTTCCGGGTGAACCAAACAGATCAACACATATTCTGGAAATCATTTTAAGAATATGTATCTTCGAGAATTGTAGCATCTTCCAGAATTGATTGTATTTGGCATTTGTTATCCCAGTGCCCAAATGGGCCCTTACACAATGAGATAACATTTACAATAAACTAGGAGTCCCCTTCCAAATGCAGATTTTCCACTTGTAATCTTTGTGCCAACTCTACCCCCATCAATACTGCTTGGACTTTAGTATCATTGTTAGTCCCTTTATTCAATCTTTTGTGCTTAGTTGCGATGATATTGTCACTTGCATCCCTAACTAGACATCTAGCTCCCGAAAATCCTAGGTTTCCCCTCACAACCCCATCAAAATTTACTTTAATCCAACCCTCATCCAAGGCTCCCCATTTCACTTCTTCTCTTTTTAATTTTTTAGGATCAACCCTTGGGAACCCATTAATGTGATATTTTATTAATTATTAAATCAAATAATTATACTATATTTTATTACTAGAATATCGTATGCTTAATCGATGAATAATTTGCATTTTTATACAATTATTATATTGCTTCCCTATATTTATGATCTCTCAGTCACTTATACCTATTATCCTTATTATGTTTTGGTATGTAATTCCCTCTCTAATCCTTCTACTATATATCTTGCTATTTTCTTATTGATTTTTTTTATCTTCCTTGCATAAATGTTGTGATTTATAATTAATTCTAATGTAATATTTTAATATTTATTAAATTTCATTGTAACTTATTATTATATGAATACATTTTTGTCATTTTATTCACATAGTTGCACTCTCTCCTATTAAAATGTAAGTTATATTTTATTAGATCGTGTCATTTTTTTTCATGTATAGACATGTATGTTGGAAGAGACACATCTCTCCATACATGTACCTATTTAAGGATCTATGTATTTATCTATTTTGAATATTGAACGATTTCAATTCATGTTGTATATTTTCTATGTATGGTATCAAAGAAAGAAGATTGTAGGAGACCTAACTATTAAATATCTAGTTGACTGAGTTTGTAAGAACTTAGATAGGGAAAAATGACAATTAAAAATAGTTCAAAGTGATTGATTGTGTGTTGGAAGAGAGAACACTATAAGAGAATTTTTCAAGATCATTAGAAAACATTGCAACTAAGAGAGATGTATGTTGGTTTAATGTTTCTAGTTACAGTAAGAATAAGTTGTTGTTGAGATCACAATTAAAACAAATAATTTATCAACATGTAACAGGTTGCCAAGGAATTGCATTGTTTTCCAACATTATAAAGACAGTATGTCATTTTTTTCATTGTTGGTCTAGATGCGATAAAAAAAATTAGGCACCTATTGATTTTGTGGTCCACAAAAATACTAAACATTACAATCTTTTCATATAATCACATTTCAAGAATGAAATAATGAGTAATTATTTATTTTTTTAAATTACAAGCCAATTTAGGAAATAAAATTTCCCAAGATAAGGAAGAATAAAGCATACCAAAGTAGAGTTAAAACTAATATACTAACTACCTTGTAAAGACAAAAGAAACTCCTATCAATGAGAAAAGAGATAACTTTTTTTAAATGTAGACCACACCCAATAGAGAGAAGGATTCACTCTAGAATTGGAGAAAATTCTTGAGTGAATTCAAAAGGTTGCAACTATAGTAAAGAAACACACACACACACAAACACATCATCATCATCATCATCATGTAAAAATTGAAGAAGCTACCAAATCTGAAAGAAAATTCAGAAGATAGATTGATTTAATAGTCATCACTTGCAAGTGAAAGAGATCACAATATTATTTTTATGAAATGTTACAATTGAAATAAGAAACCATTTTTTTCAACTCAAAAAAAAATTGAAACCTCAACATCAATAACTACAAGAGATAAGAAAGTCACAAAAAAGAAGATCATATAAGAGTGTTAAGACCCATGAAGCTACCAAAGCAAGGTGATATTAAATTTTGTAAGTGAATCATTGTGAATTATTTAAGCAACAAAATTTTCAATTGTTCATTTCAATGAGAAAGAGTGGCTAAAGAGAAAGGAGAGAAAATGAGAATTTAATGTTTGTGAAAAGTTTTTTGGAAGATGAACTAGAGGAAATTAGAAGAATTTAATAAAGAATTAAATTCAAGAAAATATTTGACTAAAGGAAGAAATATCAAAATTGAGAGAATAAACTAATATTTTCAATTAGCTACTTCAATCATATGTAAAGGAAAATAAGTGCTTAAAGAATAAGCCTACACTATGCACTCTCATGTGATACACATGATTTATTTTATTCAATTGATAAATCATGTAATATTGTTAAAAGTTATTTTGATAAAAATTATATGATTGGACATGATAAAATATTTGAATCTATAATTCTTACTAGTTGTGCTCAAAGAGTTATGGGGATAATGATAAAAGATTTTTTCAACAAATGTTGGTTTTTTAAGCTAATGAAAAAAATTGATATAAAGGAAAAGGTTTGGGAAAATATGGACATAGAACTATAGAGCCCATTGAGGCAATACTAAGGTCAAAAAATAAATGCCTTTGTGATGTTAGGGAAAAATAAATATGCATGTTATTTCAAGTATTACAAGTTCAAACAAACCAACTCTAGGGTTATAATATATGCAATATTCTCATTGCCATAGACAAGGACATAAAATGGAAATATGTTGAGATCTTCATCCTTGTACTATTTGTGGATTGAAAAATCATTTTAAGAAATTTTATTGGAGAAGAATGTGGAAGAAACAACATTTAAAAGATAGTATATAGATGGATTGTAGATGGATTGGCATATCTAATTGGTAAAAGGTCACAATTGTGTTTAAAATGGTTTAGGGGCATAAATTTTCTCGTATTATAAAAAATAATAATCATAAAAGATCTAATTATCCTATAAAGCATATAATTTAATCTAGAGATTATTTACTGTATTGTAAGGGCTACTTCAATAATATCCATGTGGTGGTGCAAGATTTGAAGTTGGAGCACTCATATGTGTATAATGACTACCATGGATCATAAAGATCATTATTTGATGGTTTTGATGTTGGTTGTAAAGTTCATTTTTAAACCTAAGAAACTATAGCATTGGTCGCAAAGATCATTGATCAATGGATGCTTGTTGTTTGACATGAAATTCTATAATGTTAATTGCAAAGATCATTGAAGTTGTAGTGTTGATTGTAGAGATTGTTACTAAAGTTGTGAATAATTTGATTGCAAAGATATTTAGAAATGCTATACCTTCTCTATTTATATTTTTGAAGGTTTTGATCACAAAGACATTTAGAAACACTTCACTCTATTTATTGATATCAATGAAGGTTTTGATCACAAAGATATTTGAAAATACTTCACCTTCCCTGTAGATATAACCATGAAAGACATCTTATTGTGAATAATGACAGACAAAAGTTATCAAGGGAAGTCAAAATAAGGATAAGGCTGTATAACATGTTAAATATTCTTCATTTGTACATGAGTTTCTAACAAACACATTTTCTATAGGCGACCCCCATCATATAGTTAAGTAGTGTGATAAAATAAAATTAATGAGGGGTGTTAAAAATATAAACAATATTACATTAGGCTATGTTGAACATTTTTATTGTGTAGGTATGTCTATTAGAAGAGACATATATGTCCATACGTGCACTTATTTAAGGAACCATGAACCCATTTATTTGTCCAGAATAGAAAAATATCAATTCATTCTCTCTAATTTTCTACATTTCCTTATTACTCCCCATATATATTAGTTTACCATTGCATATTTAAATTTATGCATATTAATATTATATTATTATCTAGCATACTCTACAATAATTTCAATGTGCTTGTTAAGGTAGGATGGGTGAGAATGGAAGAAGGAGCGGGAAACTGCATTTGAATGCAAGGGATTCCTATGTACACAGGAGAGCCACAGTAACAGATGGTGAAGGGAAAGAGTCAAATTATGACGCTGATGGAAGACCTATAGTACAAGGGAATGTTTCTTTGGAGGGTTCATTCCCCTCCAGGATTATATTTTCTCCTTAGCAATGGCATTTTTGGTGGATATTTGGGCTTAAGGTTATGTTTGGACATGAATCTATGTTTGTTGCATTTGATTTGTGTGGAGATCTTACGATCCAACTTCTTTGGTGGGGTTTGCCTCTATATTTTGGTGGGGAGACATTTTTTAGGCTAACCATAATATTTTTTGTGACGTTCTTGTCTCTTCTTTGACCGACAATCCTATAATCTCTATGGTCTGTGAATCTCTTGGTTTTGTGGCATTGGCTGGGGTATCTTCTAGTAGTTTTTGTCCTTGGTGGAGGTGAGTTTGGACTGGGCACTCCCAAGTCACCTTTTTTTTGCCCCAGCTTTTCTCTACTTTTCCCTTTGTTGGAAACTATTTCTTCTCTTGCGGTGTCCCAGCCATTTCACTTGGAGTTAGAGGGATTTTTTTACTCTATTTTCTTTTGGGCCCGTATCTGGTTGTGGGGATTTTTCTTGTAGTTGTTCCAGTTATTGGTGCTTTTATTTATGTCCAATCAAGGTTATGTGTAGATATTTATCTAGTGGAGCTTTTGTGAGGAGTGTGATGTGGCTAACCTTGTTGCACAAATTTCTTCTTCTGTCTTGATCATTTCTTTTCTTTTTTTCTTTTTGAGTAGCTAGGCCTTTGGTCCTCTTGTTGTTGGTGAAGGGGACTCTATTATGCTCACCTCTCACATTTTTTTCCAATTTGTTTGGTTTAAGTTCCTCAATGGATCTAGTCTCCCTTAGGACTCATTTGTTTTTTTCTTCTAGTTGGGAGAGTTATTTTGATGCTGTTGTTGGTGTTGGGATTTTTGGTGTTGGGTTTCCTTGTATGGAGATGTTCGAGCTCAATGGGGTTAATTTTATTCTGAGAAAGAGATTTGATGATCTCATTTCCCTTATCTTCCTCTCTCTAAATTGGGTTTTTCCTACCTTGCAACCATCTCCTTTGAATTTTGATTGGTGTTTAGGGTTTCCTTTTTGGGAGGCTTCTTTTCCTGGGAGTTTGGTGTTCTATTTAATCTATAGCTGAAGCTAGATGGTGTTTATTTTCTTAAGGAGGGAGCATTTATAATTTTTTCTCATCCACCTTTCTCCTTCTATTTTAGAACCTTTCCTCGTTGGAGTTGAAGTCTTTTGTTATAGGAAGTTGGTAGTCTCAAAGTATAGTACTAGAGGATGTTGGATGTATACATCTTAAGAGGGTGGGCACTATTATTCTTATACCTTTCTTCCCTTGATTTATGTGCTTGGAGGGCTACACTTTTGGGGTGTTCGGATTTTGTTGGAAAGATAGTGGAATTGTTAGGACCTAATTTTTTTAAGAAAGCGAGCTTCGATGACTTCAACCCTTTCTTCTTCCTCTTTCTTTGCTGGTGTTCCTCCACCTATTTCTAGGGCTTCCCGGTTCTAGTGTTTGGTGGTTTTCTTTGGGAGGTTTATCCTCGTGGAAGGTTGGTTTTCTATTTGTTGGAGTGGAAAAGTTGGTTGGCACTAAATTATTTAGGGAAGAGTGCTTTAATAATTTCAAGCATCTTGATTTCCTCCTCTTCTTTGGGATTCCTCTTCCTTTGTTGATGAGTTTTCTTGGGGTTGCCTCTTTGTGGAAGGTTAATATCCTAGTTATAGAGGTTGGGAAGTTGGATGTTTCTAATTTTCTTTTGGGAGGGGGATTTGATGATCTCAACCCTTCTAATTTCCTTTTTCTCTTCAAGAATCGTCTTTCACTAGAGGTGTCTTCTGGTGGTGGTAGTTTTAGGTGTAGTTGTTGGACTGGATTCTCTCTGTGGGATGTTGGGTTTTGATTAGTTTAGATAGAGAAGTTGGCTAGTTCTTGATTTTTTAAGTTAGGGTGCCTTGTTGATCTCAGACCCTCTAATTCTCCCTATCTCCTAAGGTGTCCCTTTCTGCTGGAAATGAGTCATGTTGCTGCTAGTGCTTGGTTTTTACGTGGTTTCTCTTCAAAGGAAGTTGGTATCCTATGTGTTGAGGTAGGGAAGTTTTTTGGTGCCGATTTTTTTAAGGGAGGTAGCTCAAATGATTTTAGGCCTTCATATTCCCTCCTTCACTTTAGGGTCACTTTTTCTTGGGAGGATGTATCTTTAAGAGTTGAGGTTTGTTCTTTGGGGTTCTTCTCTTTCTGGTAAGTTGATATCCTAGTTGTTGAGGTTGAGAAGTTAGCTGGTGTTGTTTTTCTTAAGGGAGGGGCCTTTGATGATCTCAACCCTTCTAATTTCCTTCTTCTCTTTAGGGTTCCTCTTTCACTAGAGGTATCTTCTCTTGGTGTTGGTTCTTGGTACAATAGTTTGGGTGTTTCCTTTTTGTGGGATTTTGAGTTTCTGATAGTTGAGATGGGCAAGTTGGATGATTTTGATTCTTTTAAGAAATATTTCCTTGATGATCTCAGTCTCTCTGATTTTCTCTATCTCCTTTGTGGTCCTTTCCTACTAAAGATGATTCCCCTTGCTACTGGCATTTGGTGTTTGAGAGGCTTCTCCTCATGGGAAGTTGGTATCCTATTTGTTGAGTTGGGAAAGTTTGCAGGTTCAAATTTTCTTAAGGGGGGATTCTTTGATAATTTCAGTGCTTTTGATTTCCTCCCTCACTTTAGGATCTTTTTTCCTTTGGAGGTGATGTTTCTTTGTGCTGGTGTTTGGCAGCCTCTAGTTTTTATGGAGTTAGGGGTGGAAGTTTGTATGTGTCATAAGAGGACAAGCATTTTTTTGCAATTTCTCTCTACCCCTTCTTTTGGGGCTTGGTGTCCTCTTTTTTTCTCTTGGATACCCCTATGGGGATGGGATCCTCTTCTATTGAGGTGGAGAGGAGTATGACAGTTGAGGAGGTGGTTCTTGGTTGGTTGTATGGTTGGTTTTCTGATGATCTATCTTTTGTGGTGGCTTGTTGTTATGGTTTTGGGAGCCATGGTAAAACCCAATGTCAAGGTTTGAGAAGCCCTCAATACTCTTATGTTCTCCTCGATTGGAAAAATATTTTAGTTGGTTTGGGGAGCCTTTCAAAGCCCCCTAGTTTCAGCTAGCTTTTAGATGATCAATATTTTGAAATAGTTTGTGTTGAAGGTTTTGGGAGCCATGTGAAAACCATTTATTATGGTTTGGGGAGCCCTTCAAAACCCCAAGGATCTAGGTTAGGGGATCCTATCAAACCCCCTGTTGGTTAGAAGACTTACTTTATTGTTAAGGTTTGGGGAGCCTTGAAAATCCTGTTGTATGAGGCTTTAGCCTTTTGTGTTATGCTCTCTTGGGCAGCTGGAACTTCGTACAATCCATATTTTTAGGTTGTTGATTGTTAGATGGATGTTGGCTCCTAGTTTTTAATGCTTTTTCTTTCACTATTAGCAACTTATTTTGGGTTCCAGATCCTCCTAAAAATTTTCTTGTAAAGGGTTTCCGGTCCCTTCAAAACCTATTTTTACCTTAAATCAAAAACAATTTCAATGTGTTCTAGTTATTGTGTATTGCACCATATCATGCAATTTCAACTATTAATGTCGTATAATTTGCTATCCTTCACTTATTATAGAATAAAATCTTGTATAGACTAGTACTTGTATCTATAGGAGGTTGGATAACCGATATTTAAGCACAATGTTCTAGTAGGGTTTGAATCTCGGTGGCAGCCTCACCAATAAAATGTTTCAACCGCTACTCTAAATAGATCACCCCTATCCCACATTATTTTTTATTATTATATTAATTTTTTCAATTTTTTAATATTATCTTAATAGAAACAACTCTTAAAAAATACATTCATTTAATTTCTAGATGTTAATTTCCAGTCAATATAATAACCGATTACAAGATTTTCACAAATATCTGCAGATATAGTAGGATGTCCTACGACCCTATTTTATTTCTACACTTCCAAATAAAATAAAATGATTTTTACACTTTCCTGATAATCTGAAGATTAAAGATTGACATATTTCTACAATCCAATCCATGACAATGCTAATCTGAATATTATTTAACAACAATTGGAAAATAATTTTGGAATAGATGTTTTGAGACGTGAGACAAATATATTGGGAATTTGTAGACTGGCAATTTCACTTGTAAAGCCTATCAGCTAATCATTGGGAATTTGTAGACTGGCAATTCCACTTGTAAACTTTATCAGCTAATTAACAGAAGACAAAGAAGATATCAGAATAAAGAGAGTTACAAATATAGATCTGTTCAATGAGAGTAAAGAGAGTTCCAAACATAGATCTATTTAATCCAAACAGACACAGACAAGAAAATTTAATTAACAGACGCACACAAATAGTGAAATGAATGAATTTTTTGATAACGTTTTAAGGCCAAACAATAAATAAATGTTTTTAATAACATTCAGAGACCAAACAGCCTATAGCCAGCCAAGAGGGAGAGTTCAAAACGTGGATCTGATTTATCTATTTCATAGAGTTGGTAAATGTTTTTAACGTGTTTGCAAAACTGTTAACAAAGAGAGTACCAAACATGTATTTGATTTATCTATTTCATGAAACAGGCGATCTGCTATTGTGAAGTAATTAAGATTAATGAATCTATGTTACATACCAGTTTCTCAGCGTATACAGCTCTGTTATAGCGTTAACAAAAAATTCCCAGTTGCTTTGGCATTTAGCAAGAGACTGGGGTTCCTACGATAACTATGGCTGTGTACGAACTGAATTGCCCATAAAAACCAGGCAAATGCTTGCTAATAATAATGCCGTTTATTGTGCATTTGCGTATGACGATTCGGAGTGGGCAGTGGCGAAGAGGGAAAGCGGCACCCAAGTTTTTTTCGGTTCCATTTACGTGGGTCTTTCTCTGGAAAAACGAGATAATAAAATACTCAAAGTACGGTGCGCCGTCGGATGGCCGTACATCATTAAATGAGAGGAGACAATAAAATACTCTTGCATTGGAGAATACAGAGAACAACCATGGCAATAACCAAATACAACTAACTGACACGATTATTCAATAAATACCCAGACCAGTGAAGAGGGAAAAATGAGATTATTAGTAAACACCCAGAACAGATGACTATTATTCAATAAAGTCCATTCCAAAGCCATGTATTTCGAATGGTTAAGGTACATACCAAGAACAGTGAAGAGGGAAAAGCAAGCTTTGGATGTCGCTTCTATCTCTAGGTCACAACCGTTATCTTACCACCCAGCAAGAGCAGAAGTGAAAACCAGCAACCAGCAACCGGCAAGCACTATCACACCACAAAAACGTTTGAATCCTGCCTTTTATCGACCTTCGGCAAAGCTTAGATCCTTTCCCCCAATAAATTATCGATTCTGATTAAAATAGTGAATGCTTGGACCAGTCAATAGGATTGTAAACAAATAACATGGGATTCACACGGCACCATCAAATCCTGCCGTTGTGAATCCCGCCTTTTATCGACCTTCGGCAAAGCTTATATCCTTTCCCCCATAAATTATCGATTCTGATTAAAATAGTGAATGCTTAGACCAGTCAATAGGATTGTAAACAAATAACATAGGATTCGCAAACACGGCACCACAAATCCCTAGGTACTAGGAAGAGAGCCGCTTTTAGAGGCTAAACAAGTGATTGCAATAGAAGTACGCAGGTGACCAGCGTACGTGAAGAGTTATAAAAAGGATCTATTCCATAAAATAGCAGGAGAATGAAACTTGCCATGTGCCCAGACCTCAAGATTGTAGACATAAAAAAATTAATTAGAGGGATTACGTATTGACCACCCGATCTAGGCTTTGGAATGCCTAGAAAGTGTAATGGTGAAATGAGTCCGTGTGAATGTTTGGGCGTGTCAATACTCTTTATTCGTATCGTGCATCTGATTAAACTATTTTAATTGTCGATAAAAACAAATTAGAAGTTCCTTCATAAATGGAGCACATGGTTAACAGTAAGGGAAACGTGGTCATTGATGAAGAAGAACAACTAATGTTTAGGAGGTTAAATATTAGATAGTCTATGAGAGATTCAGTCTTGCAATCTTTCTTTTAAACAATTTCATTTTTTTATGTAGGAAGATGATGAGCTTCTACAATTTCTCAAATTTTTTTGGGTGAAAAGACTATACTATGATTCAGTTGTCAAGACATTAAGATAATTGCTCCTGATGTCGCTATAAGCATCACAATTCAAAATGAAGTGTCTTTCAGATTCAACTGCCCCTGAAGTGCAGAGAACACACACCCTTCTTCCCAATTTGAAGGTTAACAAGTTTGTAAATGAAGATTCAAATAGATATTGGAGGAAAATAAATCTAGTAATTTAATGTACACCTAATCTGTTCTATGCATGTGAAAGCCTAATATTTTTTTTGGTAAGTAAAAGGTCGTGTGTGGAGCAGGACCTAATATATTATATTAAAAAAAGAGGTTACATCCAAGTATTTGTAGAAACCAAAGGAACAAAATGGTCACACTAAAGAACAAAATGGTGTTCTCAGCAACTACCACAAACCCACCTAGCAAATACCAATCTAATATACTTAGAGACAACAATATAAAAATGAAATATCTACTCAGTTGCAAGCTCCTTCCTTCCCCTTGTTCTCAAGCAGGGGCTAGCCTAGACATTAGCACCATCACTGCCGGTCATGATCTCAAACCCATGGTTAGTCCTAGGTAACTCAACTCAACTTCAACAACACTTGGAAACTCCTCTCTAATCTATGCCTCAAACTCCTCATCCTCGTCACCACTATCCATCCCTTCAACTTGTTTGTAATCCTTGATCTAGTTACCACACTCATTGAACATCATGCCTAATAGTTTCTTCTGATCTCACACACTCATTAGACTCATCAGCCTCTTCAAAATCTTTAGGATGTTTCACCATTAGCTCTAATACCACTTGTAGGTGTGGATGGAGTGGAAGAAAACACAGTCTTAGAAACAAATACACAAATACATGAACTCAAGTGCTACAACACTTTTATCTTCATCAATTTTTTTTATCAAACTCTATCACATCTCCTTATAATGCTACAAATTTCTTCTTCCACTCATGATGCATATTGATTAGATAAATATTTGATGCTTACATCCTTACATAATGCCTTTATTCATAGAGGTCTTAGAAAAAACTAGAGTTTTGTATAGTCATATAGTACTTACAATACACACATGCATTTAAACAAAACAATCATAATAAACATGTGAAGAATATGGTCGACATGAAACTATCTAGATGGGTAGTGCTAAAGTTTCTATCTTAATTGCTCAGTTTGACTATGCATTAGTGTTGATGGTCAGTATTGACTTAGCTGGTTGGTAGAGAAATTAGCACCTTCCAACAACATATGAGTATTTGCAAAAACTAAAGGATCAAAATGATCACATTAGAGAAAAAAAATGGTGTTCTCAGAACCTACCACAAACCCACCTAGAAAATATCATGTAATCTAATATACTTAGAGAAGAAAATATAAATTGGAAATATCTACTTGATCACAAGCTACTTCCCTTTGTCCTTAGGTAGGGGTCAACCTAGACATTCAACACCACCACCACCGATCATGATCTCAAACCTACAGTTAGTCTCAAACAACTCGACTTCAACATTACCTAGAAGCTCCTCTCTAGTCTCCACCTCGAACTCCACATCCTCATTATCACTATCCATCCCTTTATCTTGTTTGTGATCCTTCATCTAGTTGGCACCCTCATTGAGAAAATTAGGCCTAATTAATTCTTTAGGATAAGGATATTCCTCTTGATAATGGGCTTCTTGGACTCAAATGTCCCCACATCCCAAACCAAGAGCACAGGCAATTTGGGCACATTGCTCCCATGTTGCTTAATTATGAATTAATCCCACAAATACAAAATTCCTAGCTCCTCATCCACATTGGCCACCACGTAATCCAATTCGGGCCCTAAAAGACTCTTGAACACTTATTAACACAACAACTTGGCTCCAATTTTAGATTCACCTGCCGTTGAAACTATCACCAAAAATATGATAGTGATATTGGTTTGGAACATGTGTCTTTTGTTTGAAATCAAGCAGGTAGGGGAATCCATGGGAGTCACTATTAAAGTTCAAAAAACACTAGCACAAGAGGGGAATGACATGGACCACTAGAGTAAAAAGTAATTCGTATGCATTGAAATATTATTTATTTCTAGGTGCATGTGACTTGGAATCTAGAATATTCCTCCAAGACTTGTGCATGTGAAGAAACTCAAATCAAAATATAAATAACATTATTTATTCCAAGTATGCATGTGACTTGAGGTACAATGCAAGTCTTATGCTAGATTTTGGTGATGGCCTTAGTCACATAGTGCCAATTTATAATGGATATGCTATGCACCATGCTATTCTTAGGTTTAGTCTTGTTTGTCAACATTTGATTGATGAAGATTCTCATAGGGGAGGGCATTCATTCACAACTGCTACAATGTGGGAAATTATTCATGATGTTAAGGAGAAACCTACTTATGTGGTTCTTGACTAGACGTAGGAGCTTCTTAACTATTAGTGGAAAATTACAAATGGGGGAGTTCTTCAATTGGCAAAAGTTACAAAATCACTTATGGGTGAATGATTATAATTGGTGCAGAGTATTTAAGATGTCCTGAGGTGCTATTCTAGTCGTCTCTAATTGGGATGGAAAATGTTGGGATCCACAAAACAACCTATAACTATATTATGAAGCATGACATGGATTTTAAGAAGGAGATTTATGGGAACATTGTTTTGAGCGGTGGGTCTATAATTGTTTATCTTCTTAAAATGATAGAATGAGCAAGGAGATCATTTCTCTAGCTCCCAACATTATGAAAATCCATGTGGTTAGTCTTCTAGAGAGAAAGTATAGTGTTTGGATTCAAGGGTCAACTTTGGCATTCCTCGACATGTTTTAAAGTGTAAGACATGCATATTTTCCTGAAAAAAATTTCTTTCACATTCATTGCTTGGTAGTGGAAGTGCCTTTCTCTTGTTTTGATTATGATTGTTTTAATTTTCATTTTGTATTATATTTGAACTTTTATTCTTTGGGCGCAGATGTGGATTGATAAGAGAAAGTATGATGATTTGGGGTCATCTATTGTTCATCGAAAATATTTCTAGTACAATCTTATGTTGCTTTATTTGTTTGCAAAGAGTATTTTAGATAGTACTTGATTGAGATTTTAGTAACATTGGTAAATATGTTTCAACTTAATTTTTGTTTATCTAAGGTTTTAGAGAGTATATCTGTGTAATTAGAGATGTTTTGAAGCATTGTTTTGTGACACTTGTGTCACAATTATCTGTGTTTGTATGGCTTCAAGTGACCATAAATCTGTTTACCATTTTTTTTAATATTTGAAGCATGTAAGTTTATGATGCAAGAAGTACCTTTTGAACATTTTGTCGAATGTTGTGATGTCGAATTTTCATATTAGAATGCCAGTACATTATCATTCAAAGTTCTAGTATACTTCTAATGAAAGTTTTTATAAAAGATTCCATGTGAAATGCAGTTGGATTTATTTGTGAACTCACATGGAAAATGTTTAAATAATTTTTTTCTTTGTTTGAGCAAGTTGATTCTTGTTGAAGGATTTAGGATTTAGGATTTTATATTTTTAAGAATGACTTGGAAAATTTCTTCTCAAAACTTATTGTGATTAAATGGTTTATAGATAGAATTTTCTTTTTGATTTAGACAAGTGAATTTACTATGAAAAAAGTCAAATCAAAATGTGAACAACATTATTTATTCCAAATACACATGTGACTTGAGGTACAATGCAAGTTAAGGGGGTTTTTAAAATATTATTTATTTGTGTGCATGTGTAGAGGTACCATGCAAGTTTAGAGGTTTTTAAAAATATTATTTATTTGTGTACATGTGAAGAAAATTGAATCAAAATGTGAACACCATTATTTATTCCAATTACACATGTGACTTGAGATATTATGCAAGTTAAGAAGTTTTTTAAAATATGTTTTAGTCATGTACATATGAAAAAAGTTAAATCAAATTCTAAATAGTATTATTTATTCAAAATAAGCATGTAACTTGAGATAAGATGCAAGTTATGAATTTTTTAACAATATTATTAATTCGTGTACACTTAAACAAAGTCAAATCAAAATGTGAACATCATAATTTATTGCAAATAGGATGCAAGCTACATTGGTTTTAGCAGGACGAGAGAGAGGAAGAAAGGTACGTCATATTGCATGCAAATTTTACATAAACCAAAAGAAAGAAAGAGCTATTCTTTTCTTCTCTTGTGCAGCGAAAAAGAACCAGACAAGTATTAATTCTTTACTTCACCAGTGTCAGTAAAATTCAGCAGGGTACTTTTTTTCTTCCTTTCTATTTGGATATTGGGTTCGACTGATTCCGTGGCTTTGTTGTTCTGTTTCTTTATGTTGCCGCATTTAGAATCGCTGAGTATGATAAGTTCGGTGGGTTTGCTCAGAATCTTCTCTGCGGACCAGTTTCTTGAAGCTTTCCTGTGCTGTCATATAGATTTATACTAAAGTTAGATAGTGGGATTTCTTGGATTTTAATATTCTTGCTATGTCTTCTCCCGATCGGGATATATTACAATAATGCATTCGCAATTCTAGTTGTGTTTCTTATAGAAATGCATATAGAACAGTTCTATTTATTTTTTCTAAGCTTTAGATTACATGCCATGCAAGTATCGCTTCTTCAGTAGTCGATTAAATAGGCAACCTCTTGAGGTCGCTATAACTGATAACCATATCTTTCAAAGATGATAAAGTTTTTGAATGTTGTTAGAATATTTTGTTTTGTGACATCCTGGTTCATTATTCGTTCCTGGTTACATTTGCATGTGTGGTTGCATTGCAAAAAGATCTTGTATAAACCGATGCTTCGTCATTTGGAAGTTCGATCCTAATTTCCCATATTTATTATAACATAAATATCATTCTTAAAAGTCATCTGTGTGCTCAACAGTGAGCTTTAGTTTCTTGTGATCTTCAAAAAAGCAATGTTTGTTATAGTTTTAATCTACAACATTTACATTGTTGTTGTCTTGTTTTGCAATATCGAAGATATAATTTATTCTAGCTATTTTGATCAGTTTCTAAGAATGATGTACTCAGTCTGATATGTTCGGTTTCATCCTTTCAGAGATATAAAAATGATGTCCTCAGTCTGATATCTTCGGTTTCATCCTTTCAGAGATATAAAAGATGGCTGACGCTGAGGATATTCAGCCTCTTTACTGTGACAATGGAAGTGGAATGATTAAGGTGAGTCTTAGACCTGTAGTTTGTGCTTTGCACATAGGTCTCTGTAATCCATTGATGTTTTGTCTTGTGAATGGGCGCTAGTATAATGGTTTCTACATTTTTTTTGAATTGGTTTATTGTGTTAATTAAATTTGACTTATTTTCGTTATTTCTTTCTTAGGCTGGATTTGCAGGAGATGATGCTTCAAGGGCAGTGTTCCCAAGTATTGTTGGTAGACCCCGTCACAGAGGTGTTATGGTTGGTATGGGGGAGAAAGAAGCTTATGTTGTGGTGATGAGGCCCAATCAAAAAGAGGTATGCTTACATTGAACTATCCTATTGAGCATGGAATCGTCAGCAACTCGGATGACATGCAAAAGATTCTGCATCATACATTCTACAATGAGCTTCGAGTAGCTCTAGAAGAACATTCTGTTCCTCTTACTGAAGCCCCATTGAACCCTAAGGCAAACAGAGAGAAGATGACTCAGATAATGTTCGAGACATTTAATGTCCCCGCTATGTATGTTGCCATTCACGTTGTTCTGTCTCTGTACGCAAGTGGTCGTACAACTGGTGAATCTCAAGTTATGAAGGATAATAATTTTGAGTATATTGAACATCACAAAGACTATAATGCACGTTTTGTTTCAGGCATTGTGCTGGATTCTGGTGATGGTGTAAGTCACGCAGTACCAATTTATAAGGATATTCTCAGCTTGGATCTTGCTGATCGAGATTTGACTGATGCATTGATGAAGATCCTTACTGACAGAGGGTATTCATTCACAACTACTGCAGAGCGAGAAGTTGTTCGTGATGTTAAGAGGAACTTGCTTATGTGGCTCTTGACTATGAGCAGGAGCTTGAAACAGCCAAGGGCACTTCTTCTATTGACAAGAGTTTCGAAGTTCCTGATGGGCAGGTGATTACAATTGGTGCTGAGCGTTTCAGATGCCCCGAGGTGCTCTTTGATCCATCTCTAATTGGGATGGAAGCTGCTGGGATCCACAAAACAACCTATAACTCTATCATGAAGTGTGACGTGGATATTAGGAAGGATCTTTATGGGAACATTGTGCTGAGTGGTGGGTCTACAATGTTCCCTGGTATTGCTGATAGAATGAGCAAGGAGATCACTGCTCCTAGCGGTATGAAAATCAAGGTGATTGCATCTCCAGAGAGAATGTATAGTGTCTGGATTGGAGGGTCTATTTTGGCATCCCTCAGCACATCCCTCAGCACATTTCAACAAGTAAGACATGCATGTTTTCCTGATAAATATTCTTTCACATTGATTGCTTTGTAGCAGATGTGCCTTTCTCTTGTTTTGATTACGATTACTTTAATTGTCGTTTGTTTATATCTGAGCTTCTTTTCTTTGGGTGCAGATGTGGATCGCTAAGAGCGAGTATGATGAACCGGGGCCATCTATTGTTCACCGAAAATGTTTCTAAATACAAAGACTATTTCTTTCATTCGTGTCATCGCACTCTCTCTTGTTTCTAAATACAAATTTCATGAACAGCCACAGCACCGCTGCAAGAAGAAAAATAGAGATTTCAGGAACAAGGCCTTATGTTAATAGATTTCAGGAACAAGGATAAATTCGACAGCATTTTAATTGTTAATTATATAAGCTGAAAAGATTGTAGACGATTGAGGTATAAAATTATTGTTGATTATTAGATTGAATAACATTTGAATATTATCTTATCAATAAAGAACTTTAAAATGTCTATTTTTTATAATTAAAAAGTAAATAAACGAACAAAGTTCAAACAGTATTTTGTTAATAATACCAAGAAAAACAATCAATGGCTATTGCATCCTTGAGGTAAATGTGAGAGAGTATTAATTTCTCTACTCGATTTATGCAGCATTGTTAAACCTAAACTGTCCATTTTTGGGGGGGTTTGTGTAAAAGGTTTCTCACGTTCTCTAAAGCTCAGGAGGTAGTTAAAAACTATTTTTCCACATTTCTAAATAAAATGGTGAACTCTTTCTACACACTTGCAGCAGATATTTATTGGGATTGAATCCTCCAACTTGTTCATAAGGTTACATATTTTAACAGTCAATTTTTTATAGATTAATTTATTGTGGGTAGATATGAAATTTTTAAAACTTGGATTTGAAGAGGTTGGTTTTATTTTCAATAAAAAAAATTATAGTTTTGATAGTTAAATAGTGGGATTGGGCCTACTCTCATTCTTGAATTGGCATTAATATTATTTAAGTCAAGCAGGGAGTTGAATCTTGATCACATTATTAACAATGCAACCAATGAATCACTATACCATAATGTGATCCCCAATTTGATGGGGAATTTGGTGTGTGAACAACAAGGGACAATAAAATTAGAGATTTTCAACAATTAGTCAGATCGAAAGAAGATTGTTTCTTGTGCTCTAAGTGATTCACAAAATTTTGTAAGTTAGTGACAACACCAATTGTGTATAGATTGAGTAGTGATTGCTTCAAGTAGACATAAGCTCTAAGTGAGCAGTTTATAAAAGAGCTCAGTGAAGCTCGAAGAATTTGTTGGTGCAACTCTAAATCACTGCAGGTCAGTTTTTAATCATAGTTTGTAGTCCATATTATTTTTCTTAGTTTGTATTTTAACTTATACTAGTTTCTTTCAGATTTAATAAAAAGAAAGAAAATAAATCTTGCATATCTCTAGCCGTGTATTTATGTCTTCATTTTGTTTTATTGTTTGGGTTTAATTTGGATTCATAGTCTAAATGAGAAATTAGAGTTCTACTCTCACTATATTTGTCCATTTGGGGTTTTTTAAATTTCTAAGTTGATATTAGAACTATTTGGCCCTAAATTCTTGTGAGTTTGGACATTTGTTTTTTTGAGTGTTGAATTTTCTTATGTTAGAGACATGGCTAGAGATGAAGGAAAGAGATGGTAGCAGCCACCATCCTTTAATGGATAAATCTATGATGTTTGTGCAAAGAAGTTGAAGACTATCATAGTTACAAATAATTTGTGAGAGCCTGTGGTTAGTGGGTTTGTGGATATAACTGAACCAAATTAGTTTATAGCCCTTACAAATAATTAGAAGACTCAATTAAAGGAGATAAGGGGGAAAGATGCTAAGACATTGAGTTTGATAGAAGTAGCCTTAACAAAGATAATATTTTTCAAAATAGCAACAACTAACAATGCCAAAGAAGCTTGGAAAATTCTCCAAACAAGAAAAAAAAGGACTAGTAAAGTCAAATTGACAAAGCTCTAAATCATTTGAAGAGATTTTGAGGCTCTCCAAATGAAGGATAGTGAGTCCATTTTATATTTTCACATAAGAGTATCTAGTTTGATTAACTGATTAAGGATAAATGGAGAAATCATGGAGGAGTAAAGAATAATAGAGAATATCTTCCAAAGTTTTCCCTTAAGATTGATGGAATAATGATTTTTATTGAAGAGGAAAGGACCTCCCCACATTGACAATGGATGAGTTAATGGGTTTTCTATAAACCTATGAGAGACACCTAAATAGGTTTGAAACCTCTTCCTAACAATAATATTTTAAATCTTAATCCAATGCAAGAGACATGGGGAGAGGTAGAAATAGTGTTGGGAGGAGCTCAATAGGATGAGGTAGAGGAGACTCCGGACAAGGTAGTGCTAGAGAAAACAAATTAGGATGAGATTCAACCATAAGGGATAAATTGACTCGTAATCTAGTTTTGGACTAGCAAAGAAGAATAACAAATTTCAAATGAGAGGTATTATAAGAGAAATATTGAGTATTATTATTGCCATAAATTTGCTCATTATGTAAGTGAGTGCTGGAAAAAAAACAATAATCAGTGAAAGTAAAGTGCAAATATGGTTGAAGGTAATCGGTCTATAGTTTTCATAATGTGCAATATTAATGAAGAAGGTAGTCCTGAAGTTTGGTATTTGGATAGTGTTTAATTCAACTACATGAGTGGTAATGGATGTTTTTTTCAAGTTCATTGATAAAAATGTAAAGTATGAAATTAAAATGGGGAATGATGGAACTATTCTAGTTGTGGGAAAATGATCTATTATGATCAACACCAATCAAGGTGAGGAGGAGATTACAAAAATTTATTTTACCACATGGATAAAGCATAATCTTATGTTGGACAACTAATCCAAAACTTAATAAAAAACTAATCCAAAATGGATATAAATCATTAATGGAGAAGGATGAATGTGTCATTTTTGACAAGGAAGGGAGCATGAAAGTAGTTTTAGCAGTTCAAATAACAAATAACTAGATGTTTCCTTTGAGGATAGAGATGTTCTTCTCTTCCTAGTCTATAATTGCACCTCCCAAGAAAGGAAAATGTACAATAGTGCAACAATCAAGTTTCAAGAGCATGATTTGAGAACCCTCCAAGTTATGGTACATTAGGTATGGACATCTAGGCTAAGTTGATTTGAGTTTGTTGTCCAATAAAATAATGATAAATGAATTCCTAAATACTATATAGCCTAGTGGTAGGTGTGAAGCTTTCATTTTAGGTAGGTAACATAAGCAACATTTTAAATCAGGAAACTCTTGAAGGGAAAGAGCACCATTAGATCTAGTGCATACTTATTTAATCTTCCCTATGCACAAAATATTTCTATCATGGGAAATACTTATTTTATGACCACCATTGATGATTTCAATTATAAGACATGAATTTAGTTTTTAAAGCACAAATCTGAAGTATTTGATAAGATGTTATTGTTTAAGGCCCACACTAAAAAAGGAGGTGGACACTATTCAAGTGTGAATTTATGAGTAGAAATATAGTGAATAAGAAAATCTATATCAAAGGTTGAAAGAATATAAAAATATTAAAAATATTTCTTTCCTAGAGTGAGACAACTACAATTTATTTGACATCATTATGTTCACTAAACCAGACAAGGAATAGGCATACCACTTTTGCATAGGGGCTTATCAAGAAATTTCTATTGTGTACAAATGGTAGGAAATATTATATTTTTTTGTATTGAAAGAATCAACCAATTACCATTTTATAATGGGTCTACTCACACTAATATTAACAAAAAGCGTATTTTGTAGCAATTTGTTTACACCTAACTTTAACACAAATTGTTGGAAACCTATAGACACTAAAATTAGAAAAGCCTAATGGGGCCACATTATCAAATATAGTTTATTTATAGATATTACACTTTTCTATGATGATTCTATTGCACAAAATAGGTGTGTTGAATCTATATATATTATATATTTTCTAATATTATGAATGCTATTATCAATTCTCTTCTACATATAATTGTATCCTATGATTACTAAATGTATCATTTCATTGTTGTAGGTAACCTTACCTAATAACAATAATATATACATTCATCTTCATGTTGTTGCATGAGAAGTTGATAGAAATATAAATTGTATAAAAATGATTCACATAAAATGAAAAGTTAGTGTAGTTTGTCCATGTTGAATAGAATGTTGTTTCTATAATTTGGAAACAAACGTATCACGTGAATTGAATAAAATATCTCATTTAACTTTTTTTCTTAAACACAAGGTATGCAAGGGTGGACAAACCATGATTATCTAATGATGGATGTTTTCAAATTGCACTAGTCCTTTTCACATATTTAAAATAATTAGACATCACCCTACACCTTTCTCAACTTAGTCAATTAGGGATGTGATATAAATAAAATGGCATGCCACACAAAAGGAATGAAATAGTAGATTTTATAACAAGATAGTGTCATTCCCATACATTTTATGTGTAAAGGATCATTTGGAAGTCCAAAAATAGTACAATAGCTAACCTCCAATAATAAGAAAAACTATTCTATTGTTGAAACCATTGCGAGCTAACAAAAAAAACTATTGACATCTATAGAAAATAACTTGATTCAATATTTGAGCTAAATAACAATAACACATTATTGAATGGCTTGCTACCAACCACCTTTTTGGGTTATTCATATTGAATATAACACACTATTATACAAAGGAGGATACATTTAAAAATAAGGGAAATTCACTTGCCCACATAAGGGTATGTGCAAGATCATGAGAGGCCAGACTATGCCCTTAAGTGGCAATGAAAAATCAGCAAATCAGGGTTAGTCAACTTGACGTGAAAATTTCAACTAGCTATCAACCTAATATCAAAAAGTTGTAAGAATAGAATATGTAGAAAATTGAATGTAGTTTCTAAACTACTAGGCCTTTTTTGAAAAAAAGTTAGAATGATTGGTGAAAAGTATAGATTTCAATGCAGCAGTACAAATATTTTAGGAAAAAAATAAGAAGTAGGTGTATGTCTGACCACCTTAATCATAATCAAATGATAATATTTTATTATAAGATTTTATATATAAGTATTAGACTCATGCCCGGATGTGACACATATTTTTTTGTAATTTTATTCCAAAAAAATAATTAATTATGAATTTTTTGCTACAACATTTTTAGAATATAAAAACTCTCGTGTTTGACCACCTTAACTCATTCAAAACTTTACAAAATTCAATTTTATTTTTTTTCCTTATAGTAGGCAAAGCATAGATTGTGATGCATTTTTCAGATTTCAAAAATGTTATACCGTCTGAAAGTTATAGTTGTTTTTCAATCAGTATATAAATCAACACTTTAGAGGTAACTCAATTAGAAAATAACTAATAATTACTTACCGAATTCAAAATTTGACAGTAATTATATCGATAGAAAGCTGATAATCTCCTTAAGATACCCTTTTTGTTTCATCAAATTCAGGTCAAAAAAGTCGTCAGCTACATTGTTGAAGTCTAGAACTCAAAGAAACAGGGGAAAAACACATTTTTGAGACATTTCAATAGTTGACCATGTAGGTTTGGTGCACAAAGCAATACCGAGCCTAATCGGGTACCCGATATTTTCAGGTACCTAAAAAGGCCGACAAAATTTTGATTTTTCACTTTTCCCTCCCCTTTCTCCCTCCCATTTCTCCATCCTATATTAGATTAGATTATATATTATATATATTAAATATTATTATTTATTATATATTAATATTAAATGTTACATTATATATCATATATTACATATTATTTTATATGTATATAATATATATTAATATGTATTTTACAACTATGTACAAAAGGTTGGAAGATTGCAGAAAAATCATCAATGGCCATTGAAAGAAGCAAAGGAAATCAATCAACCATTTTAAAAATTCATGGGCGGCCATTGAGGAAGAGAGAGATTGAGAAGGTGGCAAGAGCAGAGAGAGGAAGAGAGAGAGTGAGAAGGTGAGAGAGAGAGAGAGGGGGGATGGGGAGAGAGTACTAGAGAGAGAGAAGGGGAAGGGGAGATAATAGGAGAGATAGAGAGAAGAGGAAGGGGAGAGAGTAGGAGAGATAGAGAGAAGGGGAAGGGGAAGGGGAAGGGGAGAGAGAGAGAGAGAGAGAGAGAGAGAGAGAGAGAGAGAGAGAGAGAGAGAGAGAGAGAGAGAGAGAGAGAGAGAGAGAGAAGGGGAAGGATAACCAATTCATTACAATATTAATCAGTAAGGATCAAGGCATACTTAAATATTATCAAACAGGCATTAGAAATCCAAATTCTAATTAGGAGTTTTAAGCAAAGTGAGTAAGGTCCTGGATAGGGACATTACAGATCCACACATTGCTCAGTAGATACCTCCAAGAACCCACATACACGGGAGTAGGTTTGAAGTAAGACTAAGATTGTTTATCGGTTCAAAAATATTACTGTGTTGTACTTTTGATTAACATCCAATGATTGGATGTGAAATTCAAAAATTTTATTATATTCACAAATGCTAGAGGATTGTGGTGCAAGTGGTCTTCCCAAATCATCAAGAGACTTTCTAGATCAATTTTTATGTCATAGAGATGATGGTTGTTTATTTTATAAAAAAGATTGCTTAAATGCCAAGTGCTCAGAATGTGGTGGCTTGTCCAAGTTTAGAACATGTTTTCATGAGGGTTTGGAACACAATTTTGGAAAGACACTTGTCCAAAAAAAGGTATATGAAATAGTGAAATATACATTGAAGAGTGGAGGTGAAGGCTCTAGATGTGAGTTAGTTGCAAAAGAATACAATGTTGCTGATTTTATCTCAGATTTCAAGACAAATCTTTTTTACAAGTATGCAAGGCATAGTCACAGGTCTCAATGGTTGGATCAACAATTCAAGACATATAAGGACACTTTCCCCATTGGAACTATTATATCCATTGTAGACTTTGCGGAGAACTATACATTGCAGCCCCAAAATGAGACTCAAGCTCAATATTACAATTCCATTCAGGTTGCTATTTTTGTACACATCACATATAGACATTCCCCTGATAGCATGTAAAAGATGAGTGAAAGATAATCAAAGAGTACCATTTTTATATGAGCGACGATAGGTCTCACTCTCATGAGTTTGTTCAACATTGTTTCCAGAACTATTTTGACTTCTTGCATGAAAATGGTATTGCTATGGATAGGCATCTCATTTGGTCGGATACTTGGACCGGTCAATTTAAGAATGCCAAAATGTTTTATTGGTTGTGTAGAATGCATGTGGAGAGAGGTGTACCTCATATTTGGAGTTTTTTTGAGTCAGGGCATGGGAAAGGGGAGCATGACAGAGCTGGTGCATGTGTGAAGAGAGCTCTAGTTAAGGAGAAATTGAGGATTTTAGGTGTTGTACTTCTTGATGCTCATTCTATTATTGATTGGTGTACTTTATCATTGTCACAGGGGGGAACTCTTGATTCTACATTGCATAGATTATTTTGGTTGGTTGAGGAGGCAACTATGGGAGATAGATTGGATTGTCAAATAGTGAAAGACTCTTAAAAAAATGCATTCATTCTGAAGCTCCAATAGTAGTACATGGACCATTTGGACATGAGAGTTGGCTTGTTTTTGCCCCATGTGTTTTCAGTATGATTGGGATCATTGTGAGTCAAGTGAGTGGGTGGATACATGGGTTCCATAGTATCTAACTCCTTTATCTTTGACACTCTCTATAAGAAATAATGACATGGACACTTCAGTTGAGTATGACCATCTTTTAGATCTTCTGAAGCCAGGAGATATTTTTGCATTGGTTGCACCGCAGGGGAATGATGAGAGGTCAGATTATTTGTTAGCACATTGTGTACGAGTTAAACAGAAGCTTGTACAACTAATGACAAATGGTGATGGGTTCACATATCCTACTAGTTCAGTTGTTGTTGCGGGAACATGGCTGTGAACATACATGATTAGAAAGAATGAAATTCCCACATTTGAAGACTATGAGAATTACAAAAGTATTCTCATGTATTCACACCTTGTTATAGCAACAAATGTCAAGTTGTCAAAGCATCAAGGAAGACTAAAGACAAAATAACTTTGGACTATTAGTATTGTTGATCATGAAGCACTATTGGAGACCCTGAAGCAAAGAGATGACCCTTCAGGAACACTTGACTAGGTAATAAGTTAACTTAGTGCATTGTTTTCTAAGTTTGTTAAGCTTGATTTCAATACATTAATTTCACCTTTCTTAGATTATATTTTGAGTCAATAAACTTGGTTTTGTATGTTGATTGTAACTTGTGTAGGAGCACCTATGAAGACACCTACGGTCACCATGGATCCAATCAGAGATAGAAGGACAAAAGGATCCTTAATGGCTAATTGAGATCTTTTGAAGCCTATAATGGCAATTTGTAACAATCAATTTGATTTAAAAGTTAAATGTCCTAGAAGTCTTGATAAGGACTTATGACCAAAATCATGTATGGGTGGCCAATAGTGCCAAGATGGGATCTTACATGTCATTTACTTATGTCATTTGCATGGTTTGAATTCTTACATGTTTGATTGTTGTTTCTAATGCTTTAAGGATATTATTTTTTATCATTTCAAACAATCTATAGAAGTTAAACCTCAAACATAATAAGCTTCACGGTTCAAATTTCACAAGCTTAACCATGATTAGTTTCATAGTTCAAATTTCAAACATACCACTAACAGTCATTGCAAAGGAACTGGGTCAAGAAAAGAAGTGTACATGCTTTCCCATTTGGTTCTTCTCTTGTTTCAGAATGAAAACCTAATTGTTTCCACTGCAGACAAGGACATGTTCCCAAGGACTACTTAATCAATTTGTAAAATACAACTTCTTGCAAGGTCTACAATAACCTCTCTTGGTTTTGAGCGATTCGACTTCGTTTGCATTTGGCAAGACGATCTCAGTTGATGCCAAAACTTGCAGTGAGGGTCAATTGAAAGTGGCTCAGCAACATATCTTTCAAACCATCTAACATTGCATCAAACCATCTACTCCATCGACTCTGATTGGCCAGGTAAATGCTAGTGACAACCCTGTTCCACCCACGGAGTCACCAGAACATTCGCGACCACGCTCGACCCAAGTGACCCTAAGGTGCCCTAAGCATGATTGGGAAGCAATATTTCAGGGCTCATATCTCAGACCTCGTGAGAGGTATTGAAAAGTTGTTAGGTGCTATAGGATCATGTTTCTGAGGTCTACAATAACCTATCTAGGTTTTTGGCCATTCAACTTCGTTTGCATTTGGCAAGACGATCTTAGTCGATGCCAAAACTTGTAGTGAGGGTCAGTTGAAAGCGGCTCAATAGTGTATCTTTCAAACCATCCGACATTGCATCAAACTATCTACTTTATCAGCTCTGGTTGGCTAGGTAAATTCCAGTGACAACCCCATTCCACCCATGGAGTCACCAGAATGCTCGCGACCACGCTCAACCCAAGTGACCCCAAGGTGCACTAAGCACAATTGGGCAGCGATCTTCTAGGGCTCATATCTTGAACCTTGTGAGAGATATCGACAAGCCATTAGGTGCTATGGGATCATGTTTTTGAGGTCTACAATAACCTCTCTCGGTTTTGGGTGATTCAACTTCATTTGCATTTGGCAAGATGATCTTAGTCAATGCCAAAACTTGCAGTGAGGGTCAGTTGAAAGTGGCTTAGCAGCATATCTTTCAAACCATCTGACATTGCATTGAATCATCTACTCCATCAGCTCTGGTTGGCTGGGTAAATGCCAGTGACAACACTGTTTTGCCCATGGAGTCACCGAAACACTCGCGACCACACTTGACCCAAGTGACCCCAAGGTGCACTAAGCATGATTGGATAGCAATATTTCAGGCCTCGTATCTTGTACCTCATGGGAGATATTGACAAGTCATCAGGTGCTATAGGATTGTTTTTTTGAGTTCTACAATAACCTCTCTCATTTTTTGGCAATTCAACTTCATTTGCAATTGGTAAGATGATCTCAGTCGATGTCAAAACTTGCAGTGATGATTAATTAAAAGCAGCTCAGTAGCGTACCTTTCAAACTATCTGACACTACATCAAACCATCAGCTCCATCAGCTCTGGTTGACCGGGTAAATGCCAGTGACAACCCCGTTCTGATCACGGAGTCACCCGAATGCTCACGACCACACTCGACCCAAGTGACCCCAAGGTGCACTAAGCACGATTGGGCAATGATCTTTCAGGGCTCATATCTCAGACCTCGTGAGAGGTATTAACAAGCTATTAGTTGCTATGAGATCATGTTTTTTATTTCTAGAATAACTTCTCTCAGTTTTGGGTGATTCGACTTCATTTGCATTTGGCAAGACGATCTCAGTCGATGCCAAAACTTGCAGTGAGGATCAGTTGAAAGTAGCTTAGCAGCGTATCTTTCAAACCATCTGACATTGCATCAAACCATCTACTCCATCAACTCCGGTTGGCTGGGTAAATGCCAGTGAGTACCCCGTTCCACCCATGGAGTCATCAGAATGCTCGCGACCATGCTCGACCCAAGTGACCACAAGGTGCACTAAGCATAATTGGGTAGCGATATTCTGGGGCTCGTATCTCAGACCTTGTGAGAGGTATTGACAAGCAGTCAGGTGTTAAAAAATTGTGTTTTCAAGGTCTAAAATAACCTCTCTCAGTTTTGGATGATTCGACTTCATTTGCATTTGGCAAGATGATCTCAGTCGATGCCAAAACTTGCAGTGAGGGTCAGTTGAAAGCGGCTCAGCAGCGTATCTTTCAAATCAATTGACACTGCATCAAACTATCTACTCCATCATCTTTGGTTGGCCAGGTAAATGCCAGTGACAACCCCATTCCACTCACAGACTCACCGGAACACTCGTGACCACACTCAACCCAAGTGACCCCATGGTGCACTAAGCATGATTGGGTAGTGATCTTTCAGGGCTCGTATCTCAGACCTCATGAGAGGTATCAACAAGTCGTTAGGTGCTACAGGATCATGTTTCCAAGTTCTACAATAACCTCTCTCAGTTTTGGGTGATTCGACTTTGTTTGCATTTGGCAAGATGATCTCAGTCGATGCCAAAACTTGCAGTGAGGGTCAGTTGAAAGCAGCTCAGCAGCGTATCTTTCAAACCATCTGACATTGCATCAAACCATCTACTCCATCAGCTTTGGTTGGCTGGGTAAACACTAGTGACAACCCCGTTCTACCCACGGAGTCATCGGAACGCTCGCGACCACGCTCGACCCAAGTGACCCCATGGTGCACTAAGCATGATTGGGCAGCGATCTTTCGGGGCTCATATCACGGACCTCCTGAGAGGTATTGACAATTCATTTGGTGCTATGGGATCATGTTTTTGAGGTCTACAATAACCTCTCTCGGTTTTGGGTGATTCAACTTCATTTGCATTTGGCAAGATGATCTTAGTTGATGTCAAAACTTGTAATGAGGGTCAGTTGAAAGCGGCTCAATAGTGTATCTTTCAAACCGTCTGACATTGCATCAAACTATCTTCTCCATAGGTTCTGGTTGGCTAGGTAAACGCCAATGACAACCCCATTCTTCCCATGGAGTCACTAGAATGCTTGTGACCACGCTTGACCCAAGTGACCCCGAGGTGCACTAAGCACAATTGGGCAGCAATCTTCGAAGGCTCATATCTCAGACCTTGTAAGAGGTATTGACAAGCCATCAGATGCTATGAGATCATGTTTTCAAGGTCTACAATAACCTCTCTTAGTTTTGAGTGATTAAACTTTGTTTGCATTTGGAAAGACGATCTCAGTCGATGCCAAAACTTGCAATGAGGGTCAGTTGAAAGCAGCTTAGCAGTGTATCTTTCAAACCATCTGACATTGCATCAAACCATCTTCTCCATAGGCTTCGGTTGGCTGGGTAAACACCAATGACAACCCCGTTCCACCCACGGAATCACTGGAACGCTTGCGACCACGCTCGACCCAAGTGACCTAACATCACAAGTGCTACATTTCTCTGTGCATTTAGTAAACCCCAATATGATGAGTTATATACATAGTGAGTATATACATAGTATTGAAACAATGTAGTACTAAGTGGCTCAAGTGAGTATATATAATGATATGAAACATAATAACATAGAAAAACTATAGAAGTTAAACCTCAAACATAATAACCTCCATGAACAGGGTATTCCAGAGTAAAGAAAAACAAATGTAACTTCAACAAGATATAATTTAAATCATAATGATAATCATAGTCAAGATATAACTTCACCATTCAATTCCATTAACATGGATAATAAATATGTATACAAAAGATGACGCAAATATAACATAAAAATGAACATGTTCTATATATAGAAAGTATCAAATGTATCAAAAGTATCTCCATATACAAATATGGCACATGCCATTTCAAAATGTCTACAAAATCAATGTTTCAAGGTGTACAATGTGGCATATATGCCATCTCAAAATGTGCCAAGTGGCATCTCTAAATGACCACAAAACTAAACTACATCCTATGCCATAGGGGGATCATCAAAATGTAGCCTCTTTGAAGAAGTGTTAGGCTCTGATTGATCCTGCAACAAAAATGAGTTCAAACCCAAGTTAGATTGCTTATGTTATATGATTTGTACACACACACACAGATATATATATATATATATATATATATATATATATATATATATATATATATATATATATATATATATATATATATATATATATATATATATATATATATATATATATATATATATATATATATATATATATAATTCATGATTCAAACACTAATTTAATTAAAATTATAATTGAATACAAATATCTGTACCTGGCCTCTCGGTCACCTACAACGATCAAGTGTCCTAGCATAAGTCCTTGGTAGCAAAGGGACCATGCCAACAATACCAACTCTGACCTATAAATATATATTTGCAATAATGAGATTAGTAGAGTGGTGCAACATAGAGTAATAAATCTACAAAATAAGACATGATTTGAACTAAAATTAAAACTTACATTTGGTGATCCCTCCTCTAGAATAGTGGGCTGGGTCAACAAAGATACGAAAGATTCTTGTGGGCCCTCCCTCACACTAGGAGTAACCTATGACAGTAAAAATATTGTCAATTATATATAAATTTACTTCATCATAACAACCTTGGTTACAAAATACAAATAACAATATGTAAAAGTCTACGTACAATCAGACTATCACTCCGAATCGAGATGCCTGTTAGCCTAGGCTCTTGAACCCGTGTCGGAACATCATCAATAGCCAAACCCTATACAATAAATTCAAGTAAAATATTTATTACGTACACACAAGTGGCATACATATGCATGCATAATTAATATTAAACAATTAATTACCTTTCCTTTGTCAACACCTGATGAAGGAACCCCCTCGTGCTGCCCACTGACATCGGTTTTAGTATGCAAGAGTACAATAAGATGACAATATATTAGTAAATGTATGAATTTTATTGCTCTAATTGATAGAGATTTAAGCATGTACACCAAATGATAAAAAAAAAAATAATGGGTACATAATTTATAATATACCGTATAGGCATCAAGGCCAAATGAAATGGCCGAAGCTGTGGACTCATCCACCTATCTCAACTCCTCCTGTGTCATCAATTGAACATAAATGGAAAAAATATATATACATAAGTGCATGCAATCATTAAAACTAATCTAAATGAATAAATTAAATAAGTCATGTGACAAATTTATTTATAATGTTTACTCTTACCGTATCAACAAGAGTCCATGGCTCTGTGTACACCTCCTGAGCACTCTCATGAGATGTAGATGCTCCATGAGGTGTTGCAGCCTCTGCAGCTACATCTCCTATATCCTCCTCATCAATAACATACTGATATGTATCAGCATCAGTAAGCGATCTGAGGCACATATTCTTGCATATAATGCAAATATGGGGCTCGCATACATGTGAACTCTGACGAGATGTCGATGCGCCAGCATCATCCACACCAGGAGGCAACACTGACCTGGTTTGTGTGATCAACTGATCACTCAGCAAATGAATGGCCCTAATAGTCTGAGGCATCCTCTGTAATGATATCAAGATGCTGCACTCGAGGATGGGGTGCAACATCAGTGGGGGGGACAAAGGTAGTGGCCTTTTTTGCGCTGGGCAAATGGCCTAGTCTGAGGAGCTTCTCTACCTACGCCCATGTTGGGCCTCATACTCCAATAATCAACATGGTGACCAAGCACAAACTTGGCATATAATTTTTTTATGAAATAAAATGGGACCTCCAAATTGCTATGGGGTGGTTTATCAAAAACCATCCACCAGCGATCCCAAAAGTGTGTGTGCATTGCTTCATTTGTGCACCATTTTATTGATAATTTGGGCTTTTTGGGGTCAACTTGTATTCCAATTTTAGGATTGAAAAAAAGGGTGGCTATATCTTCCTTACTTATATTAAGGGCCACAATCCCATCATGGTCAAGCCCATCATCAAATTGGGCGTACATATCATCACGCCAATGAAGAGTAGCATTATGTTGCTACGTGAGTGTGTCAATATTTTCAACAATTGTATTTAGTGTGGCAAGCATGGGACCTAATGTAGGTATATTTTGATATGTGTTTTGGAAACCTCGTATTGTGTTCAAATTATCTTGTATCAAATCTTTTAAAGATTGAGGGTTTTGACACGGGGGATTGTTTTCAGGATCGTTATTTGGTGTGAGAGGGTTATTTTCTTCATTGTTGTCATCCATGCCTGATTAAATTAAAAAAAATCTAAATTTTAATCAAATTTCATATATTATTACAAATATAAATACAAAACCCTATTTCAACAAAAAAAATGACATTTGGCATGAAAATAAAATAAAATAATCAAAATATACAAATAATTTACTTATCGAATATGCTGGAGAGTCAAATTTGTTGTTGCCAAAATTAGAGACCCAAAAATATATTGTGTATATGATATTTCAAGTCATTTTCCCAAGCAAAAACATGAAAAGAAATGAGGAAAAGGGCTCGCGGGTTTCAAATTTATGCCATAGGTATCGGGTACCCGATACCACCCGATATGTTATCGAGTACCCGATTAGGCCTATGCTTTGGTGGTAGGTTTTCCCAGGTGTACTGACACCCAGACCTACTAAGAAGTCAACAAGCATTTTCTTGTGCTTTTGGACGAGTGGAAAGTGAATATTTTTCACATCACCACTTTTTGGCCCCTCATGATCTTGCACATACCCATAAACTTAACCATACAATAAGTTTTCTAGTGCTTATACACAAACATGTAGTGTCCAACAACTAAAAACTTGACCTATACTTGTTGAATGAAAGGAATAAGAAAACCATATAACATACATAATTGAAAAAATATTCTTTTAAGGGGTGCACAAACCTCGTTTACTTGATGATGTATATATTGTGAAATCATGTTAGTGATTTTGATATATTTGACATATACATAAAAAGAACAATATACCAACCATTAACATAATGGCTACATGTTTGGATACATAGTGTGTTTTCAACCACCATATATATCTCCAACAGTTCTTTGGGAATGAGAAAAATTAATTATAATAACTTATATATAGGAATTGAACAATAGAGAGAATATGAATAGGAATCCATTTTATGTGGATTTTCTAACATGTTATATATAAACATAGCTGGAAAAGTCCAAAAGCCATATATTGATGATTCCATTGCTACCACCAACCTTACATAGCAAGTAGATTATTTTACATCTATTCAAAAAATATTGAATCCATATATGACAAGAATAGGAAAATGAAAATAATGTTTTACATTCTTTGGACCATAGATACACATCATTTAGGTTGTGTGGAACACTATGTTCTACAAAATACTTGAGTAATCTAGAGAATTGAAGGGTTATTTACATCCCTACAACAACATAAATAGAGATAAACTTTTGATATGGACCACACAAATAATTTTTATGCAAAAACTAACAATGTTAACTTAACTTGCATTTTATCGATAGAGAGTCACCATGGACAACAGACAAGCAGGAGCGGGAGGTTTTTTGAATTTGAAAGCAGGTGGGAATCCAGGGTTGCAGGCTGGGGGTTCTGTTGGAGATGGCATTTCTGTAGATCAGGGAGCGGAGGACTCAAAGAACAAGGAGTGGGATCCACTATCTAAGCAGAAAGACCCAGGTAAGGAAGTAGCGGAGGGAGAAGGGAACCTTCCATCCTCTCCCTCTTTCTCAAAGACATGGGCTAGGGATCAAAATGGAAAATCCATCTATCACCAGTGGTTAAATCTTTTCAAAGTACAACCTACAAGAAAGTCATCTTTCCCTTCTATTAAGTACCTATCTGAAAAAGAGAAAGTTAATTTTATCATAGAGATCCCTGATGAGTTGGTGGATCACAATATTGCCTCGATGGATCATACTCTTGTAGGTAAATTTGTGGGGTCTAGACCTAACATAGATATTGTGAGGATCTTTGCTAAGAAGAAATGGGAGTTAAAAGGGCAAGTACTTGTCACAACCATGGCTAAGGGTTTTCTGTCTTTTGAGTTCTCATGTAAGGAAGACTTAGATAAAATCCTTTGTGGGGGCACCTGGTCTATAGGTAAGGCAACTCTGGTGTTGCAAAAATGGACTCCGAAGCTTGATCTCAATGAATCTTTCTTTGTCCAAGCCTCGGTGTGGGTAAGACTCCCAAAACTTCCTTTGGAATTCTAGGTTGAATATGTCTTCGATGGTATCATCAAATCCTTTGGTACCCTACTCTCGATAGATCCAGTGACTGTTACCAAAAGCTGCCTCACCTATGCCAAGATCTACATAGGGGTGGAAGAGGGCCAAGACATGCCAAAAATAATCATGCTCCAATCCAAACTGGGCAAGCATTTGCAAAAGTTGGACTATGAAAGTGTCCCTTTTGCTTGTTTCCATTGCAAGAAAGCAGGACACAAAGCCAGATTATGTCCAATGCTCAAGAAGCTAGAGAAAGAAAGGAAAGCTATTGTTGAAAAAAATAAAAAGTCAGGTAACTCTATTGAAAAAGATAGCCTCCCTCGAGAGACTTCCATCCCACAATGTGACTTAGAAGTCAAACCTCATAGAGTGTGGAAAAAAAAGGATCAACCAGAGGTCACTCCTAAGATTCTTGACTCTTCAAAAGATAAGAAAATACCTTCTAAAGGGGAGAAAAAGGATAACACCAAGGTTAGCCAAGATAGTACTAAACTCAGAGAGGTGTCTCCCCCTTTAGAAGGCATAGAATTGGTTGTCAACATTCAGAATGACACCATGAGTGAAAATAGAGACAATGGTCTAGTGGAAGGAGGTGACTCATGCCCGAGATCTATCTTCGTCTCCATCATCCCAAACTCCCTTGATTCCCCATTGGAAGAATGCTTTTCTAGTCCTTCTAGGGAAAAACCCAAGGGCCCCCCAAATTCCTACCCATACCCTGAGATGCAGGATTCTAACAAAGTCCAACAAATGGACTTTCTTCTGGGAACCATATCTCCAAGGTAGCTCACCAAGATGGAGGAACTCTTTGCTAAATACAAAGATGTTAAAGAGGGCTGGTCTAAGGTTCAAAGTAAGAAGAGAACCAAAAGTAGAGACCCCTCTCTAGTTTCTCCAGCAATCACCAGGAGGAAAAATAGAGCAGACATTGGGGCTAAAATCAAATCCCCAGGCAAAAAGAAAGCCAGTCAGATTAGGAGAGAGGAAGCCAGCAAGAATATCACAAAGGGGACCCAAAAAACCATCCAGGCTGCCTGCACCTCCAGTAAGAAATGTTAGTGACTCTAAGGAACCCATGTGGGCTTATTAGCTTATGCATGTAGAAAGTCTCAAAACTGTTATGTGCACTTAGACCTAACAACTTAATCCACCAGGACACTTTATCTCAGAAGGAAAATCTCAAAGGAACCCATTTGAGGAACTTCTTTCAAACCTATTCTGTAGTAATCAAAGAAGAAGCTAGAGCCATGTATGAAGTTCAACAGAACAACAATGGCAGTTTCATTCATGGCCAAGTTTGCTGACGTGGCATTGGTCCTGGCTTAGTCAACACCTTTGTTGCTTCATGGGCCAATCTATTGGTGGCTGACCACTCTCATCACGTGATGACAATAGTTTCCATCTGGGCTACCGATAGGATTGCCATTCTGGCCACCAGAGAGGATTCTAACATCACTTGGACCCATGCCAAAGCTTTCCTAGATGTTGTGGTGGATTCTTTGGATGGAGATAATCTCCAAAGTACCGATGCAATAATTAAAGATAATTATTATTGCAAAGCAGTTTTTTGGAGGATTAATATCACTCATGACAAGCTAGGGAGGAATAGTTATAGAACTGTAGATATATCTGGGAGTAGAGGCTTAATTTTATTTCTTTACCAAATCAGGTGATGCTTGAGAAATTCATGGTGGTCTTTGAGGAATGGAGCTCCGAGCGTAAAGTAGTCGATGCCACCACAAAAAAAGATGTTGAGAAGGACCAATCGGTCAATTAAATCTTTTTGAAAGATAGTTCCAATCGTTAAAATCATGGTATAGACCAAAATTTTGTATTTTTAGGAGGTTCAAAGGATAGCTAATAGGTTATTAAAAGTAAAAATTAAATATATTTTAATATTCCATAATTAATTGGGGATGACTTCATAACATGACAACAAGGTCACGAGACTCCTTGATAGGAGGCCAGACATTCAAAATCCTATCCTACACTGGTGCAGGAAAAGTGTGTCACCACTATTAAGAGTAGTCAATGATCAGGAATGTTAGATGAGATGTGCCCCCTACACATGCTAACTGAGACCTTGCATGACATGATGGAGGATGCACAAGTAATAGGAAGGACCAAGGATCGTTCACAAGTCTAGCAGAGTTATGTTATCGATAGGTTGAATTCAATTCTAAGGGAGATATAAGGTGGCAACCATTGAGGGATGCATAAGGATGTGGTTGAAAAGTTGATAGATAATGAGAAATGTCGATAGAGGAAGCCATCACATAGGGATATATAAGGAGGGTGTGATACTACTAAGTGGAAGTTGAATAGGGAGATATAAGGATATTATGATCCAAGGACATGAGATAAATGTGAAAGGTGTTAATACCTTAGAATCTAAGATATAACCACCTTAGGGATGGGGTCCCCAAAATGTAATCCCACTAGTTCAAATCTCCAGTCAAAAGCATTCACTAACCAAAACAAATTACATAATTAAAAAATATAATAATTAAAATTTATATATGTTTTGGATTATTTTTGGAGAATGATTTTTCATGTGAAATAAGGCTTTTAAATTATTATAAATTATTATAATAATGTGTTTTTGATAAAAGTAAAATAGGTTTTGAAGGGACCTAAAACCCTAACAATGATCAAATTCTAGAAAACAAAGAAATATAGTATCAGTCACAAGCCCATAGGAAATCAACATATAAAAATAGTAGAAGCATACCAAAATGAAGCTAACAACAAAAAAAAGGGGAATGCATCCCACAAAGTATCAGGACAAAAACTAGTGAAACATCCTAGAAACCTTATAGACTTCAAAAAAATCATCATTTGTCATAATCATATCTTCATTAATGTTCCATACCTTGTTAACCATAGTGTCCACTAGAGTATCACCTTTATCTTTTCTTCTAATTCTTTTGGTAGGGCCAAACAACAAATTTGAAACAACATCTTGTTCCATACCATATTTCTTTGACTCATAGGTAACAACAGGAAAAACAAAAAAACCTTTAGACAACCCTTATAGAATCTCCACTTGATCATTCAACCTCCTCAAACCATCCAAACTTGTTTCCTTAGTCGTTTGACTAATTGCAACAATGAATTTCAATTTATCATAAATGTTAACATTATCATCATCTAGGGATTTCATTCTTTACTCATGATCATTTTTAATATCTTCAACCCCCTTTGACAATTTCTTAGCCATAACAAGTGACTTATTAACCTTGTCATTGTCAGGGGTAGAAACCCCCTTTTCTTGATTGTATTAATCTCTAACACAATCCATATTAGGAGAGATAAGTGATCATCCATAGTTTCTTTTACTTTCCTTCCTATATTTGCACTACCATACATAGATGACCCTTTCTCCAAGGGAGTATCCTTTCCCATAGGGATATGCACATGCAGGTCAAGATTATCATCATTCATAGCTAGAGGAGGACAAGGGAGAACCTTCATCAAGAGAAATGTCCCTTTTGGATTTATTATCTCAAGATGAAGTCACCTAACCCTTTCATTTTCTTTTGGATGCAATAGAAGAGGAGCCATTAACTTTTCCCTTACCTTTAATATCCCCAATAGGGATGAAAGATTCAAGGACACACTCAATAGAGGGGAAATAATTAAAATTTTCATCATCCAAAATAAAAAAATTTAAGTGGGATTTGGCTTCCCTTTGTGAGTTTGTTCTCTTTCCCAAATGAGCCCCAATCGACTCAGCCTCCGAGGAATCTTCCTCAGGACCCACCGAGTATTCCTTAAGAAAGAGATTGACATCCTTTTTTTCCCTAGTCATATGAGAGTTTTTAGCCAGTGAAATTGACTTGGAAAACTTCATTATAAGAAGAATTAAGCCCTCACCCATAACCAAATGTGATGAATTATTTCTATGGGCTTTAATGCTATGAGACAACAAAGAGAAAAACTAGAAAGGAATATAAATGCACTTATCATGTTTGAATTTTTTTAAAATGATGAAGTGGTAGCTGAGAAGGCTAGTAAAATGGTCCTCCAAAGTAACATACCTTATAATTACTTCAACTATCTTGGACCAAAGAGGACGGATGGACAATCTATCATAGTTTCCATCAATTTTTCTTTCAAGCATTTCTCTTTCCTTACCCATGAATAAAATCATGAGGGATTTATCGATGATTTTTTAATCTTTGAAACATTTCCTTCCTTCAACCAGGGTTTGTGAGACTTCGACCCCTAAATCCTCTAAGATAAGCAATTCAATTCCAAACACCTTCAACATGCTATCATTCTAGCCATCAATAAAAGTATATGTAACTTAAGGATCATTCCATGAACTTTCTCAGTGAAAGGGGTAAGACCCCTTGTGGAAAGATCCTTCCAAACATCTTCATCACTCTGCCATTTATCATAAATAATGGGCTCAACTCAATTTTGTTGTCCCCCACTGTTATATAGAGCTCTCAATGATATGAACACACTAAAATGATGAACAATATGAACAATTCAAAACTTATAAATTCATACATGTGATGTGGAACCTTCGTAAAAGAAATGTCTTTCCAAAAGGCCGCTCCACATGAAATTAAACACACTAATCATCATTTCACAAAGCTTGTCCATATTAACAGGTCTTTTTTAATTACAAACAAGATTATTAATTTCATATGGGATGGGGTCATTTAGTCCCTAATAAGTTTTAGTAGGCAAATTAACTCCCATATTAGCAAAACTATCAACCTCATAATTCCCCTCATGATAGGCATGACTAATTTTAAACATTTGAAATAAATTAATAATATCCAAATAATCCAATATAAAGGACTTAATGGTACAATTAGGATGGTGGGATATGTTAAGGTAATTTATAATGTTCATTGAATCCAAGGGATGCCACCAATTCTAACCTAATTTAGGTTCCATAAGCCTTGGCATAATTATTATAGTAATATATTATAGTTGATAGAGCACTATTATTTAAAATTAATTTAATATATAAATTAAATGGTTAATAAATTATAAATAAATAAATATAATAAAAATGATATGCATTATTATAATATATATTTTCTAGAGGGGTAAACTCTTTAACTCGAAGCTATGAACCGATGAGGCCACAAAAGGGGGACCTCATCCCCAATGGGATTTGAACCTTTATGGAAAGAACAACAACACAACAACTTAACCATCACAACATGCCACTATTGGCACATTAATATAATTTATAATATTAATATAATTTATAAATATTTTAATATACATATTATATATATCATTGTAAATATATATTTTAGGCATGATAGATAGACGTTTATGCCTTTTTATCTTCTTTCTTCTCTTTTTAATGGAATTGATGCTCATAAGAATACCTTAACTCTCATATTCTCCATAAAATTCTTATGCTCCTCATCACATGGATTATACTAAATATTTGTATATTCATCCTAAACTTTCCAATTCTAAAAGGAAAATTGAACTCACCCAGAATGTACTTGTGGATTGTTTTGATCTCTCTAGCAACCCTGAGAATGAACCCTCAATGATGAGGCTTGTTTTCATCTTGGAAATCATAAACACCATAAGAAGGAAAATTATATCCCTAATTTTCCCCATGGTTATGAAAATCATAAATAAGATTGAGATTATGTTCCCTCAATGGAGTATGTTCTAGCCTCTCAAACCTTGAGGTCAACTAAAAAGGGTAAATCTTAGGTGGGGACATCCTCTAAATCATCTAAGAACAAAAAGGTGAAAGAGAGGATAAAATTCCCTAATTTTTTTCATTCTATTATTGGTGAGAAAGGGAGCATTAGTGCTCCTCATTTAAGAAGACTATGGAAAATTCTAGTGTTAATTTAAATAAAAGAAGGATGAGGAAGGTGAGGAATAGGTCGACATCCTCAACTTTGGGGTGGAAAAAAATGAGATGGACCTCTACATTTAAATCCTTGTGGAAATGGAAAAAGATACCCCCATTGATTTTAAGAAAGGGTCCTTTACCACTAAAATAAGGGAAATGATATTCGGTGCCCAAGGATGCGATGGAGGGGACCACAACAATCTTTTTAGATGGATGGTTTCTCAAGTCAATTTACCTAAGGATAGGGTTAATTCCATTAATAACAAGATGGATATATGGAGAAAAATAATATGAACGTGAATCCTAGTTTGGATAATTCTTACAAGATACTTTCCCTTATCCAAGATGTGGCCAAGGACATCAAAATCATAAAAATAGATCCCAGGGAGAAGAACATATTATTGGAAGAGACTATTGGTAAGGTATATGATAAGCTTAGGGCTGGTGTGTCCATTAGAAAAATGATAATCCAAAATAGCATTGATGGTATTAAAAGATTGAATCAAAAGGCTTAGGCCTTGAAATGCTTGAAAAAGAGAAAATCTTGTTCCTCTTCTATTGTTATTGAGCATAATGGAAAAAACATTGTTGTGGGTCAACATAACATGGGATTAGGACCAAATTTTTGTCCCTTGGTTAAAAATCACAGCCATGAAAAATGTAAGACTAAGAAAGTCCACATTGATCATGATGTTCTAAATATTAATGAAGAGATTATTCGCAAAAATGTGGAGGCTACAAAAATTCTAAAGAATTTATGTAGTATCCCTTTGGGTACTTGGACCCTTTTCATTTCCTTTTGTTTTTCTATTGGCTAGCTATTGGTTTTCATCTATTTCTCTTATATTGTTGGATTTCTTTTCGGTGAAGGGTTTCGAGGTCCCTTCAAAACCTATTTTACTCTAATAAAAAACCTATTTAATTGGAGGGGAATTCCTTTAACTCCTTAATTAGGAAAATATAGAGGCAAATTCCTTCTCATTTGAGTTGGGTAGTATGGAAGAATAAAAATAATAGAATCTTTCAAGGTGTGGAATGCTCCATTAATATATTTTTTTTCAAATTTTCTAACAAATACTCATGGATAATCTAGCTGTCACTATGTGGCCTTGCCCTCCCTTCCCTTCCTCTTAATAGGACAATCAAAATGCCAAAAAAATTGGCCACTTGGACTCTATACAAAATTTGACAATACCAAAAAAATATAAAAGAAGAAACACCAAATGGAGCCACCCACTCCAGGTTGGTTCAGCCTTAATTTGGATGGAACTGCAAAACACCTAGGGTGTTATTGCTACTGGAGGACTGATAAAAATGGATCATGGAATCCTACTGTCAACCTATAGTGGTAAATTGTAGAATTATGTGAATAACCAAGCCAAAGATATGGGCCTCCTTTGGGGTCTCAAGATTGTGCTTTTGATTGGTGTTATAACTTTATCAATTGAATGGTACATGAAGCTCATTGTTGATATTGTTAAAGCATTATCCAGTGTCAATTAGTCAATTGATGGAATTATGGGAGACTTTCACAAGATTATTTTGAGATTTGTCTCCTTTGATATTAATCATATTTGTATGGAAGGAAATGTGGTAGAAAAATCACATGCTATAATAGGATACAACTTGGAGGATTAAAGTGTTAGATATATCTTCATTCACTTTGGGTAGACATAAAAAATCTCTTGAGGAGAGAGTTATTAACCTTTAATGGTGATGATGAATGATAGCCTATATTGGTTTTGGCATCTCCCAGTGTGTACTTTATGATACTAGGTTTTGCTTTGCTATAACCCTACCCATTTTTTGTATTGAACGGGAGTGTTGGGTTGAAAATCCTATTTTTAATTTGAATATGGACTTGATAAGGTGGCATGATCGTCAAAGGATATGGAATAGCCTTGGTCAACATGATATTGAAGGCCCTCTAAGGTGTTTTAGTTAATCTAGGTGGCCTTTAGTGAATTATGAAAATTACATCAATCTGAAGGTAGGTGTAAGGATGAGATGACATCATGTGTTGGTCACACAGTCACTTAAGCACTTATCATTTCCTTCCTTGTAAAGGAGTGTACTCCTTGTACACTGCGATGAAAATACCCTCGCTTGTGGAAAACTATAGCTCACATGAGATTAATTTATGGGGAGGATGAATTAATAATTATAATACACATATAACAAAAACCATATTAAATATTTTAATATTTTTATTATATCATCATGTATGATATTTTTATATTTTAATCAATATTATCTTTTTATTAAATTATCTTACATTTATTATTATATTAATATTTCTATTTTTTAATATTGTGATAATAAAAATAACTCTTTGACATAAATGACAATATCAACTAGTAACACAAGTCAGTGATTCTATGATTTTGACCATGTATTCTTTGTTAAAAACCAAAGTAAAGTGTAACTGGTTTTGGCCTTATGACTCTTGTTCAAAACAAATAGTATTACTATTATTTTATCCCATGGTCATTATTTAGGAAAAAAAATGTTATTAACATTAAAACCTCATAGCTATTGTGTAAACCAAAATAGGTTATTGATATTTTGACCACTATTTAAACCAAACTAGTGTTAATGATATTTTAGCCTTTAGGCCAGTATTGAAATGAAAAAATATTTTAATGTTGTTTTGGCTTTGTAGTTATTTTACAATAGAAACCATTGATGATTTACAAATGACTTTATCACAATTTCTTAAGGTGGATAAATTGAGCTTGATAAGTCAACTATATGGCCCTTGATTAAGTGTCATATATATCATCATGTCAACTCATTGGAAAATGAAAGAAAATAATACTTTGAATATTATTGGTCTTTGTATTGATAAAAATAAGATCTAATTGTTAATTATATTCTTAAATAGATCTCAACAACTTACAAGGTCATGAGTAGAGGTCTATGATATCTATATTAATGACTGATTAGATATCTTTGGGAAATGTTCAAATGGAGAGTTCTTAGATACTGTTTTGTTGTTTGTAAATTATATATGTATGCACATGTCTACATGAATAGTTGCACCTATATATGTGAAGAACCATAGTTACAAGATCTAGACTCAGCTTGAACTCGACAAACCAATTCTTGACTCAGACTTAGACTCAAACTTGGAAAAGACTTGGTGAATTAAAAAATTCAAGAAATTCAAAGATTTTAAAGGATTTAAAACTTTTTCATAGATCCTTTAATAAATTAACCTTAAAGACAAAATAATCTCATCAAATAGAAGCAGCTACTTTGAACACATACACATGTTTACATTGATCACATAAGTATAAATACAAATTTTAGGTTTCAGCTAAAGGAAATAATTTAAACTAAATAACACATTAGAAATATAAATAGTGTCAAATATCTACAAAATTCACGAACTATGAAATCCATGGTATCAAAAGTTCAAAACATATATCAAAATGAAATCTAGATCCTAGAATACCAAGGCTTAGAGGAGCCTATCTCAGTGACCAATAAACCACATAGCTCCTATATGTATGCCTAAGATATGTCCTAGATGATTTTCCAATCATGATATTTACGTATGTCTCACATTCAACTTTAGTGACATCCACATCCTCATGCACATCATCCTGAGGGATCTCCAATGGGTATTTTTTTTCTCTACCCACCTTTTCCATTGCTACTGCCTTTGCCTCTTGATTTGGTAATCTTCTCTTCAATGCCTCAATATTTTTTATTAAATGCCACTTTTCCTCTCCTTCTTGTTTTTGTAGATAATAAAATGGACATTTTAGGATTGGGAGAAAAATATAAAAATAAGATTCAAACAAGGGAAAAACTCAATTGAGTCTGAGTCCCAAGATTTGTAGACCCAGTAGATCTGACTCAACCCTAGACTCATAGCGATGAGTCTAGGCAAGACTTTGCAAGTCTTGTAACTATGTCCAAAGAACTATGATTTTAATTATATTTTTATTTGGCCATGTTTAATGAAATAGAATATTTCTCATGACTAAATATGAGTACATATGAGACTTATAACCTTCTGAAATTTGAAAAGAAACTATATCTACATTAATTTTTATGTTCCTAGAAATATTTGATAAGTGTAATTTTTATTGTTATTTATGAGATTGAAATGTGCTTATTATATGTCTTATTATTTGTGTAATCATTATTGATATCCAATTTAAAATAAAGTTTTATGTGAACATACAACCACATAAATTTAACATCTTATATATTTTAAAATATTTTTCCAAACTAATGCAAAAATATTACATGCATTATTGGTTCATCATGTCTAAAGTTGCATTACAATCAGAAGTATCATGCATAGATAATGGGTATCTAAAGGTTTCTTGATATATTTTAATGCATTAGTACATAGCATTAAATCCCAAATGGCCCAATGACCATAGAGTTTCCTTAAATATGCTACTCTCATAAAAGACAACCAACCACTTCTTGTATAAAGGTGTGTGGGGGATTGTTGGTCTATGGTTGGAGGTAAAGAACCCAGGTGTATTTTCCCTTTTATAGTTGATAGTTGAAGACATGGATTATCAGAGACAACTTATATGATTCTCATTGTTATTGTTACAACATGACTTTGTAATCATTAATATTGAATTTCTAAGATTTAACTATTTTTATGATTTGATCATTACAATTTAATTAATAAGTCTATGATGTATTTATTCTTATTCAAAAAAATATTATGGATTTTACTTCATATGCAATAACTTGAGAAATACATTATAACAATGTTTTATAATGTTTTGAGTTAATAGATCCATATGGGTTTGTTACATGAATAATAGAATAAACTAAGTAATGAGAATCTATCTATTAAAACTTAAGGTCATTTACAACTCGAATTGTCTAAGATTAAATCTTCATAAAGTGTCAATAATAGAGACTTCATATAGTGGCTAAAAGATTAATAACATGTATCATTTGGATCATTCATATTGAAAAAAAATATAATTACCACATTAGTGAAAAAAGAACAAGAATATGAGGAAAGGGATGAAATCACCATAGAGGGCCATGAGATCAAAATCAAACATAAAAATATAAAGCTTGCATTTCTTAGATTGGGTGTTACAGTATCAAAAATTGTAAACCCTTACAATTTCACACTCATTTTTGAGTCCTTACCTTAGTGTGTTTCCTGGTTATTATTTACAATCCTATTTATGACCTCTTCACTATCAAACCATTGTCACATGCTAGTATGGCAATCAAAAATATCTTGGGAAATCTATATAAGAACATTATTTCATAATTTATTTTCATCTTCAAGTATCCTAATAATTTCCTAGAGAAATTATTTTAAGCAAGATTCAAGTTAGATTTGAGCATTACAGAGCAACAGGTTACAATAATCTTCATGCAAGGGAGATTTTATGATTGATCTTGTTTTGTGGTGTCATAGTGTTGAATAGAAACTTGAGGCTCTTATCCAAAGATTATTGCATTCATAAATATTATCAAGCATGAGGTATAATCTTGTGATATTTAGCATTGTACTTTAGATTAAGCTTTCTTCTTAATCATCATTTCTATAGGAAGGGTTGAATCTTTTCATGGCTTGAATGAGGCAAACCCCTATGTAGCCCAACATCATTTTTCTCTCACGTGTTTTGTGTAATTTTTTAGATCTAAGAAAGAAGAATTATAAATCTAAGAAGAGTAGACTGAGACAAACATATCCATATTTTGAAGGAGAAAAAAAGTCTGGTTTTTTGTGGCTAAGCCACATAGTTCGAGAATTTTTTTATGAATTTTTTGAGAGACAATCAAAGGGACATCCTAAGTTAGAATTCATTCAAAATATCTACATCAAGATCTCTAAGACTATGTCACCTAGCTACAAACTCTCATATTGCTAGGCCTGAATTTTTGTGAAATGCTTATAGATCTGATTCTTTATTCTAGATATGTTCTCAAAGTTTACATATCTAATTTTTAGCTTACTTCTTATGGGAGAATTATTATCAAACTTATATTATTTTCCTAATTCTTATATCTAAATTAATTCAATCAATCAATCAAAAACACAAGAGAGGGATAATTCAACAAACTGAGTCCAGCTCTTTCCAACAAGTTTTAAGTTGGGCCTATTGAATCATATTTCAATGTGAGGATGTAAATAGGCTTGATTCCTAGCTTAGACTAGTGATCCTTATTCCACCACCTTACAAGTGTTAATAGATTATAAGGTAAATGTGAGGAGATTTTTCCTTTAAAGCTACAAGGTAAAAATCTATTTCTAACAAAAGCTATTTAAGAAAATTTGTTGAAAAGACACAAATGCTTGACAATATTAGATATTAAGTTCAAGATAAGAAGAAAACTAATGAATCCTTGACCACCATTGACATGTTTGTCTAGTATTAAACCAAAAAAAAGAAACACTATTGATGCAGAAATGGTGTCTAAGTGGAGAGGTCATGGAGTTGAAGTTTAGAAGTGTAGGTGTTGTGAGTAAACACATTTTGTTTGGTAGTTTTAATATAATTAAATTCTAAAAGGAATGTAAAGTTAAAATTTGTATAATTAAAAGTTCCATTTTTCTTTTCTTATGCATTAAGTGTTATAGTGATTGATATTAAGAAAAAGATAATGCATTTTCTATTTTCATAAAATTTATATTATATCAATAATATTCCATAATTTAAATAATTATAATTAAAATTTACTAAACCAATATATGATACTAAACATTAATAATAATTTATTCCATCACATTTTTATTTCTCAAAATGTTTGATTAAAATTTAAAAATATTTAAATATTTGATAAAAAGGACAATGATCATATATAACATAATATCTACTATTTCTCAAAAAAATTATTGAAAATCATAAAATAATCTTTAATTAGATCCAATAACAATTAAAAAATCTTATTAACTTTATTATTAAAAAATATTAAATTTTACTTCAAAATAATTATATTTCAATTAGTTAAAAAAAAATTATTGCTAAAGGGTCATAGCTCAATTAGTTGAGCTTAAATTGTGAGGATGATGATATGTGATATAGAAATTTTTCAACCAAGGTTCAAACCCCTCAAGGTGTGTTTAGGCTAGGTTGGACTCCTAGGTGAATTTGACAAACTAGAATCCCCTTGTAGATGGTTGATTAGTCAAAGAAGGATTGTCGTTCAATGTATGCTCACTCAATTCATTGTAATATGCTATATATAAATGCAGACAGGAAAACATCTATGTATGTTGACATATTTCTTTTTAGAAAAATATTTTATTAATTATTTTTTTTAGTCCATAAAATATTATTTTATTATTAATTATATAATGATATTATAGAAAATCCTATCAGTATTATCTGCCTGGAAATCCAAACCACCATACCCATCTATTTTATGCCAATCTAAACAAACCCAGCCATATAAAAAATTTACCCTACAAACTTCACCCATTCTCATCCCATAGTTATAAAAAAACTACAAAATTGCCTATGAACAGGCCTGTTACACTTCAATGACATATACATCTATCAACCTGACAAAAATAATACTGGAGAAACCCAAAAAGGGATATGGAGTTACAGAACCCCTGACATGATCCATAACACCATCGACACCTTCTTGTTGCAAAGCACCAATCGCAGCAAGGCCACGTACCTAGTTGTGCCTTCCACAAACACCGCATCCTCAGCTACGTCCACGAGCACCTCTGATGATTCCTCCATTGGATCCTCCTTCATGGCTGCTCCCATGACCACACCTAACATGACCCCAACCCCAACCTGACACATTTCACCTCCTTTCCCTCCTCTAAGCTTCCATATCCATCCAGGCTCTTGTCAACTTCAATCTGAAAAGGAATAGATCCATCTGACTCCTTGGAATCCCAACCACTGATTCAAGTTCCCAATCATGCATGAAATCTACCACTAGAGCCCACGCCCTATGAACATCCTCCTATCTATTTGGAGTTTTCCCCAATCCTCTTTGCATCAAAAAATGATGCACCAACAGAGGAACCCGAGGGTAACCCAACCAATCCCCATGTACGGTCACAAAACGCCGACTAGGAATGAAACATTACAGGATATTGTCTAAGCCCACCCGCCATTCCGAGTGAACGCACCTCTCCATGATATGCTTCACCTCATCCTTCAACTCTAAATGTAATCCCCACGCAAAGAATAGGCAATATGTGCATTGGTGCAACACTGAGAGTTGGAAACCATATACTCCACCCCCAACGAGGCTCTAACATCTCAACAAAAAATAGATGCATAGTAGTGAAGGTATTTTTCAGTCTCTCCTCTATCACGGGCCTTTTGAAGATCATCTACTACTTTTTGGCGTCAAATGAAATTTTTTCTTCCATGGCACCTCTCTGCACTCCAATCTACTTAGACCACCTAACTCTCTCATCATCACAAATTGTGCTTTTGGAATGTGAATCAAGTAATATATATAGCGTACTTCATTCCTTTTCATTGAATACACAACGCATGATATATGCGAAGAAAACCTTAGAGGACACTATATTACCCCACCTTGACAGCATTGAATACATACCATCTGCCAAAATCAAACGCAATCTTGCTCGTGCCCAAACATCACATCACCTTCAACAACCTAGGCATGATGATGTCATCTTCCACACTACAATAACGTTGTCCACCATAGTGTGCCACATCAATTGCCAATTTGGACAACGAGTCAGCCAATGCATTTTCCTCTCGATATATATGTGAAATATTAAAATTTTGGAATGAACATAATTTCTTCTTGATAATTTTAACAACTTTTTTCAATCGCCATGTGAAAGACTTATCCGATGAGATAGCATTTACAATAAACTAAGAGTCCCCTTCCAAATGCAGATTTTCCACCCGTAAGATCTGTGCCAACTCTACCCCAATCAATACTACTTCCCCAATCAATACTACTTGGACCTCAGTATCATTGTTAGTCTCTTTATTCAATCTTTTGTGCTTAGCTGCGATGATATTGCTGCTTGCATCCCTACCCTCATCCAGAGCTCCCCACTTCACTTCTTCTCTTTTTAGTTTTTTAGGATCAACCCCTAGAAACCCATTAATGTGATATTTTATTAATTATTAAATCAAATAATTATAGTATATTTTATTACAAGAATATTGTATGCTTATTCCATGAATAATTTGCAATGTTATACAATTATTATATTTCTTCCCTACATTTATGATCTCACAGTCACTTATACCTATTATCCTTATTACGTTTTGGTATGCAATTCCCTCTCTCATCCTTCTACTATATATCTTGCTATTTTCTTATTGATTTTTTTATCTATCTTGCACAAATGTTGTGATTTATAATTAATTCTAATGTAATATTTTAATATTTATTAAATTTCATAAGTTATTATTCTATGCATACATTTTTGTCATTTTATTCACATAGTTGCACTCTCTCCTATTAAAAATGTAAGTTGTATTTTATTAGATCATGTCATTTTTTTTCATGTATACACATGTATGTTGGAAGAGGCACATCTCTCCATACATGTACCTATTTAAGGATCTATGTATTTATCTATTTTGAATATTGAACACTTTCAATTCATGTTGTATATTTTCTATGTATGGTGTCAGAGAAAGAAGATTGTAGGAGACCTAACTATTAAAAATCTAGTTGACTGAGTTTACAAGAACTTAGATAGGGAAAAATGACAATTAAAAATAGTTCAAAGTGATTGATTATGTGTTGGAAGAGAGAACACTATAAGAGAAATTTTAAATATCATTAGAAAAATTTTCAACTAAGAGAGATGTGTGCTGGTTTAATGTTTCTAGTTACAGTAAGAAAAGTTGTTGTTGAGATCATAATTAAAATAAAGTATTTATCAACATGTAAGAGGTTGCCAAGGAATTGCATTGTTTTCCAACATTATAAAGACTGTATGTCATTTTTTTCATTGTTGGTCTAGATGAGATAAAAAAAAATTAGGCATATTGATTTTGTGGTCCACAAAAATACTAAACATTACAAGCCTTTCATATAATCACATTTCAAGAATGAAACAATGAGTAATAATTTTTTTTTAAAGTTACAAGCCAATTTAGGAAATAAAATTTCCCAAGATAAGGAGGAATAAAGCATACCCATGTAGAGTTAAAACTAATATACTAACTACCTTGTAAAGACAAAAGAAACTCTTATCAATGAGAAAAGAGATAACTATTTTTAAAGGTAGACCACACCCAATAAAGAGAAGGATTCACTCTAGAATTGGAGAAAATTCTTTAGTGAATTCAAAAGGTTGCAACTATAGTAAATAAACGCACACACATACATAGCATCATCACCATGTAAAAATTGAAGAAGCTACCAAATCTTAAAGAAAATTCAGAAGATAGATTGAGTTAATAGTCATCGCTTGCAAGTGAAAGAGATCACAATATTATTTTTATGAAATGTTACAATTGAAATAAGAAACCATTTTTTTGAACAACTCAAGAAACAATTGAAACCTCAACATCAATAACTACAAGAGATAAGAAAGTCACAAAAAAGAAGATCATATAAGAGTGAAGACCCACAAAGCTACCAAAGAAAGGTGATATTAAATTTTGTAAGTGATTATGAATTATTTAAGCAACAAAATTTCCAATCATTCATTTCAATGAGAAAGAGTGGCTAAAGAGAAAGGAGAGAAAATGAGAATTTAATGTTTGTGAAAAGTTTTTTGTAAGATGAATTAGAGGAAATTAGAAGAATTTAATAAAGAATTAAATTCAAGAAAATATTTGACAAAAGGAAGAAATATCAAAATTGAGAGAATAAACTAATATTTTCAATTAGCTACTTAAATCATATGTAAAGTAAAATCAGTGCTTAAAGAATAAGCCTACACTATGCACTCTCATGTGATACACATGATTTATTTTATTCAATTGATAAATCATGCAATATTGGTAAAAGTTGTTTTGATAAAAAGTATATGATTGGACATGATAAAATAGTTTAATCTATAATTCTTACTAGTTGTGCTCAAAGAGTTGTGGGGATAATGATAAAATATTTTTTCAACAAATGTTGGTTTTCATAAGCTAATGAAAAAAATGATATAAAGGAAAAGGTTTGGGAAAATATGGACATAGAACTATAGAGCCCATTGATGCAATACTGAGGTCAAAAAATAAATGCCTTTGTGATGTTAGGGAAAAATAAATAAGCATGCTATTTCAAGTATTACAAGTTCAAACAAACCAACTCTAGGGTTATAATATATGCAATGTTCTCATTGCCATAGACAAGGACATAAAATGGAAATATGTTCAGATCTTCATCCTTGTACTATTTGTGGATTGAAAAATCATATTAAGAAATTTTATTGGAGCAGAATGTAGAAGAAACAACATTTAAAAGATAGTATATAGTTGGATTGCAGATGGATTGACATATATAATTGGTAAAAGGTCACAATTGTGTTTAAAATGGTTTACGGGCATAAATTTTCTCGTATTATAAAAAATAATAATCATAAAAGATTTAATTATCCTATAAAGCATATAATTTAATATAGGGATTATTTACTACTGTTTATACCGATCTAGAAAATGGTTTACATAAATCAAGGTAAATAATTCTTGGAGATTTAAAATGGATTGATGATTATTTGTATGTAGTTTTTTAATTAGGTTGTTCATATGGATCATTGATCTTGAATATTTTCTAGATGATTCCATAAACCTAATTAGGTCTAGATAATTATGTTTTAAGAATTTCCAAGATGTCAGATAAACATGAACAATGATGAGAAGTAGCCGAGCCAAGAGGAGACAATTAGAAGATCATACAAGGTTATGATGCTAAGTATTGACTCAGTATAAAGGCTTTTATTAGAAGCATAAAAGAGGCTACCAAGTAGTATTTGAAGGAGATATTTATTACAGAAAGGTCATATCAATTAAGGCCTAAGAAGATCTGATATTTTGCAAAGTAAGTTAAAACAACAAGATCATTTATATTGTTACTTTCTAACAATTATAGCAGAAAAACTCTTAACAAAGTAGACTTAACCATCTCATTGTAAATCTCTTAACCGAGTGCACACTTAAAGAGTGTTGATAAAATCCTCTAATAAGGTAGAGCTTAACAAGTCTTATATGTTACTCCTAACAAGGTAAGATCATCAGAAGTGATCAAAATTGTATGCCCTAATAGGAAAATTTATTATTGCAATAGTGAATCTTTGTGGGTTTCATCCCCACCATAGTCTTTACCTTCTAACAAGGGTTTATGTGATACCAAAATCTTTGTGTCAAGTGTATGAAGTTTCATGAATGTTTATTTGTTAGCTTAGATGTATTTACATTTCAGTTATGTTCATGAATGAATGGTATCAATGAATATAACAGTTGATTAATGAAGGTTATTATCTTGTGGATTGAAAACAAAATTTTTTAGGGTTACTGATTCACCCCTCCCCTCTTAGTAACTCACCTTTCCATAATCCCAATAATTGATATTAGAGCTTCTTATCTTTTTAAAGAAGTTTAATCACTGAAGAGGAAAGATCCATAGAGATGGAAAGGTACAAGCTTGACAAGATAATTGAAAATCAGAAATTGGAGTTGTAGATTACCCTAGAAGAACTTAAGGATATCAAGGAAAAGTTGAGGGAGTCATTGAGCAAGAGGAATGAATTAGCACTTCGACAAAATGACACTCATTTTTATGAGGAAGAGATTAAGGAATTATTTGAAGGATCCAAAAGTATATCTGATGCATCTAAAGGAACAATCTCATATCTGTCTAAAAAGAATTAACACCTCACCGAGCAGTTGAAAGCACTACAAATTGGACAAGAAACAAAAATGGTGAGAATGATTGAAGTTATCAATAATACAAGACAAGCTGAACAAGAGAGGAACATGGATATTGAAGACATAAGAAAAATGACTAAAAAACTTAAAGAACAAGAATATGAAATACTAAGAATGATTGAGCATCACTTTGAAATTGTTAATTAGATGGTTATCATCAGTCAAGAAGTTAACCGGGTGAACAATGAGCTTGCTATAAAATTAGAAGACATTGGTGAAGTAAGGGAAGAAAATGAATGACTGAAAAATGAATTCAAGATGCAACAACAACACAATGAAATGATGAAGAAAGCTAAGGAAAGCACCAAAAGAATTGATGAATTCTTAATGAGTTAGAGGAGGCTAGACAACACCATTGGATTAGGGTATACCAAGAAAGGAGAATCGTCAAATAAATCAAAGAAAATGATTGTCTATACAAATCCAAAACCCAAGAAGCTCTCATTTTATCACTGTGGGAAACTGGGTCATACAACATATGTCTGCAGGAGTAAAGTAAGTAAAGCTAAAGGTACTCCCAATAATATTCCTAAATTTGATGGTTATTGCTATAATTGCAAAAAATATGGACATCAATCATTTGAATGTAGACCAAAGACAAAAAAAGTAACCTAAGAAGCTCTAGATGGATAGTCATTGTAGTATTTGCAACAAGCATGGTCACATATCACAAGAATGCAGGGCACAACTGAAGCTAGTTTGGAAACCAAAGAGACAAAACAATACATATCAACTGAGAAGACAAGGAAACTCTTATACTTAGGATTGTACAACACTTGGGTTAATTGTACTACCTATGGAAGATATGATCATATTGCCACAAATTGTATGAGACTACACTAGAGAGGAAGATCTAGAAATTGGATGAATTCTAGAATGGCATGTCTACACATGGTCGGTCACCTAAGAAAAGACTACAAAAATTGAGCACCAAAACCAAATGAAGATATGATTGAAAATACCATTGATAGAATAAGAAGGCTGAGGAACCAGATATGGAGAAGATCAACGGAACAAAATGGAGGAACAAGCACAATAGTCAGTGACACCTCATCCTTTGGATTAGGTGATTTCACCACTTCTACTTAGGTCACAATCAAGTAAGTATGGGAACTAAATTTTAATCAGTTATATCTTAGAATAGTTCCTTATATGTATTGCATGAGTACCATATTAGCATGCATTAAGATGCACTAGGTTGTTATATGTTATTAACTTGAAGCGAGCATAGTCGATAGAGCTAGACCAAGTAAGTGATTGTCAGTTGGTGAAAATGGTAAAGGTAACTGAGTAGCGTAGTCAAGATGGTATCAACCGAGTATTGGTAGTGTCAACTGAGCTGAAGTATCTAATGTGGATAAAATGTGAGAACCGAGTGATTTTTCATTGACTGAGTAGTAGTTGGTAAAAACATTTAATGCACCATACTTATGACGAAAAGTATTTTTGTGTATAAATACACGTTGAACCAGTTCATTATTTGCATTGCATATGATAAGAGAACCAGAGTGAAATCAAGAGAAGAGTGAGAAACTAGATTCCAAGTAAATACAGTGATTTGTGAGTTTAATGGACTAATTGAAGCATAACCGAGTGATTTTGAACACATATTTCTCAAGCCCTAATTTACCGACAACAATGAAATCTACATCAAAATCTATTCAATCGAAGACTAGAAAGGAAAATAAAGTCACATTGATCAAGAGCACATCATATGAAGAACCCAACTACAAGCTATATCCAGATATCGCAACATAGATCGATGACAAAGGAATGTTTTCATCTATACCGCCTAGATTTTTGATGGTTAAAGACATTAGGTCTTATATTTACTGTAAGATAAGTGAGATAGGTGATTTTGAGCTCCAATCTACAATTCAGGAACCATGCAAGGATGGTAAGATCAAGGATGAACACAAGCATCTGGAGGTAAAAGGTTTAACAAATGCATTGCATTTCTTGAAGGAGTTCAAGACCGAATGAATTAGAATCATACATAGATGAGTTCATGATCGAAAGATGTGATTAAATGAGACGGTGAAAATCACTAAGGATGTGATTCATATGGTTACAAGGTATCCAATATGTGACAAAGATAAATCCCTAAGGCAGCCACCGAAGAATGAAATCAATAAATTGATTGGAGCCAAGTGGGATGGTAGAAGAATGAACATAAACACCATTAGTGACACTGAGATCATATTCAGTGTGTATGTGATTTCTTACAAGATATTTCAATGTAGTAGACTGAACATCATTCCATGCGGCACTATAGATATTGCATATAAGGTTGTGAAGAAAGGTCTACAACTTGACCTAGCAAAACTTATCTTGAGGGAAATGGAGGAGAACAAGAGAACTATCCAAGTTGCAAAGTCTAATGCATGCAAGTTTAGATTGTTATTGGTATGTATATTTTTCTACTTGCAGAACTCATTTCCCTCATTCAGTAATGTAGAATGGGATGTTGAAAAGCCCATCATTCTTCAAATTGGTGAATTCATAATAGGTTAAAAAAGAATTTTGAGCGAGTAATGGATGATTATTTCAACAAATTTAAGGATAGAATGCACAAGAGATACCGAATTACAACCCAACTAGTTGAATAGTATAAAAATGATGTTTGTTTCTTAGTGGACACTGACACTACATTGATCAAGGTAGTTGAACCGAGAAGTGCATAGCTAACACTGATGGAGTATGAATTTGATATTGACCAAGCCACTAGGTCAATAGAGGCATTATTAGCATAATTAAGAGACAAAGGGGCTACAAGGTTTCAAATGTATGAAGAGGCCAAGAAAATAATAAAAATGGACTTAATTGGAGAAAAGATTGGAAGAAAATCAAAGAAAATAATTAGAAGTTTAGAGAAAAAATTTGGTGATGTTGAAGAAGAGGAAGTAGAGAAGTCGGTTGAAGAGGCAACTGAGGAGCAGAAATCAGATGGTGAAGAAGAAGAGGAAACTGAGTCAGATAAAGAAGAAGAATAGGTAGCGCCACCAAAGGCAATGAAAGGTAAAAGAAAATAAGTTGATACAACAACATGTGCAAGGACAAGGTCTACTAATGGTATGACTACACCTCAAATAAGAGGAGTTTCTAAGATCACAAGGCTTGCACCAACCAAGACTTATCAGAAGAAAAGAGGTACACAAGCTTCCACCGAGGTACCTGAACCTAAGAAAAGGAGAATATTGATTAGAAACAAAGATGATATTGATTTAGAGGAAGAAGAAAATAGTCAATTCTGAGTTGTAATAAATAAAACACCATAGACAATTAATGAAATTGCACAAGGAATAAGAGAAAGAGGAGGATTAAGCTATCCTAAAATTAAAAGATATAACAGCCTGAATAAAGAAGATCAAGATAAACTTGAAGATGCCATTATCAATATGATGATTAAATTAAAAAGAGTGTCAGTTGAATTTTCTCATATAATACCTAAGGAATTGTACAATAAAGTTTCAGCTAGATGGACCTATGCATTAAATACTGAGAAGAAGATGAGAGAAACCTGTCCCTGATTCTAGCAATGCTCAATCTATCATTTCCCAAGATTAAATCAGCAATGAAAACATATGCCAACAATTTTTTGATGAAATAAATGGCACTTAATTTATTGAAAGAAAGATTACTGGAATTTGATGAAGAGAGTGAGAAGATTTGGACTAGCATTCTTAGTTCAAAGGATGAAATAGAGAAAACTACACCCGTAATTAACACTGGGCACTCTGTACCAATTAGAGGAAAAGCCATTCAAATAGATGACACAACACAAGAGCCTATTCACATCTCCAACACTGAGAAGCTAGAAGACCAAATATATGTTGAAGATTTCTTATCTACTACACAAACTGAAATGGAAGATATTCCAGAGATATTGAAGAAGATAGGGGAAAAAGAAGTACTCATAGAAGACATTACAGAAGGAGACCCTGATGATGAACCAAAGGATGATGAAGATGTAACTGCTGCTATCGATAACCAAGAAGAAGCCCAACCTACTAAGGTAGCTAGAGCACAAATAGAAGGTGATTTACCTACTCTTGTACAAGCAATTGATATAGCTATCGAGCAACAAACTGAAATGGTACAAGATACAGAAACTGAGACACAAGAAAATATACCACCTGAGAAAGTAGAGACTACAGTTGGAGACATGGGTGATGAAGCAAGAAAAGACACTGAGCATTGTGGTGAATCTAAAAAAGATGAAGAGAACACCGAGACCACCAATGCTGAGGTAAATAATCAAGGAGATGAAAATGAAAATAAAGAAGATGTTTCTACTACAGACACAAGGCCACAAGCTCTAGGACCTCAAACTAAGGGAATTTATAAGGGGAAAGATAAGAAAGAAGATATGTCTACCAAGCAACCAAAGATAAATCAAGAGCAACATGCTCTAGTTTCATTTAATCAATCACCATCATCAAGTAAGCAAGAGATGAAGAAAATGAAGAAACAGAAGTAAAGGTCCAATCACACTTGATGAAATTATTAAAATACCTACTTGTGACTCGAGTACATTGGACCCTGAAGCTCCTAGAAAGTATGGAGAGCTATGCACCAAGAAAGCAGCTCAAGAGAAGCTAAGGCAAGAAAGTAAAAATAAATAGGTGCTAGAAGGTGTAAAAGAAATTTTGATGTAAGTTGTACCAAATGTCAATGTTGATGAGAGTACACCTATCATTAACCAACTTGCTATATTAACCATTATCATCAATGCACCTACAACTGATGTAGAGAAGAAAATTGAACAAAGAGATAAAAGGAAGATAGAGTACAAAATTACTAGGAAGATCAGCCAAGCAGTGGCAATAAATAAGGTCAAAATTTCTAAAATAGTAACGGAAATTGAAGGTATAATTCAAAAATTGTTATTGTTTTGTAAAAATTATGCACACTAGATTCTTTTACTATAGAGATTAATGATAAATTGAATAAATTGGATGAAGATTTGAAAAAGAGTGCAAAAAGTCTTATCACCGAACCCCATGCATTTAAAATTGCATTATTCAAAAGTTAAACATATTCAGGTGCTGAGACATGATTTGAGAAAAGAAGAAGACTGATTAAGAGATCAGATAACTGAGCTACAAGCTGAGTTATTACCAGACATAGAGGTGATGCAGAAGCATGTAAAGAAGGAAAAAGAATTAATTTCGACCCCCAAGATTTTAGTAGTTGATCACATTTTTGATATGCATGCACAGTTAGAGATAGAAAAAATTACACTAGAAAGTCTAAAGGAGGAATGGGAAAACCTCGTGGCCAATCTATAGAAAACCCATCATAATATTTTTGACAAGCTTTAAGTACATATTTTTTGGCATTCCTGTCAAAAAAGGGGGAATAATATATATAGTGTATGTGTATGTACTTTACTGAGTATTAGTATTCGCAGGGGGATTTTATGAATTTTGAAAAAGATTTTGAAAAGAGGTATACATATGTGTTTTTGTCACTAATGCCAAAGGGGGAGAATGTTACACCTAATTTCATTAAGTGTTGTCATTAGTGCCACACACATAGTCGGTAAAGAATAGAAAATAGATAAGTCGGTCATACCAATAAGTATAGTAACTGAGTAGAGCATAAGGAGAAAGGTATGTTAACCAAGCATAGTCTTGACCGAGCATCTACACTGAGCCACATGATTACCGATCACACCAAGTATAGTGATAAATGTGTATACATATTTATTGAACATCAGTATTTTACCGAGGCAAAGATACAGTATTTACCAAGCAACACAAGATTCACATAGAAGTTTGTAATGACACTAAAACCAAGGAAAATGGTTTATACCATTCTAGAAAATAGTTTACATAAATCAAGATAAAGATTTCTTGGATATTTTAAATGAATTGATGATCATCCCTATGCAGTTTTTGAATTAGGTTATTCATATGGATCATTGATCAAATATTTTCTAGATGATTCTATAACCCTAATTAGGTCTAAATCATTATGATTTAAGAATTACCAAGATGTCAGATTACATGAACAGTGATGAGAAGTAGCCACCAGGAGGAGACAATCAGAAGATCAGATAGGATTATAATGCTAAGTATTGACTAAGTATAAAGGCTTTTATCAGAAATAGAACAGAGGCCACCAAGCAATATTTGAAGGAGATATCTAGCATAGAAAGGTGATATCAGTTAAGGGCTAAGTAGATTTGATATTCAGCAAAGTAAGTTGCAACAACCAGATCATTTATACTGTTACTTTCTAACAATTGTAGCAAAAAATATCTTAATAGAGTAGACTTAACCACATCAGTGTAAATCTCTTAACTAAGTGCACACTAAAAGTGTGTTGCTAAAATCCTCTAACAAGGTAGATCTTAACATGTCTTATATGTTACTCCTAACAAGGTAAGATCATCAGAAGTGATCAAAATTGTATGTCCTAACACGCTACTTTATTATTACAGTAGTGAAGCTTTGTGGGTTTCATCCCCACCGTAGTTTTCATCCCCACCATAGTTTTTTACCTTATAACAAGGGTTTATGCGATACTAAAATATTTGTGTCAAGTGTATGAAGTTTCATGAATGTTTATTTTTTAGTTTAGATGTATTTATATTACAATTATATTCATGAAAGAATGGTATCTATGAATATGACAATCAATTAATCAAGATTATTATCCTATGGATTGAGAACAAAATTTTTTAAGGTTACTGATTCACCCCTCCCCTCTTAGTAACTCACCTTTCCATAATCCCAACAGAGATGAAAGAGAAAATGAGAAGAATTTAAAATATCCACATAGCAATGAGAAGAGCACAATAGACCTTATTAGTGTTGGGAATGAGGTTTTGTAGAACTTTCATCTTTTCATTGACTCTGTGCTTTCTTTTCTATTTTGTGCACAAATAGAAATGTTAAGTCCATTTAAAGTTCACCAACTTAACAATAAATATTGTAATCAACTTCTTCAAAATTTGTTACAAAAGTGGAAGTACTAAACCCTTTTTGAGAAACTATGAACTTTGGTTTCCCTTCTTCTTTTGGAAGAACATGTAAAAGGCTATTTGGAATTATCACTAGAATCCTTGTGGTCTTTCTATAATCACAACGACTTGGCAAAAAAATTAAATGGATTTCTATCATAGGCCTATACAAAAGAGAGATTTTAAAATGGGACTGACATAGCCTATCTACAGAGTTCAACAATTTTCAAAAACCTTGATCACCATTTAAATGCCGGGACATTATCTCAAAAGCTATCTATTATTCTTGGATACTCTACTATCATTTCATATATATAATAATTTCACAAACGAAGGTTTTCAGTTTAGAGCTGGAGAGGCACAAAATAAAAATAACTTTCCCTATTGTTAGAAGACAAGTTTCAAGCTATCTAGTGATCCAAGGAGGCATTTATTTACAATAGAATCTCCCCAAACTTACCAAAGGTACATGTTGAATAGTCTCAGTTTTATGCACCTAGCAAGAGGTTTTGACCTAATCATATGAGCATTGATTGAATGTGTGCAGTTGCACAAATGGTCACTGAGAATCAAGGTTATAAGATGTTGATGGCCCCAATTATAAAATACCCCAAAAATCTAAACAAACTTGATATCTCTATTATTTCTGACTCAAAAGAAAATTTGGGTGTAGTCAACAAAATAAAACCTTATCTTTCAAGGCACGAGAATCCAGTCGAGATGATGTAATGGCTTAATTATTTTTAGGTATGTCCTCTATCTAGTAAAAATATGAAAAAACCTGGCAAATATAGGACCATGTGTAGCTAACCAATTTCTACATAGCAATGAGAAGAGCACAATAGACCTTATTAGAGTTGGGAATGAGGTTTTGTAGAGCTTTCATTTTTTCATTGACTCTGTGCCTTCATCTCTATTTTGTGCACAAATAGAAATGTTAAGTCTATTTTAAGTTCACCAACTTAACAATAATCATTGTAATCAACTTCTTCAAAATTTGTTGAAGAAGTGGAAGTACTAAACCTTTTTTGACAAACTATTAACTTCAAATGTCTTGCTTCTTTTGGAAGAACATGTAAAAGGTTATTTGGAATTATCACCAGAATCCTCTTGGGCTTTTTATAATCATAATGAATTGGCAAAAAATTCAAATCGATTTGTATCAGAGGCCTATACAAAAATAAGATTTTAAAATTGGATTGACTTAGTCTATCTACGGAGTTTAGCAATTTTCAAAAAACTTGATCACCATTTAAATGCTAGGATATTATCTCAAAAGCTATCTATTATTCTTGGATACTTGACTATCATCTCAGATATATAATAATTTCACAAACAAAGGTTTTCAATTTTGAGTTGGAGAGGCACAAAATAAAAAGAACTTCCCCTGTTGTAAGAAGTTAGGTGCTAGGCTATCCACTTATCCAAGTTGGCACTAATTTACAATAGAATTTCCCCAAACTTTCCAAAGGTAGATGCCCAATAGTCTCAGTTTTGTGCACCTAGCAAGAGGTTTTTCCCTAATCATATAAGCATTAACTAAATGCATGCAGTTGCACAAATGGTCACTGGGAATCAAGGTTATAAAATGTTGATGGCCCCAATTGTAAAATACCCCAAAATCTAAACAAACTTGATATCTCTATTATTTCTAACACAAAATAAATTTTGGGTGTAGTCAACAAAACAAAACCTTATCTTTCAATACATAAGAATCCAGGCCAGATGATGTAATGACTTAATCATTTTTGGGTATGTCGTCTATCTACTAAAAACATTACAAAACCTGTCAAACGTAGGAGCACATGTAGATGACCAATCTAACCAATTTGCCTTTCAGCCACAGGGTGATTGTTAAGCATCGTTTGATTTCAAAATGATATAATTTAAATGGATCACTAATCATTGTGTTGTCTCCATCAGATGTGACTGCTTGTGCTTAAAAATTTAATTTGAGATAACTTATATATTTATTAGCGTATTCTCAAGATAAAAGAATCTGGCTATATGACAATCCAAGTGGTAAGCCTTGGAGAAGAAACCATGCTCAGGGAAGAAACTCAAAAAGATCAAACTGAAGCATTAACGTGCACAAGCAAATGCATTACTTTTCCTTATTCTTTGTTTCCAATAAGGTGGGGGCCTCCACCTAGTAATACATGAATAATGTAAATTATCAGCTGGATGGCTGGCAAAGATTGAGAGCAACTTGAATTTGCAGCAGTCCTTGAAAGTCATTTGGATTTTTATTCAACTGAGAGCTTCTGTTTAGTGCATTTTGGTGTCTGTGGATGTCTTCAATGCCGATCGGCATGCTTCTGACAATTGATGGATATGGGTATAATTCAATTTGCCATTTTAGGTTTTTACAGAGTCACTATGTTGCCATCAAATTTTTGCAGTTAGAACTTTTTTATTGCATGGCATCATCTTTCTACTCATTTTCATTAATGGAGCCCGTGTTGGAGGTGCATAAATTATTTGACAAACCACATATGATTACGATTCTTATTAACAAACAACAATCTTTGAGAGTCGAGGAAAAAAAGCTTTATTTCATTGATTGAGATCAACACGGATAGAAATTAGTAGAATTCAATGTTTTTTTTTTTGAATTCCAGGTGCCCTAATCAAAACGGTAATCTGATTTTTTCAATTGATATTTTTTCCATTTTGAGATTAATTTTTGAACAGAGGCATGGGAGCACTTATGAGAATTATATCAATCATTACAAAAATATATAATGTCAATCTTGATATAAAGATGTTTTTGTTTTCATTTATCATTTACTACAGTATATGAGGGAACTCACTAATAAAATATGGAAAAATAATTTTCCAACATTAGAATCCTAAAACCTGTAAATGAAACCACCAAACCCTAGTTTTGCGCACTCATAGCTCTTGTTATACAAATAGATAGGTCTGCACATGAATTATGATAATCAAATAATTTGAAATATAGAAACAAGATCCATCCCATGTTAAAAAAAAGATTCATTTTGGTATGGGAAGCCATCAAACCGATCTCAATCTTTCAAACCTAAATGATTGAGGTTGAAGAATACAAATAACAATAAGAATATTTTCTTGATGAATCAAGTCAAGGAAATGCTATAGATGACTACTTGCATCCTCTGGACATCCCTCTACACATAATACTATCAATCCATCCTCATACCTACCAATCCTACCATCTGGTGTAAACTCTGAACCATTGAATGCATGTAACATAAGAAAATTTGGAGCCTAAATAGTTGGAACCACGGGCTTCATCTAGGCATGAACTGATGCTAATTGCTCATCCCTAGAATTATTTTTCTTATCAACTTCAATCCACAACTGATATTTGAGATATTTAGACACAACCAAATGATATAATTCCTTAGAGTAAAGTTTTATATCTCTTTCTTACTAAAACCCCCCAACTTTCTCAATAGTAAAACAAGGTATAGAGAAGCGTTGAACCCTTAGAAAAGATTTTCAATATTGGGCGTTTGCCCTGTGTGTGGGGCAACAAAGTTTAAATTTGTAAACTGTTGTATTAGTTGCAAAAATATGACTAATTCCAAATTACCTGGTTTATGAAGACTTGGCATGTCTAGTTGGAAATCTTTGGAGATTTGTTTATGGTTCTCTTCCTTGGATGAAATTGCTAGTGTTTTATGGGATTTGGGGTTAATGCATATCGAGCTGCCCTCTTCAATCTGTTCCCCTCGGTCCTCCGCCCTAGACTCCCTCCCTCCAAAGCCTTCAAGACGGAAGGGGATATGGACCAAAATCAATTAAGAACATTGGCCCCGACAAGGACTCCCGAGATTTCATTGGATTATGCAATCTACTCACAATCTGATTTGATTGTGTAAAAAAACAAAAATCTTTGGAAATATTAATTAATATATTAAGATAAATAGACTGTTTTGGAAATATTAATTAATATATTAAGATAAATAAACTTTTATTACAAATAGAGATTATAAAGGTATAGACTTCTTTAAAAATCTTAAATACATCTATTTAAAAATAATATAGGTATAAATATCATTTTGGATCAATTTGTTTTACTTTAAAATCATTTTATTTATTACACACAACTATAAATATAATTAATTTTAAAAATAGTGCATTCATTATTAATTATTAATATTTTGACCTATATTTCACAATCAAAATTAAAATTAAATTTTTTGTTAACATGTCCACTTGATTATACTCTACCTTTTACTACCATTATAAAATGTCCAATTTAAGATGATAATAAATTTTTGTATAAAAAATCTATCTTAAAATAGTTTATCTTGTAGTAGTGACATTAGGATGCATAGGTCAGGGTGACAAAGTATCCCAAAAGAAGTTGAATTGCATGTAAGAGAAAAGATGTTAAGTAAACTCATATGATATAAGGTGCAATTGTATATTACCCTAATATTGTGGACCAAGTAATTACTAGTTGCTTGATTCCTATAAAATTGTTACCTAAATTCTTGGTATTTACCTTCTACTCTTGCCCTTGTTTTGATGTGATTTGGGCGCCAAATTTTAGTGGTAAAATTTAGTCATTTTGTTTGTGTAACTAATTATTTAGTTGTGACTAACCATATTGGTCATTTAGTAAGTCATTTATTTAGTCATTTTTATTTGTTTGACCAATTATTTAGTTGTGATTTTACCCGATAACCAAATTAGTCATTTATACTTGTGAATTGCAAAAAAATAGCAGAATTTAATCATTTTTAGTATGTGTGACTAAAATTTTTAGTCACACAACTAAAAGCTTTAGTCATGTAGTCATATATTTTCCAAATTCTACTAGTAAGATAACAAAGGTGACTTTTGTTCAGGAGAATTTAAATAGCTTTGTCGAGTGCATGAAATTGCAAGGAAATTGATATTTGCGAGGGAATCACAATTTAAAATGTTGTTGTTGAACGTATAAACTGTACAATTATGGAGCGAGCTAGATGCCTGTTGAGCACAACTAGTTCAAAGAATTTTTTTGGGGGAGAGGATATTACTATAGCTTCTTTCTTGATCAATAGATCACTCACTACTACTCTTGATAATAAAGTTCCTAAAGAAGTATGGAAAGGTGAACCTATTGATTATTTATTTCTTCAAGTTTTCAGTTTTGATGTTTATGTTGATATTCTAAAAAGAATATAAATAAGATGGATAAGAAGTCCACAGAATAATTTTTTTGGTCATGTAAAAGGTACAGAGGGATATAGATCTTAGATACTATTATCTAAGATGTGTATTTTAATGAAAAACCAATGTAAAGAGATGAAAACAACAAGGTAAATAAGTTAGTCTAGTAGATGTGGAAAAATGTGAAGATAATCTAGATATGCTAAATGAAGGACATCTAGATGAAGGGAAACTAGATGTAGGAAAGCCAAATGAACAACAAATAGTTGAGCCACACAATGAAACATTATCACTTGTAAGGAGATCCAGTAGAGTATCTGAAACACCTAAAAGGTACTCTCATACTTTCAATTTTGTTTATGCATTACTAATTGATGTTGTTAAACATAGTTCATATTAGGAGGTTTATGAAGTTGAATGTGTAAAAAAACATGGAGCTACTATAGAAGAGGAGATGGAAGATCTTCATAAGAACAAGACATGGGAGCTTGTTCCATTACCCAAGAGAAGATAATATTGGGAGAAAGTGGGTCTTCAAGTTTAAAATGAATATAAATAATAATTTAGAAAGATATAAATATTGGCTAGTGGTCAAGAGGTATGCACAATAATCTGATATTGATTTTAATAAAATTTTCACCTATTGTATGGCTGAGTACTATCAGAGTTATTTTAGCTCTTGTTGGTTGTCTTGATTTGGAATTAGAACAATTAGATGTTTAAAAAACCTTCCTTCATAGTAATCTCTCTAAGGAGATCTATATGCAACAATGAGAAGGTTTTGAGGAAAGAGATAAGAATAATCTTGTTTATAGGTTGATAAAATCACTATATATGGTTTGAAACAGGCACCAAGGTGTTGGTATAAGCAGTTTGATTCCTTCATAAAAAAAAATTGATTTTAGTAGATCTGATGTTGATCATTGTGCCAATTTTCAAAGGTATGATGATGAAAAAAAAAATTCTACTTTTATACATAGACGATATGCCGATGGCAGGTCCCAACATGTATAAAATCATCCATTTGGAAAACTCATATTCTTACAAAGTTTGATATGAAGAACTTAAGAATAGCAAATAAGATTCTTGGAATGAGGATACATAAAGTTATAAATAATAGGAAAATATAGCTATCACATAAAACTTATGTGTAGAAGGTTCTACAGTGCTTCAATATGTCAAATGCACAACTAGTTAGTACTTTGTTTTGTAATCACATTAAATTGTCTTTACAATAGTGCCCTAGCACATAAGTAGAGAAGATGTAGATGTCTCATGTACCATACTCATCATTAGTAGGTAGTCATATGTTTTTCATGATGTGCTCCAAACAAAACATTGCACAAGTAATGGGAGTTTTCAGATGTTACATGGTGAATCTAGGTTTTGATCATTGGACAATCATAAAGTAGGTTTGTAGATATTTAAGAGACACTTAAAATGCTACTATTTATTATAGTGAGAGTAGTCTTTGAGTAAATGGATATGTGGATGTAAATTTTGGTGGAGATGAAGATAAGAGAAAGTCATATATAGTTATGTTTTCACCTTAGCTAGAGGTGTTGTTAGTTGGGTATTAAAGTTACAGGAAGTGGTGACATTGTCAACTAAAGTTAAATATATAACAACAACATATGCTAGCAAGGAAGCAATATGGATTTATAAACTTTTGGGTGACCTACAAGTAAAACATGATAGTATGGTTTAAATTATGATAATCAAAGTGCTTTACACTTAGCACATAACTCAACATACCATTCCAGAACAAAGTAAATGGGTGGTGACCGTTCTATCAATTTCCCAGTGCTTTGAATTTAATAAGTACTTGAAAATAGTTTAATCATGTCAAGAAATGGTTTTGGAGCATGAAACAAATTTACCAATTTTTTGTATGAGAAAAAGCTCACGGGAAATCTTGTCAGCTAAAAATTAACAATTTTTAATAAATATATTCTTAAACGATAGTTGTGTCTTAGAAGAGATTAAATTTTTATTAGTGAAAAATGAAATAATTTTTAAGAATCATTGCTTAAATTTTTAATAGCAAGAGGGAAGAGATCATAAAATGTAAACATTTTGTAATGAAATTTATAGTTTTTAATAATAAAGATGATAATTTAGTCTTCTATAGTTATGTTTTCACCTTAACTAGAGGTGTTGTTAGTTGGGTATTAAAGTTACAGACAGTGGTGACATTGTCAACTAAAGTTGAATATATAACAACAACATATGCTAGCAAGGAAGCTGTTAGGCCATTTTCTTGTTACAACAAAATCCTTTGTATATGGCCTTTTTTCCCTACAATCTTTGTTATGTTGTCTCTACCCGGCCTGCAACCTCAGTCTTGACTTGTGATGAAAATCCACCTGGTTTTATGGTGTGCGCTCCTGCCTTGTGCTCTTTGTGTGTCACCTTGCTTCAGCCCAAGTCATGTCTGCTAATGCGCAAAGCCCAATAAGATTTTTGAGTTTCAAGGTCCACGGGAAGCATTTTTAAAGTTTTGCCTCAGTGTCAAAAACCCACAGTGTTTTCGAAAACCCATGATGTTTTCAGCTTCCTTTCTATCTTTTGGTCTATTGAAAACCTGTGTTGTTTTCGACCCTTTTCCTTCAAGCTTTGTGCACTTGTCTTATGGTGTTGAAAACTTTATGTGTTTTCGACGTTCCCTCAACTGCGCAAGCCCGACGTGGGTAGTGGGTCCAGGCTCTTCCTGATTGGTTGTCGCATAGCCGCATGTCAAAATTTTTTGACATGCGATCATGCGATCGCTTGCCACCTAGTCGTGCGGGTCCCAATTCTTGTTCGACTACCTGGCAATTTGCTTTGCTTTAGTGTGTAGGTGCGATGGATGGTGGGGCCCAGTCTTTGCAGGGTGTTAGTCACGCTTTCTCCAAGTCTCCGAGCGGTTACATTTTCTATCCAGTGACCTGGCAACTGTGTAGTCGCGTGGTCTCTTCATTCCTAGCAGTTAGCAGCTGACATCTCATGACTTAGTGGACGGTTAGTCACCTAGTCGCTGAGTGCTTAGCGGTTTGTCTCTTCTTATGCTTCTAGCACAGTTAAAGTTCGGACAGGATCGATGGTTGCTGCAAGTTCGCATGGTGAAGATGCACGAGGTTTATTTCTTGTGCTTTCGTGACAACCATCTGATCCTCCGAAAGGATGAGGCTTCTTTGGTGTGGTCCCGAGGGCGGACATGTGGTAGCTTGTGATTGGCTATCGCATGGTCGCATAGCCCAATTTTTGGCTATCCGATCATGCGACTGATTGACACGTGTCTGTGGCAGTGTGTTGGTGTTTTGGTAGGTGGGCCCATTAGCTTTTGTTGCGAAGACGGTGATGAGTTGGTTTATGTTAGAGGGGCCCGCAGTGAAAGGCTTTTAATCAACGGTCGGTGTATAATCTCAAGGAATATTCTCGGCCTTTGAGATCATCCGCCATCCGTCAATTTTATTCCATCTTGCCAGGTTGTCTATTGTCCGCAGTGGGTCCGGTGTGATATGTCTGCACAGGAGGGGGTTTCTTATTGGTCAACCTGGATGTGCTCAGAAGTGGGGCCATTGTCCGAGGGGTCTGTGATGAGGATGGATCCAACGACTGGCATAAGTTCTCATGGGATTTGTCAGAGCTATGAGATCTTACGCCAACCGTTCATTTTCAAAAGCTCGTGGAAGGTGGGTCCTGTGTCAGTATGACCGGGAGTGGATCAGCGAATGGTGTGATGACACGTGGCATCAGGCGGGCCAAGTGGGGTCTTCTAGTTGGTCTGAGGTGGTGATGTGGCTTGTTAGTGGGCCTGTTGTCTTTTGTTGTGGAGGTGCACATTTTGCATTGGTGGGGGGCGGTGACATGGTGTTGACATGGAGGCTTGTCACGTGTTCGCATAGCCCAATTTTTGGGCTATGTGATCATGCGACCGCTGTTGGTCACCGCGGTTGTGAATTTGTGTGGGCCCACAGTGTCGTGTTGCTGACGTGCCCATTTTCATTCGCCGAGGGATTTATGGGTGACCGAAGACTTTTCTAGGTGGTTTGTGATAGCATTGCGCGGTTAAGGAGACCGCGGTCGCATGATCGCAAAGGTTAGTTTAGTGCCTTGCGATCATGTGACCAAGCATATATGTGAAGCCAAATTTCTATGGCAGTGAAGTTCATGACCGCGTGGTAGCGTGACTAAAGATAAGTGTTAAAGCATAAGCCCGAGAAGGTAATAAAGATCGACGACTGCGACTTAAAGTTGATCTCGATTTAAATGAGGACCGCCGATGTGTTTCTGGCACCATGAAAGTGACCGTTTCTTTTTAAGTTCAAATTCTACAACAAAGAGTACCAAATTTATGGAATTGAATGCAGAATTAACCTTGTTCGGTGAGAAATGACTAGTTTTCTGGCCATTTCTTGGTGTGGTGGGTGAAGGCTATGCCTTAGCTATCTGTAGCTTGTTGCAACCTGTCATGGGTTTCCAAGGCAGCTAATGGTATATATAGTGTTGAATTTTTGTCTTTGTCTGGGTTCCTTTCTACCACAGTTGTGGGGACTGGTTCCACGAATATTCTTTCTGCAGTGTTTTCCTTCTTCTGCATATAGGGTGTTCCCTCTATCCTCTCTGGCTGTGGGAATATAATGAAATTGTAACAGATGTCTTATGTATAAGATTTCAATATATTTGTTCTGCTCTCAGATTGTTTCCATTTGGGTTTTAGACTTATTAATTGTAGCATCAAGGGTGTTATAGTTTTTCTACTTGCATTTCCAATGAGTGTCTGCAGTAGAGTTGTTTTTCACAGAAGCAACTGAGTCTAAGACTGGTATTCAAATATGTATGAGCTGAGGTATCAAAGATGCATCATGCTTGTCTTCCAGTGGATGCTGGTTAATGTATTACATGTTCCTAGGTCTTTTCTTTAGATAGGTGATAGCATATCTGGGTGCACAGGTGGTTTGGTAATGTGTGTTCTGGTCAGGGTGAGTGTGTTGTCTTCTTGTTTCATAACCCTATTGTAGTGAGGTATTTGACTCTGCTGCCCATTGGATAAGGCACTGGTCTATGAGAGACTTGGGGTACTTCAGGAGTCCATTCAACCCAGCATCAATCATTGAAATAAAATCTTTTCCCTTTCATGTTGGAAGTAGTAGTAGGAGGTTTCTCTCTACTTGTCAGACTCATTACATGCAGATCAGGTTATTGCATGAGGTCATGGTTCATTAGGGTATAGGATACCTACAGGGGTCTAAGAAGTATTCCACAGTAATGTATCTGCAGGCCTTTTGTTCATCAACTCAAGAAGAGTCATGAGTGTGCAAATGAGGCAATACCCATCTGAGTGATGTGGAGCTCAAAGCAGAAGGAGGATGCCCTTGGTCCTCATCAATTGGCACTTGTTCCCTTGTTAGACTTTGGAGCAGAGACTAACCAGTTTATCAATCATAGTGTAAACCTGGCACCATGTGGGGACAAGTTTAAAAGCCAACAAAATGGTGACTCTGCTAGGGAAGAAGTAAATGACAGCAAGCTTCCTTGCTTGGCTAGATCATCCCAGGGTCCTGATTGAAGTTACAGAGTCAGATAAACAAAACACATTAGTGAAATCTTCTCACTGCATGCTGAGTGGCGACTCTGAGTTCTTTGTTTGATCAGTGCAGTTCCTGATAAACAGTGTGGCCTGATGAAGTTTTGGTTGGTTGGAAGAGATACAAATTAGTGCAAAATTTTCCTCTTCAAAAAGGTGGCGGCTCTGCATGACAAAGTTATCTGATGGAGCTATAGGATGAGCTCTAGATCTGCCCTGCCCTCCAACCAGCATGTTGATTTTTACTGCAGAACTTCCAGGTATGATATTTTCAATAATAAGAAATGTTTCCTTATGAGGTGATCTAAGCACTAAGAGAAGGAAAATGGTGTGATAGAGAGGTTGGCATGCTTCAATGAATGAGAGTTGCAGTTCTGTAATTTTTTGGTGAAGCATGAGCATGGGTAGTGGAAACTTCAGTTGCATTTTTCAGCCCATGGGTGTTTACATATGTTTACAACGGAAAAAGTTATGTTTTGGTCTTGTTGGTGGTCTGCTCTCCCAGAGATCTAAATTCTTGCATGGGCACAAGTTACCCATCATCCCCAACCAGAGCCACTGTTAGGCCATTTTCTTGTTATAGCAAAATCTTTTATATATGGCCTTTTTTCCCTGCAATCTTTGTTATGTTGTCTCTACCCAGCCTGCAACCTCAGTCTTGACTTGCGATGAAAATCCACTTGGTTTTATGATCTGCACTCCTACCTTGTGCTCTTTGTGTGTCACCTTGCTTCAGCCCAAGTCCCGTCTGCTAATGTGCAAAGCCCAATAAGATTTTTGAGTTTCAAGGTCCGCAGGAAGCATTTTTAAAGTTCTGCCTCAGCATCGAAAACCCACAGTGTTTTCAAAAACCCATGATATTTTCAGCTTCCTTGCTATCTTTCGGTCTGTTGAAAACCTGTTTTGTTTTTTACCCTTTGCCTTCAAGCTTTGTGCACTTGTCTTATGGTGCCAAAAAATTTGTGTGTTTTTGACGTTCCCTCAACTATGCAAGCCCAACGTGGGTAGTGGGTCCAGGCTCTTCCTGATTGGCTGTCGCATGGCCACATGTCAGACTTTTCTAACATGCGATCATGCGACCGCTTGCCACCTGGTCGTGCGGGTCCCAGTTCTTATTCAGCTGCCTAGCCATTTGCTTTGTTTTAGTGCGTAGGTGTGATAGATGGTGGGGCCTAGTCTTTGCAAGGTGTTAGTCGCGCTTTCTCCAAGTCTTTGGCCGGTTACATTTTCTATCTAGTGACCTAGCAACTATGTAGTCGCGTGGTCTCTTCATTCCTGGCAGTTAACGGCTGACATCTCATGACTTGGTGGACGGTTAGTCACGTAGTCGCTGAGTGCTTGGCAGTTTGTCTCTTCTTATGCTTCCAGCATGGTTAAAGTTCAGATAGGATCGATGGTTGCCACAAGTTCGCATGGTGAAGATGCATGAGGTTTATTTCTTGCACTTTTGCGACAACCGTCTGATCCTCTGAAAGGATGAGGCTTCTTTGGTGTGGTCCTGAGGGCAAACATGTGGCAGCTTGTGATTGGTTGTCGCATGGTCGCATAGCCTAGTTTTTGGCTATGCGATCATGCCACTGATTGACACGTGTCTGTGGTAGTGTGTTAGCATTTTGGTAGGTGGGCCCATTGGCTTTTGTTGCAGAGATGGTGATGAGTTGGTTTATGTCAAAGGGGCCCGCAGTGAAAGGCTTTTAATCAATGATTGGCGTATAATCTCAAGGAATATTCTCAGCCTTTGAGATCATGCGCCATCCGTCGATTTTATTCCATCTTGTCAGGTTGTCTATTGTCCGCAATGGGTCCGGTGTGACATGTCTATACAAGAGAGGGTTTCTTATTGGTCGACCTAGATGTGCTCAGAAGTGGGGCCGTTGTCGGAGGGGTCTGTGATGAGGATGGATCCAACAGCCGGCGTAAGTTCTCATGGGATTTGTCAAAGCCATGAGATCTTACGCCAGCCATTCATTTTCAAAAGCTCATGGAAGGTGGGTCCTGTGTCAGTATGACTTGGCATGGATCAGCGAATGGTGTGATGACACGTGGCATCGGGCGGGCCTAGGTGGGGTCTTCTAGTTGGTCTAAGGTGGTGATGTGGCTTGTTAGTGGGCCCGTTGTCTTTTTTTGTGGAGGTGCACATTTTGCATTGGTGGGGGGCGGTGACATGGTGCCGACGTGGAGGCTTGTCGCCTGTTTGTATAGCCCAATTTTTGGGCTATGCGATCATGCTACCGCTGTTGGTCATCGCAGTTACGGAGTTGTGTGGGCCCACGGTGCCATGTTGCTAACATGCTCATTTTCATTCACCGAGGGATTTATGGGTGGCCAAAGAATTTTTTGGGTGGTTTGTGATGGCATAGCGCGGTTAAGGAGACCACGGTCGCATGATCGTAAAGGTTAGTTTAGTGCCTCACGATCATGTGACCAAGCATATATGTGAAGCCAGATTTCTATGGCAGTGAAGTTCATGACCGCGCAGTAGCGTGACTAAAGATAAGTGTTAAAGCATAAGCCCGGGAAGGTAATAAAGATCGACGGCTGCGACTTAAATTTGATCTCAGTTTAAACGAGGATAGCCGATGTGTTTTTGGCGCCATGAAAGTGACCGTTGCTTTTCAAGTTTGAATTCTACAACAGAGAGTACCAAATTTATGGAATTGAATGCAGAATTGACCCTGTTCGGTAAGAAATGACTGGTTTTCTAGCCGTTTCTTGGTGTGGTGGGTGAAGGCTATGCCTTAGCTGTTCGTAGCTTGTTGCAACCTATCATGGGTTTCCAAGGCAGCTAATGGTATATAGTGTTGAATTTTTTTCATTGTCTGGGTTCCTTTCTACCACAGTTGTGGGGACCGGTTCCACGAATGTTCTTCCTACAGTGTTTTCCTTCTTCTCTACATATAGGGTGTTCCCTCTGTCCTCTCTAGCTATGGGAATATAATGAAATTGTAACAGATGTCTTATGTATAAGATTTCAGTATATTTGTTCTACTCTCAAATTGTCTCCATTTGGGTTTTAGACTTATTAATTGTAGCATCAATGGTGTTATAATTTTTCTACTTGCATTTCTAGTGAGTGTCTATAGTAGAGTTGTTTTTCACAGAAGCAACTGAGTCTAGGACTGGTATTCAGATATGTATGAGCTGAGGTATCAAAGATGCATCATGCTTGTCTTCCAGTGGATGCTGGTTAATGTATTACATGTTCCTAGGTCTTTTCTTTGGATAGGTGATAGCATATCTGGGTGCACAGGTGGTTTGGTAATGTGTGATCTGGTCAGGGTGAGTGTGTTGTCTTCTTGTTTTATAGCCCTATTGCAGTGAGGTATTTGACTTTGCTACCCATTGGATAAGGCACTGGTCTATGAGAGACTTGGGGTACTTCAGGAGTCCATTCAACCCAGCATCAATCATTGAAATAAAATCTTTTCCCTTTCATGTTGGAAGTAGTAGTAGGAGGTTTCTCTCTAGTTGTCAGACTCATTGCATGCAGCTTAGGTTATTGCATGAGGTCATGGTTCATTGGGGTACAGGATACCTACAAGGGTCTGAGAACTATTCCACAGTAATGCATCTGCATGCCTTTTGTTCATCAACTCAAGAAGAGTCATGAGTGTGCAAATGAGGCAATACCCGCCTAAGTGATGTGGAGCTCGAAGTAGAAGGAGGATGCCCTCGGTCCTCATCAATTGGCACTTGTTCCCTTGTCAGACTTTGGAGCAGAGACTAACCAGTTTGTCAATCATAGTGTAAACCTAGCACCATGTGGGGACAAGTTTAAAAGCCAATAGAAGCAATATGGTTTTATAAACTTTTGGGTGACCTTCAAGTAAAACATGATAGTATGGTTTAAATTATGATAATCAAAGTGCTTTACACTTAACACATAACTCAACATACCATTCCAAAATAAAGTATATGGGTGGTGACCATTTGATCCTATTTCCTAGTGCTTTGAATTTAACAAGTACTTGAAAATAGTTTAAACATCTCGAGAAATGGTTTTGGAGCATGAAACAAATTTACCAATTTTTTGTATGAGTAGAAGCTCACAGGGAAATCCTTTCAGCTAAACATTTTATAATGAAATTTATAGTTTCTAATAATAAAGATGATAATTATTTTAATAAAACTATTCTTTCAATAGTTATGTCTTAAAAAAGATTAAATTTTTATTAATGAAAATGAAAGATTTTTTAAGAATCATTGTCATGATTTTTAGTAGCAAAGAGAGAAAAGATCCTAAAATGTGAACATATTATAATAAGAATTACAAATTTTAATAAATTCATTCTTACAATAAATATATACCACCACTTGAGAAAGATTAAATATTTATTAAAAAAAATTAAGAAAGATTTGTAGACTTCAAATAAAAATATTATTACAAATGTAAAATTGTTTGTTAGTCCATTTTCCAGTCATTGCAAAATCCTTGAAAATGGCCTCTTTTCCTTGCAAATTTTGTTAAGTGTCCCGCTTTGCCTGCAATCTCAGTTTTAACTTGCAAAGACAATCCACAGTGTTTCATGATGTGCATCCTACCTTGTGTTCTTCATGTTGTCACCTTGCTTCAATCCAAATTGCATTTCCTGAATCACAAAACCCAGAAAGTTATTCGAGTTTCAAGGTCTGCGGGAAATGTTTTTAAAATCTACCATAGTGTCAAAAACCCACAGTATTTTTGAAAATCCATGATGTTTTCGGTCTGTGTGAAAACCTTCATTGTTTTCGACCTTTGCCTTCCAGCTTTTGTGCACTTGTCTTTGGTGTTGAAAACTTTGTGTGTTTTTGATCCTTCGCTATTGTGAAAATTTTGGATGTTTTCGACCCCGCACTTCTGCCCTGTTTGTTGGCATTTTCTAACTGCGCAAGTCTGACTCGATGGTGGGCCCAGGTCTTCAAAGGCTCTTCGTGATTGGTTGTCGCATGGCCGCATGTCAGACTTTTCTGACATGCGATCATGCGACCGCTTGCCACCTGTCCGCGTGGGTCCCAACTCTTCTCAGTTGCCCAGTGTGGTTAAAGCTCGGACAGGATCGATGGTTGCCGCAAGTTCACATGGTGAAAATGCACGAGGTTTATTTCTCACACTTTTGTGACAACCGTCTGATCTTCTAAAAGGTAAAGCTCATTTTTTATTGGTCCATGTGGCGGTGACTTGTTAGATATGTCGGCGGGGCTTGTGATAGTGATTTTAATCTACAGTCAGCATGTGATCGCATGGAATATTCTAACCCCATGTGATCATGAATCCACCATCTGATTGGATGCCGACGGGTTTTGTATGTAGTGGGCCCATTGTTAGAAGTGGTGATGTGGCAGCCTGGGGTTGGCTGTCGCATGATCGCATAGCCCAGTTTTTGGCTATGAGATCATGCAACTGGTTGACATGTGTCCGTGATGCTGAAGTGGATATGCTTGGTGGGGTTAGGTGATTTTAAATTTTTGAGTTGGAAGTGATCATTATGCTTTCTTTGTAACCCTAGTATAAAAGGATTTTTGTGATCATTTTCAAGGGCATTGGGAGTTAGGTATTCAAACTTTTGGGTTGTGAGTCCTCTTCTCAGTCTAAATTGTAATGACTTGTCTGGATTTTATTTTGACTATTGAAAGAAAGTTGTAGGTCTAAGCTGTATTTTGCAAGCAGGGTTCCTTTGGATTGACTATACACACTTGAGGATTCTTCATACTTAATGCAGGCACTTGATTCTCATCTCTCCCTTGTGTCAACGTAGATGGATTTTGAACTTTCTAGTTCATTGCATAACAATTTGTGTATAGGTCTTCATTCTTGAGTTCTAGTCTAGGATTAGATTAAATGATGCTCCAGATGGGATATAGATTCATCTCTTGTCTATGTAGGGATATTATGTAAGTAGTAGAGGAGATTGTAGGTGTGTTTATGGCTTTGAATCTCAGATATATTCTGGTGTGTGTGTGTGGTCTGTCTAAGAAACCTTGCCCAATGGATGAAGCACTGGCCTAGATAAGTACTTCTTTGTTGACATGTCTTGATTGGTTGTTATGATTCAAACACATAAAATTAAGAACCATTCCTTAAGCTTGCAGTATTTGGTTGTGTAAGGTTCCACCCCATAGCAATGGAGATTCAATGAGTGTGTGGTTAACACTTAGTACTTTCTTGGTATTCTATTATCTGTTATTCAAACCTAGTTCTTGGTGTATGAAGTATATTTTATACTAGGTTAGGTGCACCCACCTTGGTTTTGCAGAGCCAGAAGCAGAAGAGGGCATATTAAGTCCCTATAGTTGGTCTAGTTACCCTAAGATCTCATAACATTTTGGAATTAACCATTCCTAAAATCCATCTGAGGGTATATTGGCAGCCTATTAGAGCATAAGCATCATTTTCAACACCAACAAGATGGTGACTCTGCTGGGGAGGCCATTGGAAAGAGTCAAATACAATATAAAGCATTTGCTGATATTTTCTCACCTAGTTGTGAGTGGCGGCTCTGAGTTTTCTCTGTTTGATCAGTGTTCTTTCTGATAAACAGTGCATGTTACTTGGTTAAGTTTTGGTTGACTGAAAGAAGAAACACACAGAGCAAGTAAAAAAAAATTTCTCTTCAGGGAGTTGGCGACTCTACACTGCAAAGAACCTGATGGAGCTACATGGTGAGCTCTAGATCTACCTTACTTTTCAGTCAACAAGTTTCTGCTGCAAAACTTTCAGGTATTCTTTTGTTGAAAATGTTTCCCTATCGAGTGTTTAGCACTACTGTAAAGGGATAAGTGGTGGGCAGTTCCTTATGGAGGAATATAGCCCCTTTTGTTTTGATGGCATTGAAGGTGCCCCTAATGACTTCTCTACTGAGGATGGGAAGTGCTTGCCAAGATTCATGGCTGGTGGATCTGTTTCTACAAGCCAGCATGTTGATGTTGTCATGGGTATTTTTGGAGACATGAATGTTGAACATGAAGATATTGCCATGAGGTTATTTGTGCACACATTTTTTGATAGTGCAAGGAAGTGGTTCTTGTCCTTGCCTTCATGTTCAATCCCTTCTTGGGATGTGTTGAGAGCTAAGTTTGTTGAGCATTTTGATAAAGTTGCTGCTCTCAAGAAGGAATTAGCAAGGTTGAAGATGGTGAACTAGCAGTTAGCAAAGGACATAAGATTGCTAAGACTGGTGGCTCCTGATGATGTTCATGAGGAGGCTAGTGTTTCTGATGTTGATTCTCACTATGCAGAGAGTGTTGACTATGAAGCTGATTCTGAGATCAGTGCATATGAGGATGTTGAAGATGAATCTGAGGATGGCAATATTTCTTTTTTGTCTGCAGATTTTTCTTCTTGTCAACATGAGAAGGCAGTCTTCTTGTCCCGGTTTGATGATATTTTGTGTGAAGAGGAGAATATTGAATATGATGCAGATGATGATTCCTGCATAGACTGCTTCACACAGGATGATTTGATGCCAGAGTTTCTAGTCCTTATTCCAGACAAGGCTGATATTTGCAGCACCAGAAATGTAGGTGATGAAGATGATATCAAGGCCCAAAGTCTATTGAACAGTGAAATGATTTCAGCACTCTTGGCTGAAGAATTTCAGAGATATGCCCCTGCTTTGGATTTTGATTTGCAAATCCCCTATGATATAGTCTTTGACACTGATAATGAGGCTAGTGTTCAAAGTGATAGTGATGATTCTTTTTCATCAAAGATCCCCTCATGTAATGACTCTATAGAAGAAGAGGTAGAAAGACATGATAGTGTGTTTTCCTATCATCAAGATTGTAATGATGAACAAGTCTCTTGTTCATATCCTTTTCCTTCTTTTGCCAAGTATGATACTGATTGTGACAGTGTTGAAGACTTTGCTTTCAGCAGTTGGGACAGAACTTCTTTTGATGGAAATAGTGATGATGATGCAGTGTTCCCCTATCATAGAAGCTTTAAAGAGGACCTTCACTTGGTTCATGATCCATTTCATGAGGATGTCATGGTTGAACCACGTTGCTCAATGGCTGAGGCAATGCATGAAGATAAATAAGAGGATTCAAGTCCTTCTCAGCGAGGTACTTTTATGATAACGCATGATAGTCAATATGTTCCATTTCCAGATGCATTATTAGATGATATTTTTGCTTCCAGTCAGCAGGGAGAAGTAAATGATGTTCCCTACTTCTTGGAATATGAATGTGAGTATGATGGTTGTGACTGGAAGAACATGGGTAGTGACTAGCATAGTTTCATTCTTCAACCCATGAATATTCACATATGTTTGCAGCAAGGTGGTCATGAAATTTTCAGGTGGCTGGTTGCATATGTGGATGAAAATTAGACCTTTGATGTAGGAGGGTTTCTAATTTTCTTTGGGTGGCCCGGGGCCACTTTGTAAAGTTCTAATCTTGTAAATTTTGTAAATATTCTTCCCTTTCTTCTGTGTGCTTTTCCTTCCTGTTCCCTACATTTTTTGAGGTTCCTTGTTTTGTCCAGTTGGATGGTCTGCTTTTCCCAGAGATCTGAAATCTTGTCATGCCTGCAGGAGACATGCATCCCCAACTAGAGCCACTATTAGTCTATTTTCTAATCATTGCAAAATCCTTGAAAATGGCCTCTTTTCCTTGCAAATTTTGTTAAGTGTCCCGCTTTGCCTGCAATCTCAGTTTTAACTTGCAAAGACAATCCACAGTGTTTCATGATGTGCGTCTTGCCCTGTGTTCTTCATGTTGTCACCTTGCTTCAGTCCAAATCGCATTTCCTGAATCACAAAACCCAAAAAGTTATTTGAGTTTCAAGGTCTGTAGGAAATGTTTTTAAAATCTGCCACAGTGTCGAAAACCCACAGTATTTTTGAAAATCCATGATGTTTTCGGTCTGTGTGAAAACCTTCGTTGTTTTTGACCTTTGCCTTCCAACTTTTGTGCACTTTTCTTTGGTGCCATAAACTTTGTGTGTTTTCGATCCTTCGCTATTGTGAAAACTTTGGATGTTTTTGACCCTACACTTCTACCCTGTTTGTTGGCATTTTCTAACTGCGCAAGTGCGACTGGATGGTGGGCCCCGGTCTTCAAAGGCTCTTCATGATTGGTTGTCGCATGGCCGCATGTCAGACTTTTCTGACATGCGATCATGCGACCGCTTGCCACCCATCCGCATGGGTCCCAGTTCTTCTCAGTTGCCCGGTGTGGTTAAAGTTCAGACAGGATTGGTGGTTGCCACAAGTTCGCATGGTGAAGATGCACGAGGTTTATTTCTCACGCTTTTGCAACAACAGTCCAATCTTCTAAAAGGTAAAGCTCATCTTTTATTGGTCCATGTGGTGGTGACTTGTCAGATATGTCGGTGGGGCTTGTGATAGTGATTTTAATCTACGGTCGGCGTGTGATCGCATGAAATATTCTAACCCCATGCGATCATGCACCCACCGTCCGATTGGATGCCGACGGGTTTTGTATGCAGTGGGCCTGCTATTAGAGGTGGTGATGTGGCAGCCTAGGGTTGTCTATCGCATGATCGCATAGCCCAATTTTTGGCTATGTGATCATGCGACCGGTTGACACGTGTCTGTGGTGCTGAGGTGGATATGCTTGGTGGGGTTAGGTGATTTTGAACTTTTGAGTTGGAAGTGATCATTATGCTTGCTTTGTAACCCTGGTATAAAAGGATTTTTGTGATCATTTTCAAGGGCATTGGGAGTTAGGTATTCAAACTTTTGGGTTGTGAGTCCTCTTCTCAGTCTAAATTGTAATGACTTGTCTGGATTTTATTTTGACTATTGAAAGAAAGTTGTAGGTCTAAGTTGTAGTTTGCAAGCAGGGTTCCTTTGGATTGACTGTACACACTTGAGGATTCTTCATACTTAATGCAGGCACTTGATTCTCATCTCTCCCTTGTGTCAACATAGATGGATTTTGAACTTTCTAGTTCATTGCATAACAATTTGTGTATAGGTCTTCATTCTTGAGTTCTAGTCCAAGATTAGATTAAATGATGCTCCAGATGGGATATAGATTCATCTCTTGTCTATGTAGGGATATTCTGTAAGTAGTAGAGGAGATTATAGGTGTGTTTACGGCTTTGAATCTCAGATATATTCTGGTGTGTGTGTGTGATCTGTCTAAGAAACCTTGCCCAATGGATGAAGCACTGGCCTAGATAAGTACTTCTTTGTTGACATGTCTTGATTGGTTGTTATGATTCAAACACATAAAATTAAGAACCATTCCTTAAGTTTGCAATATTTGGTTGTGTAAGGTTCCACCCCATAGCAATGGAGAGGCAATGAGTGTGTGGTTAACACTTAGTACTTTCTTGCTATTCTATTATCTGTTATTCAAACCTAGTTCTTGGTGTATGAAGTATATTTTATACTAGGTTAGGTGCACCTGCCTTAGTTTTGCAGAGCCAGAAGTAGAAGAGGGCATATTAAGTCCCTATAGTTGGTCCAGTTACCCTAAGACCTCATAACATTTTGGAGTTAGGGTATATTGGCAGCCTATTAGAGCATAAGCATCATTTTGGACACCAACATTGTTCACACAATTTTCTTGAAAAGTCATCAATTCTGAAAATAGCTTATAAGAATAAATGGGATATAAAAATTCTGAATAACAAACATGTGGTGTGCAAAGTTCACACAATTTTCTTTGAAAATTTATCAATTCTTAAAACAGCTTGGAAGAATTTGAGATATAAAATCCTGAATAACAAGCATGTCATGGTGTGTTGCATACAAAGATACAAAGGGCATCGATAAAAAGCTCTTGAAAGAAGGATCCTACCTAAATATCTAAAAATGTGATTTACTACCCTCTACGAGTACTCTCAACTCGAGTAAAGCTCATCATATCTGCATTTCATAATTTTCACAAGCAAAACCCTAAGTTTCTGACCGCAAGTCTTCTTGATCTTACCTGAAAAATCCTCAAAAAAAACTGCCTCTTCTTGGAGTAATCCCCATATCTATACAATTTGCAGTGCTTTTCCTTTCTATGATTTTTCCAGTCTATGACTAATAGTAATACATCAGTCTTTTGGGTGAAAAACTTGTCTGAGTTTTTTATTTTGACATTTAGAATCATATTCTGTGATCATTCATCACAATGAAATTAAAAATTCACATAGTATTTCACCCAAACTGATGTATAATGTAAGCACTGTCTTTAAAAACATTTTTGGTGAACAATAGATGCCTTGCATTCATCATACTCACTCTTAAAGATCCACATCTGTGCCCAAAGATTAAATGTTCAGATATAATACAAAAGGACAATTAAATCAATCATAATCAAAGCAAGAGAAAGGCACATCCGCTACCAAACAATGAGAAAATGTGTGTCAAGAAAACAGGCATGTCTTACTCGTTGAAATGTGCTGAGGGATGCCAAAACAGACCCTCCAATCTAGGCACTACACTTTCTCTCTAGAGGGGCAACCTGTTAGGAAGATTAATATTGTCTAGAAGAATCTAGAGATTGGATTGTCTAGAGTCTTCAATAAGATCATTCCAGAATTTGGGTAGAACATTCTAAGATGTAGAATATTCTAGAAAAGGAGTTTCCAGATTTTGTATGCCCTCTATAAATATGTACTGTGTAGAAGCATACTGTGTATTGTTAGAAGGCATTTGAGAGCTCAGAAAGTTGTAAGCAAGCTGGATTAATATATTACTGTGTTTTTCATTTCATATCTCTATTTTCTGCTCTGTTTCTTTTGCCCTATCTTAATACAGTTGTTATTACTGGTTATTTTTATTTTGGGCCTGTTTTCACATGGTATCAGAGCCAGATTCAGTTAGAAGATTGTTGTGAGGTTCAGCTAGAAGATTGTTGTGAGATTCAGCTAGAAATAGATTGTTGAAGTGATTTGTTTTAAAAGTTTCTATATTGCTGAAACAGTATTTGCTTGAAGTTTCTTCTTGTGTGGCTAACATGGGCTCTACAAATGAAGTATTACCAATCTTTGATGGAAGTGGTTTTGCAGATTGGAAGATTGCAGTCAAGAATGCTTTGAGAGAAAAGGCTTTATGGAGAATAGTGAATAAGGAAACTGGAGAACCCCAAACTGATAGAGAAAAAGAGCTTTGGAAATGTAAGTTGCAGCAAGCTAGAGGTATTATTGGTAAAGCTTTAAGCCCCAATCTCAATAGAAGATTTGTTGATATTGATAATCCAATCAAGTTGTGGGAGAATTTAGAAATAGATTATAAAGATGCAGATGTTGCTAACATGTTTAGTATAGAAGAAAAACTGGTGAACTTAGATCCATCTGAGTTTGAAAAGATGACTGATTATTTCAATGAAGTTACTTTTTTAAATGCCCAGCTGAAGAAAATAGGTGTTGAATATGCAAAAAAAGATTTTCAGCTAATTGCAATGGTAGAAAGTAAGCTTCCCCAACCATACAAGGTAATTAAGGAATCAAGAAAAAGGGTTATTCAGCTAAATCCCAATACTCCACAACAATCTTTTGATCAGTTTTGCAAGTCTGTTTTAGATGAAGAAGTTCAGCTTATTAAAGAAGGATATATTAAGAAGAATCATGCTTATGTAGCTAAAAGTAAATGTTTTAGAAATGATGGAAAGAAGAATTGGAAAGGATATAATAAATTTCTGAATAATGAAGGTTCTAACCATTTTTCTAGAAATGATGGTGCAGAGAAACAAGATGGAAGAAAACCCATTATTTGCAGGTATTGTGGTGGTGAAAATCACATGGAGAAATTCTGTTTGAAAAAGAAGGACAATGAAAGGCATCAATACAAGCCCAAGCAAGAAAAGTTTAAGGATGGAAAGAAGGATAGGTACAACTTTGTAGCCATCTCCAAAAAAAGAGAAGATAAAACAAGGAGATAAGTGTTACACCTGAAGTTAAATCTAATGTTAAAGGGGGGTACTTTGCTTCAGATTCTATTAAAGAATGGATTTTAGATTCAGGTGCATCATATCACATGACTGGAGATAGATCTTTGCTTACTGATTTTTATGAAGGAAAGAATTCAGATCAAGAAATTACTATTGGCAATAAAATGAAACTTTCAGTTTTAGGTACAGGAACTGTTAATGTAACAAATGGGTCTTTGAAAAATGTTTTATTGGTTGAAGGATTAGGAGTGAATCTAATTTCAGTATACAAAATAGTTCAAGCTGGATATGAGTTTGTTGTTATTGCTGATCAAGTTATTGTTAGAGATAGAAAAGACCCAAACAATATAATTGCCATTGGTAGAGTTGATCATGAAGAGAGTCTTTTTAAATTTGTGGGATTTGCTGATGAAGAATTTAAATACTCTCATTCTTATATTGCTCAAGCTGATTATATGTCAAAACTTTGGCATGCTAGACTTGGACATATAAATTATAGGAAATTGCAAGATATGGTTAGAATGGATATGGTTAGAGGGTTAACAAAAATCTCACCATCTGAAGGAGTTTGTGAAGGATGTGTGCTAGGAAAACATCATCGAGATCCTTTTGATTCAGGTAAAGCACGGAGAGCTAATCATCCATTACAACTCATTCATAGCGATTTATGTGAACCAGGCTATCCCTCACTTTCAGGTGCCAGGTATCTCCTCGCTTTTATTGATGATTATAGTAGGAGAGTATGGGTTTATTTTATTGAAAGAAAGAGTGAGGTACTTGAAGTTTTTAAAAAATTTAAGGCCATAGTTGAGAATCAATGTGGGAAAAGAATTAAATGTTTAAGAACCGATAATGGGGGTGAGTATTGTAACTATGCATTTGAGTCATTTTGTGAGACTTGTGGAATTAAAGTGCAAAGAACAGTGCCTTATAGTCCTCAACAAAATGGGGTGGCTAAACGAATGAATAGAACTCTTCTGGAAATGGCTCGTTGTATGTTGCATTTTAAAAGCTTACATAATAAATTTTGGGGTTTGGCTGTTTCTTGTGCTGCATATATTGTAAATAGAATTCCCACTAAAGCCCTCACAAATATCACGCCTGAAGAAGCTTGGAGTGGTAGAAAGCCTCACATTGGTTATTTAAAGGTATTTGGGTGTATTGCTTGGACACATATTCCCAATGAAAAGAGGAAAAAGTTAGAACCAAAGAGTCACAAGTGTTTGTTTATGGGTTATAGTGAAGAATCAAAGGCTTATAGGTTATATGATTTGACAACAAAAAAGGTATTTGTAAGTAGAGATGTAAAGTTTGATGAGCATTCACAACTTCCAACCAATTCCTCTCACTCTACAACAACAAATGCTTCTCCTATTCTAGAAAGAAGTGAAGACCATATTGATGAGGATGAGGTATGCATTGCTAACACCAATGAAACTACTAATGCTTTTGATCAGCCATTATCTGCAAGTAGTGATGATGAAGAAGATATTTCTCCAGCTAGACAAAAGACAAGAAGTGTTGAAGAAATCTATAGACAAGGCTCAAAGATCCAAGGAAGGAATGGTTGTGCTCTCATGGCCAAAGCATTACAAATAAATGATCCAAAATCATATGAAGAAGCTAGAGGGAAGAAAGAATGGGAGCAAGCCATGAAAGAAGAATATAATGCATTAATGGATAATAAAACTTGGGAACTGGTACCTCAACCCCAAGGTAAGAATATTATTGGTTGCAAGTGGGTTTACAAGACAAAATTTAGATCAAATGGTGATATAGAAAAATTCAAGGCTAGATTGGTTGCTAAAGGATTTAATCAAAAAGAGGGTGTTGATTATGAAGAAACATTTGCTCCTGTCATTAAAATGAATACAATTAGAGTTATTTTATCTTTGGATGCAAGTCTTGGGTGGCATATTCATCAAATGGATGTAAAAAATGCTTTCTTAAATGGAGATTTATATGAAGAAATCTATATGGATCAACCTCCAGGTTTTATAGACCAGCAACATCCTAATCATGTTTGCAGATTGAAGAAGTCACTCTATGGACTTAAGCAAGCACCAAGAGCATGGAATGAGAAGATTGACAAGCATTTCCAGCTTCATGAGTTTAAAAAATGTAAATCAGATCCAAATCTTTATGTGAAGAAAGTGAACAATAACATCCTCATTGTTGCAGTTTATGTAGATGATTTACTCATAGCTGGACCAAATATTGGTTTAATTAATGATTTGAAATCAGATCTCAAAGAGGCATTCTATATGAGTGATTTGGGTGAACTAACTTATTTTCTTGGCTTGCAAATTAGTAGACTTCATGATGGGTTGTTCATCTCTTAAACAAAATATGCTTTGGATCTTTTAGAGAAATTTAAAATGATTGATTGCAAGCCAGCCCCTACTCCTTTCCAATCCGGAGTCAAGCTTACTAAGGAATGCACCTCCAAGAAAGTAGATCCTACTCTATATAGACAACTTGTTGGTAGCTTGGTTTATCTAACTCATTCTAGACCAGACATTTGTTTTGCAGTAAATATGGTATCTCGATTTATGCAGGAACCCAAAGAAAGTCATTGGTTAGCTACCAAGAGGATTTTGTGATATGTTCGTGGAACAATGTACTATGGCATATATTACAGTTGCAAGTCCCCAATTTCTTTGCTTGGCTTTACAAATTCAAACTGGGGTGGTGATATTGATGATAGAAAATCTACTGGAGGCTATGTTTTTCAGCTTGGATCAAATCCAATTACATGGAGCAGCAAAAAACAAGCAACTACATCACTATCTTCCTGTGAAGCAGAATATAGAGCAGCAAAGGAAGCAGGAAAAGAAGTAGTTTGGCTTCGACATCTTTTATGTGAGCTTGGCTTTGAACAAAGTTTAGCTACTACTTTGTATTGTGACAATCAAAGTGCTATACAAGTTGCAGGCAATCCTATTTTTCATGCTAAAACAAAGCACATTGAGATTGATGTTCATTATATCAGGGATCTTGTTCAAGATAATATTGTTCATCTCCAATTTTGTCCAAGTGAAGACCAAGCAGCAGATATATTTACGAAGAGTATGCTTGAGGCCAAATTTTTGAAATTACGGGGTTTGTTAGGCATGATTGAGGTGAACATTAAGGGGGGATAGTAATATAATGTTCCCCTCCCTTTTGTATTTTTCTTTGAATTCTTCTAGCCAATCTTAAGGGGGGATGTTAGGAAGATTAATATTGTCTAGAAGAATCTAGAGATTGGATTGTCTAGAGTCTTCAATAAGATCATTCCAGAATTTGGGTAGAACATTCTAAGATGTAGAATATTCTAGAAAAGGAGTTTCCAGATTTTGTATGCCCTCTATAAATATGTACTGTGTAGAAGCATACTGTGTATTGTTAGAAGGCATTTGAGAGCTCAGAAAGTTGTAAGCAAGCTGGATTAATATATTACTGTGTTTTTCGTTTCATATCTCTGTTTTCTGCTCTGTTTCTTTTGCCCTGTCTTAATACAGCTGTTATTACTGGTTATTTTTATTTTGGGCCTGTTTTCACACAACCACCTTGATTTTCATACTGGCTGGAGCCATAGCAGTGATCTCCTTGCTCATTCTATCAGCAATACCAGGGAACATTGTAGACCCACCTGAACAGCACAATGTTCCCATATAGATCCTTCCTAAATTCCATGTCACATTTCATGATAGAGTTGTAGGTTGCTTCGTGCAGGATCCCAGCAGCATTCATCCCAATGAGTGATGGATCGAATAGCACCTCAGAGCATCTAAAACGCGCATCACCAATTGTAAGTTTTGTCAATGGAAGAACTCCCCTTGGCTGTTTCAAGCTCCTGCTCATAGTCAAGAGCCACATAAGCAAGTTTCTCCTTAACATCACGAAGAATTTCTCGCTCCGCAGTAGTTGTGAATGAATACCCTCTCTCAGTAAGGATCTTCATCAATGCATCAGTCAAATCTCGACCAGCAAGATCCAAGCTGAGAATAGCATGAGGCAGGGCATATCCTTCATAAATTGGCACTGCGTGAGTAACACCATCACCAGAACCCAGCACAATGCCCGAGACAAAAAGTGAATTATAGTCATTGTGATGTGAACAATGATACTCGAAATTTTTACAGTTTAGAAAAGCTTGAAATTCACCAGTTGTCCGACCACTTGCGTACAGAGACAGAACTGCCTGACTGGCAACATACATAGCAGGGACATTGAACGTCTCGAACATTATCTCTGTCATCTTCTCTCTGTTTTTCTTAAACTTCTCGAACATTGTCTTCTCTGGGGTCGACGGGGCTTCAGTAAGAAGTACAGGATGTTCTTCCGGAGCTACTCCAAGCTTCTTGTCGAAATTATAGCGCCAAATTGTTTCCATGTCATCCCAGTTGCTGACAATACCATGCGCAATAGGATATTTCAATGTAAGGATACCTCTTTTTGATTGGGCCTCATCACCAACATAAGAACCCTCCATATGCTTGTCACGGGGTCTACCAACAATACTTGGGAACACTGCCTTTGGAGCATCATCTCCTCCAAATCCAGCCTAACATGAAATAATGGAAAGAAGTCAAATTTAATTAGCACAATAGACAAAATATCAATGGATTACAGAAACCTACGTGCGAAGCACAAACTACAGGTCTAAGACTCACCTTAATCATTCCACTTCCATTGTCACAGACAAGAGGCTGAATATCCTCAGCGTCAGCCATCTTTTACATATCTGAAAGGATGAGACCGAACATATCAGACTGAGTACATCATTTATAGAAAAAGACCAAAACAGCTAGAATAAATTATATCTTCGATATTGCAAAACAAGACAACAACGATGGAAATGCTACAGATTAAAACTACAACAAACATTGCTTTTTTGAAGATCACAAGGAACTAAAGCTGTTGTGCACACAGATGCCTTTTAAGAATGATATTTGTGTGATAACTATGGGAAATTAGGATCAAACTTCCAAATGACGAAGCATCGGTTTCTACAAGATCTTTTTAGGACAGCAATGGAAAGCTCCAAGAACATCCAATGTTCCAGTTCACTAAATCCCACATAGTTGTAACTGAAAGAATTCAGGGAAAAAAAGAAACAGGTCCACAAAGAAGATCAATCCAACTCATATCCAAAGATTCTGAGCTTATCATTCTCAGGGATTCAAATAGGACACAGAACACTAAAAGAGAAGCAAAAACAATGTCCATATGCAAACAGAGCAAGAAGCAGAATCAGATCCAATCTACACCGGTATGGAATCAGTCGAACTCAATATCCAAATGAAAAGGAAGAAAATGGTACCTTGCTGAATTTTACCGAGACTGGCGAAGTAGAGAAATCCTTGTCTGGTTCTTTTTCGCTGCACAAGAGAAGAAAAGAAGAGCTCTTTCTTTCTTTTGCTTTACGTAGAATTTTCATGCAATATAAGATACCCTTCTTCCTCTCTCATGTCCCGTCCTCCTAAAACCTAATAACGCTGTTCACATTTTGATTTGACTTGATTTGTATGTAGATGAATTAATAATATTTTAATTTGCATTATACTTTAAGTCGCATTTCTATTTTGAATAAATAATGCTGTTTACATTTTGATTTTTCTTTTTTCTACATGTACATGAATAAATACTATTATAAAAAATCTCTTAACTTGTATGGTATTTCAAGTCATGTGTAATTGAAATAAATAATGATATTATATTTTGATCCAACTTTCTTCACATGTACATGAATAAATAATATTTTAAAACTTCTAAACTTGCATTGTACCTCAAGTCACATGCATATTTGGAATAAATAATGTTGTTCACATTTTGATTTTACTTTCTACAAGTGCATGCGAATAAATAATATTAAAAAAAAATGCTTTAACTTGCACCATACCTCAAGTCGCATGTGTATTTGGAATAAATAATGTTCACATTTCTATTTCACTTTCTTCACGGTAAAATCACTTGTCTAAGTCAAAAAACAAATTCTATCTATAAACTATGTAATCACAAGAAGTTTTGAGAAGAAATTTTCCAAATCATTCTAAAAAATATAAAAGCCTAAATCCTTCAACAAGAACCAGCATGCTCAAACAAAACAAAAAAATCATTTAAACCTTTTCTAGATGTGAGTTTACAAAGTTTGAATGATAATCTATTAGCATTCTAATATGAAAATTCAACGTCACAACATTCAACAAAATATTCAAAAGGTACATCTTGCATCATAACATTACATGGTCCTAATAAAAAAGAGGTAAATAGATTTATGGTCACTTGGAGCCATATAAACACAAATAACTATGACACAAGAGCCACAAAACTATGCTTTAAAACATCTCTACTTACACATATATACTCTCTAAAATGTTAGATAAAATAATAAGTTGAATGTCTTTACTAATGTTGCTAACATCTCAAGCAACTAGTATCTAAAATACTCTTTGCAAACAAATAGAGCAACATAAGGTTGTATTTAGAAATATTTTTTATGAACAATAGATGACCCCAAACCATCATACTCGCTCTTATCAATCCACGTGTACGCCCAAAGAATAATAGTTTGAATATAATACAAAATGTCAATTAAATAAAACATAATCAAAATAAGAGAAAGGCACATCTGTACCCAGCAATGAATGTGAAAGAAAAAAATTGTTAGGAAAATAGGCATGTCTTACTTGTTGAAATATGCCAAGGAATGCCAAAACAAATCCTCCTATCCAGACACTATACTTTCTCTCTAGAGGGATAACCACGTTGATTTTCATAATACTAGGAGTGAGAGTAGTGATCTCCTTGCTCATTTTATTAGCAAAAGAAGATAAGAAATTGTAGACAAACCACTTAGCACAATGTTCCCATAAAGATCCTTCTTAATATACACATCACACTTCACAATAGAGTTATAGGTTGATTTGTAGATACCAACACCTTCCATCCCATTTAAAGATAGGTAATATAGCACCTCAAGGCATGTCTTGAATCCTCAAAACCAATTATAATCACTCGCTCGTTAGGGAGTTCATCACTTTTGCCAATAAAATAACTTCCCCCTTTGTTGTTTCTCACTCATAGTCAAGAAGATTCTACTTATAGCCAAAAGCTACATAAGAAGTTTTCTCCTTAATATTGTAAATAATTTCCCACATTGTAGTAGTTGTGAATGAATGGCCTCTCCTAGTGAGAATCATCATTAATGCATCATTCAAATATCAACCAACAAGATTCAACCTAAGAATAGCATGACACGGGGCATATCCTTCATTAATTGGCACTACGTAACTAACACTATCACCAGAATCTAACATGTAATACTTGCATCATACCTCAAGTCACCTATGTACTTGGAATAAATATTGTTTTTCACAATTTGATTTGATTTCCTTCACATGCATAGTTCTTAGAGGAATATTCTAGATTCCAAGTCACATGCACCTTGGAATATACAATATTTTAATGCATAAGAGTATTGTTGGCTATTTTTGCCACCATTTAGCCCACATGGATAACCAATCTGAGAGACATTTATGGGCTAAGTGTTGTATGTTTTCTTCACAAGAAGTGCATTGTGTTTTTGGCTCTATTCAAGTGCGCAAAAATATCATGTATTTTCTACACCCCACATATCTACGGTGCCTTCATGAATAAAGTGTATCCATGGGTGGAGATGCGGGGAACCATTGGAGGAATATGCTTTTGGTTGAAAATATTATGTCTTTTTTACATTGTGGATCCTATTTACTTTATTTTCAAAGGATTTAAGTACTGATCACTTTTTCCAAGATCAACGAAAATGTTGTGTGTTTTCCCACCTACGTTATTTTTTACTAGTGACTGAGACACGACTCGAGGATAGAATATTTAATTCCAAAAGTTACATTTTTTTGGCTTCTACACGCAATGCAAACACTTTTCCTTCCTTCATTGCCACTTGTAGAGGGTATGAGCATGGTTTTCTTGGCTATAGGGGTATTTACTGGCCTATTTCCTATCATTTCATGGATCAAGTACATGCAAAAATCAGATTTGTTATGATTTGTTCCACTTGGCTTGTCCCTTCTTCTTTTTTATTGCCTTCATTTCTGGATTGTTCTATGTCACTTCTATGATCAATTGTACACAATCAAATTTTATTTGATATTTCTTGACTTTTTGTTCTGCAACCTAACTCCAATGTGGTTGGAGATTGAACTTCATTGCTAAATATCAGTTATGCATGATTTATAAAGGCAAGCTTTGTATATATTGTGGGTTTTTATTCGAGCTGGTTCATTTGTAGTGGCCATGCCCTGCATCATCAACTTTGTCCTTTTCTTATTTTAATAGAAATCCTTGTTTTTACCTTATCTTCTAGTTTGATATATTGTACATTTTCTTACCTTATATGGATTGTTTATTTTGTGTTCTACTTTTTTTAATGTTATGTTGTTGCACTCATGGATGTTGCATCATGAGAACTATCTCCCCTGTATTATTTCTTTAGTTTTAATTTGTATATGATTTCTTGGAGGGTAGCTTAGAGTCAAGATATGTGTATTTGGGTGCTTTATTAGTGTTATGTGAATCCATAGGTAGGAAGCAACCATAGTTTCAATATGGTGCATCACTCCCTTTAATTTTATGTATTTGTCTTTTAGCATATCCTTCTCCCTTTTCCTCAAAATTTTTAGTTTAGGTGCATCCTGATTGTGAGGAAGCTAACCTTCTCTGGAGATTCAACCTCAAAGCACAAGTCCCAGACTTGGAGGTTATTTCCATGTTTCATAAGGTTGATGGGCCTCATATCCCAAGCATGGGTGCAAACTTTTATGAGAATATGTATTTTTTTTTACTTGACATAATATTCTATGCAACAAAGGAAATATTCTAGCATCCATGGGTTGATTGTTCTAGCAACAAAAATATGCTAGACATATTTTGTGATGATATCAATAGGTACTGGGTGACCCCTTCATTTCTTTTATGACGTGATTCAATAAATTGGGTATAAATTTTGCATACGATATTGGATTTGAGAAAATAAGATATTATCAAAAATTTGGTTCCAAGAACTTTCTATTGGTTGTAATCTCCTTATAAAATTTTTCTCCAATTCTTCATGACACTAATTCAAATTTAAACCTTCAATTTTAGCTCATGAGCTCATAAATTTTCACTAATATCTCTAATTTTCATCATTCTTATATCAATTTAAAGGTGATTTGGAGCTCTTCAGACCCATACAAGCACTTTTTGAATATGTTACCCTAGTTACATTTTATTCATTTTTTTATGTTTTCACTACCTAGTCAATTACTTGGACATTTTAACACATGGAATGGATTTTTTTTTAGATGGACCTTCATTTGGTCTCATTTATATGTACTAATGTTTTTGGGGTCTAATTATTTCATTTGAGGAGCTCTCATAGATTTTCTAGTTCATCATTTTGTTATCATCTTGGCAAATGCCAATTATGAGTCTTGGCAACATGGCATCCTCATACATCTCAGGTGAGTTAATGTTTTTCCTTACTTTTATGGACTCATCCATACACTAGCTACAATGAATGGTGGGATATCTTGGAGGATCATTATTGAACATGTTGTAAGAGTTATTTTGTGTAGTGTTTATCATGATGCCCACTATATGTGCATTATTTGACATTGAATGTCCTCACACCATTTGGTCTTTCCTTTGGGAGATCTTTGAGACCCTCATTCCTCCCCATTTCTAGATAATCTTCCGTATTATCTTATTTATCTTTCACATGTAGATTACATACCCTATAATTGTGGTAGTCTTTCATTGCTTGAGTTGATTGCAAATCTTACATGATTGAATGGATCAAAGACTTGTCTCTCAGTTCTCACTTGTCACATTGAGACACCATCTCAATATCCATCTTATACTATTCTTGATGACCTTGGTATTGGCTCATGTATAGCCTCGATTGATTTAGTTCAATAGATTCATAATTTGCTTCTAGTACCTTCAACATTGAGGGATGACTTCTTCCCACATATTGCATATATTGGGGACAAACTTTAGGATCTTTATTTTCCCTTTGATATAATAGTTTGAGAATTCATGTCATCCCATTTTCAATGCGTTCAAAGGTTTCTCATCAAGTATCTTCATAGATGTTTGAATTTTATTTAGTTGATTGGGCATCTTTTGATTCAGAGGTGTGGATATTTGAATAGTTTCTAGAGGCACACACAATTTGGATGTGGTTTGGTAATTATATTAATATTTGATAAATCAAATCTTCTTGTGAGAGTTATTTCCTACTGTAAAGAAAAATAATGAGAGAAAGGAAAGAAAGTAATCCAAAAGAGATAGTTAATGAAGGAGATGTTACCATGAGAAAACCAAGAACTAGGAGAAAGAATCCAAAAGCCAAGACAACGAGAGAATAATATTTTTAAAGGATAAAAACAAAGAAAAATCCCTTGTGACATTATCAATGACGCCATAGAAGAGAGAGAGAGAGAGAGAGAGAGAGAGAGAGAGAGAGAGAGAGAGAGAGAGAGAGAGCATCTCCTTTATAGAGATGAGGAGAGGAGTTATTAAGTAACTCACCAATCTAATAATGTTATCATTTGTAATGGGTGTGTGCAAAGTGTCAAGATCCTCTTAAGGAGGATAAGCTATTTTCCTTATTAAAGGAAATACAAAAAGTGACATGTCCTCCCACTTGGACTAGAGGACAAAATAAAAGTAGGGATTCCATATGAATCTCCTAATTAAAATAAAACAAGATACCTTGGTTTATCCTCAATAAATAATAAATACAACCAAGGAAAGATTAACAATTCTAACACCCCCTTAATCTTGACTTGGTGAGTTTACAACAATGGGAATTAAACCTAAATTTTGATAAAAATCTGCAACTTGATCTTCTATACAAGGGAGAGATATGACTGACTTCAATGTGAGGTATCTCAAAATCTTCATGAAATCATCTTTAACTTGTGCATTCATATTTGAGAAGTATATTGTGTCTTTTGAATATTCTATGATGTCACCTGAATCAAAGAATAGAAGAAAAAATATATATCCACAAGTAGATGTCCCATTATTGGGATCTACCCTAGATACAAATCAATATTTCCTTTGAAAATAAACTCGTAATTTTCATCATAAATTAATTCAACTTTAAAGAATCTTTGATAACTTTAAAATTAAAAATATGAGGTTTAGAGATGAACCCATAACCCTACACTAAAAGTGCAAATATAAAAATCATTAAAGAATGATAAAACCACATGCTCCAAGTTCAAAATAAACAATATAGGTACCATGTACATCATTCATCCTCTCATCTTAAAATAGACATACTAATGCACAAATGACCATAGGCAAGGCCAACTAATCAAATCTACATCAACACTGCATCAATCACATGGATATAGGTAGTCTACTAATGAGTCATCCTACTACAAGCGAATGGGTAGATAATCCATAACCTGCATGACCCATAGTCTAAGCTATGAAGTATGAAAAATCATCATCACATTAGTAATATTGCAAAGAGGTACGGGAGAGAATAAACCATAATTCAAGTCGAACATCAAGTACCATAAATAGGAACCATCAAGGAGATAGTTCAATCTAAACCAACATTAACAAATAAAAAATTGACATATGCTAAATAATAATCTGAACTAAGGATTATGAGTGAGAAAAATATATTGCCTTCCAAAAATATATGAGAATTCCAACAAATATCAAGAAGGATTTCAAGAACATCATCCTCACCATGAGGAAAAAAAACCAATGGATCAAGTTGATAAACATCAAATGAAGTAAGGGCATACCAAACATTGGTTGGAGGGAAACTCCATGGGTCCCTTCATAGAATAAGGCAACTGAGTTAACCTTGAAAATTGGGCTCCCAATACAACTTAAAAATTAAATACAATAAAATACATATCAATAAATCCAGTATAAAACCATAAGATGCCACCATGAGCATATAAGAGATGCTATAAAAGCATAAAAGTACAACTAAGTGCAAATCAATAGATCATATGAATACAAATAGCAATTAAAGCTAAATAATGAAATCAACAATAATCCACAAGAAGGCAATGTTGTTAGATAACTCACAATACTTGAACAAATTAAAATTGAGCAATGAATTGAATTAAACATATGACACATATCTAAAAAATGTTAGAAACATTATAACGAACTGTAAAAGCGTGATGATATTGATAACCATAAATTCATTTGAGAGATTTGATTGTTTTGATTATTTTATTATAATGGGGCCTAGAAGGAGAATAATTATTAAAATTAGATCTAAAGTTAGGATGGGACAAAATCACTTCAAAAACAATGATAAACAACCTTTAAATAAACTTAAACTAAAATTTAACTTAATGTTAATTATGATTAAATGAATTTAAATTCTGAATTTAAACATAAATTAAATGATAAAATGATAATTATTAGTGAATTTAAACTTTTAAACAATCATCCCTTGTAGTGAAACTAATTAAACGTAATGATTAAATAATAATGAATTGAGAATAATGATTAATTAATGTCCAATATTGATAAAATGTAAATTAACTTAATGTTGATAATCGTTTGAATAAGTGAAATAAAACTTGTTAAAACATGAACTACAATTGGATTTAAAAGTATTAAACAAGATAATAAGTCTATATATTTTTTAAAACTATTTTAAATATTTATTAAAAAAACTTATTGAAAGTCTAATATAGTGAATGTAAAACAATATTGTAAAAGAATGAAGAACAACTTATTAAATTATATAAAAATAATGAAATGAAACTATTAAAACCATTTTTTAATGAAGGGAGTCAAACTTCATAAAACTGTTCTTGAACTAAATTCAAACACGAGCTAAACTTAGCAAAGAACTGATTTTATGCTTAGAATGGAGAAAAAATTAGAAATAAATGAAGAGCAGAGGCTACAAATGATAGAGAACAAAAATGATTTGGTAGATATGATTGAGGCAAAGAATGATTCAAAGAAAATGAAGCCAAAAAAATATGCAAAGAAGGAATCAGAAAATGTAACCAGCCAATGCAAAGCAAGAAAAATGTGGACAATGGGAGTTACGCAGGCAAAGAAATGAGTGCAAAGACCAGACAAATGCTATTCAAGGCAAGGCTGAAAAAGAATGATAAGGAAGGAACGATGCTAGTCAAATAAAATTAAAACTCATGCAACTAAAGAAGGGACAGAAGCAAAAAAAAAAAATGAAAGAGAGATAAAGGATGAATGAATGACTATCATGGAAAATATAGTCCTGGTGCTGGGGCCATATCTCAAATTTCAACCATTAGATTCATCTGAATTTTGGATATATTGTTAAGGAAAAAGTTTTTATGGTTTTGAATGGAGAGATCTTCCTATTGTATTCGGATTCAAAAGTTATGAGTGACTGAGTGTGATACTGTCATAAGTCAAACAGTGATGAAACAAGTGTATGAAGACTTTGTCCATACAACTGGTAGAGGTAAAGTAAATGAGTACAATTAAACCATGCAAGGAAAAGGTTACTGAAAGATAAAAACCCAAGATTTATGAAACCAATATTATGAAACCTACATGCACAAATATATAAAACCATAAATGTTAGAAAATTTGCAAGAACGTGAGAGGAAATAAGATAGGAAACATTAGTATTGAAACTAAGAAATGTAGATGAAAATAAGTCTTCAAAAAATGATTGAAACAAAATGTTAAACCTTTCGGTTTCCGGACAGAGGTTAACTAAGCTAAATGAAAATGGGTTTGGCGGTAAACTAGCCAAACCAAAAAAAAAAATCAAATACAACTCTTTGGGTGGCAATTCGACCAAAGAGGGTTAGAGAAAATAATAAAACCAATAATAAAACCTACAACACAAAAGTTAAAAAATGAATCTCAAGCTTCTCTCTCAAACAAGAGTCTCCAATCAAATGTGCTCCCAAGAATGGTAACCTTAAAAACTACACTCAAAAAAGGATTAGCAACCCAAGCTCTAATACCATGTAAAGAAAAATAATGAGAGAAAGGAAAGAAAGTAATCCAAGAGAGATATTTAATGAAGGAGATGTTACCATGAGAAAACCAAGAACCAGGAGAAAACATCCAAAGCCGAGACAAGGATAAGCTATTTTCATTATTAAAGGAAATACAAGGATAAAACAAGGAAAATGAATACATGACAAAAAGAGAGAATGAAAGGGATCGACTAACTTTGGGGTCAATATGATCATATGATAACTCATGTAAATCAAGATTATATCAAAATTCATTGGCATCATCCCCCCAAAGGTAGAAAAACTATAAGCACAATGGAATAAGATCACATAAGAGATGTGAAGAAGAGTGATTTAGGGTGGGAATTACAGAGACCAAAAAGAATGGTAGCTATTTTTTTTCATTGTCCCTAATTAGATAACACAAAGGCACATTTACAAATAGTGGCACATGCACCACATAACATGTATATGGAATATACAATAAATGAGATACAAATAGAGGAATGTCACAATAGGTTGATAACTTTATCATCTTACACCAATAGAGAAACAAGGGTCATCTAAATAAATCTAAATAGAACATACAACAAGAAGAACATCACAAGGGAAGCACATTACAATACGAAAACAGAAAGGATAATAGAGACTATGGTTAATCGTGATGATTTATCCATCATGGGGGAATTTCAAACAATTATGGATAAGAGAGACTACAAATTTCATGGAAGTAAGACAAAGAAGGCCAAGTCTAACTTGAAACTGGTCATAATTTGGGATGACAAAAAATGTGACATCTAAATTTTCCTTACCAACTTATATGGGAAGAGTAATGGAACCATGAGTAGGATAAGTGAAACCATTAAATGTTTTTATCATCGCATCAGATTTATTAGAGAAATCTCATTGGAGTTGTCTAGTGTAAAGATGTTCTTCAGTTATCAAATTCACCATGAAAGTAGTATCTATAAGGACTCCATGATAGGGAATACCATTACTATTTGCATCTATATAAAAAGGACCATCAGGTGACCTAATATTATCAATAGAATTAAAGTTAATGCAAAGATCAAGGTCAGGTTTAGGTTTAGATTGGGGTGAACCCACAATAGTGGGTTACACGTTTTTGCCTGATCGGACACTGAACTCTACATTTTGAAAAAAAAATCAGATTCGAATGCATATTGTCATTAAACCATTTGAAAACGGAAGATGAAGCAAATTAGAGTCTTTTAAGATTTTTTTGTCTAGATTCTATATATATATATATATATATATATATATATATATATATATATATATATATATATATATATATATTGAATTTATTTGAATAGATTTTTCTTTCTCCTACGAAAATTGGTATGTTGCTAAAAATGTCATTTTCAAAGAGTTACATTATTTTCATAGAGCATAATTTTTTTTCTAAATAGATATCAATGTGATTCTTTCAAATTTAGTTTTGTAACATCCATATAGAGGGCATGCAATTGGTTTGACTACATTATCATGATTATCGCATATTTTATTAATGTTTGAAGTTGAATAAATTGTAATTTTGACATACCTTGACTACATAGCTTAGAACTTATCGTGTAGTTGTCCAATTTCATTTTTATTTTATTTTTATAAAAATATAACTTCAATACCTAGGGCATAGATTTTTTTTAGAATTTTTTTCTCTCATTTACTATTTTTTCATAAGCGTCAAACATAGAGGTAGACATACGGTGAAATATCTATGTTTAGTAAAACTAAAAATACAAATTCATAATAAACTTAATATATATTAACATTATAATCATTGGAAATATTTTTCTTAGTAGTACCTTACTACATAGATAGGTTTGTCAAATGGATTCATTTGATCTACCCAAAGATAAAGTCGAAGTGATTTTTTGTCAGCATTTTAATAGGTGCGAAGGGGACTCCATTGTAGGTATGAATGAGGAGTATAGATGTTATATCAATATTTTTTTTATCTAAGAGGATTTGAGCTAAACATTTGTAATTAATTCCTTCAAATGGAACCTCTCAAAGATTAAATCATCATATTTTATTAAAAATGTATTATTTCAGCAAAAACCAGCATGTCTAAAAAAGTGTAACCCACTATTGTGGGGTCACCCATTGATCAATTAGGTTGACAATGTTGGAGCTTTTCCTTGTAGGACCAAACTTGAATCAATAGATGGGCTTGATTCTCAGGGTAGGCACTCAAGTTTGACAAGAAAACAGTCCAATTGATGAGGATAAAGAACATCATCCTTCTTCTTTGAGATCCACATCACTCGGGTGGGTATTGCCTTATCTGCATACTCAAGACACCTCATGATAAACAATAGGCCTGCAGATAGATTATTGTGGAATAGTCTTCAAACCCTTGTAGGTATCTTGTACCTCAATGAAACCAAGATCTCATGCAATAGCCCTACTTGCATAGAGTGAGTATGAAAACCAGAGACCTATCCTAACAACATGAAAGGGAAAGGGTGGAACTGAATGTAAATGATTTAATGATGGGTTTGAAAGGACCCCTGATATACCCTAAGTCCCTCATAGACCAGTGCCTTATCCAAAGGGCCACAGAGTCAAATACCTTATTGTAATAGACAGCTATGAAACAAGAAAATGATAAATTCAATGTGTTGATGCCTAACATCAATCACACACCATGACCAAACCTCACTTTAACAACCCACCTGTGTATTCAAGTATGTTATCACCCATCCAAAGGATTTTAACCCTCCCCTTAGAAGAGACCTATAAATAGATAATACATTAACCAGCATTCATTGGAAGACAAGCATGACATATCTTTGACACCTCAGCTCATACATACATGAAAACTAATCCCAAACCAGTTATCTCTGCGAAGACAACTCCACTTGCAAACACATAAGAAATGCAAATAGAAAAATCAAACACCCTTGATGTATGATTAATGAATTCAAGATTCAAATGGAGATAGCTTGGTAACAGTAAGAATATACTGAATCATCATACATAAGACAAATCAATTACAATACATATCATATTCTCTGAACCAACAAAGGAAGAAAGAACACCCTATATGTAGAGAAGTAGAGAAATCTACAAGAAAAGGACCCTTCATGGAACCAGTTCTCCTTAAAATTGTAGAAGAAGGAACCCTTACAAAATCAAAACTTCAAACCATTTATACCACTAGCTACCTTGGAATCCTAAAAGAATTTAGGATGCAACAAGCTTCGGACAACTAAGGTTAGGGCTTCAACAACTACACCAGCCCTAATTACAACAAAAATTACTACAGGGGCGGGAAACCAAGCAATCTCAAAGAAATAGATCCAGAAAGATCCGCAATCATGAAAATCTGTGAGATCGGGATAGAGAACGAAGAAATTAGCCATAAAAACCAGTCTGTCTGGCCACCTGCAGCACAAAACCATCCCTCATAGTACAACAAAACATCCTGTAGCAATCAAACAAGGAAACTTGGACCACACCGCGACCACTGATGCCATCAAACCAATCAAATCCGGTCGTGAAAGCAATAAATTATGGTCCTTTCTGTCGCTAAGAACCCTCCAAGAAATTTGAATTTGAAAAACAATGGTCGCATTCAAATGCCAGCAGCAAATCAGCGGTCCTAATTTAAATCTGAGCTATCTTTAAGTCATGATTGTTAGATCTCTCCTTTTCGCGGTGTTGGGCTCAAAAATGAGGAAGGCATTTTTGGGTCCCCTATGTGAATTTTTGCAATGAAGTGCTCTTTTTGCTTTGGAAGGTCAGTTTGATGATGTTGCTTTGAGTGGTCCTGATTTTGGGCCAATTTGAAATCAAGTGATATGAGCCTTTAAATGCTTGGAACACTCTTCATTCAGCACATTCAGTGGTTTGCAACTTTCAGTTTTCAGTTTGAGTTGATTTGCTAAGTACCCATTTTGAGGGATTCACTTAAAGTTGCAATTTGCCACTTTGAGCTTTTCTTGTTGGGAGCCTTGTTTGGAGGCCTGTATCTTTTACCCAGGGATTGATCCATGCAAACTGATTATTGATCTGTGATCTATGGTGAAAATGGTTCGTGTGTTCCAAGTTTCAAGTTATTACAAATCCGTTTGATCACTTTTCAAGGGCCATTCTGTAGGCAATTTCTACTGATTGCATTGCTGAATAGTGTAACTGCTTGTCAGGACACTATTTTGCATGCTTGTAACTTTCTCCCAGTTGCACTCCTGATCAAATGGTTTTCTCCGTTGCATTGTAGGCATGAAGTACTTCTTATGCTCCGATTTTGACCCTTGTACCAATCCGTTTGGTGGGTTTTCAAAGGTGTTTCCATTTGCAATTTTTGCAAGTTGTGTGTTGTGTTCTGCCGACAATGATTTGTCGCCCTGTTTGACCCCTTATAACTTTCAGCCAGAGAGTCTTGTGACCTTGATTCCTTTTGTGTCACGAAGCATGTTGCAAACACTTGTCTCGACAGGAGTTTCAGCTCTTGATGAATCTATTTGCCATAATTGCAACGCTATCTCCTAGAGCTATTTACACAAGTCTGCAAGTTTCACTATGTCTTCAAACTAAACACCTGATTTTGACCTCCTGCCATTTGTGGCTCGTTGCACCTATTGATGAAATTCCTTTTGCACTCTGTTGCATTTGTCAGATACTTCATGTGGCCAAAGTTTTAGACCTCTGCCAATCCATTTGCCTACTTTTTAAATTCAATCAAAACGATTAAAATATTTGTCATCAACTATGTCCTGTCCCACCTCTGCGGATTGTCAACTTCAAATTGTTATATCTTTGCGTCGGGATGTCGAAACTGAGTGCCGTCAGTTGCATTGTTTATGATGAATATTGATCTAACGTTGGTTAAAATTTTAAGTTCCCAGGCATCTTTTCATTTTTTGCCAAAATATACACCTAGCCGGATTTTATCCTGAAGTATTTTAATTATTTTGCACGATTAAAATTCCTTATGCCCCGGTGGAGGAAAAATCTAAATTTTTGCAAGGTTGAAGGATGAACTACAAATTTCAAGTGTGCAAATTGGCGGGACCCGAAAAGGTGTTTTGACTTGTTTTCTAGGTCGGTCAAAATTGTCGTTTGCAGTGTTCGGGCAAAGTTTGCCGGTTGATCCGGATTGTGTTTCAAGTGCTTTCGGTCGATGCCCAGTTCGTGAAATTTGTGCCCGAGAATGTCAAGGGTGAATTTTGAATGGGAACGAAATTTTTTTTAGCCGGGCCCACTTTTGGACCCGACTTCATGCTTCAAGTCCCCAGTGCTGCTTCTCAGGAAAGGAGTAGAGTTGGCGTGGTCAAAGTCTTTTTGTTTGAATGATATGGCTATGTTTCAGCATTTCAATGGAAGACTAAACATTTGAGAGGCAGCATTTGAAATAAAGAAAGACTCTGGCACATAAGGGGGATGCAACTTCAAATAAACAAAGTTTCAATGTCAATTGAACGGTCCAGCATTGATAAAAAAGGAGATTTGTTGCACGTTTTTGAAGCTAAGACCAGCAAATAAAAGAGGGCAGCCTTAAAAGGAATGAATCAGCATTCTAATTGACATGACTGGCGTTTTCAACAACCCAGCACTTGTAAAAATGTCCCAGCTTTTGCAAAAAATGCCCAGCAACAAAGTAAAACGACCCAGCACCATTAGAAATGCCTAGTATTTTAAAGGAAGGTCCCAACATTAAAACAAAATGCCCAACAAAGTAAGAACGGTTTTACGCAGGCAGAAGAGTGGAAGTTTCAGAGGTTTTCCTATGCTCATTTGTCCCACATTGATGCTGGGGCTTCACATTGAAATGTTTATAAGAAAAAACACTCATATAGTATTGTAAGGTAATGAAAAAGGAAGACTCTATGGCCTCCTTCACGCGCACGCGACCCGAGATCAGTATTGACGTTAAATGTGGCCCGCACACGCAAGGTAAATATATTTTAATGAAAAGTTTGAAGTGCAGGTCCGCTCATGCATTGGGATGCATGCCAAATCTAGTGGTCGTCGCCAAAGCGCCAAGTTACAGTTGCACGAAGTTTAGCATAGCGAGACCAACGACGAGGTGACACCTGTCACCTAATGATGTGGAGTAATGTTGCAGTTTGGCGCCCAGATGGACTTGCAGACCAATTGAAATATGACACTTGGCAAAGGATGCTGACAGGGCGCTGATGAGGTGGGGCTTGTGCAAATGCTCGATCGCCTTGGGATGTGTGCCTATCTAACGATCCTCGCTAAAGCGTAAAGGAAAGATGCTCACCATTTAACTATAGCGGATGAACGACAATACGACATGTGTCCCGAGGTGATCTGGCATATAGACGCCCAGTCAATGGAATGAACCTATCACAATACGACATGTGGCAAGGAGGTGTACACAGCTCTAGCAAGATGATGAGGTGGACCAATCGGAGTGTGCCAAGTGGCGAATGGGGCCCACCATGGTTTTCAAGGGTCTGCATAGTTGAATTTCGAAATAATAAAGTCTGCACTTTATAAAAATTCAAATATTTAAATAAAGCAGTCTTTTCACGAAAATTGGCGTCTAGAGCTTATTTTTTGACCAAGCATAGACATATTATATGTTTCCAGAAATGCCACGACACGAGCTTTCCAATGGTGGCATTTATTTTCAATTTTGACAAAGTGGGTGAGAGTAGTATTAGACTGTGTAATTCCAGGTCCAGTTTTGAGAAAGATGCAGATTTTTGTAAAAAATGTTTCTGGAATGTTTTTAAAATCAGATTTGTTTGAGATATTTTAGTAAGTCTTAGGGTTCACTCTGTTGCCCTAAAAGGTTTTCCCTAATTGATATTTTTGTGTATCCCTGTTTCTATAAAGGGAATTTTGTAACCATTTTGAAAGGGGCTGGCTGAATTTTCTTGACACAGGAGGCTGAAAGGCAAGTGTGTATCTCTAGTCCGGGTTGTAACCATTTTTGCTTTCTGTATCAGTATTAAGAAGAAAAGTTCTATATCTGTTGCACTGTGTCTATAGTATCACTGAATCAGTTTGTAATACAGGTATTTGAACCCATATACTTAATACAGTTACTCATTCTTGGATCTCTCCTTCAGTTGTTCTTGATGAATTCTGAGTTTTTTGACTCATTGCATTAGGTTACTGGTGTATGTGTTTTGTCTCTCATCCTTGATCCAGGATCAGGTTAAAAGCCTCTGAGTGAAGCACAGATTCTTTTGGTTCAATCAGGAAGGATGTCTGTAAGCAGTGTAAAAGATGTTTGATTGTGTTTATGGCTTGGTTTCTCAGATGAATCTAGTAGTTGTTCTTGTATTTAATGTCTGTTTCAGGTGTGATGCCCAATGGATGAGGCACCGATCATGAGCCAGTATCCCCTGTACTGATACATGTGTTGCATGATTGTTTACATTCTGCAAAGAAAACCTTAATCATTACCAATACTTTACTTTCATTTACATTTATGTGTTGTCCTACCCAGTGATGGAGGATCAATGAACAATAGGTTGTTGTTTAGTATTCTCTCACTATTTTTATCTGTTAAAAGATCCAATAAAGAAATAAAGGGCAGAGTTGAAGTTATCAGTTAGAATTACAACTATTGGATTAGGTGTACCCACCTTGGTTTCACAGAGCCAGAAGCAGAAGAGGGAATATCCATCCCTATAGTCGGTCCAGTTGCCTATAGATTGCTCACATTTGGAACTAACCAATCCTTAATATCCATCATAGGCATATTGGCAGCCCTAGTTGGCGTAAGTGTTTTCAAACACCAACACTCGAGTCATATGTCTTTAACTCATCCAGACACCTCGGGTTTACCTCTAGCGAACACGTGACAAAGCATTCTCCTATTCGTGTAATGAAAAACTTAACCACCACTCAACCCCATGAACTAGCGACCAAAGGAACTTAACTCATCCCGGCTACATCTGGCGAACTGGCGACAAAAGGGAAATCGGCCATTCACGGAATACTTTATACTACCACCAGATATTTTAGCGATTACGTGAATACTTTTTCGCTGAACCGCTAGCCTTTTTAGAACACCGCTACTTTACTGTGCGAACGAGAAAACCCTTGAAAATTTGTCAGGCCACTAAACACTTTATCAGAACCGCTAAGATCCTAGACCAAAACCTAGGCCCGCCCTTAATAAAATCAACGACTATCTTAAGTTCACATGGAGCATAAAGATTCTATCAGAAATTAAGACAACCATCAAATTTACCTTTTACCTTCACTCTGCAGATCCTCTGATAGGATACGAAATCAACAGTTGTCTTAAGATCGCAAGTGTCAAAAAAAACCCATCACATTACACACCGACCATCGATGCTCTACAAGTGTCAGGACCCTCTGACATGCTAGAAACTCAGGTCCCATTGACAATTGCCTAGTCACAACATACGCCAACCAATAAGAGACTGCCAACTATGCTGACCTGGCATTGGACCCACTGACAACCCTTACATTAGATTCGAAATCGGCAGTTGTCACATGATCGCGAAGGGGAAGAATATTCCTTGCAATCATGTGACAACCACCGGATTCTCAAGCGAATGAAAACTTGACCTCACCCTACCATATCATCTTTCTTTTGGCCAATAAAATGTCACCACTTGTGCTTATGTGGCAATGGTCTTGCCTGCATTGAAAGGTTACGTCATGGAAATGAATCAACGGTCATCGCAAAAGTGCAAGCCTCTGAAAAAACCTTTGTGCTTTTGCGACAACCGTTGCATCAAGATGGTGTCAAAAGTTTGGGCCCAGGAAACCACGTGAACACGTGACCAAAGAAGTGGAAACTGCCACGCCAAGTCGCTAATTGTTAAGAGATAAGCCGCCAGGAATAGGAGAATTCGCGAACACTATGTTCGCCCAATCGCCAAGAGAAAAGATATAACTGTCGAGAACAAAGCGAACCAGCGACAAACATGCATTCGCTAAATCACCAAACAAAAAGACTAACCTCCTAAGGATTAAATGAATAAGTGACCAATGGGGAAAAGAAATGTGCACATGCATTTTAGATCACTTAAGGGGCCCAAAAAAGGTAAAGACAAATTAGAGCAAGGCCAGGGCATTCCTAGGGTTTTTGAACACAACGGCTAGATTTATGAATTTTTGTTAAGGGTTTCAAGCCAGAGACATAAAATAATTGTAGGGACCAGGGGAAAAAAGGGCAGGGCCATGAAAATTTTTGCAGGGGAGACCATTTTCTAAGGGATTTGGCTGTGACATGAAAATGGGCTAACAAACAATATTATTGGCCTTGGTAATCTTAGTGTCATAAGTCACAATGGTAGAAGACTCAACAACATGGGAAGAAGAAGAAGGAATGGATGGAATAGAATCAATGGTATTGGTTGAATGTGAAGGTAAAGGATTAGTATAAATCTACAAGTTTTGGTTGTGAAGGGAAATGGACTTATTTCATTGATCGTTAACACCATCAACATATATATCATTAGAATTAATCAGGCCTTGAACAATATTTTTCAAATGGTGACACTTTTCAGTATCATGACCAAGTTGATGATGATATTGGAAAACAATATTTGGGATCAAAGTTCTTGTTGGTGTGTTTAGAAGGATCGATTTTCTTAATGGGAGGAATTTTTAAGGCATTAGCATTAATCAACTTCAATATGAAATTATGAAAATATTAAGAAAGAGGTGTACAATTACAAGAAGGTTTAAAATAAGATGATAAAGGAGCCACACTTTTCCAGATGTTTCTGCCACTTGTGCATTAACATTGTTTTTTATTAATTGTTGATCTTGATTAAGCCTTTTGGTTTTTGAAACTTCTAAAAATGTTGTGATATTGCATCACTCTTATCAACTAGATCCATTGTAGTGGCTCTCTCAAATTGACTCACTTGAATTTGATAATTATGAAGCATTGCGCATAATTGATTAAAAGAAGAAAATTCAGAAAGTGATATCTTATCCCTAATGTATTTTTGTAAATTAGGAATGAAAATGTGTTGAATATAAACATTAGGCATAAGATATGAAATCTGAGCATGTAAATGGTTAAATCTAACAATTAAATCGATCACTTTTTCTTTAACACCTTATTTTCAATGCATTAAATCAATCAAATAAACCTTAGGACCAATATTGTTTTTAAATAGTTGGATGAAAGCATTACCAAGTTTTTGGAAGGAATCAATTGAATAAGGAGGTAAAGAGAAACACCATTACAAGGCCTTATCTCAAAAGGTTCTAGTAAAAATTTTATCCATAAAACTATGATCATGAGAAAAACCACTACACAATGTTTGAAATGTCTTAACATGAGTCAAGGGATCACCTTTACCATTTTAAGTCTCTAAGTGAGGTATTTCCATGCATTGAGGAATAACATGGATAATATCCAAGGAAAAAGGACTAGTAATGTCACATGTAGGAATTTTTAATTTGGATTGATTCATAGAGGCAATTTTTTGTTGCAAGGATAACATAGTTTGACAAAGTTTATTGATAGTAGACTTAGTAGAGAGATTGGTATGAGACATGTGAAATGTTAGGACCATTATAGGAAATGGAGAGAACATTGGAATAGGAAAATGGAATATTTTTGTAGGTAGGGATGGATGAAAGTTGTGAAACACATGAAGCACTTAAAGGAGGAGGAAAAATAGGATTAGGAATGCTTCTGAGACTAACATGAATAGGATTGATGTTTAAAATGGATGTGGTCATGAGAGATGGAGCATAGTAAAGAGGTAGGAATGGGAAGGGAAGTATTAACACTAATGAGAGGTTGAGTTAAACCTAGAACTTGAGCACAATCCTTAAGAGGTTGAATATTACTATCAACAAGATGGGAAATGGTACATGTAATAATTTAATTCCATGTTCATCATTATGAATCAAATTACTTGAACCTTCTATTAAGGAAATAGCTTCAGAATTAGAATTATCTTGACTTAACCATTATTCAATTTTTTTTCAAAATCATGGGAACATTTTTTCACTTCTGTAAGAGGAACTCTTAAAGACTCATCCTTATCATGAGAAAAATGGGACTAAGGTTTATCAACCATAGTAGGAATTCCATTAGGAGGCATGTGTGTCTCATAAAGTTTCTTAGGAAATAAAGAGGTCTCGGGATCAAAGAACCCATAAGTCTAAAACTTTTCCTATTGACAATTCTATAGCTAGGAATCAATGGTATAACACTCATGCACAAGAGAAGAAAGAAAATATAAACCTATCTATTATAAATATGAAAGAGATATGAAAAAATGCATTACACTTAGGCAAAATTAATTGAATTGCACATAAAATATAATGAAGAAAACATCTAATTGGAAAATGAAAAGTGGAGATCCAATGCACATAAAGGGGATCTAACACCAAAATCAAAATGGAAATGTACAATAAGAAAAGATAGGTAGGGGTATCTACTTCGTATGCAAGATATTTGTCAACCCCTTTCTTAATGCACAATTATAAGGAAGATAACCCAATAGGTGCAAGTAGGACTTAACCGCTAAGTGAGTCCAATGACCCTCACCTATTCTGATTAATAATGAAATGGATTTGGGGAATTAATCTAATTATGCAAGATAAATTTTTAAAATGAGCTAAATTAAACAATTTCAAGAAATTACAGATTGACAAAAATAGATAGGAACTTGCAATGACCAGAAATGGAAAGCCAAAAGTTGTGTTGGCCTAAGATCTAAATATAAGTTTCTTCTAGGAGGAATGAACAATTTCCTAGGCATTATATTCTTGATGGAGGAGCATCTCGAGTTCCTAGAAATCTTGTATCACCAAAAACATATTTGAGTTGTTGGTTGTGATCGGTAGCTACTTTTTGGCTCTCAGTGATATTTTCTTGTTTCCACCGATGGGGCTCAGTTGCATTTTCTTGTTTCCACCGATGGGGCTAGGTTTCTACTTGGTTCCTTCATTCACTGAGTTGGCTCAGTTGGTTCACCAATTTAATTTCCTATTTCTCGGTAATTGTTCTCACCAAGTGATTTATTTTGGATTTCTGTTGAGGCCGACTTATGCATTTAATTTTGGTCACAGAGTTAATGGTTCCATCAATCATTGAGAAGCGTGTGGACCTAGATCTGGTTGTTTCCTTCTCCAATGATGGATCTGAAGGCTGAATTTTTTTGGTAGCCTCTTGTATAAATAAAGTAGTGTGGTGTAGTTGTAGACATCAATTCTTTTAGAGGAGAGAAGATAGAAGATAGGATCTGGAAGTTAAATCCTCATATGAATGAGGACTATGGTAATTAAATTATTATTGTATTGGCCCTAACCAGGAAGGTCTTACAGTTTGACATGTATAAGGTTTTTGATGATTAATATAAGAAGATTCTACATTCTCTCTCTCTCTTTGTTTTTGGTATTTCTTCAGTATAATATCTTTTCAAGGAGGTTGGTGATTAGGGTGTGCCTTTGGCCCCTCAATCTTGACTTTCCTTGCATCAATTCTAGGGAACAAAAAGCTTACATCATTGTTCCTTGGAAATTTGTCCAAAATTTTAATTAACACTCTTACAGGTCTCGATCTTTTTGGATATGTTCCAACAGTTGCACCACCTATACCTACACACATAAAGATAGGGAAAAGGTTGTGAAAATAGTTTTTCCTTGGTCAAACCCCTATTTAGGAATTAGCCTTGAAAATAAAATAAGATTTCATATAGGAAAGTAAATTTGAAGGTAAATATTAGATCTACCTTGTCAATACCTTCATGAACGGATACTGAGATCACAAATATCCATGAAGATGCTTGAATGTCACTTGAATTGAAGTTTTTAACCTTGAAATGTAGAATGGAATAAAGGATGCCTTCACAAATATATGGATCTTTAGACACCACTCCTAGATCTTCAACATTTTTATGCTTGACTAAACACTTGCTATGGAGGAAGAATGTATGGGAATGGACAAAGAATCTTCTTTCTTGAGAAGTCTTCTACTTGGTCATCATGGCAGAGAAGTTTTCTACAATGAATAATATTACCTTCAAATTGCCTTGGATTCTTGGAGAGAGACTAAATCTTATATGCTTGCCTTCAAATCATGAATTCCATTGATTTCTTCTTCAATTAATTATTTCTTGTGATTTCTAATGGATGCCAAAATGAGGATAGATAGGTGTTTATATACCTCATCAAACATTTTGAGATTCTAAATTAAGCTAGGTCGACAACGAGATTTAATTTCCTACCAAAACACCACAACGGGGCTTTACTTCAAATTTAGGCCCATTCATTAGGGTTCCTAGGAAAAAGCACAAAAAATTGAATCGAAAGTCTAAATGATAGGGTAGATGTCAAATCAGGAAGGAATAGGTAGCTAGATTAAGCATATCAAACACAAAATCTCAAAATTGCCAAAATGGGGCCTAACTGAGCATCCAATCATGGTGCTATCTTTTTAGGATGGTACACAAACATACATATGCATGAACCAAAATTATCCAACCCTTATAGTTTAGGTTTTCTATTTCTCACCATGTTTGGGCATAATGATTATATAAATAATTAATATTAATTGATGGTAATGACATAATATTAATGAATAAGGATATACCCTCCTTCTAGTACAACTACATTAATAGGCTTGTGAGAGGTGAGACATAGTGTATGGTGGAAACAATGATAGTCATTTAGTATTAAACCAACCAACCAACTTATCTCATTCCATTTATCAAGTTGAGCTTGTAGATTATATTTATATATTTAAACCTTTTCCCTAAGTTTAATCGCTTACATAATTCAATAAAAATAAGGTAACATTATCTGCTTAATTTACCTGAGCATAAAGTAATCGTGTAAAAAAAACCTATTTAACTAAGATAGATTAGTTTTAGTAAAAAACCATTTTCTTAAACTTTAAAATGTGAACAACCCCACAAATTCTTGGCTACCCTCCTATTCACATTATGTTCACATAAAGATAAGATCTAGTTCCTTTGTGTTTATTTCTAATGGAAATTTGGCTTATTTTCCTTATCTTGCACTTCTACTTTTATGTAGTCATCTTAACTAATTTATTCCCCTTTGCATTCTTAAGTGATAATATTGATTTACATATTGAAACAAAAATTAGATGAAAGAGTAGTTTGATTGAAGAATTAAGATCATAGATGCTCACATGCATAATATAATTATAGAGCCTATAAATCTATCACTAAAAGGAAAGATAATCCAATATTTCCTACATACGACAACTCAAAACTAAGAATAATTTAATAAGCCATCTAATCCTATGTGTTGGCCTTGTGATTTCCTAGTGGCGTCTATTTTCTAGTGAAATTTCTTATTCTTTTTATTTTTTAGTAGGTAGATAGGGTGAAGTTTGCAATTTATTTCATGTCATCTTCTTATTTCTAGGTATGGTCTACTAAGATAAAAACTCATATTGATGCTCCCTTAACCTCTTCTACTAAGTTATGTATTTCTAATTTCATTTTTAGGTCTTAATGATAAACCTTGTATCTACTCACTTGATCTCTTCTACTACTCTAACTATAGTTTTTAAAGATACTTTAAATATTTTTATGCATATAGGAAAATAAATCCATTAACTCCTTACCTTACTATAAGAAGAGTGAATCCTTTTTATAGCCTATATAAATGGATGTCATTTTTTATGAGTAAGAGCATAGTTAGTTTGATCTTACATTAGTTATGAATGGGGTAATCGGAGATTGGAAAGGTAAATTTATTTTTCTAGGTTGAGTTAGAGAACTCAAACAATACATGAGATTATGATATGTCTGACTTATCCTTATAAAACATCAATTTTATCAAGAAATAAAGTGATAGGGAAAAAAAAATCTTTTTCTCATAACTCTATGCTAAGTCTAGTCAAATCCCATCACACATTAGATTAGAAGATTTATCCTCAATATAGTTTTATATTTTGAATGTTATATCCAAATATTTCATTGCTCATAAATTATTTTTTATCTACACCAATTCATTTGATGTGTTCCTCGCTACTTTTGACAAGGCTAAGCATATAAGAAAGAGCTAGATAATAATTCTGGTAACATGTGACAATGTTTTCCCCTCATTTATATGCTATAGGTTCATTGATCATTTATGAATAGGTAATAACACAATGAAGTGTCATAAAATCATAGAAAGAGCTTGCCTATAAGGTGTGCCACCCATCATCTTCAAACTTATAGTACTGAGTTTCATGAACAACCTCTAATAGTCCCTTCATGCTCCAAATTGTGCCCAATATTGCCATATTCAATACCCACTTACCTCCCAAGGGTCATGTCTAGCTCTGGTTTATCATCCTCCCACTTTTTTATTGTTTGACCACTTTTTCTCCAATTTTAAGGTCTACAACCCTCTAAAACTACCTAAAATACATTTTAATGGAGGTGGTTTCTCACCTTCTTTCCCTATGCACTATCCTTGGTCTGTGACATGTGAATTTGAATGACTAGAGGTGGGATACCATGTCCTATGAATTATTCAACGCACCTACACTCTCCATAGTTATTTTAGGTTTCTTCTTGCTAGGCCACTTGTACAAATGCCACAATGCAACTCCTTTGACAATTTAAATTTTCTTTTATTACCATTTTCTATATTTTTTCTTTCACTTAAAATTTGATATCATTGATTAATAATGATAATATTTAGAAATTTTAATGCCACATTGGTTAGAAATCCCCTTATTATGGCCTATTAATTTCATGCACCTTAAAATTGATTAGACAAAGGTGTCTAGTGCCAAATATTAATTAGCACTTAGTTGACAAAAATAGAAAAAAAAATTGGCCTATTATTGATTTCATTGTATAGAATTTTTTGTGGAAGTGGGTGGTGTAATTAACCATTTGACTAGAGTGAAGAGATTCACAATAGATCAAGGACATAAATTTAAATTGGTTGAGAGATTCACAACTGGTGGTCTAGTTAGGGTAAAATGACCTTTTAATTACAAGGTAGGGTTAAGAATCTTAAGAATTATTCTTAGGATAAGTTGTTAGGTTGTAAATCTTAAAAGATATAACATACATGTATCGGTCAACTATCTCATAAATTAAAACAAACCATTACTTCATAACTATTAATTACTCAATAATGGTAATAACTAATTATTAAAATATTAGCTATAACTTTAATCATTAGGTGCATATGACATTAAAAAATATCAATCACAAGAAATATGTTAGAAAGTAAATTCCACCAAGATAACTCGGAGGGGGGGTGAATCAATTATTAGATAAAAATAACTTATAATACCATTATTAGATTTCAACCATGTAACCAATATAACCAGTATCCATAGAAAGATAAACATGCACAATGATACAAGATATGTTGACTAGGGAACCTCTTTGTAGTGTCAGAAAATGAGAGCACTTCTATTTAGGATTGGTTTATCCCTTCGATTAAGTGGTCTTGGGTCATGTCGAATGCCTTGAATGGGTCTTTGACTTGGATCTGGATTTTTCCCCATGTTTTGCTCCTCTTTCCACCTATTTCCAACCTTTTCCTGGTACCTGATCCTGAGAACTTGAGGTTCTTAACCTTAGGGTCAAAGTCAACCTTCTGGGTCAAGGTCAACCTTGACCCTCACCCTGGGTCCATATTTCAAGTTCAAGAAGTTTTTGGAAGTCGAGTTTTAGAAATTTTTATTTTCTCGCTTCCGGGTTGGCTATTTTAGGTTTCGAAATGGTAAACTCTTAAATGATATTTAATTTAGGTCCACTTCCAAGACTAAAGGAATTAAATTGGAATTTAATTCTCCTATGTAGGCCTCTCTAGAAGTTTGTTCCCTAACTTGTATAAAAGGAATCCTTCTCCTTTCATTTTCACCAGGTATGAATCAAAAAATCACAAATTGATTATCAACCAAGTGACTAATGATAAAATCCATTATTAATTGAATTCAAGAAATCATCAAGAAAGAAAGAAGGAGAAAGAAATCATTTAAGAATTTATCTATCTTCAAGCCTTCAAGCAATAAAGATCCAATTTATCAAGGAGATCCATTGGTAGCCATTGAAGAATTCAATCTCTATGGAACCCTCTTGTTGAAGATTTCTCCATCCATTTCCGTTCAAGATTCTTCCTATTTCAAGATCCATTAAATATTTTTGTTGAAGATCTAATGAAATTGACTTGAGACATCCTATATCCAATTCTACATTCATTTGGAGCATCCATACTTGTGGATTCAAGGATTCAAATCCTCCATAAGGGTTTCAACATAAGCAAGGTGAATTGTTCCATTTACTTTGTTTATTGCTGCAATTTCAATTACATCTCAAGGTTAATTCCAAAATAGAGGTTTGACCAAGTAAAACCCCTCATCCAACAAAAAAAACCATTTTTCTTGTAGGAACAGGTACAGAACAATGAATGATAGATCATATCTGAGTACCATTTTTGGCAAACTTTTGGGATCCGTGAACAAAATTTCCATCAGAGCAGCACAGGTCAAGGTCGACATAAAGGGGTCAAGGTCAACCTTTCTCAGAAAAGCATAAGGTTTATGGGTTTTCTCTATCTTTGTGTTTCTTGGCCAGATCAGGTTGCAGAATTTTTGAAACTGAGTACACACACCAAAAAATAGCATTCTCCAAATCTGTCATACTTTGAGGTTAGTATTTGTCTTCAATTCAATTAAGATTTCAATACTCCCTTTCGTAAAGTAAATATAAGCTTTTCCTCTTTCTTACTATTGTTGATCGATTGATTCATTTAGGCATTAACCCTTTCCTTGTGGTTAATCAATTTGGATCTCTCCTTTGGAAATTTGGGATTAAGATAGGAAATCTTACCTTCTCCATCTCTCTCATTCCATACATTACATTTTCTAACCTTACACTCTTGATCAAAGAGTAAACACTGATGGGGATGGTACCCACAAAAGATGTACTAATATGAAAATTCCTTGCATGAGAGGATAGACCCTATTAAGAGTCTATGAAATACATTCAGTATATATTAGTCCATGTTAGGAGAATTTGAATCCTTGTTAAAAGATTCTAACCCGGTTAAGAGTTATAGAAGGCAGAAGGACCCACTGTCCAAATAGCTTCAAGGAAAGATCACCAAACTCACTATCCAACTGATCTTTGTATTATTGAAACAAAATAATACCAATAATTTATGATCTTAGCAACTTATTTTCACTCCTTTGTCTATGTCAAAACTGTACCAACTTCTTTACCAGATCTCAGTACCAGATTTGCTTAATTTGCATATCCTCTTACAACATCAATATCATCATATATCCCTATAATTCATTACAATCAAGGAAAACAATCCTTCCTTTATACCGCACTCAAATAATTTACAATAGAGTTGGACAACTAGGCTTAACTATTTACAAAATATAAATCATTACATGTTACATAATATTTCATAACCACATAAAACTGTCGGCTTCCAAACTAAATAATTCTTCACACATGTAACCTCTGACTATGTTGTCTCATCTGGGTCACCTCCAAAGTGTCTTGAACCTTGGTACAACTTCACATGTCTAAATTATGATGAACTACAACTGATTTGTATAAACTGTATAACTTGAAGATCTATGATTTTAGATCACTGAGTTGCTAATTAGATATGTAAGATGGTTAAATCAGTAATATGTTGTCATTAATGTCAACTAGTTTTGACAATACTTATCTTGTAAGTTACTATACCCAAACATCTGTAAAAAGAAGAAAATAAATGAAGAATAGAATATATCTACATGAGGAAGATGGAGATGACAAATAAGGATAAGGAACACATTGGGTAACTTATGAATGAGTCTATGACCTTATGTTATTAACTTGATTATGTTGCATTCATCTATGATGAAGGATAAGAGAAAAATGCACAAAGCAGTGTTGTCAGTTAAAGAACCATTTCAGTATACATTGACACAGTATAGTGTATACCGATCACAGTATAAACCGAGCTTGTGTTCACCTACACATTGCTATGTTAACTGAGCAGAAGAAAAGGAACTAAATGATTAGTTTAGCCGATGGAAGTTGATGAGCTGTAAAGTACCTCAAAATTAGAGTTGAAGATAATGTTTGTTATGAAGATCGATAGCTAACATAATTTGAAGAAGTTCTAATGGATTGAAGAAAAACATGTTACTGACACAACAGCCGAGGAAGGTTAAAGCAGTAAAATCAACAAAGGAGATTAAGTGGAAAAATCTAATGGATGGAATTAAAATGGTTTACTCATATATTTAAGAGACTAGGGTTTCATTGTGAAATCATGCCGAAAGAAGGAGACTACAGAGATATCACGTGAACAAGCTTCATGCATGCCTAATCAGACTGGTTAAGGAGAACTAAACTATAGAGATTACCGAGCGTCAAAAATCTATTACCGAGTGATAGTAAGTTACTGAATATTCATAGAAATAGAATTGAAATATTGATCAAAGGATTTTAATTAGCTTAACATAAATATGATAATCTTCAATTGAAGTTGTGTTGTAATTAGATCAACTGTTGTTACATTTTAACCATTGTAAATAGAGAAATCTCTTAACAGAGTGGACTAGAAAGTCTTGTAATGTCATTCATAGAATGTACATTTGTTATCTTGTCAACCCCATAGTGAATGCTGGTTGGACGATAATATTTGGTCTAAAATCCTCTAACAAGGTCACACCTCACAATGTGTTTGTAACCTTTAACAGGGTTGGGTCTTCACCGACCTCACTTCAAAAGAGTGAACAATTTTTGGGTTGTCGGTCCCAGGTGGTTTTTCCCTTCACAGGGTTTCCACGTTAAATCTCTTGTGTTATGTGTTAATTTTGATGTTTGTTTGATGTCATACTTTACATGTTGCATATTGGATTTGATCGGTAATCACTATATGTTATTAACTAGTAATCGGTAAAAGCACAGACAGAATACTATTTTAGTTTACCGAGCTGCAGAAGTTTTAGTAAATTATTTTTGGATATACATTTTAGGATTGGGACTGTGGATAATTGATTCACCCCCCTCTCAATTATTCTAAAATTTGGTATCAAAGCGTTGGTTTCTTGGAACAGAGCTTTAAGGACTTCAGCACAAAGATCTCAAAATGTATAAGAGGGAAGTGCCAAAGCTGAACAAAGATAACTTCACAGTATGGCAAAGCCAAATGAAGCTGCATATATCTAGAATTGGGAATTCTTCCCTCACACTAATGGAGAATGGCTACATTGCACCGTCCACTGGTCCATTGACCCTTGATCAACTAAGAGATAGGCATGAACATAATATTACTATGATGGAGATTGCTACCGCCTCCACCGATGCTGAATTTGATGATATCAAAAATTGCACTACTGCTAAACATATGTGGGATAAACTTGCTCAAGTTTATAATGGTGATGTGAATGTTAAAAGAGCCAGAGCTTAAAGCTTAAGGGGTAGATTCGATGATATGAAGATGAAGGAAGGTAAAAATATTGTGCAGTACACAAATAGAATAAAAGAGCTAGTACATGCTATTAGAGCATTTGGTGGTGTTATTGATGAAGAAATAGTGGTAAGAAAAGTTCTTAGAACCTTATTGTCGGTTTATGCAATCAGAATATCTTCAATTCATGAAACAAGGTCTACATCTGGGAACAACCTTACTCTTGATAATCTGATTGGTAGGCTTACAACCTTTGAACTAAATAACTTTGATAATAGTGTTGTAATGTCTATTGAATCTAATTTTATGTCTTCTCTGAAGATTGGCAAGTCTAGTAGTAGAAATAAGAATGATGATAGTGATAGCAATACTGATGATGAGCTTGATGAAGTTGAAGCTCTTATGGCCAGAAAGTTACCTAAAGGTAAAGGAAGATATAGAGGTAAATTACCTTTAGCATGCTTTAATTGTAAAGAGGTTGGTCATATTGTTGCTAGATGTCCACATAGGAAAGATGATGACAAAAACAAAGACCAATCTGGTGAAGGAAGCTATGGGAGAAGAGGCAACAAAAGTTACCGACACTACAACAGAGACAGCTGAGATAATAATGATAAAGGAAAGAAGGTCTGTTGCATTGCAGAAGAAGATGTCACTGATTACTGACACTAATGAAGATGTGGAGGTAGTATTTGTTGCAATGAAGGATGAGTCGGAAGAAGATGAAAGGTATGTAGAGACAGCACTTATCTCTAAGGTTAATAAGAATGATACATGGATTATAGATAGTGGTTGTACACATCACATGATTGGTGATGAAGAGAAATTTGATCATCTAGAAGAATACAATGGAGGATCTGTAAGAATGGGGAATGATGCACCTTGTATGGTTAGAGGAAAAGGATCCCTGATGATAAATGATAAAATTAGATGTGATAATGCTTATTGGGTAAAATATCTAAACTATAATTTGCTAAGTGTGGCACAGCTGAACAATTTAGGCCACCGAGTTTCTTTTGAGAGCAAGAAAGTGAAGATATTTGATGATAGAGGAAGACTTATTGGATTTGGAACACAATCGAGAGGTAATCTATTTTATATTGACAATGTTCAATCTTCTTGTTTAATGATGAAAGATGAAGATGCATGGTTGTGGCATAAGAGGTTATGTCATGTGAATTTTGATAACATGATTAAGATTAGTAAAAAGAAAAAGGTTAGAGGTCTGCCTAACTTATCTAAGCCTGATCATGTTATGTGTCATGAATGTCAAAAAGGTAAAATGATAAAGTCTAGTTTCAAAAGAAAAGATTATTCAACAAATAAATTACTTGAGTTAGTGCATACTAACCTATGTGGTCCTATGAGAACTCAAAGTTACTATGGAGACAGATATTTTATTCTTTTTGTTGATGATTATACTAGATTTTAATGACAGTCATGTTCTTGAAGGAAAAATTAGAGGCATTTAAGATGTCCAAGTGGTATAAAGAAAAATTTGAGAAAGAGACCGGTAAAGAATTGAAATGCTTAAGATCTGACCGAGGAGGTGAATTTATTTCTGATGAATTTACTAATTTTTGTAATGAGCATGGTATTAAAAGACAGGTCTCTGCACCAAGGACACCACAACAAAATGGAATAGTTGAAAGGAGGAATAGGTCAATCATTGACTGTACAAGGACACTAATGTTGCAAAAGAATGTTGCTCAAACATACTGGAGAGAAGCTGTCAGCACAGCTATTTATGTTCTAAACCGAGTACAACTGAAGGACACTAATAAGACACCCTATGAGTTATGGTTTGGTCACAAACCCACTATAAGTTATTTCAAAAATTTTGGAAGTAAATGCTTTATTCTGAAAGATGAAAGAAATGGGAAGTTTGACTCAAAAGGTGATGAAGGGATATTTTTGGGATATTCCACTAAAAGTAAAGCACACAAGTGTTTTAACAAAGTAACTAATAAAATTATTGAAAGTACTAATGTTCGATTTGATGAGTTTGATGATAAGAATGTAGAGAAAAGCACAAAATAAATGGAAGACTGTGGTAGATTCAGTTACATTGAACAACCAGAGTACCTACCGACATAGCAGACAGTGACAACCGGTCTGCAGGAAAATAATATCGAGGAACAGGAAAAAGAAATCGATGAGCAGGAAGCACCCACCGAGCAAGCAAATGAACCTGCACAAGATGAATAAGAAAGAAGAGATCAGATACTAGCAAGATTTGTCAAAAGACATCATCCTAAGACAAAATTCATTGGAGACAGACAAGCTGGCATGCAAACAAGAAGTAAAGCAAGACAAGGTACATGTCTAGTTTGTGAATATGAACCAAAAAATGTAAAAGTTACATTAGAAAATGATGAATGGGTTAATGAAATGAAAGAGGAAATAGAACGAATAGAGAAAAACAAAACTTGGATTTTAGTACCCAGACCTAAGGACAAGAATGTTATCAGTACTAAGTGGATATTTAGAAACAAGCTTAATGAGAATGGAGAGGTAAAAAGGAACAAAGCTAGGATAGTATGCAAGGGATATGGAGGAAGGAATAGATTATGGTGAAAAATTTGCACCTGTTGCTATAGTAGGAGTTAGAATGTTACTTGCATTTGCTGCACACAAAAAGTTCAAAGTTTACCAAATGGATGTTAAATCTGCTTTTCTAAATGGGATACTTGAAGAAGAAGTCTACATAGAACAACCCGAAGGGTTTGTTGATCCATAAAACAAAGATATGGTATGTAGATTACATAAAAGCTTTATATGGTTTAAAGCAAGCATCAAGAGCCTGGTATGAGAGGCTGCATAACTATTTGTTGAGTATTGGATTTGTTAGAACAAGTGAGAATAGTAATCTGTACATGAAAGGAAATTCTGATGATACTATCTTGATTGTTGAGATATTTGTGGGTGACATAATATTTGGAGGACAATATCAAATCTATAAGTCATTTCCTGATGAAATGAAAGGTGAATTTGAAATGTCTATGTTTGGAGAGATTAATTTCTTCTAGGCTTCCAAGTGATTCAACAAAATGATGGTATATTCATCACACAATCTAAATATATAAAGGAAGTACTGAAGATATTTGGCATGGAAGATGCTAAACCTATGGGAACACCGATGGCTACTAGATGTAAACTAACTAAAGAAGATGGCACTACTGAGGTAAACTAGACACTGTACCGATCCATGATTGGTAAGTTAATGTATGTAGTTCACAGTAGACCTGATATCGCACATGTTGGAATAGTTGCTAGATTTTTTGCAAACCCTAGAGAGTCACACATGGTTTCTACAAAGAGAATCTTAAGATACCTAAAGAAAACTAAAGATTATGGACTATGGTATCCTAAGAGAGGAAAGTTTGAACTGAAGGTATACACTGATGTTGATTGGGCTAGAAATGTGGATGATAGAAAGAGTACCATCGGAGGAGCATTCTTCTTTGGTGAAAGACTCGTTACATGGACAAGTAAGAAATGGGCTTGCATTTCTCAGTCTACAGCTGAAGTAGAGTATGTTGTTGCTACTACAAATTGTTCAAACATTGCATATATCAAGAAAGTTTTAGAAGGAATGAATGAGATAATCACTCAGCCGATGATTATATATTGTGATAACACTAGTGTCATTAATATTTCAAAGAATATGTGATGCACTTTAAAACAAAGCATATATCAATTAAGTATCACTACTTAAGGGAACAAGTACAGGAGAAGCAAGTAAAGCTAGAATTTGTTACATCAAAAGAACAACTTGCTGACATATTTATAAAGCCTCTACTAAAGGATACATATGAATACTTGAGGACTAGACTTGGGGTTCGTCCCCTATCTATCGGTCACTAAGGTGATCTAGAGGTTGTATCAGCCTAATCTTATCAAAAGATCATACATGTTGATGCAGCAAAGTTCACACTTTGGACTTCTGTCTAAAGTTGTGAAAGGTTGAAGTACTGGAACAGATTTGCATAACAGTATACCAAGATACAGAGAATACACCGAATAACAGTGAGTTACATGGCTACTACAGAGCTATATATTTATTGCTCTTTGGCATTACTGTCAAAGGGAGAGAGATCAATATGAATAATATGAAGCCAAAGACATAGAGAGATATATAGAAAAGGGAGCCAAAAAGAATATATCTGCAGAAGTTAGTTTGCACTTACAAATATTTTTATGTAACGTAGTGATTAAACATATTAAGCTAGGGAGAGCTTATACCATTACAGCATTTTTTGACAGAGTTGTAGAATACATGTTTGGTATGTGTATGGCATATTTCATATTGCTTGTGTTTCCATCAATGCCAAAGGGAGAGATTGATGAACTACAACTAATTTTGTATAAATTGTATAACTTGAAGATCTGTGATTTTAGATCACTGAGTTGTTGATTAGATATGTAAGATGGTTAAATCAGTAATATGTTGTCATTGATGTCAACTAGTTTTAACAATACTTATCTCGTCAGTTACTATACCCAAACATCTGTAGAAAGAAGAAGAAAAGAAATGAAGAACAGAATATATTTACATGAGGAAGATGGAGATGATAGATAAGGATAAGGAACACACTGGGTAACTTATGAATGAGTCTATGACATTATGTTATTGACTTGATTATGTTGCATTCATCTATGATGAAGGATAAGAGAAAAATGCACAAAGTAGTGTTGTTGGTTAAAGAACCATTTCAGTATACACCAACGCAGTATAGTGTATACCGATCACAGTATAAACTAAGCTTGTGTTCACTGACACATTTCTTTGTTAACCAAGCAGAAGAAAAGGAACTAAATGATTAGTTTAGCCGATGGAAGTTGATGAGCTATAAAGTACCTCAAAATCAGAGTTGAAGATAATGTTTGTTATGAAGATCAATGGCTAACATAATTTGAAGAAGATTTAATGGATTGAAACAAAATGTGTTACTACCACAACAGTCGAGGAAGGTTAAAGTGGTAAAATCAATAAAGGAGATTAAGTGGAAAAATCTGATGGATGGAATTAAAATAGTTTACTCATCTATTTAAGAGACTAGGGTTTCATTGTGAAATCATGCCAAAAGAAGGAGACTGCAGAGATATCACGTGAACAAGCTTCATGCATGCCTGATCAGACTAGTTAAGGAGAACTGAACTGCAAAGATTATCGAGCGTCAGAAAGCTATTACTGAGTGATAGTAAGTTACTGAATATTGATAGAAATGGAATTGAAATATTGATCAGAGGATTTGAATGAGCTTAACATAGATTTGATAATCTACAATTTAAGTTGTGTTGTAATCAGATCAACTAATGTTACATTTTAACCATTGTAAATAGAGAAATCTCTTAACAAAGTGGACTAGAAAGTCTTGTAATGTCATTCATAGAATGTACATTTGTTATCTAGTCAACCCCATAGTGAATGTTGGTTGGATGATAATGGTTGGTCTAAAATCCTCTAACAAGGTCACACCTCACAGTGTGTTTGTAACCTTTAACAGGGTTGGGTCTTCACCGACCTCACTTCAGAAGAGTGAATAATTTTTGGGTTGCCAATCCCAGGTGGTTTTTCCCTTCACAAGGTTTCCATGTTAAATCTCTTGTGTTATGTGTTGATTGTGATGTTTGTTTGATGTCATACTTTACATGTTGCATATTGGATTTGATCGATAATCACTATATGTTATTAACTGGTAATCGGTAAAAGCACAGACAAAGTACTATTTTAGTTTACTGAGCTACAGAAGTTTTAGTAAATTGTTTTTGGATATACATTTTAGGATTGGGACTATGGATAACTGATTCACCCCCCTCTCAGTTATTCTAACAAATTCTATCCCAGTTAGGAGGATATAATCTAGTTATCACAAGCCGCTTCTCAGGAACACTATCCGAATACATTTTCCACTAGATTACACATAACTATTATGAATAATTGAATTTCCATACACACTCTTAACCATAATCTCAGGAAATAATATAGAATAAGTCCTCAAGTCCACATAGCTTGATCTACAATTCTCCTCGTGCACTAATACAAACATTGTCTGCTTCTTTGCTAATCTCCAGTAGATCAATGTGTTGACATCAATGAAAAATATAGTCATGAATGCAACATAAAAAATTTATAGAACTACTTTGAATACTCCCCCATAGGACATATTCAGCATTCATTCCTAACAATCTCCCCCATTGGCATTGATGGCAACATAGATATAAAAACATCCAAGATCCATGAATACCAAACTGCAACATTATTGTTCTATATTATCTTTTCAAATCCTCTTCAGCAATCATCAAGTCAGTCATCGAATGTATCCTTCTCCTCAATCCTTCTATTTTTCAAATCCTCTTCATGAATCATCAAGTCAATCAATAGATTTTTTCCATTTATCCTTCTCCCCCATTGACATCAATGAAAAAGTAAACATCAAAATGTCAATCCAATATAAGCTTGAATGTCAAAAGACGCTATTCAAAAAATACTTTCACAAGAGTCCTTCATGACTCGGCTCAGAGACACACATACTCCCCCATAGAGGACATATCAACATACAACCTAGAATGGATAGAGCTCTTATACCACTGGACTAATGCAACTTTATGCATCACTACTCAAAATTAGGCTAGGGCATAACCCCAAGCATACCTCTCAAACACTCAAAAGTATCTTTAGGTAAAGGCTTTATAAATATATCTACAATCTGCTCTTTTGTACTGATATACTCAAGTCTGACTTCTTTTCTTGCATCTTTTTCTCTTACAACATGATATTTTATCTCTATATATTTTGTTTTATAATGCAACACATGGTTCTTAGACATACTTATTGTATTGGTGTTGTCACAATGTATGATAACAAGTTCATTGAACTTGATTCAAATATTCTTCAACACTTGTTTAATCCATATTATTTGATTATAATTATTTTTTGTTGCTACATATTTTGCTTCTATTGTGCTCTGTGAGATACAATTGTGTTTCTTTCTTAGCCAAGAAACCAGTCTTCCTCCAAGAAAAAATGATCCACCACTTTTACTCTTTTTGTCATCAACACTACCTCCCCAATCTGTATCTGTATATGCACATAGGGTAAATTCATTGGATTTATCATACCATAACCCATAGTCAGTTGTGCCTTTCAAATACCTAAATATTCTTTTTACTGCCACATAATGTGACTCTTTAGGATCACTTGAAATATTGCAACAATGCCAACTGCATGTGATATATCTGGTCTTGTATGAGTTCAATATTGCAAACCTCCAATCATGGATATGTATTTCTTGTGTTCAACTGTAGGAGTTTCATCTGTGCTAGATAACTTATGGCTAGTTACCATAGGTGTACCAATAGGGTTACAATTTTCCAGACCAAATATCTATGATAACTCTTTTAGATATTTTGTTTGAGATAAGAAAATACCATTGTGATTTTGCATTATCTGTAATCCTAGATAAAATTTCATTTCACCAATCATGCTCATTTCAAATTTTGTCTTCATTTCATCACCAAATTTATCACTAGCTTTATCTTCTCCTCCAAAGATAATATCATCAACAAAAATAACTACAATCAATAAACCATTCTCAATCTCTTTCAGATATAAATTATTGCCTGCAGTGCCTTTAGTAAATCCTAGTTTTTTCAAATATTTGTCTAATCTTGCATACCATGTTCTAGATGCTTGTTTTAGTCCATGTAGAGATTTGTTCTATTTGCATACCATGTCTCCTTCTTGATTTAAAGGAAAACCTTCAGGCTGCTCAATGTAGACCTCTTCTTCCAATTCTCCATTCAGAAATGCTAACTTCACATCCAACTGATACACTTTGATTTTCTTATAAGCTACATATGCCAAAAATATTATTACAGCTTCAATTCTTGCACAGGTGAAAATTTTTCTTCATAATCAATTCCTTCTTGTTGTGAGTAACCTTTACATACTAATCTTGATTTGTTTCTTACAACTTCACCTTGTTCATTCATCTTATTTCTGAAAACCCATTTAGTTCCTATAACATTTTTATCTTTAGGCCTAGGGACCAATTCCCAAGTTTTGTTCTTCTCAATTTGATCTAGTTCTTCCTTCATTGCTTGAATCCAATTATCATCTTTATAGGCTTCCTTGGTAGTTTTAGGTTCAATTTGAGAAATCAAACATAGTTCTTCTTGTACCTTATTTCTTGCCATGACTCATTTTTCTATGCTCCTAATAATCTGATCAGTAGGATGATTCCTCACTATATTCTTATTAGGTGTCACTATCTCAGTTCTTCTCTTATTTCCTCAATGTAATTCTCATTCTGCAAATCACTTTCAATTTCACAAAATAATTTAATATTTTCTTGATCAATTGTAGGGAAAACTTCTTCGACTGAATCATAATCAAGTATTCTTTCCTGAATTTTGAATTTCTCATCTACTTTAACATTTGCGCTCTCAACAATAGTCTTAGTTCTTTTATTGAAATATTTATAAGCTTATTTTTCAACAAATAACCAAGAAATATACCTTCATCACTTCTAGGATCAAACTTACCAATGTCATCATCTCTCTTAATATAACATTTACTTCTAAAAATTTTGAAATACTTAACTGATGGTGCATGTCCAAACCATAATTCATAAGGTGTCTTGTATGTGTCTACTCTAATTTGTACTATTTTCATTGTATATACTATTGTGTTCACTGCTTCTCTCCAGAATGTCTTCGCCATATCATTCTCAAATAAAATAGCTCTTGTTGCCTCAATTACTGATATGTTCCTTTTTTATACATTACCATTTTGATCAAGTGTTTTAGGGGCTGGAAACTATCTCTTAATGCCATTCACTTCACAAAAAGTATTAAATTCCTTTGAAGTAAATTATCCACCTCTATCAGACCTTAAACATTTAATTTGCATTACTCATTCATTCTCAACTTTATTCTTAATCAATCTAAACTTGTGAAATGCTTCTGATTTTTCTTTAAGAAATGCTATCCACATCATTCTAGTAAAGTCATAAAAAAAATCATCAAAGACCTTTCACCATAGAATCCTCTAGTCCTTGTGGGACCACTCATATCTATATGAACAATTTCCAATTTCACTTTTGTGCTAAACTTCTTACTGGGAAAATAACTTTTTTTCTACTTAGCCATCACATATTCTTTGCATATCATGTTGGTAGGTTTCATAATTTTAGGCAAATCTCTTACCACAAATGTAGTGCTTACTTTCACAATGTTATCAAAATTTATGTGACAGAACCTTTTGTGCCATAACCAACTGTCATCAATTTTAATAATCAAACATGTCTTCTCAGTAGGATTCAACTAATATGCATTACCTCTTGTTCTTGATCCAGTTCCAATCATATTACCATTCTTATCTTTGATCACATAAGTCTTCTTAGTAAACTAAACTTAATATCCCTTTTCAACTAACTATCCAACACTTAGAAGATTATGTTTCAATCCATCCACAAAATAAACATCATCAATGTTAGTCTTTCCATCAAGAGTAATAGATCCTATTCTCTTTAACAAGCAAGGTGCATTGTTTCCAACTCTAATAATCTTTCCATCATAGTTGTTAAAATTTATAAATTTCGTTATATCTCCAATCATATGATGTGAAAAACTATTGTCTATAATCCAATCAGTTTTCTTTTCTACTTAAGAAACTAAAGCTTTTTCTTCTCTAACTTTAGTTTTAGAGTTTTCTTATTTTATTGCTACAAATCCTATGCCATCACTTTCATTATCACTTTCACTTAAGATTTTCTCAATGCTAGCCTCAAATTCTTCATCATTAGCATCATAATATTCTTTAGACCTTCTAGGTTTAAATTTATCCTTATATTTATTCACTCTCTTGGGGAATTTAGATGTGAAATGACCATATTCTTGACATGTCCAACATTTAAAGATTTTCTTGCCTTCAAGTTCTCTTTTCACAAGAAAGGAAATTCCTTCATCAATACTTTTGTCTTCTTCAATCTTAGATCTGCTACAACTGGCATAATTTCCATTGATACTTGTACTTCTTGACAAAGTAGAGTGAACACTACACACACTGAATGTTGTTTCAATTCTAGGTAAATCTCCAGACTGTCTCAATCCTATCTCTACTACTTCTAATCTTCCAAGAAGATTTTCTCTGGTAAACTTTTCAGTACAAGGTATAACTTGTTCAATCATTTGTGATGTTTTCTTAAATACAAGGGTTAGTGTCTTTAAGATCTTCCATATGATTTCATCTTAAATTTTGTTTCATTCACAGGCTTTGATACCTGCAACAATCTCTGATATCCTACCAATATAACTTGTAACATATTCATATTTCATCATTCTTGCATCTTCAAATAAACATATCTAATTATGTAATTTGACTCTCTTAGCATGTACATCACCTTCAAAAGTAGATTGTAAAGCTAACCAAATTTCATGAGATGTCCTTAGAGTTTTTACTTGACCGTATTCACTCTCTAGAAGAGATGACAAAAGTGCTTCTCTGGCAAGTATGTTACACATAAATAGATCTATCTCCTTATCAGTGCAGTCTTCAAGTTTGTCTTCTTCAATGATATTCTAGTCATTCTTTGCAATCAACCAATATCCTGGTCCTAAACATAGCAGATGTGTCTTTATCTTTTCTTTCTAGCTATCATAGTTAACTCCATCAAACTTAGGACTTTCTTTCCTGAAATGACTTTCCATAGATCTCCTTAAGTTGTTAAACTTTTCTTTCAAGGACTTACCACTCTAATACCAATTATTAGAAAGTACAGTCCACCAAGATAACTGAAAGTGGGGGTGAATCAATTATTAGATAAAAATAACTTATAATACCATTATTAGATTTCAACCATGTAACCAATATAACAGTAACCATATAAAGATAAACATACACAATGACACAAGATATGTTGACTAGGGAATCTCTTGATCAGAGAGTAAACCCCAGTGGGGATGGTACCCAAAAAAGATGTACTAGTATGTGTTACCCAAATTTTCCTGTCTTATACAAATTTGGCTAAATCCTATTCCTAAGTCTGCAATTTTATCTTGTCGAGCATCCCTAAAATTTTCATGAATTTATGCCTTGTTTCCTGGCCTCTGCAATTCTTTCTATCTCCTGGTCTATAGTTCAAAAAATTCATAAATATAGTCGTTACCCCAAAAAAACCCTAGCAAACCCTTGGTCATGTTCTAATCTTTCGTTACCTTTTCGGCCACTTAGCCACTTAAAATGCATTTGCTTTATTAAGAATGACCACCTTCATGTGTTACCACTAGGTCATCGAGCGGGGTCCCTTTTTAATATTTCCTTTAGAACCTAAGTCTTCCTAGTGATACTTTCTAAGGTGACTTCCCCTTTAAACTTGTGGTGGTCGCATGTTCGCATGGAATCTTCTGAGCCCATGTGATCATGCAACAGGGTGACACTTGTTTGGGCAGGCCCTTTCTTCATTCTTAGCTGTCAGCGCTTCATGTTAGTGGGTCCACTACCACATAGTCTAAGGGATATGCTTTTGATTGGTTAAGGCTGTGATGTGGAAGCAGGTCAGCGACGGGCCCAGTGGGTTGCCTTTCCTTCTAATCCAATGGTGGTCGCATGATCGCAAGGGGCAGGAATATTCCTTGCGATCATACAATAACCGTCATTTTCACTTCATATTAAGGCTTCCGGTAGTGGCCGATCAGGTGATGATAGGGCTTTCAGTGGGTTCGATGGTGAGAGAATTTGTAGAGGCACCAGTTGATCCAAGATCAACGGTGGTCGCATGATCTCATAGGATCTTCTGATCCCATACGATCATGCGACCACTGTCTGATGCAAGGACCAGATTCTTTTGAATTCTAAGGTGTCAGTTCTACTGAGGTGGTCTTTTCTCATTGTTTTCGACTGGTGATGTGGCCTTTGACTTTTTTCAAAGAAGGGTTGTAGTATCTTTCACGGGTTCCCTTCTGTTGTTTCTGTAGGGAACATTTGCAACTGCAAGTAGCTCAAATTTATGTTTTCAGGGGCGGTTGCAGTTAAAAAGGTGAGGAAAAGATTTGGGCAGCCGTTCTCGGTGGATTCTCCTTATGAGAGTACCAGATTTGATAGTTATGGTAGGCCCAACTTGCAGAGAAGTAGTTGGATCAAGGTCTTTTGTCTGCCGGCAATTTCAGTACAAGGATGGACACGCAAAGACATATCTGATCGATTGAGATATTTTTAGAGATACATTTATGATTAGACTTGATAGAATTAGGGTTGTGATTATTATATGGAAATTTATGTAACCCTAATTGACTTTTTCTCCTACCTGTATTAGAAGAGATGTATATATTGTTTTTTGAGAGCTTTTAGGGCAAAGAGTTCACATTTTGTAAAGAAGGAGGTCTCTTTCTTAGAAGGCTATCTGTGGCATTTTTCTGTCCTCTGGTTTTCTACATTTTGTAATCTCCCATTGATGCTTCAGATATTACAGAGGTATTTTGTGACAATTCTTCATGTCCCTATGCTTCCTTGCCTAAATTATAAGTATATGTATGTTTTGAGTGATATCTCAGGGTTCCTAATCCCTCTCTCTTTCTGTAATTATTGTGTGTTATTGTGGATGATTTGATGTGAATGCTTTTGTGGGTATACCTCAACCCCTTAACAATCTTGTCTCATTCCTATGCCAAGTTGCAAAGGTGAATGTTTGTCTGCAGGTTGTAGATTGTGTCTAAACTTTTAGGAATACTATTGTTTGTGAAAGCTCTCTCTCTCTTTCCCTAAATAGTCTCTTTTCTATTGCAGACCCTTCTATGAAATATTTATGCAAGCCTATTTAGTGAGTTGTGATCTCCTAGACTTGAGTTGTTCATTATTTTCATCCTCTGTACTGAGATTCAAACCCTTCATTTTGGTGTATCACCTAGTAGGTAGTTTGCTTTCAAGTCATTTCCCTTTCAAGCATTCCTTCTATCCCTTTTCCCCTCAAGTTTTACTTTTCATGTCTAGAAGTAAATTAAGGTGATTATCTAAGAGGAACCAGCCTAGAACCTAGAGGTCTCATCCCAGTTAGCATAGGTCCCACAACCTAGAGATGATTCTCATGTTATACTAAGTTATCAAGACTATGAGAGCTTGAAAAAAGGGTGCAAACTTAGTGTATAACAATTCTGGCACACTCGGTGGGACCAAGATGTCATAGTTTTCATAGTTCTTACTGGTTCTGATATGCTTCTAGTAGGTTGCAGACCTTGGAGATGTCATTGTTTTACATATCTGGCGACTCTGAATTCACATTTACTAGTTGTAAGTAGATTCAGTACCTAAGATGGATTACCATCCTTCTTTCCATGAAGAGATCCCTTCATTTCATGGAGGTCAGCTTTATCAGAATAGTGGTACTTTTGATTTCATGCAGGACTACCCAGTTGCAATAATGGGGCAACATTTACCTCATGCTCGCCCCCCACCCACCCAACTTCCAGTATCATGGCAACATCAATACACATATTAGCAACCTCAAGAAGAGATGCTTTCCTTGAAAGAGCATGCTTATCATGCCCAGATCCAATAATAACAAGCTTTGGCTCAATAGGATCGAGGTTATAGGAAGTATCTAGTAGAGCAATACAAGAGAAATGAGGCTAAGCTCGCTGAAGGGTTGGAAGCACAAAAGAAGTTTTATCAAGAGGTGTTGGAAACACAGAAAAGGAATATGTGGACACAAGAAAAGAATTAGTTTGATGCTAGATGGAAGTAGTGTGAGGAGATCATTGTAGCACAACAAAAAAGTCAAGCAGCTCTTGCAAGTAATCTAGCAATGCTAGACAAAGTTTACAAGGAAATTTTGATTAAGGTTAGTGCTGCTATAGCTGAAAAAGAGGAGGATTTTCAAAGAACATTAGCAGCTCAGAGGGATGCCTATGAAGAATTGGAAGTTCATAAGAATATTGGTGAAAACATGATTCAAGACCAAAGGCATTTAATAAAAGCCATGTTTGATAAAGGAAATGAATTCCAAATTGAGAAAGAAAAAGAACTGAGAGCTCATGAGGAGTTTCATGAGAGAGAGCTGCAAGATCTCAAGCAAAATATAAGATTCCTGGCTTCTACAACTGAAACATATAAAAGAAGCTATCAGATGCAGATCGAGAGATGTGAACAACTTGAGGGAGAAAAAGAGAGCATTGAACAGAAAATTATTGATCTCAAGGAGGCTCTCTCTGAATAGGTTAGGACAAATGAGTTCTCAGCAAATCATGATAATTGTGTTGACAATGGTATACTTCTCCTACAAGAAAATCTAGAAGAAGAAGAAGAGGAAGATCAATTTTGGGACAAGATGGAATACTTTTGCTTTCATCTTGATGACAAGCCCATACTTCCAGAGAACACTTACAGTCTACAGGAGATAGTCATTTCTGGTCAGCATAAGGAGGAGACCAATCAAACTGAAATAATCCCTCAGGAGCCTGAGTTTATCAAGGAGAGCTCCAGGTCCAACATCTCTCATGGTTGCCCTATCAGGTATTTGGCCAGGATGGAGGTTATCAGAGTACAAATTATGCCAGCATCCCAATATGATATTCCACTAGAAGTTGAGGCTGAGAATGAAACAAATCAGCTTGTTGTCCCCATTGACCAAGTAAGTAAGGTCTTATTGTTTCTTGTTGTTTCTCCTCAGAATGATATTACCTACAATCATCTTGACCAAGTGAGTAAAATCCATATCAGTCAAATCCTTGTCAAGTAGGTGATTCTGCATATCTCCTATATTTATATTTTAATAGCTTTCCAAAGACATGTGGATTATTGTAATCTGAGAAGGATGGGAAGTTATTTTTCACAAACAGTAAATGGTTTTTTTTGACCAGTGTTATGTACTGGTTAGTTTAGGTTAGTTTCTCCTACTTTCTTTCAGCTTCCTAACCTAGTTTTCCTGCTTTCCAAGAAGTGCTCGAGCACAATTTTTGTCCCTCTGGTTCTAGTTCCATCCCTCTGTCAAATTTTTGTGCTCAAGTGATAACTCCATGCCCAATGGATTATGTCAAGGCCACTGGTTTTCCATGTCTAGTAGGCTGACATCCAGTAGAAATCACCAAAATGTTACCCAAATTTTCCTATCTTATACAAATTTGGCTAAATCGTATTCCAAAGTCTGCAATTTTATCTTGTCGAGCATCCCTAAAATTTTCATGAATTTATGTCTTGTTTCCTGGCCTCTGCAATTCTTTCAATATCCTGGTCTACAGTTCAAAAAATTCATAAATATAGCCGTTACCCCAAAAAACCCTAGCAAACCCTTGGTCATGTTCTAATCTTTCGTTACCTTTTCGGCCACTTAGCCACTTAAAATGCATTTGCTTTATTAAGAATGACCACCTTCATGTGTTACCACTAGGTCATCGAGTGGGGTCCCTTTTTAATATTTCCTTTAGAACCTAGGTCTTCCCAGTGATACTTTCTAAGGTGACTTCCCCTTTAAACTTGCAGTGGTCAAATGTTCACATGGAATCTTCTGAGCCCATGCGATCATGTGACAGGGTGACACTTGTTTGGGCGGGCCCTTTCTTCATTCTCAACTCTCAGTGCTTCATGTCAGTGGCTCCACTACCACATAGTCTAAGGGATATGCTTCTGATTGGTCAAGGCTTTGATGTGGAAGTAGGTCAGCGGTGGGCCCAATGGGTTGCCCTTACTTCTAATCCAACAGTGGTCACATGATCGTAAGCAGTAGGAATATTCCTTGTGATCATATGACAACCATCATTTTCACTTCATAGTAAGGCTTTTAGCAGTGGCCGGCTGAGTGATGACAGGGCTTTCAGTGGGTCTGATGGTGAGAGAATATGTAGAGGTGCCAGTTGATCCAAGATCAATGGTGGTCGCATGATCTCATGGGATCTTCTGATCTCATGCAATCATGCGACCACTGTCCGATGCAAGGACCAAATTCTTTTGATTTATGAGGTGTCGGTCATGCTGAGGTGGTCTTTTCTCATTGGTTCTGACTGGTGATGTGGCCTTTGACTTTTTTCAAAGAAGGGTTGCAGTATCTTTCACGAGTTCCCTTCTGTTGTTTTTGTAGGGAACGTTTGCAAGCGCGGGTAGCTCAAATTTATGTTTTTAGGGGCGGTTGCAATTGAAAAGGTGAGGAAAAGATCTAGGCAGCCGTTCTTGGTGGATTCTCCTTCTGAGAGTACCAGATTTGATAGTTATGGTAGGCCTAACTTGCAGAGAAGTAGTTGGATCAAGGTCTTTTGTCTGCTGGCAATTTCAGTACAGGGATGGACACGCAAAGACATATTTGATCGGATGAGATATTTTCAGAGATACATTTATGATCAGACTTGATAGAATTAGGGTTGTGATTATTATATGGAAATTTATGTAACCCTAATTGACTTTTTCTCCTACCTATATTACGAGAGATGTATATATTGTTTTTTGAGAGCTTTTAGGGTGGAGAGTTCACATTTTGTAAAGAAGGTCTCTTTCTTAGAAGGCTATCTATGGCATTTTTTTACCCTCTATTTTTCTACATTTTGTAATCTCCCATTGATGCTTCAGATATTGTAGAGGTATTTTGTGACAATTCTTCATGTCCCTATGCTTCCTTGCCTGAATTATCTCTTATTGAATTGAAGTATATGTATGTTTTGAGTGATATCTCAAGGTTCTTGATCCCTCTCTCTTTCTACAATTATTGTGTGTTATTATGGATGATTTGATGTGAATGCTTTTGTTGGTATACCTCAACCCCTTAACAATCTTGTCTCATTCCTATGCCGAGTTGTAGAGGTGAATGTTTGTCTGCAGGCTGTAGATTGTGTCTAAACTTTTAGGAATACTATTGTTTGTGAAAGCTCTCTCTCTTTCCCTAAATAGTCTCTTTTCTATTGCAGACCCTTCTATGAAATATTTATGCAAGTCTATTTAGTGATTTGTGATCTCCTAGACCTGAGTTGGTCATTATTTTCATCCTCTATACTGAGATTCAAACCCTTCATTTCGGTGTATCACCTAGTAGGTAGTTTTCTTTCAAGTCATTTCCCTTTCAAGTATTCTTTCTATCCCTTTTCCCCTCAAATTTTACTTTTCATGTCTAGAAGCAAATTAAGGTGATTATCCAAGAGGAACTAGCCTAGAACCTGGAGGTCTCATCTTAGTTAGCATAGGTCCCACAACCTGGAGATGATTCCCATGTTATACTAAGTTATCAAGACTATGAGAGCTTGAAAAAAGGGTGCAAACTTAGTGTATAACAGTATGAAAATTACTTGTGAGAGGATGGACCCTATTAAGAGTCTATAAAGTACATTCAGTACATATTATCCTTGTTAGGAGACTTTGAATCCCTATTAAAAGATTCTAACCCCATTAAGAGTTCTAGAAGGCAGGAGAACCCATTGTCCAAATAGCTTCAAGGGCAAGATCACTGAACACACTATCCAACTAATCTCTATATTATCCAAACATAATAATACCAATAATTTATTTTCTCAGCAACTTATCTTCACTCCTTTGTCTATGCCAAAACTATACCAACTTCTTTACCAGATCTCAGTACCAAATCTGCTTAATTTGCATATCCTCTTACAACATCAATATCATCATATATCCCTCTACTTCATTACAATCAAGGAAAACAATCCTTCCTTTATACTGCACTTAAATAATTTACAATAGAGTTAGCCAATGAAGCTTAACCAATTGCAAAATATAAATCATTACACATTACATAATATTTCATAACCACATAAAAATTTCAGCTTCCAAACTAAATAATTCTTCACACGTGTGACCTCTGACTATGTTGTCTCATCCAGGTCACCTCTGAAGTATCTTGAACCTCTGTAAAACTTTGCATATCTAGATTCAATCCTAGTTAGGAGATATAATCCAATTATCACAAGCCGCTTCTCAAGAACACTGTTAGAATATAGTTTTCACTTTATTACACATAACTGTTATGAATAATTGAATTTATGTGTTCTCTCTTAATCATAATCTTAGGACACAATATAGAACAAGTCCTCAACTCCACATAGCTTGATCTATAGTTCTCCACATGTGCTAATACAAACATTGTTTTCTTCTCTTCTAATCTCTAGTAGATCAATGTGTTGACATCAATGACAAAAATAGTCATGAATACAACATAAAACTGCTATAGAACTACTTCAAATAATCCCACATAGGACATATTCAGCATTCATTCCTAACAAACTATTCAATGCCAGGGTTTCCATCTTAGTTTGAATTACATCACAACCTTAGGCATTTAACACAATTATAAGGCTTGCAACATGTCTTTATGGTAGCCATAAACCTACTATCACACCCCTATTCACAATATATAATTAAGGGCATAGTAAGGTCCATCCTAGAGGAATAGGGTCTTCCAAGACAAATCAATCACATGATTTATAACTTTAAAATAGGATTTATGCAACTCTAATTTACCCTTAACCACCCACAAACCCTTTTTACTAGAAGAGGAAGGGATCTTCTATGAAGGAAGTAGGTGGTTTTTGCACATGTTAGTGTTAGGATTAAGTAATACTGAGAGGGGGGTGAATTAATATTACAAAATTTTAAAATCAAGCTTAACAAATTCAAACTTAACCATGCATTTACTAAAATAAAGAGAACATACACATAAAGTACACAACTCATAACACCATGATTTGTTATCGAAGAAACCTTGGTTAAAGGGAAAACCCTGGTGGGGGTGATACCCACAAATGAAGTACTAATAGTATAGTATTCTTATTAGGAGATCTAGCCCTGTTAGAAGTTTATTAATACATTTAGTACAAATCCCTTTTAAAGGATGCAAGCTTTGTTAGGGGTAGTACACAGTACAAGGAGCTCACTTCTCTTACAATGCAAAAATGCCTTCACAACTATTTATAAAATGAACTGTGCAAGCACCTATTATGCTTAAGTAATCACAACTATAGCTCAACACATCCTATGCATTATTCTAAAATCCCAATGCATCTACACATCACCTTGTTAGAATAACTAAGAGGGGGGGTGAATCATTTAGATCAATTATCCTACAGTCCCAAATACAAATATGTATCTTATCAAACAATTCCAATAAATTATGCAGCTCGGTAACATATAAACTCAATCTGTCTGTGTGCCTTTACCGATTACTAGTTAAATAACTAACTGTGATTACCAACCAAATCAATTATGAAGTATGTAAAGTATGATAGAAAAAAAAATCATCACAAATAACACACAACACAATGATTTAACATGGAAACCCTATTAAGGGAAAAACCTCCTAGGACCGGTAACCCAAAATAATTCACTCTTCTGAAGTGAGCTTGGTGAAGAGCCAACCCTGTTAAAGGTTAAAACACACTATAAGGTGTGACCTTGTTAGAAGATTTAACACTAACAGTTAACTTTTGACAAGCATTCACTATGGGGCCAATAAGATAACAATGTACATTCTTAGAATGACATAGGGAAAAATATAAGACTGTTAAGTCCACTTCGTTAAGATATTTTCTGAATCAATGGTTAAACTGATATAGTATGATCTAATTCAAATGCAACTCAATTGCAGATATTTAGATATATTCTAAGCCCATATAAATCATCTCATCAATAATCAAATTCACTTCTTCAATATTCAACAACTTACTAGGTATGTGCAAGATCATGAGGGGCCAAAAAGTGGCGATGTGAAAAATATTCACTTTTCACTCCTCCAAAAGTGCATGAAAGTGCTTGTTGACTTTTTAGTAGGCCTAGGTGTCAGTACACCTGGGAAAACCTACCACCAAAGCACAGACCTTATCGGGTACCCGATAACTATGGCATAAATCCGAAACTCGCAAGCCCTTTTCTTCATTTCCTTGCACGATTTTCTTCAAGTTTCTTTCCACAATTTTCATATACCTGATATATTTTTGGGTACCTGATATTGGAAACAAAAAATTTGACTCCGAGCATATTCGGTAAGTAATTATTTGTATAGTTTTTATTAATTTATTTCATTTTCATGCTAAATGTAGCATTTTTTTTTAAATAGGATTTTGTATTTATATTTGTAATAATATATGAAATTAGATTGAAATTTAGATTTGTTTTTTATTTAATCAGGCATGGCTGACAACAATGAAGAAAATAACCCTCCCGCACCAAATAACGATCCCAAAAATAATCTCCCATATCTAAACCCTAAATCTTTACAAGATTTGATACAAGAAAATTTGAACACGATACGAGGTTTCCAAAACACGTATCGAAATATACCTACATTAGGTCCCATGCTTGCCACACTAAATACAATTGTTGGAAATATTGACACACTCACGCAGCAACATAGTGTTGCTCTTCATTGGCATGATGATATGCATGCCCAATTTGATGACGGGCTTAACCATGATGGGATTGTGGCCCTTAATATAACTAAGGAAGATATAGCTGCCCTTTTTGTTGATCCTAAAATTGGGATACCAATTGACCACAAAAAGCCCAAATTATCAATAAAATGGTTCACAAATGAAGCAATGTGCACAAACTTTTGGGATCGCTGGTGGATGGTTTTTGATAAACCACCCCATATCAATTTGGAGGTCCCATTTTATTTCATTAAAAAATTGTATGTTGAGTTTGTCCTTGGTCACCATGTTGATTATTGGAGTATGAGTCCCAACATGGGTGTAGGCAGAGGAGCTCCTTAGACTAGGCCATCTTCCCAGAACCGAAAGGCCACTATCTTTGTCCCCCCCACTGATGTTGCACCCCCTCCTCTAGTGCAGCATCCCGATATCATTGCAGAGGCTGCCTCACAGACTATTAGGGCCATTCATTTACTGAGTGATCAGTTGATCACATAGACCAATGTTGCCTCCTTTGGATGTTGTTGGCGCATCGACATCTCGTTAGAGTTCACATGTATGTGAGCCCCATATGTACATTATGTGCAGGCATATGTCCCTCAGACCGCTTACTGATTCTGATACATATCAGTTTCATGATATTGATGAGGAGGATATAGGAGATGCAACTGAAGAGGCTGCAACACCTCATGGAGAATCTACATCTCATGAGAGTGCTCAGGAGGTGCACGCAGGGCCATTGACTCCTGTTGATACAGTAAGAGTAAACATTATAAATAAATTTGTCACATGACTTATTTAATTTTAAAATAATTTATTTATTTAGATTAGTTTTAATGATTGCATGCACTTATGTATATATATTTTTTCCATTTATGTTCACTCGATGACACAGGAGGAGGTGAGACAAGTTGATGAGTCCACACTTTCGGCCATTTCATTTGGCCTTGATGACTATACAATATATTATAAATTATGTACCCATTAGTTTTTTTTTATATCATTTTGTGTACATGCTTAAATCTCTATCAATTAGAGCAATAAAATTCATACATTTACTAATATATATTGTCATCTTATTGTGTTCTTGTAGGCTACAGCCGATGTCAGTGGGGGGCATGAGGGGGTTCCTTCATCAGGTCTCGACAAAGGAAAGGTAGTTAATTATTTAAGATTAATTATGTATGCCACTTGTGTGTAGTAATAAATATTTTACTTGCACTTTATTATATAGGGTGTGTCTATTGATGATGTCCCGACACTAGTTCGGCAGCGTAGGGTTATAGGCATCTCGATTCAGAGTGATAGCCCGATTGTACGTAGACTTTTACATATTGTTATTTATATTTTGTAACCAGGGTTGCTATGATGAAGTACATTGATATATAATTGACAATCTTTTTACTCTCATAGGTTACTCCGACTATGAGGGAGGGCCCACGAGAATCTTTTATTTCTTTGTTGACCCAGCCCACTATTCCAGAGGAGGGATCACTAGATGTAAGTTTTAATTTTAGTTCAATCAATTTATAATTTTATTATGCTATCATCTTATTTTATAGATTTATTACTCTATGTTGCACCACTCTACTAATCTCATTATTGCAAATATATATTTATAGGTCAAAGTTGGTATTGTTGGCATGGTCCCTTCACTACCCAGGACTTATGCTAGGACACCTGATCATGGTAGGTGATCGAGAGACCAAGTACAAATATTTGTATTCAGTTATAATTTTAATTAAATTAGTGTTTGAATTATGAATTATATATATATATGTACAAATCATATAAAGTAAGAAATCTAACTTTGGTTTGAACTCATTTTTTATGCAAGATCAATCAGAGCCTGACACTTCTTCAAAGAGGCTACATTTTGATGATCCCCCTACAGCATAGGATGCAGTTTTAGTTTTGTGGTCATTTAGAGATGACACTTGGCACATTTTGAGATGGCATATATGCCACATTGTACACCTTAAAACATTGATTTTGTAGACATTTTGAAATGGCATGTGCCATATTTGTATATGGACATAGTTTTGATACATTTGATACATATATAGAACATGTTCATTTATATGTTATATTTGCGTCATCTTTTGTATATACATATTTATTATTCATGTTTATGGAATTGAATGGTGAAGTTATATCTTGACTATGATTATCATTATGATTTAAATTATATCTTGTTGAAGTTACATTTGTTTTTCTTTACTCTGGAATACCCTGTTCATGGAGCTTATTATGTTTGAGGTTTAACTTCTATAGATTTCCTAGATTTCTGGTGCTTAACTTTCCCTATGCCTGAGATGGTGATGAGGCCATCAGTACCGATACTGAAGATCATTTCTCTACAAAACAAAAACCATGCCATCTTCTCTTCATCACTAAATTAAAACTTCAATCACTGCTAATATGAGAGTTTCATTTACCACTTCTATGAATTTTCGTATACAAATTCTATACCATCAATTATGTCACTATTTTTCATTGTGTGTGCATTCAGTCTCATACTTGCATTGCTAATTTCATATATTATCATTTTCAATTCTTTTTGTTTGCACTTATAATAATTTTAACTATCGGTAATAATATTTCAATATCATCGTGTATGCAGGAGCCTTCATTTCATGCTATAAAAAATCTCCATTATCGTATAAGCTTATGGTCTTCATTTCCAATCTTCGATATTACCATTGATAGATATGACATGTGACTATTGACTTTTTCATTGTGTATAATATATGATTGCTTGTGCAACATGATATCCCTCAGACTTACAAAAACACATCTCTTGAATATATCATCTCTCAAATGTTCATTGAATGATTTTAATATTGCCTTCGAACTATGCTCAGCACTGTGTATATTTATTTTTTATTACTACATGGCTCCTTCGAATGTCTTCATATGCAAATGTTTAATCAATCTTTAACTCATGTTGTGTTCACTTCATTTGATGAAGTTGTTGCTTCATGGGTTGATTATTGCTGACTAGACATTCATGATGAGTTTTACTTTACCGCCTCTTGTAATATTCTTCCAAATAATATGTTTGTCATCTTTGTAATATGTTGTAGTTGTTAACATCTACGAGGAAATGAAATTTATTTGGGTTGACTTTGATCATTAATTGCTGGTGTATATACTTCACTTCATTCGAATGCTGATATGATGCTTAATGTTCCAACATTGCCAAGTTCCATAGTTGTCAACGCTATTTATTCAATAGTCTTTGCTATCTGTCTTAGTTTTTATCTCCACTTAATAGTATGTGTTTGTATATCTTGTGAGCAACCCAAAAACCATTGATGACATCAATGACAACCTTATCAAATCTCCAACATTATTTTTCAAATGGAGGCCCTAATTTTTGTAAAAAATTAAGGCTCCATCAGGCAGAACGAGGTTGTCACTGGCATTTACCCAGCCAACCGAAGCCAATGGAGCATATGGTTCAATGCCAAGTCAGAAGGTTTGAAAGATACGCTGCTGAGCCACTTTCAACTGACCCTCACTGCAAGTTTTGGCATCGACTGAGATCGCCTTGCCAAATGCAAACGAAGTCAAATCGCCCAAAACTGAGAGAGGTTATTTTAGACCTTGAAAACATGATCCCATAGCACCTAATAGTTTTTTGATACCTCTCACGAGGTCCAAGATACAAGCCCCAGAATATCACTACCCAATCGTGCTTAGTGCACCTTGGGGTCACTTGGGTCAAGTGTGGTCACGAGCATTCTTGTGACTCTATGGGTAGAATGGGGTTGTCACTAGTGTTTACCCATCCAACTAGAGCTGATGGAGCAAACGGTTTGATGCCAGGTCAAATGGTTTGAAAGATACATTGTTGAGCCACTTTCAACTAACCCTCACTGCAAGTTTTGGCATCAACTAAGATCACCTTGCCAAATGCAAACAAATTTGAATCACCCAAAAATAAGAGAGGTTATTGTAGACCTTGAAAACACAATCTTGTAGCACCTAAAAGTTTGTCACTACCTCTCACGAGGTCTGAGATACGAGCCCTGGAAGATTGCTGCCCAATCGTGCTTAGTGCACCTTGGGGTCTCTTGGGTCGAGCGTGGTCACGAGCGTTCCAGTGACCTTGTGGGAAAAATGGGGTTGTCACTGATGTTTACCTGGCCAACTAGAGCTGATGGAGTAGATGGTTCAATGCCAAGTCGGATGGTTTGAAAGATACATTGTTGAGCCACTTTTAACTAACCCTCACTGCAAGTTTTGGCATCGATTGAGATCGCCTTGCCAAATGCAAATGAAGTTGAATCACCCAAAACTAAGAGAGGTTATTTTACACCTCAAAAACATGATCCCATAGCACCTAATGGTTTGTTAATACCTCTCATGAGGTCCAAGATATGAGCCCCGGAAGATCGCTTCTCAATCGTGTTTAGTGCACCTTGGGGTCACTTGGGTCGAGCGTGGTCATGAGCATTCCAGTGACTCTATGGGAAGAATGGGGTTATCACTGGCATTTACCTAGCCAACCAAAGTCAATGGAGTAGATGGTTTGATGCCAGGTCAGACAGTTTGAAAGATACACTGCTGAGCCACTTTCAACTAACCCTCACTGCAAGTTTTAGCATCGACCGAGATCGCCTTGCCAAATGCAAATGAAATCAAATTGCCCAAAGTCAAGAGAGAGGTTATTGTAGACCTTGAAAACATGATCTTGTGGCACCTGACATTTTGTTGATACATCTCACAAGGTCAAAGATATGAGCCCCGACAGATCGTTGCCTAATCGTGCTTAGTGCACCTTGGGGTCACTTGGGTCAAGCGTGGTCGTGAGCATTCCGGTGACTCTGTGGGTAGAATGGGGTTGTCACTAGAATTTACCTAGCCAACTAGAGCTGATGGAGTAGATGGTTCAATGCTAGGTCAGATGGTTTGAAAGATACATTGTTGAGCCACTTTCAACTGACCCTCACTACAAGTTTTGGCATCGACTGAGATCACCTTGCCAACTGCAAATGAAGTTGAATCACCCAAAATTGAGAGAGGTTATTATAGACCTTGAAAACATGATCTCGTAGCACCTAATGGTTTGTCAATACCTCTCACGAGGTCTAAGATATGAGCCCTAGAAGATTGCTGCCCAATCGTGCTTAGTGCACCTTGGGGTCACTTGGGTCGAGCATGGTTGTGAGTGTTCCAGTGACTTTGTGGGTAGAAAAGGGTTGTCACTAATGTTTACTTAGCCAACCAAAGCTGATGGAGTAAATGGTTCAATGCTAGGTTGGACAATTTGAAAGATACGCTACTGAGCCACTTTCAACTGACCCTCACTGCAAGTTTTGGCATCAACTGAGATCGCCTTGCCAAATGCAAATGAAGTTGAATCGCCCAAAACTGAGAGAGGTTATTGTAGACCTCAAAAATAGGATCCCGTAGAACCTAAAATTTTTTTGATACCTCTCATGAGGTCCAAGATACGATCCTCAAAAGATCACTCCCTAATCATGCTTAGTACACCTTGGGGTCACTTGGGTCGAGCGTGGTCGCCAGTGTTTCGGTGACTCTGTGGATAGAACGGGGTTGTCACTGACATTTACCTGGCCAATCAAAGCTAATGGAGTAGATGGTTCAATTCCAGGTCAGACGGTTTGAAAGATACGTTGTTGAGCCACTTTCAACTGACCCTCACTGCAAGTTTTGGCATCAACTGAGATTGCCTTGCCAAATGCAAATGAAGTCAAATCGCCCAAAATTGAGAGAAGTTATTATAGACCTCAAAAACATGATCCCATAGCACCTAAAAGTTTGTTGATACCTCTCATGAGGTCTGAGATATGAGCCCTGGAAGATCATTACCGAATCATGCTTAGTGCACCTTGGGGTCACTTGGGTCGAGCGTGGACACAAGCATTCCGGTGACTCTGTGGGTAGAACAGGGTTGTCACTGGCATTTATTCAGCCAATCAAAGTCGATGGAGCAAACAGTTTGATGCTAGGTTAGATGGTTTGAAAGATATGCTGCTGAGCCACTTTCAACTGACCCTCACTGCAAGTTTTAGCATCGACTAAGATCACCTTACCAAATGCAAATGAAGTTGAATCACCCAAAACTGAGAGAGGTTATTGTAGACCTCCAAAACATGATCCCGTATCACCTAATGGTTTGTCAAAACCTCTCATGAGGTCCAAGATATGAGCCCCAAAAGATCACTACCCAATCGTGCTTAGTGCACCTTGGGGTCACTTGGGTCAAGCATGGTCGTGAGCATTCCGGTGACTCTGTGGGAAAAATGGGGTTGTCACTGGCATTTACCCAGCCAACCAGAGCTGATGGAGTAGATGGTTTGATGCTAGGTTGGATGGTTTGAAAGATACGCTGCTGAGCCACTTTCAACTGACCCTCACTGCAAGTTTTAGCATCGACTGAGATTGCCTTGCCAAATGCAAACGAAGTCGAATCACCCAAAATTGAGAGAGGTTATTGTAGACCTCAAAAACACAACCCCATAGCACCTAATAGTTTTTTGATACCTCTCACAAGGTCCAAGATAAAATCCCTGAAAGATCTCTTCCCAATCGTGCTTAGTGCACCTTGGGGTCACTTGGGTTGAGCGTGGTTGCGAGCGTTCCAGTGACTCTGTGGGTAGAAAAGGGTTGTCACTGGAATTTACCTGGCCAACCAAAGCTAGTGGAGTAGATGGTTCGATGCCAAGTCTGACGGTTTGAAAGATATGTTGCTGAGCCACTTTCAACTGACCCTCACTGCACGTTTTGGCATCGACTGAGATCACCTTGCCAAATGCAAATGAAGTCGAATCACCCAAAACTGAGAGAGGTTATTTTAGACCTTGAAAACATGATCTCATAGCACCTGATGGTTTGTCAATACCTCTCACGAGGTATGAGATACAAGCCCCAGAAGATCGCTTCCCAATTGTGCTTAGTGCACCTTGGGGTCACTTGGGTTGAGCGTGGTCGCGAGCGATCTGGTGACTTTGTGGGCAGAACAGGGTTGTGACTAATGTTTACCTAGCCAATTGGAGCCGATGGAGTATACGATTTGATGCCAAGTTGGATGGTTTGAAAGATACGCTGCTGAGCCACTTTCAACTAACCCTCACTGCAAGTTTTGGCATCAACTAAGATTGCCTTGCCAAATGCAAATGAAGTCGAATCGCCCAAAACTGAGAGAGGTTATTGTAGACCTCAAAAACACAATCTCATAACACCTGATATTTTTTCAATACCTCTCATGAGGTCTGAGATATGAGCCCTAAAAGATCACTACCCAATCATGCTTAGTGCACCTTGGGGTCACTTGGGTCAAGCATGGTCGCGAGCGTTCTGGTGACTCTGTGAGCAGAATGGGGTTGTCATTAGCATTTACCTGGCCAACTGGAGCCAATGGAGAAAATGGTTCGATGTCAGGTCAGACGGTTTGAAAGAAATGTTGCTGAGCCACTTTCAACTAACCCTCACTCCAAATTTTGGCATCGACTAAGATCACCTTGCCAAATGCAAATGAATTTGAATTGCCCAAAACCAAGAGAGGTTATTGTAGACCTCAAAAACAAAATCTCATAGCACCTGATAGTTTGTCAATACCTATCACGAGGTCCGAGATATGAGCCATGAAAGATCATTGCCGGTTTGAAAGATACATTGCTGAGCCACTTTCAACTAACTGTTAGTGGTATGTTTGAAATTTGAACTATGAAATTAATCATGATTAAGCTTGTGAAATTTAAACTGTGGAGCTTATTATGTTTGAGGTTTAACTTTTATAGATTGTTTGAAATGATAAAAAATAATATCCTTAAAGCATTAGAAACAACAATCAAACATGTAAGAATTCAAACCATGCAAATGACATAAGTATATGACATGTAAGATCCCTTCTTGGAACTATTGGCCACCCATACATGATTTTGGTCATAAGTCCTTATGAAGAGTTTTAGGACATTTAACTTTTAAATCAAATTGATTGTTACAAATTGCCATTATACGCTTCAAAAGATCTCAATTAACCATTAAGGATCCTTTTGTCCTTCTATCTCTGATTGGATCCATGGTGACCGTAGGCGTCTTCATAGGTGCTCCTGCACAAGTTACAATCCACATACAAAACCAAGTTTATTGACTCAAAATAATATCTAAGAAAGGTCAAATTAATGTATTGAAACAAAGCTTAACAAACTTAGAAAACAATGCACTAAGTTAACTTATTACCTAATCAAGTGTTCCTGAAGGGTCATCTCTTTGCTTCAAGGTCTCCAATAGTGCTTCATGATCAATTGTAGTAATAGTCCAAAGTTATTTTGTCTTTGGTCTTCCTTGATGCTTTGACAACTTGACATTTGTTTCTATAACAAGGTGTGAATACATGAGAATAGTTTTGTGCTTCTCATAGTCTTCAAATGCGGGAACTCCATTCTTCTAATCATGTATGTTCATAGCCATGTTCCCACAACAACAACTGAACTAGTAGGATATGTGAACCCATCACCATTTGTCATAAGTGGTACAAGCTTCTGTTTACCTTGTACACAACATGCTAACCAATAATCTGACCTCTCATCATTCCCCTGTGGTGCAACCAATGCAAAAACATCTCCTAGCTTCAAAAGACCTGAACGATGGTCATAGTCAATTGAAGAGTCCATGTCATCATTTCTTATAGAGAGTGTTAAAGATAAAGGATTTAGATACTATGGAACCCATGTATCCACCCACTCACTTGACTCACAATGATCCCAATCATACTGAAAACACATGGGGCAAAAACAAGCCAACTCTTGTGTCCAAATGATCCATGTACTACTATTGGAGCTTCGGAATGAATGCATTTTTGAAGAGTCTTTCACTGTTTGACAATCTAATCTATCTCCTATAGTTCCCTCCTCAACCAACCAAAAGAATCTACACACTGTAGAATCAAGAGTCCCCCCTGTGACAATGCTAAAGTACACCAATCAACAATAGAATGAGCATCAAGAATTACAACACCTAAAATCCTCAATTGCTCCTTAACTAGAGCTCTCTTCACACACACACCTGCTCCATCATGCTCCCCTTTCCCATGCCCTGACTCAAAAAAAATCCAAATATGAGGTACACCTCTCTCCACATGCATTCTACACAACCAATAAAACATTTTGGCATTCTTAAATTGACCGGTGCAATTATCCAACCAAATGAGATGCCTATCCATAGCAATATCATTTTCCTACAAGAAGTCAAAATAGTTCTGGAAATAATGTTGAACAAACTCATCAGAGTGAGACCTGTCGTCGCTCATATAAAAATGGTACTCTCTGATTACCTTTCCCTCATCTTTTTTGCTATCAGGGGAATGTCTATATGTGATGTGTACAAAAATAGCAACCTGAATGGAATTGTAATATTGAGCTTGAGTCTCATTTTGGGGCTGCAATGTATAGTTCTCCGCAAAGTTTACAATGGATATAATAGTTCCAATGGGGAAAGTGTCCTTACATGTCTTGAATTGTTGATCCAACCATTTAGACCTATGACTATGCCTTGCATACTTGTAAAAAAGATTTGTCTTGAAATCTAAGATAAAATCAGCAACATTGTATTCTTTTGCAACTAACTCACATCTAGAGCCTTCACCTCCACTCTTCAATGTATATTTCACTATTTCATATACCTTTTTTTGGATGAGTGTCTTTCCAAAATTGTGTTCCAAACCCTCATGAAAACATGTTCTAAACTTGGACAAGCCACCACATTCTGAGCACTTGGCATTTAAGCAATCTTTTTTATAAAATAAACAACCATCATCTCTATGACATAAAAATTGATCTAGCAAGTATCTTGATGATTTGGGAAGACCACTTGCACCGCAATCCTCTAGCATTTCATTAGTATGAAAAGTATAATGAATGGACCGTAGAAATTCATGATGCATTGAAAACTCAACATGATATTTGCAACAACATGTATTTTGAATCTTAAGGGGTACACAATAAAATGGCTTCACGGATTCAAAAGACCTTTGTGATATTTTCAATGTTGGATGTGTCTCACAAAATTTTTTATACAACATTGTTTGACTTACCTCCACATAATGTTTAGGATGTGGAGTGCAGTCTCAATTGCCAACTCTCAACTTCAAGACATCCTTCACATTTGGTGACACTCTTGAGTTAGCATCCCAAAATGTTGAATTTCATCCTAGGACCCCTTAAGACACACTTGAGCGTTCCAATCTATCAAAAGGGGTCATGGGGACTCCCTAGGGGTTCTAACGCATGATAAGGAATACTAGGACCCCTAGGGAGTCCCCATGTCCCCTTTGGACCCCTTAAGACACACTTGAGCATTCCAATGTGTTAAAAAGGGTCACAGGGACTCCCTAGGGGTCCTAGTACGCCTTATCATGCGTTAGGACCCCTAGGAAGTCCCCATGACCCCTTTTGACACATTGGAATGCTCAAGTGTGCCTTAAGGGGTTGTAGGACCCCTTAAGACACACTTGAGCATTTCAATGTGTCAAACGGGGTCATGGGGACTCCCTAGGGGTCATAGTACACCTTATCACACGTTAGGACCCCTAGGGAGTCCCCGTGACCCCGTTTGACATATTGGAATTCTCAAGTGTGTCTTAAGGGGTCTGAGGACCCCTGTTTGACACATTGGAATGCTCAAGTATGTCCTAAGGGGTCCTAGGACCCCTTAAGACACACTTGAGCATTCCAATGTGTCAAAAGGGGTCATGGGGACTCCCTAGGGGTCCTAACATGTGGTAAGGCATACTATGATCCCTAGGGAGTCCCCATGACCCCGTTTGACACATTGGAATGCTCAAGTGTGTCTTAAGGGATCCTACAACCCCTTAAGACACACTTGAGCATTCCAATGTGTCAAAAGGGGTCATGGGGACTTCCTAGGGGTCCTAACGCATGATAAGGCATGCTAGGACCCCTAGGGAGTCCCCGTGACCCCTTTTAACACATTGGAATGCTCAAGTGTGTCTTAAGGGGTCCTAAGACACACTTGAGCATTCCAATGTGTCAAAAGGGGTCATCAGGACTCCCTAGGGGTCCTAACACATGATAAGGCATACTAGGACCCCTAGGGAGTCCCAATGACCCCTTTTGACACATTGGAACACTCAAGTGTGTCTTAAGGGGTCTTAGGACCCCTTAAGACACACTTGAGTATTCCAATGTGTCAAAATGGGTCATGGGGACTCCCTAGGGGTCCTAACACATGATAAGGCATACTAGGACCCCTAGGGAATCCCCATGACCCCTTTTGACACATTGGAACACTCAAGTGTGTGTTAAGCAGTCCTAGGACCCCTTAAGACACATGTGAGCATTCCAATGTGTCAAAAGGGGTCATGGGGACTCCCTAAGGGTCCTAACGCATGATAAGGTGTACTAGGACCCCTAGGGAGTCCCCATGACCCCTTTTGAAACATTGGAATGCTCAAGTGTGTCTTAAGGGGTCCTACAACCCCTTAAGACACACTTGAGCATTCTAATGTGTCAAAAGGGGTCATGGGGACTCCCTAGGGGTACTAACACTTGATAAGGTATACTAGGACCCCTAGGGAGTCCCCATGACCCCTTTTGACACATTGGAACACTCAAGTGTGTCTTCAGGGGTCCTATGACCCCTGAAGACACACTTGAGTGTTCCAATGTGTCAAAAGGGGTCATGGGGACTCCCTAGGGGTCCTAACACATGATAAGGCAATACTAGGACCCCTAGGGAGTCCCGATGACCTCTTTTGACACATTGGAACCCTCAAGTGTGTCTTACGGGGTCTTAGGACCCCTTAAGACCCACTTGAGCATTCCAATGTGTCAAAATGGGTTATGGGGACTCCCTAATGGTCCTAACGTGTGATAAGGTGTACTAGGACACCTAGGGAGTCCCCATGACCCCTTTTGACACATTGGAACACTCAAGTGTGTGTTAAGGGGTCCTAGGACCCCTTAACACACACTTGAGTGTTCCAATGTGTCAAAAGGGGTCATGGGGACTCCCTAAGGGTCCTAACACATGATAAGGTGTACTAGGACCCCTAGGGAGTCCCCATGACCCCTTTTAAAACATTGGAATGCTCAAGTGTGTCTTAAGGGGTCCTACAACCCCTTAAGACACACTTGAGCATTCCAATTTGTCAAAAGGGGTCATGCGGACTCCCTAGGGGTCCTAACGCGTGGTAAGGCATACTAGGACCCCTAGGGAGTCCCCATGACCCCTTTTGACACACTTGAGCATTCCATTGTGTCAAAAGGGGTCATGGGGACTCCCTAGGGGTACTAACATGTGATAAGGCATACTAGGACCCCTAGGGAGTCTCAATGACCCCTTCTGACACATTGGAATGCTCAAGTGTGTCCAAAGGGGTCTTAAGACCCCTTAAGACACACTTGAGCCCTTTTGACAAATTGGAACACTCAAGTGTGTCTTAAGGGGTCCTACAACCCCTTAAGATGCACTTGAGCATTCCAATGTGTCAAAAGGGGTCATGGGGACTCCCTAGGGGTCCTAACACGTGATAAGGAATATTAGGACCCCTAGGGAGTCCCCATGACCCCATTTGACACATTGGAACACTCAAGTGTGTCTAAAGGGGTCCTAAGACCCCTTAAGACACACTTGAGCCCTTTTGACAAATTGGAATGCTCAAGTGTGTCTTAAGGGGTCCTACGACCCCTTAAGACACACTTGAGTGTTCCAATGTGTCAAAAGGGGTCATGGGGACTCCCTAGGGGTCCTAACATGTGATAAGGCATACTAAGACCCCTAGGGAGTCCCCATGACCCCGTTTGACACATTGGAATGCTCAAGTGTGTCTTAAGGGGTCTTACGACCCCTTAAGACACACTTGAGCATTCCAATGTGTCAAACGGGGTCATGGGGACTCCCTAGGGGTCCTAACGTGTGATAAGGCATACTAGGACCCCTAGGGAGTCCTTGTCAAGAATTTTTTTAGTGGTGAATATTCACCAATTGGTGAATATGTCATGATCAAGTGATAGAAATTGGTGAATAAAACAATCAAATACAGGTCGAATCATTCACCCAGATTTTATAAAATGGTCATATAGTGGTCAGAATGTTTTCCACTATTATTTTGTAATTTTAGTTTGGTAGTCAGGTTCTTCGCCCATATTTCTCTTTACTGTTTACTCTTATTCACCACGGATTAAATTCAGTGTCTCTTTCGAGAATCATCATTTGCCAAATTCCCATTTTCCTATGTGAAATTTTTATTTGTCCTAGGACCCAATTCGCCATGCATCACACACAATGGGGTCCCAAGTTCCCACCCTATTCACCCACTCGATTACTTGAAATTACACGGGGTTTACCAAATATTAGTTCTTATCATATGTAACAGTCGGCCTATTCGCCAAAATGGACGATGCCGATTATGAGGCAAAATCTGATGGCTGATATGAAAACCATTTATTTGTAGTTGTCTATTTAAGATATATGAGTTTCATTATTGAAACATGCTGGAAAAAAGGAGCCTTTGAGAGATTTTTATTTAGTACTTAGTAGCATAATAATTCAGTTGATTCTGAGCTTAGAGCTCACAATTGCGATCGGTAGCGAACCGGAATGACTACGACTATGAGTTCGTAGTATTTTATTGCAGCCTTAATTTGATGGAGATGTCACAGTCAAATTTAAACAAGAGGACTAATGAAGGTGGAGATGTCCAAGAGAGGCCAATGAAATGCAAAAATATATCTTCATACTTTGACGGGGGTAGACACAACAGTGTTGGTCAAAGTGAGGAAGGTACATAATCAAAGGAACCTGTACAATCTCAACCTACACAGGAGTCTATTCAACAAATTGGGGAGCCTAATAAATCTGGTGACAAAGTTGCAGAACCTGATATCTCTAATGAAGATGACCTTGATGAAGTATATCCAATAAATAACCAGTACCAGGATGAATCAATCGACTTCGGTGATGATGATGGTGCAATTAACAGTAACACTAAAGGGAGAGGAAAATTGAAAGAAAAAATTGATCGTCAATGGGAGATGGCCAGGAGATTTAAATTTTATTGGGCAGCAAAGTATCCATTCATTGAGCCCATGGACAATCCAATTGTAGGTGAGCCGCCAGTAGAATGTAGGTGTATGATTTGTAGTTGGAAGTATAAAAAGGAAAAGCAGTTGCAGCTTAAACTAGACACCATAGAGAAACATGTTGGTAAGATTTACGAAACCTCAACTGTAGATGGAAGGGAAATAAAAGTGGTAAGATATAAAACAAAGTAGCAATGTCAACATAAAAGGAATGCTGAGGAATATTATTTGTTTCAGATTTTTAAGATGAAGCCTGGTGAAGTTCAAGGTTCTATTAATGCTATTTTTGCAAAAGCAAGTGAAGTAGAAGAACACAGAAAAGTTGTTCAATTAAGTAATGTTTTCCATATTTTGAGCAGAGGGCGTCCAATGACAGACTATCCAGAAATGAGTGGTTTGTTACACTTTCTAAAAGTTCCTAACTATCCTGTCAGACATTGGTCGATAAATAGTGGATGGGAATGGGCAAGTTGTATTGCGGAGGTTGAAATAGAGGATGTACAAAGAAAAATAAAAGAGTCAACCTTTATTTCATTGTCCTTAGATTAATTTATGGCAATAGATAATACATCGTGGGTATGCATGCATGTTTATACTGTACAGAATAATGTCCACCAACCACATCTACTAACTATTGCTAAATTGAGAGACAATGCGACAATAGAAACTTTATTTCAGTTAGTAAAGAGCCATTTAATTGAATATGGAGCTATGGATGAATTGACAATAGCGAAGAAGTTGATCTGTGTTGGAGCGGATGGAGCTTCAGCAATGCAAGGTCAAAGGAATGGTCTTTGCACAAAGATGTAGGCTTCTTGTTCACCATATGTTGTTGGCATTCACTATATGGCCCACAGGATGAATCTTGATTTTAGAGTTGTGAAGAAGTTTCCTTTAGTAAACAAGGTTGAAGATTTAGTAAGAGAGTTGTACGCATATTTTTGTCAAAGTCCCAAACATTTTAGGGAATTTCAGCACTTTGCTGATGGAATTACCGATGGAAACAAGCTTCTTAAAGATGTTGATACCAGATGGATCTCTTTGGATGGACCAGCGCATCGAGTATTTTTTGAATATCAATCTTTGATTGGACTAATGTACAAAAATCAGGACAATGCAAAAAATCAAAGATGTGGCGACCTGCTTCGGAGGTTGAGCAATTTAGAGACATTTTTTACTTTGGCATCTCTTCTTCCCATGCTAGAAGAAATGATGTTATCTATGAAAAAAGCCTAGCAAAGAGCCATGTATATTGCAGAATATGCTCACTTGCGTAAAATGTCATGCCAAGCCCTTGATAGTCTGTATCGTACTAACCTAAATTTATCCAATCATAGATTAAATCACTGGCGAAAACTAATAGATTTGGACGATCCTGATAATTATTTAAAGATCATTGAAAATGGAGATTTATGTGTTTGTGTAAGGGGATTTCAGATACCAATGTACTACAGTGCCCCAAAGAAGCGAGCTACAAGAGTTACAAGGGAAGAGTTTAACAAGATCATCAAGTCTATAACAACTAATGCAAGGGACATAGCCTATAGAGTTTCCTCTGAAATAAGATCATGATTCCCATATGATCAACTACTTGAGGCCATGGCAATTGTGTTTCCTCAATATTGGTCCTTCAATTGTAAGGAAGATTATCGTAAAAGGCTGTTGACTTTGATAAAGGAATTTTGCAAATCTATAGAATTCAATGGAGTGACTATCAAAGGAATATTAGATGAGGGTCTTCTTAGATAGAAATCAGGCACCTTTGCAAGGACTATGAAGCATCAATATCAATTAATGCATAACCCACATGAAGAGGGCTCGGCAACAAAGCTTTGGACAGAACTAAAACAAAGCACAATGTTGCGTGAAGAAATTTCAGAGTACTTCAAGCTTGCTGATCTACGTCAAACCATGATATTGGGTTCAATGGAGGATGAGAGAGTTTTCAGTGCTTTGGGCTTCCTAAAATCAAAGCTAAGAAACAAACTAGACAAGAATTTGGAATCATGCTTGAGGGTATACACATCTAGGTATGATGTCAATACTTTTCCTTATCAAAAAGCAATGGAAATTTGGAAGAAAAGATGCAAAAGAAGAGGGGTGGGCAACACCATTAACCAATCTCCTACAGTGACTCCAAGTGGGACAAGTATAGTTGGCAGTGGCACTGGTGATGGGATTGGGAGTCATAGAAGTGGAGGTCAGAGTGAACTTGAAGAAGACACAAACGAAAATGAAGAGAACAATGAAGCAACTACAATACTAGAATTGGATGATGATGACGACACAGAGATGAATTGGCAAATTTAGGAAATTTCTATTAAATTAGCAGTGGCAACCAATAGGTATTTTTTGAACTTATTAACTACTATATGATATCCTATCATTCAATGTTCATTTTAGAAAAGCAAGAATGTATTATGTTTCATCATTAAAATTTGAGAACAAAGAGTATTATTACTGTAGAGTGTATTTTATATCATGTCATCAATGATCATTCATATTTGAATTTGAAATTCCTGAATGAAATTTTGTATTCTAATAGCATATAACAAAGTAATTTTGTATTCTTAGTTAAACTCAACTAAGAATAAATGAATAAAATAGAGTAACTCAACATACATTGAATTGGAAAACATGAAAATTAGATAGAATCATAGAGCACAATTTTTTTTGTATTCATTTGCAATATATTACAATTTAAAGTAGTTCAAAATTCAGAGCAATCTTTGTAGGCCACTCCAAACATCCTCTGATGGCAGAACAATTTGGTTCATAGTATAGTCACACTCCTAAAACTTCGTTAGCAATTCATATTTGGAAGTGTGACTTGACAGCACTGTTGATTCTAAAAGTCCATTCAAAGTTCTCACTGGTTTGATGAAATCCAAGAATGCATCACAAGATATGTCTACAGGGAGAAAGCGTACATCAGTATTTATTTTGTCTTGCAACCTTGTTTTGTAATTTTCTCGTCCAATGAACTGATTTGCTTCAAATCCCTTAGGCAAACCAAGACTTTCCATTTTCGCTTTCCTTTGTTCCATCTTTGTGATCTTCTGCTTAGCTTTGTCATCCAATTCCTGTGCTTCCCGTAGCTTCTCACATTTGCGAATGATACTTGATACCTTTACTGATGCATCAAGGCGGTTGCTAATTCCCTTGTTTGATAGATAACTATCACTCTTACTATAGAGTTGTTGCATAATATCTTTTGTTGTCTTTTCTTTGTTGACAACATCCATGTTCTATTGAATGTTGTTTTGGAGCTTCAAGTAACATACTCTCATACTTTGAAGCATTTCAAACTAGTCATACAAGCTATTAGACATCACCAATATTTGGCCCCAAATGTGTTCTTTTGTAATCTTCACTAAATTATGACTAGTATCTGTTAAAGTCTTAATTGTACAATTGGCCTTCTTTAGTTCTTCTGCCATTTTTTCACAATTGTTTTTCTCTTCCACTGCTTTTTGTTCCCAATGATTGGCTTTATCCGCCTGAGAGGCAGCATTACTCTCCAAATTTTTAAATAACTTTTCTGAACTAGCTCTTTCTTCGTCAAGTTTTTTTATCATTTCTGCCAATTTTCCCCTCAGTTCCTGTTCCTTCACCTGCTCCTGTGCCAATTTTCCCCTCATTTCCTTCAGCTCCTGTTCCTTCAGTTTCACCTGCTCCTGCTCCTGTTCCTTCACTACCACCTCAACATGTCCTTGCTCTGTATCTGCTGATTTTTTAATCTTTTTTTACAATTCTTTAAAACTGTTCTCTAAAGCTTTCCTCTTTGCTTTTTCATTGCCAATGTCTGCCTGTAACTTTTCTATATTTTTCTCGAGCTTGCTTTTCTCTCTTTCCACCTTTAGCAGTGCACTGTAGACCACTTGATTTGTAGACTTTGAGACATTGATTTTGTCCACATTTTTTACTTTGGAAAAATCCATTTGGAGAGTGCTAACTTCAAATTCAGAGTGATCTATCTGACTCTCTAGTGGGTTTCCATCTTTGTTTGGTGGAATAACAACCATGAACTCCATCATGTCTCTCTTTGGGTCATATGTTGGAAAAACCCTTTTGGATGCAGGTTGTTCCTGTGCAGCTACAGTAAGGGAACCAAACTCCAATGCCTTCTTTGATTCCTTATTCTTTGTTTTTGTTTCTGCAAAATTATTATAGAAATCCTTGTAATGAAAGTCTGGTGTTGCAGAAGGATTTGAATGTTTGAAAGGTGAAGAAGAGATAGAGCTTGCAATGGCTGTTGATCTAACTAATGCTCTTTGAGGATTTGAACTTCTAGAGGGTTTTGCTGAACCTGAAATTGGCACCACTTCTTTATGATCTAATGTCATTATTCTGGAACTAGAACTGGAAATGGAAAACTTTTGCTTCTTGACACTATCTTCTTGTATGGGATTCTGTGTAGATTCTAGTTGCCTCTTTAGAGAGGGAACTTGTTCTATAAGGTGCCCACTCCTACCAATGCCAGTCCCATAAATGCCACTCGTACTACCACTAGGTCCACTATCAGAGCCAAGTCCTACACTACGATCATAAGAAGTTTTTTCTATCTGAATTGTATTCTAGACGCCTTCTCCTGTGGGACCCAAACCACCACCTTTATAACCCATTTTTTCAAGAATGACTGCCCCTTTGCTATATACATTTTTTTGATCCTCGGAGATTGCACAGTGACTCCCAGTCTGTGGAGTACATGCATTATCAATATCATGATCATCTGGATCACTGTTGTCAGTGTCGTATGTGGAGTTAGGATGCTCCATATTCCACAATTTGCTAAACTCTATATCCTCCTCTATGTCATCCAGATCTGCACTAGTCTTTGGTTCACCAAGAGCCTTTCTCATACTCCAAAAATCATCCATTTTCATTCTAGTCCATTTTCTATCCTTACAAGCTTCTGCTATTCTCTTTGTTATTTTTATGTTTGATGGCTGAGCAGCTTTGTCATAGAAATTGAAGGACATCCTAGGCTGTACAATGCCCTGATTTATTGTTGTCATAATTTGTGATGACAACTGTTCAACTAAAATGTTTTCCTCAACAGAAACTTTCTCCATCTCTTTTCTAACATCATCCCAGCTATCCTTGTTTTTGAACTTCTCTAGCAATGGTTTACTTTCATGTTGAAATAAATTTGCAGAGTTCTTATTAGCAACAAGCCTTTCTTGAATGACGTTGAGTGCATCATACTTCCAGTACCACTCTAAATCAAATTGAAAAATATCTTAAAAAAATTGTGCCACTTGGAAAGCCTTTCTCTCAAATGTTAACCCTCCAATTGAGAAAGGTAAGGAAGGGAATATGCTCTTCTTCGATTGGCCAGAGAAGAGTCTATCTGTGCTCTCTAGTTGTACTACATATTCTACTGCAAACACCCTGTCTGTCACATGCATTGGAAGTTTGTGGGGTTGCAGTTCTGATCCATAAAACCTTAGCACAGTGTAATCTTCCATTAAGTACCAGTCAGCCAATTAAGTTGTGCTTCCAAGTTGGATGCAATCCCTACATGAAGCAGACAATCTGGGCATTGGAGTGCTTGTTATTTATTTGTACAATGGGGCTAAAAAGAAGTCTAAAAAATTACTGTAATTCCTTCTGTTATCATACAATCTTATCTGAGGTGTCCAGTTATATATTGGATTTGGAGTACCTGTCCCCCTCTGAATTTCAAGCTTGTTGTCGTTGCTCATTAATATTGCAGCATTCTTGGCTAGCAGAAGATAGCACAAGTAGGCTGTGAACCTAAATGTCTTAGAATTGCCTCTTTTAATCAATGCTAATTGCTCTTGCATCGATTCAACCACGTGTCCAACAAAATTATATCTTACTGGTTCATTCAAATGATGGATATCCCAAATGAATTGAAGAATGCTGGCACTCACTTCCCTATTGTTTTCCAGTCCCAGGCAAAATGATAGTGAGGATATAGTATCTTGAACCCATGGCACAAAAACCTTAAAATCATAAGGAGGCTTATGGTTCTCACCCAATGAAGCCTTTTCCTCTGCAACTATTAGACCCTTTACAAATGAATTTTTTCCATCTTGCGGGACTGCCTCATATTGCTCTGTCAGCACTCCTAGGTCGATTTTGTCATTACAGTTTTGTGGGTCAAACCCTAGGTCTAGCAAACTGACAAATTCTTCTTGGGTTATTGTTAAAATTTCTTCTTGAGTTTGTTTATTCACAATTGATTTTTTTTCTTCATCATAATTTTTTGCACAAATCTTGACAATTTCTAGGCAAGGGAAAACTTCGGGTAACAGCATGTTACCCAGACCAACATCCTAGGAAGCAAATTTATTGGTTGTTGCACCTACCGCTACGTTAAATTTTATAAATTTAGACCTCCTTGGCCCAGTTGCCTTAGTGCACAATGTATGTTTAATTGCTATAACTCTCTTTTCACCTTTGATAACAGGATCATAAACATCATGATACTCATCGGTGAAACTAGGGATTTGTACTAGTTTTCTAAAGTCCATTACAGTTTTCCCTTCTGCTTGCCCTAGGCCTTGAGTTTTCGCTTTACCCATTATTCTTCAAAAAAATTAAAAAACAAAGATTCACAGATATTTACTAATAGTAATAATATCACAGATATTAACTAACTAATTAAGAAAACCCCAATTGAAGAAAACCCCAATAGAACATGCAAGAATTAAAATTTCAAAATCAAGTTAAACTTAGTACTTACCCGAAATTAAACTTTGAATTTTGAAATCAGGATAGATATAAGTTTGAACGGCTAAGGCTCTCACAAATTACAGTCTCGATTTCCAAATCTCCGGTGACGATTCCCATTCAACATTTCTTTTTAACTCTGCTGCTACAAGTATGAGTCGATAGGTTTTTAAAAAGTAAATGTTAAAAACCTTTCATTAAATGGTAAAGTAATCTTTCTACATCATACACGTGTAACGTAAACATTCATAATCTTTCTAAAACATTACACATCAACTTTCAACATGTCACGTTTCCGGAGCAAGTTTTCAGAAAAGCTTTTTGAAACCCATAGAACTTCTGAAATACAACTTCAGCCATTCATCTGTCGTAATCTAACGATTGTCATGATTTTAAAATATTAATAATTTAACATACACTAATGAATATTAATGAAGCGGATGAGTTGGCTGACCTGGCAGCTAGAGGAACAAATTTGAAAATTCTATCTGACGTCAGCGGAGTTTCAATGGAGCTCATTGAATCTAACCACTAAATCAGTGAATGTGGGCTTGCCTTTATTGCTAAAACATAATGGTGGGTCCTAGTGTCCGGATGAGTCAGAAGGTCTTGACATGTCAGAGCATCAATGGTGGCCGCTAAAGTGCAAGGGAGTTGCCAGAGATCTGTGAAATCACGTCGGCCGTTGATTCTTCTTTATGGTGTAGGGTTTCAAACTGTGGGTCCATGGTGACATGTATGCACAAATGGCACTCTCTTATTGGCTGAAGGAAATAAAGAGGTGGAGTGTTGTTAGCAGAGCTTGGGCTAGAGATTTTGATCGACGGGCGGCGTGTGATCGCATGGAATATTCTCTCCCCATGCAATCATGTGCCCACCATCTAATTAGATGTCATTGGTTTGTATGCAGTGGGACCACGTGATGATTCATCATTAAGTATGTGCGCTACTGCGATTGTGAGGGGCCCAATTCTTCATCATGTTAGTCATCGCTAGGTCAGGGAATGGAGAAAGTCTCCAATGAATGGGAGTTTTCCTTTATTGCTAAATCTCAATGGTGGGGCCTAGTTTCCGGATGAGTCAGACGGTCTTGTCATGTCTGAGCATCAACAGTGGTCGCTAAAGTGCAAGGGAGTTTCCAGAGATATGCGAAATCATGCCAGCCGTTGATTCTTCTTTACGGTGTAGGGTTTCAAACTGTGGGCCATGGTGACATGTATGCACAAATGGCGCTCCCCTATTGGCTGAAGGAAATAAAGAGATGGAGTGTGGTTAGTGAGGCTTGGGCTAGAGATTTTGATCAACGGTCAGTGTGTGATTACATGGAATATTCTCTCCCCATGTGATCATGCACCCACCGTCTGATTAGATGCTGTTGGTTTGTCTGCAATGGGACCACGTGATGATTCATCATCGAGGTGTTAGGTTGTGATTGGCTGAGCTGGTAAAATGTTTAGTTGTCGCATGATCGCATGTCAAAAATTTCTGACATGTGACCAAGCGACCGGTTACTTCTTGTGCTGGGTCCGTTGGAGGGGAGGGCAGTGGTCCCGCTGGCAGTTATGTGGCATCCTATGGGTGGCTATTGCATGATCACATGTTAGAGTTTTCTGACATGTGATCATGTGACTAGTTGACACCTATTCCTCAGCCTGGTGGTAGATGGTGATGCAACATTTTTTGATTGGTCGATGTGGTGAAGACATGGAAATTATCGATGGGGCTGTGGTCAGAGGGGCTTGCGGGTTGGCTAGCCTGTTTCAAGATTTATGGCTGGCATGATAGTTTGTCACATGTTCACAAGAACCAATTTCATGCTTTGCGATCATGCGACAAACCCTATGTTTTGGCGATGGCAGTCATACAGCAAGGTAGAAGGGTGATGTGGAGGTATGTCGCATGTTCACATAGCCCATTTCCTGGCTATGCGATCATGCGACAATTGTTCAAGCCTTAACTCTAAGATGAGATGACGTTTTACTTTTCATTCAAGCCTTAACTCTAACCAATTATTCTATCGAGGTAATGAATAGATTACACGTATCTATCAGTACATTGCTTTAATTCTATAATTAATTCAAATTTCAAATCGATATGATAATAAATATACTTAGTACATTGCTTTAATTCTACACATCACCTATGGTAAATGGTAATATACTCAGTACATTACTTAAAACTTTACTTTATTTCTATCTAATAAATGCCAAATTAAGAATGATACTTTTCAGGCATATTGCTGGTCCTTATAACATTTACTGAAAACTATCGGCGGAAACATGACACGTGTCATGTTTCTACCAATAGTTTTCAGTAAATGTTATAAGGACCAGCAATATGCCCGAAATTCATCTTTGGCCGTTGATACGTATTAAATCCAATGGACATTTTTCGTTTGAGTCTGACGTCATTATCATAGTCATGGGTGATGGGACTAGGACTGTGGGACCCGATGCAACGTGTCAGTATTCAAATTTCCAATAACAAATAAATTAACAAATAAATTAATTCAACTATTTGAAAAATAATTTCACCATTTTTTTATAAAAATGGTATCGGTTATTAAAATATTCGCCAACCAATACCCATATTTCAAAATATAATTCACCATCAATATTAATAAATTTATTTTTAAAAAAAAATTTAATCACCATTTTTTTATGAAAATTGTGTAAACTATTAAAAAATTCGCCACCAAATACCCATAGATTGACGCATAATTCGCCAACACTATTAATTTTTTTCACCCAAATCACATGTGATTCACCACAATTTTATACTTTTCGGGAGGGGGGGGTTCCTTAAAGTTATCCCTGGTCCCCGTGACCCCTTTTGACACATTGAAACACTCAAGTGTGTCTTAAGGGGTCCTACAACCCCTTAAGACACACTTGAGTGTTCCAATGTGTCAAAAGGGGTCATGGGGACTCCTTAGGGGTCCTAGTATGCCTTATCACATGTTAGGACCCCTAGGGAGTCCCCATGACCCCTTTTGACACATTGGAATACTCAAGTGTGTCTGCAGGGGTCCTAGGACCCCTTAAGACACACTTGAGCATTCCAATGTGTCAAAAGGGGTCATCGAGACTTCCTAGGGGTCCTAACATGTGATAAGGCATACTAGGACCCCTAGGGAGTCCCGATAACCCCTTTTGACACATTGGAATGCTCAAGTGTGTCTGAAGGGATCTTAGGACCCCTTAAGACACACTTGAGCTTTCCAATGTGTCAAAAGGGGTCATGGGGACTTCCTAGGGGTCCTAACATGTGATAAGGCATACTAGGACCCCTAGGGAGTCCCCATGACCCCTTTTGACACATTGGAATGCTCAAGTGTGTCTTAAGGGGTCTTAGGACCCCTTAAGACACACTTGAGCATTCCAATGTGTCAAAAGGGGTCATGGGGACTCCCTAGGGGTCCTAACATGTGATAAGGCATACTAGGACCCTTAGGGAGTCCCCATGACCCAAATGAGATGTTAGTGAATGACTTCTTGCTAATACTACTCTTCCACCAGATCCAAATTTCAACCCTTTTGTGGATCTATAAGCTCAATTGCAAGCCCACAAAATTGGCCAAGAGAAAAATGTGATTGTATATCAACTGATTACAAAATGTTCAGTGGAGGATAAAATATTGCAACGATCAAGAAGAAAATTGGCTATGGAAAATCTAGTTATGAATTATATTAAGAATGAAACTATTAAGGAATTGCATGAATCACAAACCATGAAAATAAACTTCTACAACAAAGAACATTCAAGCTATAGAATTTATTAACTCTGAATTTAAACATCTTATCAGCATTCATGGAAGAGATTTCATTAGCATCCATGGAAGAAATTTCATTAAAACTTCAGACAAAATCATCTAAAAAAATTCATTAACTTCAGGTGAAATCATTTAAGACGGACAAAAACAAAATCGTATTACTCAGAAATGGCAAAGAAAGAAAATGAGATAAACCAAATTTATCAAATTCTTGCAATCCGCAACTTCTCTCCAAGTGCAAAATGACAATCCATGGATCCAAAATTACGGTAAAAATTAATTTCTTCGAGTAAGTCATTCAGAAACACGTAGAATACTATAACGCATGATGATTTATAGAGAATTTATGATGGACTATGCTGTGCAAAAGCCTGCAATCCCTGCCATATCTCAGAGTACTGATGAGAAGCAATGGTGAAAGTCTGAGATAGAGGTGGCGCTGGCATTGAAATAGCAAGACATTCTTCATAATATCGGGGTAGCACCATCAAAACGGCAAGGCTTTCATCATAATGTCGTGCCGCCGCTAATCTCTTCTTTAAATTTATTAATGCGGTCAGTTCTACGGCACCTGCATAATTTCTAGTACAACTGCTCATTTTACCAAACCCTTCCCCGCTCTCCATAATCTTTGGCCGGTTCAAAGGTCCATCCGGTTGTTCTTGTTTAACCTCCCAATGACTCTGTTGAGCTGTCAGATTATCAACAGGCGTGGTACAATTGTTCGGTGACCAGAATCTATTTCGAGAACCTTTGCAACTTAGCATTTTGGTTGAAAGAGCAGGGAAAGATACCATTTCACAACCACAGGCGGTGGAAATAGAGTGATTCTCTTGCCCTCTACTTCTATAATCTGCCTCTAGTGAACTATTCTTCAAAGCCTCCATTTTTGTGTAGCTAGGGTTTTCGGCACCTGTAAAAGGCACAACTATGGCCCTGTAGGGACTCATGCTCGTGCTCAGAATCATATTAAATAATATTTAAAATGTAAAATGTATATTATATAATATTTAATATATAATATTATATATAATATATAATCTAATATATAGTTTTTGATATTAATATATAATTATATAATATTTAATGTAACATGTATATTATATAATATTTAATATATATAATATATAATCTAATATATAGTTTTTAATATTAATATATATTAAATAATATTTAATGTAAAATATATATTATATAACATTTAATATATAATTGATATTATATAATATTTAATATATCTAATATATATCTAATATATAACTAATATATAGTTTATGAAGGATGGAGAAATGGGAGGGAGAAAGTGGAGGCAAAGTGAAAATTCAAAATTCTGTCGTCATATTCGAGTGAATATCGGGTACCTGAAAATATTGGGTACCCGATTAGGCTCGATATTGCTTTATGCACCAAACCTGCGTGGTCAACTATTAGAATGTCTCAAATACGTGTTTTTCCCTTGTTTCTCTGAGTTCCAGACTTTGACAATGTAGCTGACGACTTTTTTTTCACCCGAATTTGATAAAATGTAAAAGGTATCTTAAGGAGATTATCAGCTTTCTATCGATATAATTACTGTCAAATTTTGAATTCGGTAAGTAATTATTAGTTATTTTCTAATTGAGCTCCCTCTAAAGTGATGATTTATATACTGATTGAAAAATGACTATAACTTTCAGACGGTATAACATTTTTGAAATCCAAAAAATGTATCACATTCTACGCTTCGCCTACTATAAGGAAAATAAAATAAAATTGAATTTTGTAAAGTTTTGAATGAGTTAAGGTGGTTAGACACGAGAGTTTTTTTATTTTGAAAATGTTGTAGCAGAAAATTCATAATTAACTATTTTTTTGGAATAAAATTACAAAAAAATATGCGTCACATCTAGGCATGAGTCTACTACTTATATATAAAATCTTATAATAAAATATTACAATTTGATTATGATTAAGGTGGTCAGACATACACCTACTTCTTATTTTTTTCCTAAAATTTTTGTACTGCTGCATTGAAATCTATACTTTTCACCAAACATACTAACTTTTTCTCAAAAAAGGCCTAGTAGTTTAGAAACTACATTCAATTTTCTACAGATTCTATTCTTACAACTTTTTGATATTAGGTTCATAGCTAGTTGAAATTTTCACGTCAAGTTGACTAACCCTGATTTTCTGATTTTTCATTGCCACTTAAGGGCATAGTTTGGCCCCTCATGATCTTGCACATACCCTACTGTCCCTCGGTAAATAGTTATCTAACACTCAATTAACTCTACAGTTTGGTTTTTTCACTAACTAGTTTGATCAGGCATGTATGAATAGTCTTCACGTGATATCTTTGCAATCTTCTTCCTCTGACATAGTTTCAACAATGAAACTCATATCTCTTATATAGACAAGTAAACCATTTTCTTTTCAACCATTAGATTTTTCTACTTAATCTCCTTCATCCATTTTTTCTCTTAAACCTTCATCGATAGATGTGTCATTAACACGCTTCAATCTCATCCTTTAGATCTTCTCTTAATTATGTCAGTTGTGGATCTCGTAAAAAAACTTAATCCTTAACCTCAAAATCATAACAATATCCAGCTCATCAAATTCAATTGGTTGAACTTAGCATTTAATATTTTCAGCCATCATTGGTTAATACAAAAATATGTCGGTGATACTAGTTAAACTAGCTCAGTTGATATTGTCAGTCGGTATACACTGCACTGGCTCGATGTATACAGAAATCTTCAATTACCGACCACATTGTCTTGTTCAATTTTAGTTCTCTTCTTCATAATAGATTAATGCAACATAATAAAATCAACAATATAAAGCCATAGACTCGTCAGTAAGTTACCCAATGTTTTCCTTATCCTTATCTGTCATATCCATCTTCTTCTCATGTAGATATATCAGTTCTTCATCTTTTCTTTCTCCAAAAGATGTCCAGATGTTTGTAACTAACATGATAAGTACTGTCAAAACTAGTTGACATCAATGGCAATATAATGACTGATTTAATCATCTTACATATTGCTTCAGTATTCGGTGATCTCTAATCATTATTTCTTCACTTCATTCAGATATTCAATCAGTTGTATTTCATCAATCTCTCCCTTTGGCATTGATGGCAACACAAGCAATATGAAAATATGCCATGCACATACCAAACATGTTTTCTACAACTATGTAAGAAAATGTTGTAACTCGGTAAGCTCAAATTTAATATGTTTAATCACTACCAAACATAATAGCATTACAAGTACAAGCTCTCCCTACGGATTTGATCTTTTCAGCTCTCTGATTCCTTTTGTGTCTCTCCCTTTCTCTGTGTTCTCAGTAACTAATTTTCCATATACATTCTCTCTCTTTTTTTCATATCATTTTCTCTCCCTTTGACAAAAATGCCAAAGAAAACATATAAATAGCTCTATAGTAGCCAAGTATTTCTGGTGTTTAGTTCATATCATGTACCTTCAATGTACAAATAAATAAATTTTTGTTCTAGCTTCTACAATCTTTCATAGCCTTAGACATAATCCAAAGTGTGAACTATGTGCATCAACATGAATGATCTTCTGATAAGTGTAGGTTGATGCAACCTTCTTATCACCTCAATGACTAGTAGACAAGGGATGGACCCCAAGTCTATTTCTCAAGTATCCAAATGTATCCTTTGGTAATGGTTTAGTAAAGATGTCTGTTGTATGCACCCAAAAATGGTCGCCTAGACTTTGGGCCCCATTTATTTGATTTATCAATCCTGAATCAGTTTTATCAAAATCAATATTTTCAACATTATCAATTTCTTGATCAAATCTTAATTTCGATCATATATTAGATTTTTATCTTATGGGCTAACCATTCATCCTAAGTCTTTATTTATTTGAAAGGAATATTTCCTCCCCTTTTAATAAATAAAAAGCCCCCACTTTTCCTCTTATCCTAAGTTGCACAAATAAAGCATTATTCTTATTTTATAAAAAGGAAAAAAGTACTTTTTGTCTCATATGGACATAAAGTCAACTCTTATTTTCCTATTGGAGGATACTTGTGTAAATGGATTGCTCCTCTTTCAAGCTCCACCACTGATTAAGACTTTTTGCCTCTTAATCTCCATGGTCCATTTCACCTCATTTCTGATAAAAGGAGAGCTCTTTCCTTCATTTGCATATGCCATGTTTTTATGCTAATGTTATGCTGCAGATTTTAGGTACATTTGGAGCTTTTGAGAATATTTAAGACTTGTTGCTTTCATCATTTAGTTGCACATTTGCTTTCTTAATTGCATGATAATGGTATTCTTAGTATAGATTTCCTTTTATGCAATAGAATAAGCTCACATAGTCTAAATAGGAGGCATTGTAATCCATTGCTATTTCCCTTCATAGATTAGTTGCATTGTACTTTCCTTTCATAGCTTAGATTGCATCATCATTTAGATTTACATTATATTTTCATAGTGATTCTTGAGGATATTGGCACTCTTTCCCTTGTCCTCACTTGAATCTCTCATTGTGTGGTTGACTAGCAAGGTCACAAGCTTGTAGCTCTAGCTGAGAGCAAATACATCATAGTCCCTTGCAACTCCATGCATAGAGAGCTATGAGCCGCTTTGTGAGGCCTCATTCTTGAGCAACTTTGCATGTAATGGTTCATAGAAGTGCACCATTTTAGTTTGTAGATAGGCTTTGTCCTTTGTTTCATTTGCATTTTCGTCATTTTTTGGATTTTTTTTGAAAATTTTACAGTTTTGGTTTTCTGTCTCAGAGTATCGCACGATACTTCTCAAAAATATCGTGTGATATACCTTTGTATAGCGGTGCGACACTTCATGTGAGAGAAGAATCACCCGCCAGTACTGAGGTATATCACCTGGCATCGTGCGAAGTATCACCTGCCCATAGTGCGAAGTATCACCCAGACTGAGGTATATCACGCGACTATAGCAAACTGTGTCGCGCGATACTGGTGAAGTCTGAGGTATATCCCCTGATCTGACAGAGACTTGCATTTCCAATTTTATCATTTGAATTTGATCATTTTAGCTTTCTATTTTATTTTACTATATTTAGATAGGTCTAGCCTGCATCTTTTAGCTTGAATCTATCAGTTTATTGCATATTTACATTTGGATTTGGATTTTGCTAACCTTGTGGGTCTAACAAGTTGTGTTTTTAGGTGCTCTCATTGCTTGAAAATTGCTAAAAATGCATGTCAAAGAGGGCTACTAACAATTTTTGCAGGGCTGCCCAAGCATAAAAATAAAAATAAAAATTTGCTTGTTTATTTGCTTTCCTTTCAAGTGTGGCATTCACTAATTGTATTAGGAATCTTTAAAACCTTGTGAAAGAGATTTTGAGGTGGTAGGAGAAGTATGCTCTTCACCTTTAGGTGAACTAGAAAATCTTGACCCATCTTAAGGTTTTGGAAGCAAGGGAGTAATTGAATCTCTTTGCTTGGTGTATTTGGGAGAGATTCTTGAGATAGGGGAGTATGCTCTTCACCCTTGTGGTGAACCAAAAACCTTGAACCTCAAGAGTTGATCTATTCTTTGTTTAGTTTAGGATCTTTTAGCGGGCCTGCTCTTGAGCAATCAAGAGGAACGACTCAAGTGGGGACAACCTTGTCATGATTTTCCTTGGTGGCAAGTGATTCCAACTCACTATAATCTCAAGGCTATCAAGGACACCAAAATTCTTGGTAGACATAACACTTATCTTCGTTTGATGTGAGTAGCTCATGGGATTGCAACCATGGGGAAAACATTGAACAAGAATGCTTAAGGTACTCTTGAGGCCGCAAGATCCCAGTCCTTTATGAGGAGCAAGAGGGGTGTTGTGAACAGAAATTCTTATTAAGAACCGTTAGATAGAGGCCACCTTGTTTAGCCGCTTATCTTCTTAGTGCAAGGATTGATCCAAGTGGTTTACCCGGATCACCTTAAGATACTCACCATATGTGCCCCTTTGGTTGTGTCATTTGACATTTCCATGACAAAGCCAACATCTCTTGTGGGTAACCACTTGGTGTGAGGCGAGGGGGCATCAAGTTGTGGGCTAAGTTGGTAAGTATTGAGCCTTGAATTTTTAGGATAGATTTGCTTGAATTGTCTTCGGTTGTGTGATGCCAGTGCAAACGTTCTTACATACAAACAATCGGTAGCATTCATAGGGTGTTGTTTCAATTCTGATATCACAAGTGTTTGTCTTGGCAAGGTTGCTTTTGCCCTTGTTTCAAGTGTTTGAGACCATGTTTTGATCCCTTACTATTTGCAAACCTACCAAAATTCTACTGATATTGTGACTGAAATCAAAAACATCAACCCTCAAACTAAAAATTTTGACCAAGCAGACCCAAAAATGCAAATTTTACACAATTCTGGTCAAGAATTGAATAATTCTGCAACAGTATTGCACACAGTAAAGTGAAATATCATACGATACTTCGCGCCTGCTAAAAATATCACCTGCTTTGAAGAGAAATATCACACGATAGTTCACCCCTGACAGACTATCACCCGACCCGCCTGAGTATATCACCCACCAGTGCTGAGGTATATCACCTGGTGTCATGCGAAGTATCACACAGTTATAGGTATATCACCCCAGTAGCCTGGAGTATATCACCTGGTTAATTTCTGTCGTGCTTACAATTTGGTTAGTTTCAGTTGCTGTTAATCAGGCTAGGTCTTAGAGTAGGCTTTTAGCCCTGACGTTTGAGACCTATCTTGACTCTAAATTTCTAGTTTTAGTCCTCCGTGATAGCATCATTTGATTTACAAAATCACTTTGAAATAATTGTCAAGTTAGAAGGTCATTCTTGGTGCCAAGGTTCATCTCTAAGATTGTTAGCTACATTCTTGGAAAATTTTAGTACTCTTATTGTCCAAATCACTTTCATTTAAATCTCAAATTCAATTATCTTTTGGCCTAGTCCAACCTCCTAATTCAAAAGTGTAGGGGTAGTCACCCTTTGATTTGAAGCACCTCTTTGACAGTGTTGGTAAAGCCCTTTTTTTTTCTTTTCTCATTTCTCTTTGGACAATAAAGGACTTTGATTATCCTAGTTTGGCATTGACACTTTGAGAGGTCACCTTATCATTGAGAGTATCTTTCTTTCATGTCAGTTACGACAAGGTACCAAGTTAATCAAGGGAAGTGACCCCCCATTTCCTTTAGCCAGTTACCACCCATCAAGACTCGTCGACAACCTAAGGGAAAAGGACCCCTTTTTTATCAATCTCCTAAGAGTGAATCTGAGGTTTATTTTAATCTGGGAGCTAATCCTAGTGAAGTGAGCACCTCTTTTATACCACTTTCATCAAGTATGGACATGAGTTACACTTTCACCTGACAACAAAGAGAAGCCATGAATCAAACTCTTGAGGATATCTTCCAACGACACAGAAGAGACTATGGTGGTTCTTCTCATGCTAGACCACCCGGGTCACTTCCCAACAATGCGAGGTATTTTTATGCTCACCAACGAGCCGAGAGACATCATAAGCAAGCTCACTCAGATTCAGGGTCACAACACGAAGACTAGAACAATGAATCTAGTGATCACCACATAAATGCAGCTAATGCTATAAGGCATTCGAGACAATCCTCCCCGCTCAATGACACCTCTCGATATGCAAATACAAGATTGAGAAGCATTGAGAGAGAGAAGCAAGCCTACTTAGATGAACAGGCTACTAAAAAAGAAAAATTCAGACAACTAGAAGAAGAGGAACATGCGTTGTTGGATATACAGAAAAGAGTCTCCCAAGAAGAACAAGATAAACTCTACGCACAACAACTCCAAAGCTGATTCAACAGGAGGGGAACCAATAGTGGGACCAACTCACCCCCATCCACCCCTTTGCCAAGTCCTAGAAGAAGATCAAGGACACCCTCACGATCCCCAAGCCCTAAAGGAAGAAGGGTTTCAAGACATGACCATCATAGGAGACAGTCGTCTCATAGACATTCAAAGCAACTCTCCCAATGAGCACATCATGGCTCACAACATGGAGAAGTTATGCTAAATTTGATCATATGGATTTTATGACTATGCAACAAGAACCATCCTTTCAAGCATATGTGGAGCAATATGTGGAACAAAACAAAGACCAATTCTTAGAAAGTCTTATTAACAAAGGTGCTAAAGTTCCATATAATTTTGATGTTCACCAAAAGATCAAGAAATAGAGCCCTTCAACTGATGAGGTGATCTTACAAATGCAAAAGGATATAGATAGGATGAAAGCTCCCAAGAGCACGTTTTGTTTGGACTCCATATGTCCTAACCCCATTGACAAAAGTGTGGTGATGGTAGAATTCCCTAAAAAAGTTGAGTTCCCAACATATGACAAATATGATGGCACTAGTGACCCTCACGACCATGTTTGACAGTTCTACATAATGAGCTTTTCCTTTCACCATGAAGACTCCTACTTGATGAGATTATTCTCAAGGAGTTTAAAAGGTCAAGCCATGGAATGGTTCACCAACCTTTCCCCTCTAGTAAAGACATTTAAAGAACTTGTCCAAAGGTTTGTTCAGCATTTTGCTTACAACTTATCAAGGTCGGTCACAATGTTTGATTTGTGCAAACTCAAGCAAAATCAAGGGGAATCTTTTGTCACATTTTTACAACGATAGAGGTGATTGTGTTCAAAATACCCAAGGATAATTCTTGAAGAGGAGAGAATTGATATCATTGTGAGCAATCTAATACCAGAACTAAGATATGAAGTCAAGAAAATCCTGTTTAATTCCTTTGATACTATGGTAGAGGTGGCATGTCACATTGAGGATGTCCTAAAAGAACAAAGAATTTTGGCTAAACCAACAAATAACAACAATAGCCAAAATAACAATACTAATGGTAACAAGGACAAAAGGAACTCCTATTGGAACAAAAACAAGCAAGTGGTCAACGACAGAGTTGTTGACTCATCTCAACCCAAGAATGAAGGAGTTCTTAACCTCTCTCATGCAGTTCAAGCTATAAAGCTGCAAACGTCTTCAACACAACAAGATAAACCTAAGTATCAAAGGAGATCTAAAGCAGAGAAAAGACAATTTACCAAATTGGGAGAATCTTATGCAAATGTTTTTAAGACATTAGTTGCTCATAATTTGGCACACCCACAGGATCCTGCAAAACATCATATACCGGATCCTTTACCTCATTGGTGGGATGCGAAGGCTTTTTGCATTTTCCATAATGGGATTGGACATGACATAGAAAATTGTTTTAAACTCAAGCATCTTGTCCAAGACCTTATTGAGAAAGGACAACTACAAGTTGATGGGTTAACCACTAATGCAGATCATAAAGCCTTTAAAGAGCCCTTGCCTAAATATGAGAAAGGAGAGAATTCTAACAATAAGAATGGCAAGGCAGCTATCAACTACACCTACACAAATGCGGAGAATGTTATTAACATGCTTGAAGTTGTGGATGATAGTGTCAACATGATGAGAGGGAAAGATCCTTATGGACATAATGTGGACTCAACTCCTATGACTGATGAAAGACCCGCTATGGTGATAAGAGGTCCTCACTCACAAAGAATGCCCCAGTCCCTCAATGTTGTCACTAGGGGCCAAGCCCAAGCACCCATTATCATCAGAGGTCCTAGCACTAGCAAGTCCAAGCAGCCCGTGTCTAAAGGCATTCCTTCTAAATCTACCGGTGGTCCTGATTCCAATTATGATCTTATTGACCAGTTACAACGTACACCCGCGCAGATATCCATTTTTGAGCTTTTAGAATTATCCCCTAAGCACAAGCGCATCCTTCAGGATGCTTTGCGAGTAGCCAATGTCCCTAACAACTTAGATATTGATCAATTTCAGAACATGGTCAACTATTTGGCTAGCCCTCATTACCTCACCTTCTCAGAAGAAGATGACAAATCCATCAGTCACCCACATAACTTAGCCTTACACATCGAAGTCATGATTCATAAAACCCATGTCAGGCGTGTACTGATAGATGGGGGTGCGGGGCTCAATATTTGTAATATGAGTTTGTTGTTGGCTCTAGGATATTTTGAGAACGTCATTGACACAAGGAAAAAGATCATGATCAAAGCATATGACAAAGCAGAAAGAAGTTTTAAGGGATTGGTTGTTTTGCCTATTCACATTGGTCCAGTAGAAAAAGATATCTTATTTCAAATTGTTGATGTTGGACCTTTAGCCTACAACATTTTGCTAGGTAGGCCATGGATTCATGAAATGCAAGCAGTCCCATCAACATATCACCAGTGTGTTAAGTTTCCCCATAACAGTGTAGAAATTTGCATCCCTGGAGATAGTGCTTTGTCAGTTAATAACATTTATGCAGGATCACATGTACCTTTGAATAGGGAAGCTGACAGTCCTAGTAGTTCACTTGAACAATGCAAGCAGAAGTTCAAGACCATAGATCTTGGGATGGGAGATTATAAAATTGATTCTTTTACAAAAATGTCAATCTCTCCTAGGTCTTATGGGAGACCATCACCAAATGTAAAGCCTTCATCATCAGCAATGACATTATTTAGAAAATTTGTTGAGTCTTCGATCCTCATTTAGGAAGAGAAAGAGGAAGTTGCCGTAAGGGACTGGATCTATCACGAGGAAAAATACAAGCACAATGAGAATTTTGCTCCTCCACCTGAAGCTTATGGGAAAGGGTACACAATGGTTAAGAATATGGGTTATCCTGGATATGGTCCCCTTAGCCATAGGCTGGACGCTAAAGCTGAGCCTCTTGATCATGCTCTTTTTGGATGAAAGAATAAGTCCACGGTTGGCTTAGGTTTTGAGAATAAGAAGAAGAAAGGTATTCCTGTCCCAGCTGTGACGGACAGTGACTCAAACTATACACCCGATCTTTCTAATCAACAAGATGTGTCTGATGATTGGGTGCCCTCAACAAATCTCCTTTGGGGAGATTCCACAGATTTGATACTTGACAGTCCTACTATCCCAGCTGCGATGGATAGTGACTGTATGACTGCTAGATCGATAATGGAAAGTGTTGCTATCCTAGCTGCGACGGATAGTACCAATACTAGCACTAGAGAGGGGGAAACCCTTCCTAACCTTGAGGCTTCTACATCACGAGGCCCAAATGATGACTCAGACATAGATTCCCATGAATATGAATGGGACTCACTTTCAGATGCAATAGTTGATTTGGACATAGATATTGTCCATGCTTATAGTACCCAACCCGATGCGACTAACGAGCTTAGTGTAGGACTAGAGGATTGTACTCCTCAAATTGCCTTAGTGGACGACGCTTCATTTGGTAGGATGAGTCCTAATTCAGGTATCTTAGGAGAAGACTTGATGAACTCCGATTATATGGTCACCAAAGATGACACCTTTCACATAAACAACATTGAGCCAGTCATTGACCTACCCCTTGTTCACTTTGACCTAATTGACTGGTCTCAGTGCCATCAAGAGCCTACATTCCTCACTTTTCAGAATGATTACGAAATTGCCTGCTATCTGAATGCTCTTGAACCCGTGGCTTCTTCCACTAGTGAACCAACAACTAGCATGATAGAGCCTGATATTAAGTACCTCGGTCTAAAAATAAAAGAGAAAGAAAAAAAGAAAAATAGGTCTGATGGCGAAAACCACTTTGTGGCGGTATCAGAACCAAAAATAGTAAAAAGAAATGACGCATCCGAGGGAAAAAACCTCTTTGAGGCACCTAAGGATGGGGTACTTAATAACTTTCTGAATTATTTCCAAGATAGATCATCAATATTGATTGAGCCAACAAAGCCAGTCAATTTGAACACAGAAGAAAATCCTCAAATAGTCCATCTTGCTCAGTCTTTATCAGAAGAAGAGACCAAGGCATATGTACAGTTCTTATAGAAAAAGAAAATTAATTTTGCATGGACCTATTCAGACATGCCAGGGCTTGACACAAATCTTATAATGCATCACTTATCCATAGCTCCAGGAGTCAAGCCAGTGAAATAGAGACTCAGAAAAATGCATCCCCATATAGCTCTCCTTGTCAAAGGGGAATTAGAAAAACTTTTGAGAGCTAGATTCATTAGAGCCATCGATTATGCAGAATGGATCTCAAACATAGTACCAATTTCCAAACATGATGGGTCCATTCGTGTATGTACAGATTTTAGAGATTTAAATAAAGCATGCCCAAAGGATGATTTTCCACTTCCAAACACTGACATGATAGTGGACATGACAGCGGGCTATGACATATACTCTCTAATGGATGGCTTCTCAGGGTATAATCAAATCAAAATAGCTCCTGAAGACCAAGAGAAAATAGTGTTCACATGTGCATGGGGAACTTATTGCTGGAATGTCATACCATTTGGATTAAAGAATGCAGGAGCAACCTACCAAAGAGCTATGACCACTATCTTTCATGATATGATGCACAAAAACATGGAAGATTATGTGGATGATACCCTGGCAAAATCAAGAAAATGGGACACACACCTCGATGATCTGGAAGTAATTCTAGATCGCATGGAACAATTTCAACTCAGATTGAATCCAAAGAAGTGCGCATTTGACGTCACCTCAGGCAAACTTTTAGGATTCATAATATCAGCAAAAGGTATCAAGGTTGATCCCAAAAAGGTCCAAGAAATTCTAGATATGCCACCTCCTCAAAATATTAGCCAAATGAGAAGTCTTCAGGGACATCTTCAATCAATTAGGAGGTTTATCTCTTAGCTTGCAGATAGAGCACAACCCTTCAACAAGACATTGCATAAGGGTGCTTCTTGTGTTTGGAACGAGGATTGTCAAAAGAGCCTAGATCAGATTAAACAATACTTGGCTAATCCTCTGATTCTCATGCCTCATATTCCAGGGAAACCATTGATCCTATATATTTTAGCTACAGACACTTCCTTGGGGGCATTGTTGGCTCAATCAAATGATACCGGGAAAGAACGGGCCATATACTATATCAGCCATACTCTAGTCTCCTATGAGATCAATTACAATAACATTGAGAAGTCTTGTCTTGCAGTGGTGTTTTCTTCTCAAAAGTTGTGCCACTACATGCTTGCTCATACCATACATTTGGTGGAAAAAATTGATCCTCTTAAGTACTTGCTTAATAAGGCTTCCCTCACAGGTAGACTTGCTAAATGGATGATGGTCCTAACCAAATTTGACATAGAGTACGTTGAAAGGAAGGCCATAAAAGGGCAAGCTATTGCTGACCAATTAACTGATTTCCCAATTCAGGATAGTATGCCGGTCCAAGTGGAATTCCCAGATGAAAACATCTTGTATACGACTACTCACACTTGGAATATGTTCTTTGATGGTTCCCGCATGCAAAATGGATCAGGTGCTGGAGTGTTATTTGTTTCTCCACATGGGTACAATATTCCAAAGTCTTACAAACTATTATTTCCATGTACCAATAATATTGCAGAATATGAAGCTTTAACTAATGGCTTGAGGATGGCTATAGAATGGAACATCACAGAGTTACATGTCTTTGGGGATTCCCAGTTAATCATCAACCAAGTCAATGAAGAGTATCAAACCAAGGATGACAAATTGATACCCTACAAAAAGATGGTTGATTCTTTGAGACACTACTTCACCTTTGTGACGTTTCAACAGATCCCTAGGATAGAGAACAAAGTTGTAGATGCCATGGCCACATTAGCTTCCCTTCTTCAGTTGGAGACACATGAATCCAGATTTGAATTCCTGGTGGAAGAGCTACACCATCCCATCTTTGACTCATCTGAAAGCCATGTCATTTGTACCATTGTCACACACGAGTCTTCCCGATATGGTGCTATCTATTCATATCTTCATGATGGCATCATTCCCGACACATTCGACCGCTCTGAAAGTCAAAACCTCATCCATAACACCTCTCGCCACACCTTCATCTCTAGTGATTTATATAAGAGGGGTTTAGATGGGACGCTCCTTAGGTGCTTAGAAAAGGAGGAATCCAACCAAGCGTTAGCTGACATCCACGAGGGCATTTGTGGTGGACATTCTAATGGTCTTGCCATGGCCTGAAGGTTGCTTAGGGTGGGATATTATTGGCCCACAATGCAGATAGATGCGGCCACCTTTGCTAAGTCATGTGAAAAATGTCAGAAACATAGAAACCTGATTCATGCTCCAGGTAGGGAGCTGATCCCCTCTGTTTCTCATTGGCCATTTCAGCACTGGGCCTTTGATTTAGTTGGGCAAATTCATCCCAACTCATCAGGTGGACATAAGTTCATTATTACTGCCACTGACTACTTCACAAAATGGGTGGAAGCTGTGCCACTTTCTGTTGCTTCAGGGAAGACCATCTCTTTGTTCATCTTGAATCATATTATTTACCGATTTGGAGTGCCTTCTAAGATCATTACGGACAATGGAGGTCAATTTAAGAATAAGGACCTAAAGCATCTATGCAAAAAGTTTAAAATCAAGCAACATTGGTCCTCCATATATTTTCCACAAGGAAACGGACAGGCAGAAGCCTCTAACAAAACCATTCTTAAGATTCTTCATAGGACAGTACACAAGAATGGTAGGGATTGGCACTTGCAAATCAATCCAGCACTATGGGCTTACAGAACAAGCATTCGTACACCTACAGGAGCCACTCTTTTTTCTCTTACCTATGGCGCTGAAGCAGTATTGCCTTTGGAAGTTGAGATACCATCACTTAGAGTCTCACTCAAAGGTTTGATTACAGATGAGAATTATCGTGCCATGAGGTTACAGGAACTAGAACTTCTAGATGAGAAGCGTAAGGCTTCCTTTGATCACATGAGAGTGTATCAGAAACGTATGTCCAAAGCATTCAACAAGAAGGTTCACCCTAGAGAATTTCAAATAGGTGATCTTGTTTTGCGAGAGAACCCTAAGAACCAACAGAACAGAGAGCAAAAGGGCAAGTTTGAACCTAACTGGCTTGGACCATATGTCATCACAGCTGCTTTTGGTACCAGTGCGTATTTACTGTCAAATCCTGATGGAGAACAGCTTCCTGATCCCATCAACATTGTGCACCTAAAGAAGTTCTATCCTTGATGCCCGAATCTGTCTGGGGGCATCCCTTGTACATATTTTATGATCCTAAAAAAATACCAAAAAAAATCATATATGATGCTGAAAAAATCCTAAAAAGCATAAAAAGTCTTGAAAAAATATAAAAAAATCAAAAAATTCAAAAAAAAAAAAATAGAAAAAGTGCCTTGGTGAAAACCTGGAAACAGGCGCCTTGGTAGCAAAAATCCAAAAAAAAAAGAAAAATGAAAAAAAGAGAAAAAATTGCAATAAATCCAAGTGGTGAAAACCTAGAAACAGGCGCTACTTGAGGCCTTCGCACTCCTATTTGTTAGCATGTGTCCTCGACACTTAGCCACTTCCCCTCATGCCTTGACCTTATTTGGCTTAGTCTGGAATTGGTCTTTGTCTTTGTCTAGGGGGCATAACTGTTAGCATTGGTCTTTTAGGTGCGTTTGTCTCTTGGGGCATTTCACAACAGGTGTTTTTCAACACCACCCCAAATAGTGTTTTTCAACACTACCCTTGCGTCGAGTGTTTCTTAACACTTATCAGGTGTCTTACCCAACAGTCTCGTATGATGTGATATTTCTCACTAAGCAGATATGATACTCAGAGTTTGACTCTATGACCAACACACACGCACTTAAACAATCAACTCGCTGACGATATGATGACTTTATTTTTCTTTGTGTGCTGTCTATGAAGATTTCTTTGATGAGTGGTCTCTCCCTGAGAAGTTTTCAATGAGGCATAGCTAGAAGACTGAGGGAATGAGAACATGTTTTCTTTCTTTATCTGCTTGTGGGTATATTTTGTTGATCCTAACTGTCATGAGCATTTATGCTGGTCCTACTTGACACTATGGATTGACAAGATATTATCCTTGACTGTTATGTGAGTGCATGCTTCTAGCTATCTTGATTTTCATGAGTCTTGATATAAGCATAATCTCACCATATCAAACTTAGATGATCTCACTACATTAGTTATCTTGACCTACATGTCTTTGATGCCTAGGTGGGATTTCCACATTTCTATCTGATAAAGATCATATTCATATCTACATAGTTATGCTAGTGTGCATTGTATGATCTTACGACGCTACCAATAACGCTCGATGATGATAATTAGATGTCTATAAGCGTTGTGACCTTGCAAGTCAACCACTTTCATAATAGCTTGCATTTTTAGGGTCATGATAGTCTAGTTTTGCATTTCTTGCATATGGAAAGAGCTCTCCTTTTCATCTTACGTGGACCTATCAGTCGACTGCACTCACCTTTCCTTCTTCTTGATCATGTCTTTCACTCCTTGTCTTTTTCATCTCGAACCTGTTCCTGTTCATCACAAGGGGTTAATCATATCATCATATCTATATCAAAACTATCATTTTTAAGAAACATGAGTCTATATCATACACATGAGAATTAAACATACATCTATGAGAGAGAACATACATAAGCATTTTGAGCAAAATGACAAGACAATATACATAAACTGATACATCCATCACAAGAGAGACATAAACACATGATATGTCGAACATCCAGTAATCTCATAAATCTATAACAATGTCATGATATACAATACAATATGAGATCCCAAAATTTGGATCAAAAGTCTCAGGATATGTCCAAAATATCTAAACCTAAGACCTAACCCTAAGACTCGCTACCACCCTCGTGAGGAGCTCGTGGTGGTGGAGGAGGCATGGCTCTCCTATCAAGTACCACATCTGATACCCCTACCCTTTGAGAGTATGATGGCACTCTTTCGCCCTCTAGAACGGCCTGCAGGTAGAGTCCATGATAGTAGGCTACTCTCGCTGACTCCTATCAGAGCTCTAGTGCATCTGCCTATGCCATCACCTCATGGCGTGCTATCTTTGCCCTGAGATCGGCTATCTACTGATCTCACTCCACTCTCAGATCTAGTAGCTACTAGTCTCGCACTGCTATATTAATCCAGAGCTACTATATCTCTACCTCCTGAGCCTATATCTGGGCTCTTAGATCATCCCCACCCGCAGGCTGCTCTTACTGTGCCTCTGCCTGCCGGTGAGCTGGTCTCGCCTCATCCTCAGGCGTCGCCGATCTCTGTTCCTGTGACCATTTTTGGCCACCTTATCTCGATCCCTCTCCTCTCTCCATCCTCCTCCCTCTCCCCCTCCCGCCATCTCCTCCATCCCCTCCCTCCCCTCCATCCCCTCTGTCTCCTCCGTCTCCCCTGTCATCCCCTCTGTCTCCTCCCTGCACTAGTACCTGTGCATCTGGTACTGTAAACCGAGGGAATGGCACCCTCCGCCACTCTACCCTGTAGGCTGCATCGGCCCCCACATCTGCCACATCTAGGAAATACTCCCAGGGCTCACTCTTGATACCCGCTGTCTCTGCGACAGCCTACTGATAATCCAACATGGGTAGCCACCCATGACGCTCCTCATCCCTGGCCCTGGTGTATGTAGTAGTCTCTGTCAAGACTCGCTGCTGCCTCCCAAACTACCGCCATACCCGAGTGATGGAGAATCTCTCAACTATCTCTGCATACCGACCTACCAGTGGCTGAGTGCACAGCATGTAGCTCAGCTCATCGGCTGCATCTCCCCAAACCTCCACCTCCCTATATGGCCTCCATGTGAACGAGGCTATCTCATCCAAAATCTACCTGTAGTACGTCACATCCCCAGTATGGGCATGTGATATGAACTTGAGATACCTGTAGATGAAGGGGTACCTCCTCTCCCTTGGTTGAACCCTGGGGCGCACCACAGTGATGTGCTCCCACGCCCATACCTGTGCTAGGATGGCACCGCACGCCCATGTCTGACCATCCCTATAGATGATCTCGTGCAACTCATGGTACATCTCTGCCAATATGGCAAGACCCCATGCTATCCACCGAGTCCTGCCGACCAAATCAACCAATAACCGAGCCCATCAAAGTGGGAATCCCTTCTGACTGCGGTCAGTCATCAGGATCTATGAGATAATGGATGCCACTATACATGGCACTGGGTAGTCTCTGCCAAAATCATCTATCAGCCTCTCCCAACTCATATACCTATCCAGAATAGTGACATCCTGGAACGTCTCCTGAACCAGTCGACGCCCCTCAGTGGCATCCTGATCATAGTACACTTGTGCCAACAAACAAATCATGTCAGTTTTCATCATCTGAAAATATTACATTTATGATTATATCTTAAAACATGATTATACTCACCAGCTCACCATGACATGGCACTCGTAAGATCCTGTAGACATCCTCTAAAGTGATCGACGCCTCTCTAGTAGGCAGGTGGAAGGTGTTGTGCTCACTATGCCATCTCTCGGCAAGAGCAGTCAACAACCCATGGTCAGCTCTGATGTACGGATATCTCAACAAATATCTGAATCTCATAGCTCTGATGTCGGCATTGCCCGGATCGTCTAAATCTCAGACACATCTCAATCCTGTCACCTTCAGCGCTCTGATGATTAGCACCGAAAAGACCTCCTGTAAGCCAAAAACCAAGCCAGTTGTTAGCACATATCATGATGGATGTCTAAAAATTAGTATAAAACATTGCTAAAATGTAACATTGTCTAGACCCATGTCATTTTTGCTCAAAAATGCGTAAAAAATCAAAATTTTAACTTGGGCGTTATTCTTTTTTGGAGAAGTATCGCGCGATACTTCTCCCTATAGCGGGGCGATATACCTTATTCCGCGTGATACTTCACCTGGTATTGTGTGATCTTTCACCCAGTATCGTGCGATACTGGTGCCTTAGGTCGCGCGATACTTTGGGGACCTACGAAGTATCGCACAACATTTCTCCCCAAAGGGCGCGATACTTCTAAAGTATCGCGCGATATTTCGCACCAAAAAAAAAATTAAAATTTGAAAATTTGAAAAACGTGCTAAAAAAGCTATTAAATGCGAAAAAAAAGCCTCAAAAGCTCAAGTTTTTTGAAAACATACCGGGGCAGGATAGTGTGGTGACCGGTTGTGCAACCGAGCGCGCTCGAATCGATGCCTGTGGACGGGAACTCTTGCTTGCTAGGCCATTTTCTCTCTCTAAAGCTCTGAAAATTCTCAAATCACTAAAAGACAAGATTTTTGAAAATGACATTTTGACCCCTTTTATAGCCTTTTGACTTTTTGACCTCATTTTCAAAACATCTCAGAATTGTGCGAAAATTGCACCCCTAGCTAATTTCGACGTCCTAAATCCATTTTTGGACTCAAAATTGAAATTTGAGGTCATCTTGATAGTCAAAATTGTGTTCCAAAATCTTCCCTTCTTCTGTGCAGTTGGCTACATCTTTTGAGGCCTAATCCTTCGATCTTTGTTGGGGCATTGTCATTTCTTCATTTCCATATCTTCCAAACTTCTAGTCTTTCATTCATCTTCATTCCATTCCCTCCTTTCTCATGTTTGACTGCATCTTTTCAATCAGGTTGGGGCATGTTTCATTGCCTAATGGTTAACCTAATTGACCCTTACCTTCGATTATGATTTCCTTCTGATTTGATCAAATCCTTATCAATTCGCTGTTCTCCTCTCTACCTAATTTCGATTTCAATTCCGAGGGGGCAGTACCTATGGGATTCTCATCCCCAATCGCTTGATTCTCTTGATTCAGACATCTTTTGTGAGCTGTCGCTCAAATTTAAGATTCTTATCTCTTACTTTGAATGTGATCCCGAATCGACCTCATGTTCAAAGGCCTTTGTTTATGCTTTGTCTGGGTGTGATCCCGAATCGACCTCACATCTGAGTTGTTTTGTGATCCTAAATCGATCTCACATTTCAATTCTTCTTTGACTACATGTATTCCCAGATCGATCACACATTAGTCAAAGAGGGGCAAATGTATGCACCCAAAAATGGTCGCCTAGACTTTGGGCCCCATTTATTTGATTTATCAATCCTGAATCAGTTTTATCAAAATCAATATTTTCAACATTATCAATTTCTTGATCAAATCTTAATTTTGATCATATATTAGATTTTTATCCTATGGGCTAACTATTCATCCTAAGTCTTTATTTATTTGAAAGGAATATTTCCTCCCCTTTTAATAAATAAAAAGCCCCCACTTTTCCTCTTATCCTAAGTTGCACAAATAAAACATTATTCTTATTTTATAAAAAGGAAAAAAGCACTTTTTGTCTCATATGGACATAAAGTCAACTCTTATTTTCCTATTGGAGGATACTTGTGCACATGGATTGCTCCTCTTTCAAGCTCCACCGCTGATTAAGACTTTTTGCCTCTTAATCTCCATGGTCCATTTCACCTCATTTCTTATAAAAGGACAGCTCTCTCCTTCATTTGCATATACCATGTTTTTATACTAATGTTATGCTGGAGGTTTTAGGTACATTTGGAGCTTTTGAGAATATTGAAGACTTGTTGCTTTCATCATTTAGTTGCACATTTGCTTTCTTAGTTGCATGATAATGGCATTCTTAGTATAGATTTCCTTTTATGCAATAGAATAAGCTCACATAGTCTAAATAGGAGGCATTGTAATCCATTGCTATTTCCTTTCATAGATTAGTTGCATTGTACTTTCCTTTCATAGCTTAGATTGCATCATCATTTAGATTTGCATTGCATTTTCATAGTGATTCTTGAGGATATTGGCACTCTTGCCCTTGTCCTCACTTGAATCTCTCATTGTGTGGTTGACTAGCAAGGTCACAAGCTTGTAGCTCTAGCTGAGAGAAAATACATCATAGTCCCTTGCAACTCCATACATAGAGAGCTATGAGCCACTTTGTGAGGCCTCATTCTTGAGCAACCTTGCATGTAATGGTTCATAGAAGTGCACCATTTTAGTGTGTACATCTGCAAGTTGTTCAGGTTAGATGTCACAAATTCTAGTTATACTTGCTTCTCTTGAACTTGTTCTCTTAAGTAGTGATACTTAATAGATATATGCTTTGTCTTTGAATGCATCACAAGATTCTTTGAAATGTTTATAGCACTAGTGTTGTCACAATATATAATCACTGGGTCAGTGATTACCTCATTCATTCCTTCCAACACTTTTCTGATCTAGGCTATATTTGAACAATTTGCAGTAGCAGCAACATACTCTTCTTCAGTAGTGGACTGATAATGTATGCTTGTTTCTTATTGATCCAAGTCACAAGCCTTTCCCCTAAAAATAATGGTCCAACAGTTTTTTTCCTTTGGTCATCTATGTTTCCAAGCCAATCTGCATTAGTGTAAACCTTTAGTTTAAATATTCCTTCCAATGTGTACCATATTCCATGGTCCTCTATTTTCTTCAAGTATCTCAAGATTCTCTTTATAGAAACCATATGTGAATCTTTAGGATTGGTAGAAAATCTAGCCACAATCCCCACTGCATGTGATATATCAGGCCTACTGTGTACAACATACATCATTTTACCAATAATAGATCGGTACAGAATATGATTTACCTCGATAGATTCATCATCTTTTGTTAATTTGAAATCAGTCACCATCAGTGTTCCCACAGGTTTAGCATGTTCCATGCCAAAAAATTTCAATACTTCTTTAATTTATTTTAATTGTGTGATGAAAATTTTATCTTTCTGTTGTATAATCTGTAAACCTAAAAAGAATTTAATCTCTCCAAACATAGACATCTCAAATTCTTTCCTCATTTCATCAGCAAAATATTTGCAAATCTGATCTTGTCCACCAAAGATTATATCATCAACAAATATTGTAGCAATCAAAATGTTGTCATCAGAATCTCTTTTCATATACATATTATTGTTTTCACTAGTTCTCACAAAGCCAATACTTATAAGATAAGCATGTAACCTTTCATACCATGCCCTTGATGCTTGCTTCAATCCATAGAAAAGCTTTGTGTAGTCTACATACCATGTATCTTTGATTCAAATCAACAAACCCTTCAGGTTGTTCTATGTAGACCTCCTCCTCAAGTATTCCATTTAAAAATTCTGATTTCACATCCATCTGATATACCTTAAATCCATTATGTGCATCATAGGCAAGTAATATTTGAACTCCTTCCAGTCTAGCAACAAGTGCAAAGGTTTCACCATAATCAATACCTTCTTCTTGTGCATATCCCTTGCAAACAAGTCTTGCCTTATTCCTTGTAACTTCTCCATTCTCATTCAGCTTATTTCTAAAAATCCACTTAGTACCAATAACATTTTTATCTTTCAGTCTAGGCACTAAGGTCCATGTCTTATTTTTTTCAATTTATTCAATATCCTCATTCATAGCATTTATCCATTCCTCATTTTCAAGTGCATCCCTAACATTCTTCAGTTCAAACTCACAAACAAAGTATGTGTTTTGTCTCAACTTACTTCTTGTCAACATGTCATCTTTCTTTTCTCTAATGATTTGGTTCTCAAGATGATATCTTCTAACAAATCTTGCTAGCACTTGATCTCTCCTCTGCTCATCATTCTGTTTAGGTACAATTTCTTACTCAGTAGCTTCTTCCTAATTCTCAGTATCCATTTTTTGATTGTCGGTAGCATTTTCTTGATGCTCGATAGACTTAGCCTGTCGCTTCGGTAGATACTCTCAATCTTCAACATAAGTGAACCTACCATAGTCTTCTATCTCCTTCATGCTTTCTACATCATTCTTGTCAGCAAACTCATCAACTTTTATATTAACACTTTCTATCATCTTATTAGTAACTTTGTTCAGACATTTGTAAGCTTTACTTTTAGTAGAATATCCTAAGAATATTCCTTCATCACCTTTAGAGTCAAATTTTCCATTCCTATCATCTTTCAAAATATAACACTTGTTACCAAAAATTCTGAAATAACTTATACTTGGTGTGTATCCAAACCATAACTCGTAGGGTGTCTTGTTTGTGTCTTTCTTTAGTTGAACTCAATTCAAGACATATATTATTGTGATAACTGCCTCTCTCTAGTGCATTTGTGCTACATTTTTCTCAATCATCAGTGTTCTAGCACAATCAACAATAGATCTATTTCTCCTTTCAGCAATTTCATTCTAATGTGGTGTTTTGGGTGCAAAAACCTATCTTTTTATACCGTGCTCATTATAGAAATTAGTGAATTCATCATAAAAAAATTCACCTCCTCTATCAAACGTTAAGCATTTCAATTCTTTTCTGGTTTCTTTTTCTACTTTAGCCTTATACCATTTAAATAGTTTGAATGCCTCATATTTTTCTTTTAAGAATATAACTGTCATCAATCTAGTATAATTATCAACAAAAACATAAATTATTTATCACCATAGTAGCTCTAAATTCTCATGGGACCACATAAGTCAATGTGAACCAACTCCAAAATACCTTTAGATGAGTAGTCCTTACTTTTAAAACTAGATTTGGTCATCTTCCCTTTCAAAAATTGATGACACATAACATGATCAAGTTTGGTTATACTAGGCAATCCTCTAACTTTTCTCTTTTTATTGATCTTAATCATGTTATCAAAATTTACATGACATAACCTATTATGCCATAACCATGCATCTTCATTTTTCACCAGTAAACAAGAAGTCTCAGCATTGTCAAGATAAAATAAGTTACCTTTTGATTGTCCTCCTATTCCAACAAGCTTTCCATTTTCATCATAGATATTTACCTTCTCACTTCCAAATGCCACTCGGTGACCTGAGCTATTAAGATATGCCACACTCAAAAAATTGTAATTCAGTCCTTTTACCCAGTATGCATTGTCACATCTAATTTTATCATTCAATAGAATAGATCCTTTTCCTTTAACCATGCAAGGTGTATCATTACCCATTTTCAATGATCATCCATTATAATGCTCAAGATGATCAAACTTATCTTCATCACCAGTCATGTGATGTGTACAACCACTATCAATGATCCAAGTATCATTTTTACAAACTTTAGAAATGAGTGTTTTTTCTACATACCTTTCCTCTTCAGAATCATCTTTCATTGCAAAAAAAACTACCTCTATGTCATCATCAGTGTCGATGTCGGTGTCCTCATCTTCAACCAAATAACATGCCTTTTTTCCCTTATCTTTTTTATCTTGGTTATTTCTGTTGTAGTGTCGGTAACCTCTATTATTTCTTCTTCCATAGCTTCCATCACCAAATTGGTCTTTGTCTTTATCTTCCTCTTCCCTGTTGGGACATCTAGGAGCAATATGGCCAACTTCTTTATAGTTAAAAAAAGCTAAAGGTAACTTTCCCTTATATCTACCTTTACCTTTAGGCATACTCCAAGCCATAAGAGCTTCCAGTTCATCAAGCTCATCATCAATATTACTATCACTATCATTCCTTATATTATGTCTACTGCTAGATTTACTGATCTTTAGAGAAGACATAAAAGAAGACTCAACAGACGATACAACACTATTATCAAAATTGTTCAACTCAAAAGTTGTTAACTTACCAATCAGACTATCAAGAGTAAGAGTGCTACTAGGTGCAGACCTCATTTCATGTATAGCAGATATTCTGATTGCATATATAGGCAACAAAGTTCTTATAATCTTACTTACCAGTGTATCTTCATCAATGACACCACCAACTCCTTGGATACCATTGACTACCTCTTTGATTTGGTTTGTATATTGTGTAATGTTTTCTCCTTCCTTCATTATCATATCATCAAATTTTCCTCTTAAGCTTTCAACTCTAGCTCTCTTCACATTTTCATCACCACCATAGACTAGAGCAAGTTTATCCCAAATTTTCTTTCAGTAGTGAGAGTCTTGACATCCTCAAATTCAGCATCAAATAGAGAAACAACAATCTCTATCATAGTAATGTTTTATTCATGTCAGTCTCTCAATTGATCAAGAGTTAAGGGTCCATTTGGCAGTTGTATGTAGCCATTGTCCAGTAAAGTTATAGTAGAATCACCAATTCTAGATATGTGAAGTCTCATCCAGCTTTTCCATATAGTAAAGTTATCTTTGTTCAGCTTTGACACTTCCCTCTTATACATCTTGTAATCTTTCTTTTGAAGTCCTTAAAACTCCGTTCCAAGCAACCAATGTGCTCTGATACCAATTGTTAGAATAACTGAGAGGGGGGGTGAATTAGTTAGATCAGTTATCCTATAGTCCCAAATACAAAGATGTTTCTTATCAAACAATTCCAACAAATTATGTAGCTCAATAACATATAAACTCAATTTGTCTGTGTGCCTTTACTGACTACCAATTAAATAGCTAACTGTAATTGCCGACCAAATCAACTATGCAGTATGTAAAGTATGATAGAAAAAACAATCATCACAAATAACACATAACACAATGATTTAACATGGAAACCATGTTAAGGGAAAAACCACCTAGGAGCAGTAACCCAAAATAATTGACTCTTTTGAAGTGATCTCGGTGAAGAGCCAACCCTTTTAATGGTTACAAACACACTGTAAGGTGTGACCTTGTTAGAGGATTTAACACTAACAGTTAAATTTTGACTAGTATTCACTATGGGGTCAATATGATAACAATGTACATTCTCATAATGACATAGGGAAAAATATAAGACTATTAAGTCCACTCAGTTAAGAGATTTTCTGAATCAATAGTTAAACTGATATGGTATGATCTGATTCAAATACAACTCAATTATAGATATTTAGGTCTATGCTAAGCCCATATAAATCCTCTCATCAATAATAAAATTCACATCTTCAATATTCAACAACTTATTATCCCTTGGTAAATAGTTCTCTGACACTCGGTTAACTCTGCAATTCATTTCTTTCACTAACCAGTTTGATCAAGCATGCATGAATAGTCTTCACACGATATCTCTGCAATCTTCTTCCTTCGACATAGTTTCAACAATGAAACTCATATCTCTTATATAGACAAGTAAACCATTTTCTTTTCAGCCATTATATTTTTCTACTTAATCTCATTCATCCATTTTTCCTCTGAAACCTTCCTCGATAGATGTGTCATTAACACATTTCAATCTCATCCTTTATATCTTCTTCGAATTATGTCAGTCGTGGATCTCATAACAAACTTAATCCTTAAGCTCGAAATCATAACAATATCCAGCTCATCAAATTCAATCAATTGAACTTAGCATTTAATGTTTTCATCCATCATCGATTAATATAGAAATGTGTTGGTGATAACTAGTTAAACTAGCTCAGTTGATACTGTCAATCGGTATACACTGCACTGGCTCGGTGTATACAGAAATCTTCAATTACCGACCACATTTTCTTGTTCAATTTCAATTATCTTCTTCATAATAGATTAATGGAACATAATAAAATCAACAATATAAAGTCATAGACTCATTCGTAAGTTACCCAATGTTTTCCTTATCCTTATCTATCATATCCATCTTCTTCTCATGTAGATATCTCAGTTCTTCATCTTTTCTTGCTTCGACAGATGTTCAGATGTTTGTAACTAACATGATAAGTACTGTCAAAACTAGTTGACATCAATGACAATATAATAACTGATTTAATCATCTTACATATCATTTTAGTACTCAGTGATCTCTAAACACTATTTCTTCAATTCATTCAGATATTCAATCAGTTGTAGTTCATCACACCTGCTTCACTTCGCATCTCAAAACTTCTTCATATATATACTCAATCTCATAACACTTCCACTTGGCTCACAAATACATCAAAAAACATGTCCAACACATAATCAAATAGTATATATATATTCAATGATCATACATCCACAAATGTAGGGTAGGACCCAAAAAAAATACAAGGTAGCACCTTTGAAATCCAAACGTTTCTCCCTTAAACATTGTGACCACTCATCTACTCGGTTACACAATTATACTATCTTTGCATAACTTCATCAAGTTTTAACTCTGTCCAGTCAACTCCAAAATACAAGCAACCTTACCACACTACAACATTTGGGGTCAAATTTCGACACCAATTTACGATGGCACTACCATTTGTGTGTGTTTTTTGTGTTTTTTTTACAAGTGCCTCCGATGTTGTTGTAATAGCGATGGTGGCATCACAATTTTGACACCCACGTCATTATAAACAAAAATAATTAAAAAGAAAGGCTCATTTCTAATTTTTGTGATCGAGTTGCGTGCATGAAGAGGGTGGACTTTTTCTATGAACTCAAGCTTCAAATTAGAAGCTTTGGGCCTTTTGATCTCTCTACACTGATTTGAGGTAGGCATTCAAGTTTTTCTCCTCATGTTCTCTACATTCTTTGATGTTTAAGTGTATTTGTTGTAGATTCAAATGGAAATTTTTGGTTCCATGCCATGTCTTTTTTATGACCCATGAGCTTTGAAGCTAGGGCATCCATTTATTACTTATTTTCTCACTGCTTGGGGCTCGTGAGTTTTGATATGGGCATACATGATGTAAATTTGGTCATTGTTTTTCCTTCTCCATGTACATCCCATGAGTTATAGACTAGGGCATCATGTTGGATGTGCTTAGTCACATGTTGTGTTCATTTCTTTAGCACCATGCTATACTTCTATTCACTATTACGCCCAGCTTCTTGAATGATTACAAAGCTCGTGAACAAGCTAGAGCATCATTTGATGTGTGTTTAATTCGATTCTCTAGTTATATTGCTTACTACTTTTAGGGCCCATGATCCTCATATGGCATCATTGATTTGTTGGTTTTTTTATGCTCGATGTTTGCCCACTAATTATGTAGCCAATTTTTAAAAGGAGTTTTGTTTGATATAGGAATTTTTTATTTGGGGAAAAAATTATGACAAAGTGCTATCCGAAGCACAAATTATACCTATTTTTTTTGGTGAACGCCTTCTACCTAGGGCACATATCTGTTGAAATAAATATAATATTGGCTCTTAAAATAAGTGTATCCATTCACTAATTTTCTCATTTTTTATCTAGTAAAAATATTATAAAATTCATAACTTTTTTTTCTAAAAACCTTTTCAAAGTTTTTTTACATACAAGTTTCATTAGAAAAATAAATAAGAGTTATTTGTTATTTGCAAAGACATAATTTTCATTAAGGGTTTGTGTGTGTTAAGATCTTATCTATGATTACGCCAATTTAAGTAGGGTTATCATGTGAAGTTTTTATGATTGGTATCACAGTCTTCTTTGAATGACCATGCATATATTTGGTACAATGCTTTGATCTAAAGTTTTGGATTGGTTAGGAAGTAAATTATTACATATCTTACCCCAATTGAGTTTTGTGAACATAATCAAACCTTATCCTAAGGTAAATATTTTCTACTATTCAAAATACAATCAGATTCCAATAATGAAGTCTTGCAAGCAATATGAAAAATAGGTTTATGAACTGGTATATTTTATATTTTAAAGATTCCTGGTAGTCTAGGGATTTCCTGGTATTGGACTACCTATCGTGGCTAAGTGAAAAAGAAATAGAAGTCAAAATAATAACAGTAGTGTCAAGTCTAGTGAAGTCTTGTCTCAAGAAAAGACCTTGTCAAATAATCCAAGTGCAATTGAAGTGACATGATCACTACACTTCTTCTTTGTCCGACAAAGGTTCTTGTTTCCATGGAAACTATACCATATTAACCAAATTTGCTATCAAATATTCTAAGTAGAAAAAAAGAAAATGAAATCTATAATGCACATGAAAATAATATATAGTAAATATTAATTTACTTGACTGCCAAATTTTTGTTGTTGAGAGGTGGTTGGAGAATGACACCCTTGAAATTATTGCTTGATATGTCTCTGTTACAATTTCAATAAAAAAACATATAACATATTTAGTTATAAGTAATAGTAGCCACAAGCTCTCCACAACCCATGTGCAAGAATTTCTGGAAAAGTACTGTATGGTTTTTTAATAATATTCCAGATTGTAGTCAACAATCTGTCATCAGAAAGATGAATATTCGAATAATGTTTTGGATTATGATCATCTTCTTGATGATGGATTGTTGAGTGCTATCTAAAACTTTAATCAAATCTCCATCTTCACGATGATAGATTGTTGAGTTGTTCAATTTAAATCATTATTGAAATGCTTAACAAATTTTTCAAGAAACTCTTATAAATAGTATGTATTATTTTCTCAACATAGTACAAAAAAGGATGAGAAAGACTTACAACTCTTTGAGATGATGGAGTTTAGATATCCAATTTGGAATTTTACGAGATAAATAATTATTTTGAAGATGCCTGCATATTCATCAAACTTAATAATTGTAAATTTCTTTTAATTTCTCTTATATTATTTAATTCATTATGTTAACAAACTAAACTAAAATATTTTTTTTATGATAAACTTAGATAATTAATTCTATAATTTTTGTTCACTTAAAGTATTAGGGTAAATTGTAGTTTTTTTAAGTTATATTCATTATTCATTCGTGAGGTAGGTGCACCTTGAGCATAATCTTTAAGCATATAATATGTTGTGTTTATGTGCATTACAATGTATACTTTATAAATCTTATAGATAAGAGACTTATAAAGGTCAAACTAATGTAATTAAAAAACCTAAATTGAAGGTTTGATGTACTCACAATATCTGTAACATGTAGAGGTTGGTAAAATTGGGTAACACTCCACTGAAAGAGTTATTATTCATGAGTAATCTGATAAGAATGCATATCCAAATATAAGTATATTAATGTTACACAAGAGCAATTTATGAAGAAGCACATGATGATTATAATAAAAAATTCAATATTAAAATTGGATATTTATAAAAAAAAATACAATAATTAAAAGAAGTCAATAAAAAATTCTAGTATGCTTAATTTCCGTTGAGCGAAATCTATCCAATGATTGTAAGTTCCAACTACTTTTTAATGCCTACTTAAATATGGTTATGCTCATTAATTAGAAATTTCCCAAAAAAATCAAATGGAAATTTCATTTTGTGGAATTTGGAAACTTAGGGAAGATGCTAATCTATAATTTTCTTATCTATCTCTATTTTCTTTAGAAATTCACACAAACATATAATAAGAAATTGATTTTTTAATTTGTAAATGAGGGAGTCTACTAGCTTTCATGTCCTAAAAAGCTATATTTTATACAATCTAAAGGCCAAAAACTCCACGTTGTAGAGAATAAAAAGAATCTAATCACTTTGTAGATATTAAAATGATAAATAAGTTTTTGGTTCAAAGAATTGAAGAATCACACAAACTAATCTTAAAAATGAAATCAGAACTTGAAGAGTCAAATCAAAATTTTACAAATATGAAATTAAAATTGGAAGAATTTAAAAGGAAGGAAGAAGATGCTAGTTTATAGTTAGAAAGTGTGGTGGAAGACCATCACAAGTCAAAGACTAAAATTAAATTTTTGAAACAACAATTAGAAGAGATGTCCTAAAAATTGAACAAGAATTTTCAATAGTTTTTTTGATGCTCGATGTTTTCTCACTAATTATGTAGCCCATGATCTTGATCCTTTGAAGGCTCGTACCCTACTTAGGGTATCAATGCCACCACTATTTTCTGGTGTTTTCTTAGAGCCCGTGAGCTATAAGCCAAGGCATTACTTGCTATGTTTAATGCTCATTGTTTGCTTGGCATTTGGTTACCATGACATATTTATGTTATGCCAGCTAATGCTTTGTTTGTTTGCGGTTCATTGGTGCATGGAACCCATGAGCTACATGGCATCCTTGATTTGATGTTGTATCTAAGGTTTAGACACCATTGATGTTGACATCTGATGAGGCATATTAATGCCATATTTTAAGATGTCCTAGGATGATATCTGCTAGACCTTTTCCTTATTTTGATACATTTTACTTAAGAATTTTTATTATTTTCCTATTGGTATATGGCATGATGCCATCAGAATTATAACTTGGTTCAAACGTACTTAAATATGCTATGCTTGGATGAATTACTATATTTATTATTTTGAAAGTTATAGTTGTGTTTTAAATGAGTAGAGTAGTTTCAATATGAATGATCATGCGTGTTCTGATAATTATTGTCATAAATGTCTTATCCTAACTCTTGAAGGTGTAGCACATCAAAATAGAAAATGTTGTTTTGACCAAGTATAGCATTTCATTCATTGAGTGCTCAACCCGGTCTTCCTGTAATTTCCAGTGGAGAAGCATCCAGTGTAGCGCCAGTTGAGGGTTTCCATAGAACAAGGTGGCAGTTCCAGCGAAGAGCAAGACAACATGATAAATTCCTTGAGAAGATCAACTAGGCATGAGTGGGAAGTTATATTTTTTGTCATGACAAATCTTTCATCTATTGTGGATTTAACTTTTTTTAGCCTTAAATAGATTTTCTTCTTTTTAGTCAGTAGTGTTGTAATAAAGATCCGCCTATCTCTATGGCGCGGTTAAGAAGTAGTTATAATTTTTCCTTTAAATAAAGCCCCGCTCTTATGTGAGAAAGGAGGGCATTATCAAGTTATTAGTAATATAGTTTTATGTTGCTTTCATGTTTACAAATTTCTATACTTAGTTATTCTATTAATGAGAAGATGAAGTTTTGAGATTTAACTGAGCATACTTGAGATTTTGGATACTCATCCAAGGGGGCCTACCTGGTGAGAAATCCATAATTAGATAGATTCATACTAGTTAGAATCATTTCCTGATTTCTACTATTTTAGTGCCAAGTGTTGAACTATTCCTACAGCCAAAGCCACAGATTAGCTAATGCTTCCTACAGCCAAGGAAATGGAACAGCAAAAGTATTATGGAATAGTTCATAAGAGTCTTCATGTTTTGTTAGCATTTATATTTCTATAATTTCCATTCTAGCACTTACTCTTCTGCAACTTTAGCTTAAGAATTATTCTAGCATTTATTCCCTGCAATCATAGGATAGTTTATTTTCAACATTTCTTTCCTACAGCAACAATAAAATGTATGGCTGAGTGATACCTGGTGCATATACTTTGTTGGCCCATTTCAAGTAATACACCCTTGGTTTGACATACTAAATGAGTCTTTATAAAGAGGATAAACTACTCGGTCGGATGTCCAATTCCTGAGTCTAGAATTACACCTAGTTTTTGAACCTTTATAAGAAGCAATCATTTTTGGCGCCATTGTCAGGGATTCAATTGGGTGGGTTTTCTCAGTTATTTTATCATATTAAATGGTCATGATGAAGCTATTGTAGTATAATTTTTACACACATTCAATAATGGAGTGGCGTATGTGAAAGGGTTACGAATTGAAGCTTTAGAAGTACAAATTGTGGAAGTCTTCAGACTTCTTGCTATAGGCTAATCTTTTCCACATGGTCATGATGCCCGCACAACATGAGAGAATTCTCTTTACTAGCAGACACTGCAATAGAAAGTAGCAAGCAAGGTACTAAAAGATTCTCTCTTCCAGGTGATTACCCCCAGTTAGTTGTTCATATTGTAAGATACATTACTTGTGAAGGAAGATTTTCTTTCTTACATATTGTACATTTTAAACTTCTGATCCATTTGCAGCATGGCCACCTAATTAATGTTCCAAATGTCCTATACTCCCTATTGAGTTTAAGCTCTAAAGAAGTGAGAAAGGGTAGATAGAATGTTGTTACCCATCATGGGTTAATAAAATTACTAGTAGAGAAAGACATGCATGATACTTCTCCATTGACCTGGGATGAATTTCTTGTAGCCCCTCATATTCAATTAAATAGGGACATACCATAGCCTGTAGGGCCACACCCTGAGCATCAAGATGCATAGGAAAATGCTCTTGCTAAAGCCATTCCTGATAATGTGGAACCCACCATTCCAAAAAGAACTCAGGAGAACCTGCCTCTTCATCAAGAAAATGTAGTCGCAGAAGTTCCAAACCCTAATTTGGAGGGTGAAGAAATCAAGGTTCCTAAAGAATCTCATAGCCCCCAGGAATCCATGAAGAATGAAAAAGGGAAAGGAAAAATGCCTGGATATGAAGTGGGTGATGCCCCTATTCCTCCTACAGTCACATCTACCTCAACAAGATAAAATCCACAAAAACATCCTACAGCATCAGAAGAAACACCAGTATGATGCAGTGTTCATTTGAACACAAGGAAAAAGGAAAAGGACTCTCCTTGGATGACCGAATCAAGTCATGAAGTTCCTCTTGAGGAACCTATGGACATGGACCCACAAGAAGAGAACCCAATCATGGGAGGTGATGATGTGATGGAAGAGGAACCTATAGCCTCAAGACCAAAAGAAATAGAGAAAATAGATGTTTTTGATGTATCTTCTTCCCATTAGGGGAATGTGCAAGAAGATGATATTTTGGTGGCATCTGCGTCAGTTCAACAAGAAGGTCATGAGGTGAGAACAAAATGCCTAGTTCCACTGAGAAATCAAGACAAGGTAACAGTACATTCTTTGTTCATGGATTATTTTAAACAGATTCAGTATGAAAAATCAATGTGGGAATTAGAAAGGGACAGGTTAAAAAAGGAAATAGGAAATCCAACTCTTACAGGATAAGATGGATTCAGTTATCAAATTGGTTCCTAACATTATAGAATGTCGACCACCACCTAGGGTTTATGCCCTATGCCTGAGGGAAGAATTTTTACTATTTAAATTTATGAGAATTCTCAAAGATTTAAGTGCTGACACAAATACCCCTCAAGCCTTTGTGGCCTCATATGAGATGTCACCTGACTTTATCAAGAACCTTCTTTGTGAACTTTATATGCACAATTATGTTGTCTCATCAAATACTAAATGGAATCCCCTATTATTTGTGGGAGATATCCATTTGTCCTCATTAATTTCTTGGGTCAACAGTGGAAATCTATTACAGAGAACAATTAAGCAAGTATAGGGAGTTTGAACGCACTATTTCACTTCCCTTGCGTCCTGAGAGAAAAACACCGAGATGAATCTATTATGATTGGTTGGAAATTGTATATGGTTTTAATGATTCGATACATAGGAGAAGGATATTGGAAAATAGAGAGAAGTCACATACAGAGTCTAAAAGATTGTCATTAGCTGATGGAAATAGAGCTACAGATGGATTACAGCAGAGATGGGCCAGACTTGATGGAATATGGATGAAGTGACTGAGAGGGGGGGGGTGAATCAGTCAACCATAAAAACACTTCACAATTAATTCTTTGCAGATCCCTTAACACTGTTATCTATTTTAGCACTCGGTAAATAGATTGCAGTAACTTTGAAGATGCAGAAAGTATTATCAATATTATCTTTAGATATTCATCAGCACATGTATATGATTGAGAAAGCAATTAAGAACACAAGAGACACAAGATTTAACTTGGAAACCCAATATGGGAAAAACCACCAATGTATCTAGATACTGATTTTCACTTTTCTGAAGTGATGCCCGGTTAGAAGCCAACCCGGTAAAAGGTTACAAAACACACTGTTAGGTGTGACCTTGTTAGAGGATTTAAAACACCCTGCAAGGAGTGGCCTGGTAAGAGGTCTTGAAAACAATTCAATGGAATTGTCACCTTGTTAGAGGATTTATATTATGGCTGTTAAACCAACTCGGTTAAGAGATTTAGAATTCACTGTTACAATGATAAGAAGGTAACAATGAGAAAATAACCTGTATAATAATGCAACTGTCTTGCTGATTACAGATCTTTGTTCTGCATAATTCTGATCCTTTCTGATCAAATAAATCTCTGCTGCTCCTCAAGGATATCTGAACATCCTTCACAAATTCGCATATACCTTTCCTTCTTTTCTTCTGTAAATCTTCTGCTGTGTTATTGTTTATTTTTCACATTTGACCTTTTATTTATATGATTTTGGATTAGTCAAATCGACATTATTTAGTATAACAGTCAGCTGAATTAAGTAAACTCTATTTGCAAAAATCCTTCAAGGGCCGACAGTGCTCGGTAACCATAACTTTCTATAATCTTTCGGTGACCGAGGGAACTCGGTAAACACTATCTTTTCTTCGGCAACCGAGTGAACTCGGTAAACACTAAACTTTCTTCGGCAACCGAGTGAACTCGGTAAACACTAAACTTTCTCGATGACCGACTGAACTCGGTAAACACTAAACTTTCTTCGGCAACCGAGTGAACTCGGTAAACACTAAACTTTCTTCGATAACCGAGTGAACTCGGTAAACACTAAATATTCCTGTCTGGTAGACCGACTGAGCTCGGTAGAAGCTGATTGCTGCGCACTATGACATAGTGTGACATCAAAGACAATACATAATTGAGTAGCAATTTCCTTCAGACAATTGTTTCCAATAATCTCCCTCTTTGGCATTGATGGCAACACAATATGTCATAACATAAGAAATTTGAAAGAGTTAGCTCGGTTTAGATTCAAATCTCCCTCTGTCAGCAAACTTCCTGTATCCTGAAAATTCTTCCTTCTGACTATTGAAAATTTCTTGAAAGCAATAGTAAAGACATAGCAAACACTCCCTCTTTGACAACACATGCCAAAGATAATTCACATATTACCGGTGAAAATTAATGTACCTCAAGTACTGATTCATATGCAATGATTCCTTTAATATGCTGCATCAACAACTTGATTTTCAATCATGTTCTGGTTGATGCATCACTAAAAATGTATTTAGTGAGCCTCGGATAGGGGAATGACCCCTAACTTACCTCTTAGATACATAAATGCATCCTTAGGTAATGGTTTGGTAAAAATGTCTGCAATCTGTTCTTTTGTATGAATATATTCTAATCTGATTTCCTTGTCCTGCACCAATTCTCTGACAAAGTGATATTTAATAGCAATGTGCTTGGTTTTGGAATGCATCACTGGATTCTTAGAAATGTTTATTGCACTGGTATTGTCACAAAATATAACAACTGGTTCTTTGATTTCAACCTTCATACCTTCTAATAGCTGTTTAAACCAAACAATATTTGAACAGTTTACTGTAGCAACATATTCTGCTTCAGCTGTGGATTGAGATGTACAATTCTACTTTTTACTAGTCCAGGATACCAGTCTTTTTCCAAGAAAAAATGCTCCACCACTTGTGCTTTTTCTGTCATCAATGTTTCCTGCCCAATCAGCATCAGTAAATACTTTCAAGTCTAGATTGCCTCCAAATTTATACCACAAACCATACTCTTCAGTTCCTTTTAAGTATCTTAAGATTCTTTTGATTGCCATCATGTGATTTTCCTTAGGTTTTGCTGAGAATCTAGCTACTATACCGACTGCTAAGGCAATATCAGGTCTTGTATGTACTACATACTACAATTTTCCAATCATAGATCGGTATAGGGTCTGATCAACTTCTTTTGAATCATCATTTTTGGTAAGTTTCAGTCCAGTACACATGGGTGTACCAACTGGTTTTGAATCTTCCATACCAAACTTCTTAAGTATCTCCTTAATGTATTTGGATTGAGTAATGTATATACCATTCTTGCTTTGCTGAATTTGAAGACCAACAAAGAATTTTATTAAGCCAAACATAGACATTTCAAATTCTCTGTTCATTTGTTCTGAAAATTCTTTGCACTGATCCTCATTCCCTGTAAATATAGTATCATCCACAAATATTTCTGCCAATACAATTTTGTCATTGGGTCCTTCTTTAATATACAGATTGCTGTTATCATTAGCTCTTTTGAAATTAATCTGAATCAAATAGTTATGGAGTCTTTCATACCATGCTCTAGGAGCTTGTTTTAAACCATACAATGCTTTGTGTAACCTGCAGACCATGTCCCTTTTATCTGGATCAACAAAACCTTCAGGTTGTTCAATGTAGACTTCTTCATCAAGAATTCCATTGAGAAATACAGATTTTATATCCATCTGATATACCTTAAATCCTTTGTGTGCTGCATAAGCAAGTAGAGTTCTTACACCTTCTAATCTTGCAACAGGAGCAAAAGTTTCTCCATAATCTATACCTTCTTCTTGAGAATAACCTTTACATACCAATCTAGCTTTGTTTCTAGATACTTGACCATCTTCATTCAGCTTATTCCTGAATACCCATTTTGTTCCAATTACATTCTTATCTTTAGGTCTAGGTACAAGAGTCCAAGTTTTGTTCTTTTGTATTTGTTCTAATTCTTCATTCATTGCTTCAATCCAACTTTCATTTTCTAATGCATCTTTGATATTTCTAGGTTCAAAATCAGTAAGTAGACATGTACCTTTTAGCTTGCTTCTTGTCATAGTACCATCTGATTTGTTTCCAATGATTTGGTCTGGTGTATGATGTCTTCTGACATATTTGGCTAGTATAGGTTCCTTGCCTTTTGAATGATTCATGCTATTGTCTTCTAGGATCTCTTCTTCAGGTTGCTCGGGCTCGGTAGATATTTGCTCGGTAACTTCAGGCTGAGACTCGGTCTGAATTTCTTCCTGTGACTCGGTTTGAACTTCTTCCTGTGACTCGGTTTGAACTTCTTCCTATGACTCGGTAACTGTGCTCGGCTCGGTAGATATAGCTTCCTTATTGATAGTTGTGTCTGTCAATGTTTCAGGTTCAATGTAAACGAATCTTCTATAGTTCTCAGGTTCCCTTTTGCTTTCTTCCTCAGTCTTTTCTGCAAACTCATCAAATTTTACATGTATACTTTCTATGACTTTGTAAGTAGATAAGTTCAGACATTTGTATGCCTTGCTTTTTCTAGAATATCCTAGGAATATTCCTTCATCACTTTTCACATCAAATTTATTTCTTCTGGATTCTTTTAAGATATAACACTTGCTACCAAATATTTTCATGTAACTTACATTAGGTTTATAGCCATACCATAATTCATAAGGAGTTTTGAATGTGTCTTTCTTCAATTGTACTCGGTTCAAGGTATGAACTGCAGTGCTGATAGCTTCCTTCCAGTACTTTATAGCAATGTTCTTTTCTATCATTAGAGTCCTTGCACAATCCATAATAGATCTGTTTCTTCTTTCTGCTATTCCATTCTGCTCAGGAGTTCTCAGAGCTGATACCTGTCTTTTGATTCCTCTTTCAATGCAGAAGTTGTTAAAATCATGGGAGATGAATTCACCACCTCTGTCTGATCTTAAGCATTTCAATCTTTTCCCTGTTTCTTTTTCTACTCTTGCTAAGTACCATTTGAACTTTTCAAATGCCTCTGATTTTTCTCTTACATACATGACAGTCATCATTCTAGAATAATCATCAACGAAAAGAATAAAGAATTTATCTCCAGTATAGCTTTGTATTCCAATAGGTCCACATAAATCAGTATGCACAATTTCCAAAATTTCTTTAGACTGATAGTTCTTACTCTTGAAACTAGTTTTACTCATTTTGCCAATCTGACAATTCTTACATAGACCAGTGTCAGGTTTCTTCAAAGTAGGAATGCCTCTAACCTTCTTGAATTTGCTTATTTTTATCATGTTATCAAAATTCACATGACATAACCTTTTGTGCCATAGCCAACTTTCTTCTATTTGAGCAATAAGGCATGAATATTCATTGAGATCAAGATAAAATAAGTTACCTTTTGTTTGTTTGCCTGATCCAATGAGTTTTCCTTTTCCATCCAGCAGTCTTGCTTGACCATTCATGAATTCAACCTTGAAACCAGTGTTGATTAGCTGTGCTACACTTAGAAGATTATGTTTTAGTCCTTCAACCCAGTAAGCATTATCACATATGAGTTCTTTGGTTAATGAGATTCTTCCTTTTCCTTTTATACAACAAGGTTCATTGTTTCCAAATCTTACATTACCATTGTCACAGTCTTCTAGATATTCAAATTTTGTCTTGTCACCAGTCATGTGGTGTGAACATCCGCTGTCTATTATCCATATATCATCTTTGCTTATATGAGAAATAAGTGCCATCTTATCTTCATCATCATTAAATTCATCTTTTATAGCAATAAAGACAATTTCTTCTTCACTATCATCAGAATCTTTAGCCATAAAACATGATTTCTTACCTTTATCCTTGTATGATTTGAAATTCTTTTTGCCATAGTACTTGTGACTTCTCTTTTCTTCCTTGACTTGCTTGTTTGGGCACCTAGCTACAATATGTCCAATTTCTTCACATGAAAAACAGATTAAAGGAGTTTTACCTTTATATTTACCTTTCCCTCTAGAGTACTTCTTTGCAAGTAATGCTTCTACAATTTCAAGATCACTATCAGAACTTTCTTCTAATTCTTCTTCACTGTCTGTCTGAACTTCTTTAATTTTCTTGTTCTTCTTTAGTGAAACCTTGGCCTCAAATGCTGATTCAATATTTTTGGAACTAGGAACATAGTTATCATAGTTGTCTAATTTGAAAGCTGTCAATCTTCCAACTAAAGCATCCAAAGTTATATTGTGGTTTGTTTCACATCTTCTTTCTTGAATAGCTGATACTCTTATTGCATAGATAGGGAGTAGTGTTCTGAGTACCTTACTTATAACAGTCTCATCTGAGATTGTTCCTCCAGAAGCTCTAATTGCACTTACACTTGCTTTGATTCTTTCGACATATTTTGCAATGTTTTCATCTTCCTTCATATTCATTTTGTCAAACTGTCCTCTTAGGCTTTCTACTTTGGCTCTTTTCACATTTGCATCACCACCATATATTTTCTTCAGTGCCACCCACATTTCATATGCAGTGGTGCAGTCTTTAATATCATCAAATTCTTCATAGCTGAGAGCAGATGCAATGTCTATCATCATGGTGTTGTGAGTCTTTTTATCTGCAATGTCTTCAACAGTTAATGCGCCATTGGGAATTGTGTATTCTTCATCAATGTATTTGCATCCTGAATCACCAATGGAAGCCAGATGAAGTCGCATGAGACCTTGCCATGCTGAAAAGTTATCTCTGTTGAGCTTTGGAATTTCCCTCTTGTAAGACATCCTGATCTTTAGCTTAGGTCCTTGAAACCCTTTCTTCAAGCACCAAAAGCTCTGATACCAATTGATGGAATATGGATGAAGTGACTGAGAGGGGGGGGGTGAATCAGTCAACCATAAAAACACTTCACAATTAATTATTTGCAGATCCCTTAACACTGTTATCTGTTTTAGCACTCGGTAAATAGATTGCAGTAACTTTGAAGATGCAGAAAGTATTATCAATATTATCTTTAGATATTCATCAGCACATGTATATGATTGAGAAAGCAATTAAGAACACAAGAGACACAAGATTTAACGTGGAAACCCAATATGGGAAAAACCACCAATGTATCTAGATACTGATTTTCACTTTTCTGAAGTGATGCCCGGTTAGAAGCCAACCCGGTAAAAGGTTACAAACACACTGTTAGGTGTGACCTTGTTAGAGGATTTAAAACACCCTGCAAGGAGTGGCCTGGTAAGAGGTCTTGAAAAAAATTCAATGGAATTGTCACCTTGTTAGAGGATTTATATTATGGCTGTTAAACCAACTCGGTTAAGAGATTTAGAATTCACTGTTACAATGATAAGAAGGTAACAATGAGAAAATAACTTGTATAATAATGCAACTGTCTTGCTGATTATAGATCTCTGTTCTGCATAATTTTGATCCTTTCTGATCAAATAAATCTCTGCTGCTCCTCAAGGATATCTGAACATCCTTCACAAATTCGCATATACCTTTCCTTCTTTTCTTCTGTAAATCTTCTGCTGTGTTATTATTTATTTTTCACATTTGACCTTTTATTTATATGATTTTGGATTAGTCAAATCGACATTATTTAGTATAACAGTCGGCTGAATTAAGTAAACTCTATTTGCAAAAATCCTTCAAGGGCCGACAGTGCTCGGTAACCATAACTTTCTATAATCTTTCGGTGACCGAGGGAACTCGGTAAACACTATCTTTTCTTCGGCAACCGAGTGAACTCGGTAAACACTAAACTTTCTTCGGCAACCGAGTGAACTCGGTAAACACTAAACTTTCTCGATGACCGACTGAACTCGGTAAAAACTAAACTTTCTTCGGCAACCGAGTGAACTCGGTAAACACTAAACTTTCTTCGATAACCGAGTGAACTCGGTAAACACTAAATATTCCTGTCTGGCAGACCAACTGAGCTCCGTAGAAGCTGATTGCTGCGCACTATGACATAGTGTGACATCAAAGACAATACATAATTGAGTAGCAATTTCCTTCAGACAATTGTTTCCAACAAGACTGACCATGCCCCTAAAAAAGGTAGAACCACAAAACATAATTAACTTCAGAGCCACCATGCAAAGGGTATAATGGTATATCGAATTGGGTCGATAGACAAGGCTTGAGAGGTGGATGCCTCTCACATTTCAATCTCCTTTGCTCATGTGGCCACTATACAGTTGTGTGGATAATGAGGTTGATGAAGATTTAGAGATAAGTCAGCATGTAAGGGTTGAAAGAATGAATAGATTCTACTGGAGAGTGGGCAGTTCAATGATTGGGGAGACAAAAGAAGGGGACCTTAGGGTACTTGCAAAAATCAAGAATACTTCAATGCCTAGGGACAGGCACTAGTCCTCGTAGGGGGAAATCATGAGGCATATTAATGCCATATTTTAAGATGCCCTAGGATGATATCTGCTAGACCTTTTTCTTATTTTGATACAATTTACTTAATACTTTTTATGTTTTTCTTGTTGGTATATGGCATGCTACCATTAGACTTATAACTTGGTTCAAATGTACTTAAATATGCTATGCTTGGATGAATTACTATATTTCTTATTTTGAAAGTTATGGTTGTGGAAAAAGGTACATTTCTATCAAATTTTGAGAAAAATGGTGCATGCTCGCTCTGCGCTCTGCTAGGGTTTTTTGCATTGCGTCTATTTTTTGCAGTCCTTGTCCTTCAAACATACCACAGTTATTGCAGGAAGTAGTTTAGTATCTATGGCTCTGGCCACCTCCCACCAAGCAGTTGATGCTGGTGTTGGTGTGGTTTTAGATAGCAATGGCACCACCAAGAAAACATCCCTGCAAATTTGTGCCCAAATTGTTTTGCAAGGTATGTCTCATCTTGATATTGTTCTCCCCATTAATGATTTTAATGATGCTTGCACTTGGCTTGAAACACATAGGCTTATTTGCTATTTTCTGGGTTGCAACCCTCCTGAACATGTTATCAAGGATTGGGTTGCAAAATCTTGGACTCCTCATGGAATCCAGCTAGATGGCATTTAGAGCCTCACCAAAGGCTTTTTTTTGTTTCGTTTTTCCAATCCCTCCCATGTGGATGCCATTTTTGCCAAAGTTCCCTGGAACCTCAGGGCCTCATTGTTAATCTTCCAATGTTGGTCTCATGACTTCTCTATCTCTGATGACAAGAAGTTGAAAGTCCTAGTCTGGGTAGAGTTTCATGGTCTTCCCTTACCTTGTTGGCCTTTCATGCATGCCATAGTGCAAAAGCTATGTAGGGTTATATGTAGCGAGCATGACCATTTTCTGAATCTGCGGCCTCAAAAGAGGCTCTGCATTGAGGTCGACCTTTCCAGGGATCTCAAAGAATCCATTGAGATTCAAGTTGGTGATACCACCTTCACCTAGAAGGTACTTTATCTCAACCTTCCCAACACTTGTTATCATTGTCAATCTACAGAGCATAAGATTAAGGACTGCCCTTTGGCAATGCCTCGTACCAAGTCTCCTCCTAAGGATTCTAGTTCTCAGCCAGCTGAGGCTGGAAACAAAGATGAAGGCAAAAAAGGTGAATGGGTCATAGTCGGCCACCATAATAAGCCCCACAAGAAGCCTGCTTCAGCTTCTACCTCCCATCCACCACCTTCGGATAAAATGCTTTCTTCAAAAACCCCTCTTATCGAGGTTTCAAACCCTGCTTCTCAAGGGAAAGGAGTTATTAATCCTAGGGTTGTCGCTCCTTCAGCCTGCATGCCTCAGTCGGCCATAGAGATTGCTTCTTCCAATTCCTTCCACCATTCTTGCAGCCCTTTTGGGTGTGCTGAGAATAGGTTTGATGGCATGCAAGAAAAATGACGTAATATTTCTTTGGAATTTTTTGGGTTTGCTTTTGCCCCAGGTTATTTATGTTAGCTTGTGGTGACTGATCAGGAAAGTACTGTACACTTTTCCTCCCAACCTCACCAGGGTTTAGGGCCAGGCTGGGCCTCGAGTGGGGGTTTGGGGTCAATAGCCCCCAAGAGTAGGGGTTCGGGGACATAGCCCCCGAGGTGAATTTTTTTGAGGCTGACATATTTTTTGGTTATTTTGGGCTGACATATTGTAACTCATTCTAACCCTAAAGCGGCAAAAATATTGTATAATATGTCTTTTAGGGATTTTATTATGATGTATGATTTTAGTACTTGTGGTGGAATTGAGCTGTAAGGGATTACAGATTGTAATCAGGTTGTAATCACTGGATAATAATAATATTGGACTCACTATTGGTGGACGTAGCCCAGGGATTGGGTGAACCACGTTAAATCTTTGTGTCTTGTGTTCTCTTTTATGTGGTTTATTTTTTTTTATATTGGTTATATTTGCACATAATTGTTATTTCTGCCTTGTTAATCCTAACAAGTGGCATCAGAGTGAGGTTATTTCATTCATTCTTTCATCTATTCTCTGAAGTAGGTCTCACGAGTCAGTGGGAGAGTTTGTTGGTTAAGTGGGAGAAATGGCAGATGAGGGTAGGCTGAAGGTTGATAAGTTTAATGGGCAGAACTTCTAGTTATGGAAGATGCAAATGGAGGACTATCTCTATCAGAAGGATCTATGGTGGCCATTAGAGGGAATAGCCAAGAAAGAGGCAACAATGTCTCAGGAAGATTGGGATATTTTGGATAGGAAGGCACTGGGGAGTATTTGTTTATGCTTGGCACAATCGGTGGCATTCAATATTACTGGAGAAATGAAAGCTAAAGATCTGATGGATACCCTAGCGAAGTTGTATGAAAAGCCTTCAGCTTCAAACAAGGTATTTCTTATGAAGCGTTTATTTAATATGAAAATGGTAGAAGGTGGATCAGTCATTGATCATTTGAATGAGTTTAATATAGTTACAAGTCAGTTAGCCTCAGTTCAAATTACTTTTGATGAAGAGGTTAGGGCTCTCTTGATTTTTTGTTCTTTGCCAGAAAGCTGGAATGGCTTGTTAATGGCTGTTAGTAATTCTATTTCTAGTTCTAATACCTTAAAGTTTGATGATGTTATTGTTGTTATATTGAGTGAGGAAATTCGTAGGAAAAGGTCAGGGGCATCCACATTGGGTAGTGTATTGAATGCAGAAAGTAGAGTTAGAACAAGAGATAGAGGAAACAACTCTGGAAATCATGGGAAATCAAGAGGAAAATCAAAGGGAAAGAGGTCTGAATGGAAAGGGCCAAATGATTGTTGGTACTGTGAAAAACTAGGTCATAAGAAGAAAGATTGTTGGTCTTAGAAGAAAGATCAAGGAGACAAACATGATGGAAACAAGGAGGCAAATGTGGTAAGTAACAAATCCGAAGAGGATGCTTTGCTCTTGTCTTTAGAAAATGTTGATGATTCATGGGTGTTATATTCAGGGGCTTCATTTCATGCTACACCCCATAGAGGTTATTTTGTTGATTATGTCCAAGGGGATTTTGGGCTAGTTTATTTGCGAGATAATGAACCCTGTCAAATTGTTGGAAAAGGGAAAATCAAGATTAAGTTGCACAATGGGAATCATTGGCTACTACAAGAGGTAAGACATGTTCCAAGGTTGAGTAGGAATTTAATTTCAGCAAGGCAACTCAATGATGAGAGTTGCACAGTTACTTTTAATGATAAAAATTGGAAGGTTTCAAAAGGTTCTTTAGTAGTAGCAAAAGGTGTGAAAGTAGGCACCTTATACCTTTGTACAAGTCATATTGTTCCTTCTACTTTAATTGTTTCAGAAGATAATGAATGTTCAAAAATAGTGGTTGCAGTTGAGCAGGAAGAACATCAAACTGTTGTTGTAGATTCTGACACAGCACTGTGGCACAATAGACTTGGGCACATGAGTGAAAAACGTATGAAATTACTTCATTCAAAGAAAGTTTTACCTGGTCTAAAATGTGTCAATATGGATTTCTGTGAAAGTTGTGTTTATGGAAAGCAAAAGAGAGTTAGTTTTGTAAAGAGTGGGAAGGAAAAGAAAGATGAAAAATTAGAGCTTGTGCATACAGATGTATGGGGTCCAGCTCAGGTATATTCCCTTTGTGGCTCTTTGTATTATGTTACATTTACAGATGATGCAACAAGAAAAGTATGGATTTATTTTCTTAGACAGAAATTTGATGTATTTCAAACTTTTAAGAAATGGAAATGCTTGGTTGAGAATGAGACTGGAAAAGATTAAAATGTCTCAGATCTGATAATGGCGGTGAGTATTACAGCAAAGAATTTAAAGATTATTGTGCCTCTACTGGTATTCATAGGCATAAAATTGTACCAAGGACTCCACAAGAAAATGGAGTGGCTAAACGCATGAACAAGACAATAATGGAGCATGCAAGGAGTATGAGGTTGCATGCTAGGCTGCCCAAAAATATGTGGGAAGAGGCTATGAACACTGTTGTTTATTTGATCAATAGAGGCCCCTCTACTCCTTTGGACTATGGTATTCCAGAGGAAGCATGGAGTGGTAAGAAGGTGAGTTATTCTTTTCTCAAAACTTTTGGTTGTGAAGCTTTTGCACTTATAGATTCTGAAAATAGAACCAAGCTGGAAGCTAAGTCAAAGAAAGGTGTATTTGTTGGATATGGCATTGATGAATTTGGTTATAGGCTTCAGGATTTTGAAAATCATAAAATTGTAAGAAGTAGGGATGTCATATTCAATGAGAAAGTATTGTACAAAGATCTGTTGCTGCAGCATGAGAAGAAAGAAAATGACTATGTAGTACTAGATGATACTCCAAAAGTTGATGTTCCAGTAGTTCCTTATGCTCCGCAACAATAGTAACAACAAATACCACACACCCCAGTGAATGTTAGATGGTCAAAAAGGCTAAGTAGACCTCCAAATAGATTTTCACCTTCTTTGTATTATATCTTATTAACTGATGCTGGTGAGCCTGAATGTTATAATGAAGCTATGCAGGTGGATACAAAGCTTCAGTGGGAGTCTGCAATGACAGATGAAATGGACTCCTTGCTGAAAAATCAAACTTGGGATTTATGCAAGTTACCTGTAGGTAAAAGGGCTTTACAGAATAAATGGGTTTACTATATAAAAGAAGAGGATGGAGGTAAGAAAAGATTTAAAGCCAAATTAGTTGTAAAAGGATTTGCACAGAAACATGGTATTGATTTTGATGAGATTTTTTCTCTAGTTGTTAAAATGAATTTCATTTGTACTGTTTTAAGTATTGTGGCTACTGAAGATTTGCATTTCTAAGCAACTTGATGTTAAAACAGTCTTTCTTCATGGTGATTTGATTGAAGAAATATATATGGTATAGCCACAAGGTTTTGAGGTCAAGGGTAAGGAGAATTTGGTGTGCAGATTGCAAAAAAGTTTGTATGGCTTGAAGCAAGCACCCCAGCAATGGTATATTAAATTTGATACTTTTATGAATGAGAATGGATACACTCAATGTAATTCTGACCATTGTGTTTATTTTAAGAGGTTGGATGATGACAGCTACATTATTTTATATTTATATGTTGATGATATGCTTGTAGCTAGATCTAACATGGATCATATTAAGGGGTTGAAACAACAGTTAGCAAAATCTTTTGCTATGAAGGATTTGGGGGAAGCAAAACAAATCCTTGGCATGAAAATTTGTAGAGATAGGAAAAATAGGAAATTGTCTCTATCTCAAGCTGATTATATTGAGAAGGTGTTGCAACGTTTCTCTATGGAGAATGCCAAAGCTGTCAGCACACCTTTTCCTGGTCATTTGAAATTGACTAAGGATATGTGTCCCAAGACACCAGAAGAAGAGACTAAAATGTCTAAGGTACCTTATGCTTTAGCTGTAGGGAGCTTAATGTATGCTATGGTATGTACTAGGCCAGATATTGCACATGCATTGGGAGTCATTAGCCAATATATGAGTAACCCTAGTATTGAGCATTGGAATGCAATCAAATGGATTCTCAGATATGTGAGAGGTACATCCAATAAGTATTTACACTTTGAGGGTTCTACTACTACTGTACAAGGCTATGTTGACTCAGATTTGGTAGGAGATATAGATATCAGGAGGAGTACTACAGGTTATGTATTTATTGTTGGTGGGACAACAGTGAGTTGGATTTCTTGACTACAAAAGGTGGTTTCTTTATCCACTACAGAGGCAGAGTATGTTGCTGCTACCAAGGCAACCAAGGAGATGATATGGCTTCAATTCTTCATGGAAGAATTGGGACATCCTCAGAAGGATAATTTTCTACATACAGATAGCCAAAGTTCCATTCATCTTGTGAAGAATTCTACTTTGCACTCAAAGACAAAACACATACAGTTGCGGTACCATTTCATTCGGTCAGTTTTGGATGATAGGAAGTTAAAGCTGGAAAAGATTCATATAGATGATAATCCAGTAGATATGTTTACAAAGGTAGTAACAAGGGATAAGTTGAACTCATGTTCAGCTTCATTTGATCTTCTAGACTGAATAGAATAAAAAAATAGTTGAGTCCAGGGTGGTTCGATCTAGTGGGAGCCTCATATGGTAGTAGTATTGCTACAGGATCAGTCTCCAAGTGGGAGGTTTTTTAGTGTGGATACTGATCAGTCACCAAGTGGGAGATTGTTAGCTTGTGATGATGAATTGGGAAAGTACTATCCAGGAAAGTATTGTACACTTTTCCTCCCGACCTCACCGAGGTTTGGGCCCGGGTCGAGCCCCAAGCGAGGGTTTGGGGGCGGCAACCCCCAAGGCTAACATATTTTTTGGTTATTTTGGGCTGACATATTGTAACTCATTCTAACCCTAAAGTGGCAAAAATATTGTATAATATGGCTTAGGGTTAGGGATTTCATTATGATGTATGATTTTAGTACTTGTGGTGGAATTGAGATGTAAGAGATTATGGATTGTAATCAGGTTGTAATCACTGGATAATAATAATATTGGACTCATTGTTGGTGGACATAGCCCAGGGATTGGGAGAACCACGTTAAATCTTTGTGTCTTGTGTTCTCTTCTGTGTGGTTTATTATTTTTTGATATTGGTTATATTTGCACATAATTGTTATTTCTGCCTTGTTAATCCTAACAATTTATCTAACAGTTTTGGCTCCCTTGGGGATGGTGATGGAATGGATGACACTATTATTCCATGAAGTAAATCTCATGGAATGTTTGTGGGTTGACAGACCTACACAAAAAAAAAAATTTTGGGATTTGCGTAGTTGTTTTAGTCATCTGGATGTTTTATGTGTCCAAGAAGTTAAGATTTATGGTTTCATGCTTGATGCTACTTGTAGATTTATTTGGCCTACAAGCCTTGCTCTTTGTTCTTAGCACGAGGCTGGTAGAGGTGGATTTTCTACTCTCCTTTCTCCTCATTGGCATTCCTTTCTGATTAGTCATGGTTTTGACCCCATGCAGAGAGTTGTTTGGGCCACTTTCATTATTGAAAATCATTCTTTTGGCATCATTAATGTTTATGCTCCCAATGATGTTGTTGAGAGATTTCACCTGTGGTGATGGCTTGCAGATTCTCTGCCACCTGCTACCTAGATTGTTTATGGGGACTTTGGTATGGTGGAATTGGCATCTAACAAGGATGGCCTTTTGCCTTTTTGATGGACAGATAGGGAAAGAGAAGCCTGGTACTACATGCATAATAAATTAGGTCTTTTTGATCCTAATGTGGGTTGATGCCATTTTGATGGGGTCTGGCACACTTGGTCTACTTTCAAGGCCTCCTCTAATAGAATTCATAAAAGGCTTGATCATGCTATGATCTCAGCTCAATATTTTTTCTCTTTTTATGAAAAGAAAGCTTTACCGGTCAATCCTCTTATTGATGTGACCTTGTTAGACCACTTTCCCATCCAATTTAATATTAATTGGAAGATAGCTAAGGCTAGGCCTCCCATCACAAAATTTTACTTTAATACTTATGTCCTTCACCATCCTTCTACTGTGGCCCACATTCATCATATTTGGAACCTTGAGCCTAGACCCACTCAGTTGACAGGTTGGATTCAATGGTTGAATGATTCCATCAGGCATACAGCTCATTTTTTGTGCATTTATGGAAGACAGTTGGCCAAGTGTGTTCGTAGAGCCTATGATGTCAACACCAAAGCCTTATGTGTTGCCACTAAAGCCCTAGCCCAGGATCCTTTCAATCAAGATATGCAACTTAATCTTGCTAAGTCACGTCATCAGAAGCAAGTGGCTGACAATCATGATGCTAGAGGAGCCCAGATTAAAGCTCGCTTGCACTGGTTAAAGGTTGGAGACCGAGCTTCTAATGAATTTTTTACTACCCTCCATCCTCAGCATACTAGTTCGGGCATAACCAAAATCAGAGAAGGTCATAACCTTCTCATGGAGCTTCCTGATGTTTTTCAAGCCTTTGTTCGTCACTATGAATAGGTTTTTGCTACTCAAGGATCTTCTCCTGCCAGCGAGAAAGCTCTTGCTGATTGTACCATGGTGGTGCCATAGTGTGTCTCCCCTACCCAACATGCCTCATGTGATCAACTACTTTTCTTGTAGCATCTACATGAAGCTGTGTTTGCCATGGCTAATGATAAAGCCCCTAGTTGTGATGGCTTCCCTTGTGAGTTTTACAAAGCCCTCTAGGATGCCATTGGTCTTGATCTCCATTAGGTCTATCTAGAAGTGTTTCATACCCAATCTCTTGGGGATATCATTAACCAGGATAATATCAAGTTTATTCCCAAGTCTAGGGATCCGAAGGACATTTTCAACTGGCGACCCATCACCTTGCTCAATGTCTCCTACAAGATCATTTCCAAGGCACTAGCTCTCAAGATCCAACACTTGCTTCCCCAAATTTTTTGGCCTGAGCAAATAGGATTTATTAAGTCAAGATTTATTCTTGAAAACATCATTGTTGTTTGGGAAGGTATGGAATGGGCTCGTAAGTCTCACCAAAAAACCCTTTTTCTTAAGATTGATTTTCTAAAGCTTATAATCATATTGAATGGAATTTTATCCTTGCAATGCTTTACACCATGGGTTTTGGACCCAGATTTCTTCAATTTGTAGATGCTCTTCAATAATGCCTCTGCTTACATTACCATCAATGGGCACCAATCCTCCACCTTTGGGCTCTTTCATTCCATTCGGCAAGGGTGTCCTCTAGCTCCAGCCTTGTATATTTTTCTCACTAAGGGTTTCAGTTACTTGCTTTCTCACTCCATTTCTATGGGTTATGTTCAGGGAATCTACTTGCTAGATTCATCTTAGTAGCTGGTCAATGGCCATTTTGTTGATGATTCCTTCCTCACTCTAGAAGAGGATGAAGAGAATATCAAGGCATCCTTGCAATGTTTAGACACCTTTTGTCTGGCTTCTGGTTTGGCCATCCAATGGCACAAAACCTTCTACTACAGATAGTTGGCTCTTCCCAAGCCTTCTTGGTTTTCTTAATTTGGTTGGACTAGGATCCAGCATGGGGAAATTTTTCACTTTCTGGGTATTTACTTTGCGTTTCAAGGTCACCCTACTGATCTTTGGAATGCATTTCTTTCTAAAATTAAAAAAAAGCTTACTTACTGGATCACAAAGCCGCTCTCTCTCGTAGGAAAATTCCAGATCTGCTCCAAGGTCCTAGCGGCCAGGCATGTTTATTACTCCTCTTGTTAAGCTCCTTCCAAATCCTCCTACAAGAAGCTCAAGAAACTTCTACAGGATTTCCTTTGGGCTTCCGGTATTGATCACCAGGGCTTCCATAGAGTTGCTTGGGATTTCTACTACCTCCCAAAAATCTTCGGTGGGCTTGGCTTACTTGATACCTAGAAGCAAGGGCAGGCCCTTTGTGCCAAGTGGGTTGTGTGGTATCTCATAGGAAATGAAGCTTGCAAAATTTTACTTCGACACTGCATTTCCTCGGGCTTTCCTCTTCACAAGCCTACCTGGAAGGGGATTGGTTTTCAAACCCTTATGGTTATGAAGGAGCCTATTCAGATCTAGGGTACTTTTGTTTCCAAAAGTATTTGGAGAGCCTGGGAGTCTATTAAGCCCTGGCTCCAGTGGGTTGGGAATGGCTTCCGTGATGGTCTTTCTTTTAACTAGCAGAACATCTGGTGGTCCCCTCTTTTTTCTCAACAAGGGACTCCTCTTGCTAGATTTTAAGGAGTTCATGCTCTTTGGTTTCACAAGCATGGCATTCAAACCCTGAAAGATCTTTTCCCTAGAACCACTATGAATCTCCGATCCTGGGATGATCTCCAGGTTCAATTTCAGCTCATCCGCCTAGATCGTCAAACTTTTGACTTGCTGGTTTCGACTATCCTACTTCATCTCCTGCATAAATTAGGAATTCAATCTGTTAGACCATGGTGGAAGGATTGGAAATGGTATCCTACTATGCCCTTCACTAGTTACAAGCCTAAGCTTGGGTATTTGTGGCTTATGCCTCATTTTCCCATGATTGATTCTCTCAACCAGTGTTGGAATATCTCTTCTTCTCAAAAGAGTTGGGGCTGGCGATTTCATACTATTTGGGACTCTATCACTAAGCCTAAAATTGCTCATTTTTTCTAGTTTTTTTTATATCAGGGCTTACCTTTGGGAGCTAGACTCAGGCATTTGGGGGTTCCTGATCCTAAATGCCCTTTTTGTGGTCACTCTGAGACACTCATGTATATTTTTTGGTTATGTCATCGCGCCCAAAATTATTGGGCTGGATTCATGACTTCTTTGCTCCTTTTAGGCCTGAACCATTTTCTTGGCACATGGCACTTCTTGGTGACTCTCCCAGAATGCCTTCCCAGTACACTCAGATATGGCACACTTTCAGGATGGAAATTTTGTTTACCTTATGGAAAGATTGAAATAATTTTCTTTTTTCTCATAGTTTTTTGGATATTCATGTCTCTATTTATGCTAAGGCATGTATTTGTAATAATGTCATGATGCAGATTCAGGTACAAGTAGATAAAGTGGCCCTTGAGGTTGCTCATTTGCAAGAGTTTCTTTGGCACTGGGGAAATTCCCCTTATACTATGGCTCAAGTGCCTCCAAATTCTCTCTTAGCTGACCGTACGCCACCCAGGGGCCGATGTTGTAGCCAGAGTTCCTCTTCTAGACACTCCAGGACTCCGCATCAATGGCGCCACTACTCTACCTTCCCTCCTCCTCGGAGGGATGTGGTCTTTGGCTAGCCTCTTGTGCTTTCTTCTATTGTTGCTTCTTTTCTTGGCCCTTGGCCTCTGTTCTTTCTAATCAAGACAAGTTCCCCTGCATGGTGCTTGTTATCTCGCCCAAGTGGGAGGAAGGAGAACTAGAAAAAGATGATCCAAAAGATGACTAGGCCATTCCTAATTAGACTCCTGGGCCCAATGTTTGAGGTGTACACACTAAAATGGTGCACTTCTATGAACCATTACATGCAAGGTTTCTCAAGAATGAGGCCTCACAAAGTAGCTCATAGCTCTCTATGCATGGAGTTGCAAGGGACTATGAAGTATTTGCTCTCAGCTAGAGCTACAAGCTTGTGACCTTGCTAGTCAACCACACAATGAGAGATTCAAGTGAGGACAAGGGAAAGAGTGCCAATATCCTCAAGAATCACTATGAAAATGCAATGCAAACTAGGCTATGAAATGGAAAGAACAAGTGTTACAAATCCCTCCTATTAAGCTATGTGAGTTAAATCTATTACATAAAAGGAAATCTACACTAAGAATGCCATTATCATGCAACTATGGAAGCAAATATGAAACTAAATGAAATGCAACAACAAAAATCTTGGATGCAAGAGTGTCTTCAAAGAAAGCTCCAAATGACCTAGAAAACCTGCAACATAACATTAGCATAAAACAAGTGACCTAGAATGAGGGAGGGAGCTCTTTTTTTATAAGAAATGAGGTGAAATGGACCATTGAGATTAAGAGGCAAAAGTCTTAATCAATGGTGGAGCTTGAAAGAGGAGCAATCCATGTGCACAAGTATCCTCCAATAGAAAAATAGGAGTTGACTTTATGTCCATATGAGACAAAAAGTGCTTTTCTCCTTTTTATAAAATAAGAATAATGCTTTATTTGTGCAACTTAGGATAAGATGAAAAGGTGGGGATTTTTATTTATTAAAAGGGGAGGAAATATTCCTTTTAAGTAAATAAAAAATTAGGATAAATGGTTAGCCCATAGGATAAAAATCTAATATATGATCGAAATTAAGACTTGATCAAGAGATTTATATTGTTGAAAATATTGATTATTGATAAAATTGATTCAGGATTGATAAATTGAATAAATGGGGCCCAAAGTCTAGGCGACCATTTTTGGGTGCATACATGAGGCAATCCTAATGACAGAGATCCTCATCCCTCTTCTACTACTACTCTTACAGCTTGAAGGTTTCTCTCTTTATATGCTTTTTTGATGAATAGTTGTATGATTCTAGCCTAAGTGCCGAGTGACTTGTGGGGTGATTTTTTCCCCCAGCCCCTTTTTTGTGAATATTGTACTTTTATATTATTAATAGAAAAGGCCTCTATTCATCAAAAACAAAGTTATGGTTGTGTTTAAAATCAATAGAGTAGTTGTTTGAATATGAATGATCATGCGTGTTCTGATAATTATTGTCATAAATGTCTTATCCTAACTCTTGAAGGTATAGCGCATTGAAATAGCAAATGTTGTTTTGACCAAGTATAGCATATTCATTCATTGAGTGCTCAACTCGGTCTTCCTACAATTTCTAGTGGAGAAGCATTCAGTGCATTGCCAGTTGAGGGTTTCCAAAGAACAAGGTGGTAGTTCCAACGAAGAGAAAGGCAGTGTGATAAATTCCATGAGAAGATCTAGGTGTGAGTGGGAAGTTAGATTTGCTATCATGGAAACTCTTTCCTTCATTCTAGATTTAATCTGTTTCAGCCTTAAATAGCTTTCCTTCTTTTTAGTCAGTAGTGTTGCAATAAAGATCTGCCTATTTCTATGGATGGTTAAGAATTAGTTAGAAGTTTTCCTTTAAATAAAGCCCTGCTCCTGCGTGAGAAAGGAGGGAATTATCAAGTTATTAGTAATATAGTTTTATGTTTCTTTCCCATTTACAAATCTCTATACTTAGTTATTCTATTAATGAGAAGATGAAGTTTTGAGATTTAACTGAGTGTAATGTGATTTGGGATACTCATCCAAGGGGGCCCACTTGGTGAGAAATCCATAGTTCGATAGATTCATACTAGTTAGAATCATTTCCTACATTTCTATTATTTTAGTGCCAAGTGTTGAACTGTTCCTGTAGCCAAAGCCACAGATCAGCTGACACTTCTTGCAGCCAAGGCAATGGAATAGTAGAAGTATTATGGCATAGTTCATAAGATTCTTCATGTTTTGTCAGCATCTTTATTTCTATAATTTCCATTCCAGCACTTACTCTTCTGCAACTTTAGCTTAAGAATTATTCTAGCATTTATTCCCTGCAATCATAGGATAGTTTCTTTTCAGCATTTCTTTCCTACAGCAATGATAAAATGTATGGATGAGTGATACCTGGTGCATATACTTTTCTGGCTTGTTTCAAGTAATGTGTCCCTAGTTTGACATACTAAATGAGTTTTTATGAAGAGGATAAATTACTCAATCGGATGTCCAATCCCTGAGTCCGAAATTACACCTAGTTTCTGAACCTTTATAGAAAGCAATCAACATCAATGTTTCAATTTTCTTGACACAACCCGTAAGCTATTCACTGGTTCTTTTATTGATTATTTGGTAGGGGATGTTGGCCCATATTCAAAACTTGAGGGTTGATGTGGGTGTCGAAGACCCCATAGGTTCCAAATTTTGATGTTTCCATTTTGATAAAAGAGCTTGGCTAAACTTTCTATGATCTTTTTTTTGTAATGTAAAGATATATTTTCCTATTAATGCACTATTATGGTCATGTTAGTGTTTCATTGTTTAGAATTTGGAATAAGACCTTTGACATTTTGTCTTCATGGTTATTTATCTCTATGGAGGTTGTAGAAGTTATGTTTTATATTTCCATATTTGTAATCTTGCATTTTATTTATTAATACATTAAAACATTTACCAATAATAAAGAGTAGAATCTAGGCTAAAGGGGCAATGCACCAATGCAAAGCTTTTGCAACACTTAAAAAAACCTCTTTGAATAACTTTTGCAACATCGTGAACTCTTAAAACTCAAGGATCTATCACTTTCTTAACAACAGATATAATGTACCATAGACCCTTCATGTTGGAAAGGTGAAAAAAATATATGAAGTGACTAAGACGTAAAGTGTAATGTTCAAATTCTACCATGGGAAGCACCTACAAGGATTTTTATGAAGGCATATATTTTCCTATGGATGTATGAATTTCCAAGAAGAAAGAAATGGTATAGAAAGACTCCTTCTAGACTAGATTAGAACTGTTGTCAATTGCACCCGTGATGGCTAAGTATAAAACCTAGCAATCCCGTGAAACATGGGAATATTCTCAAGATGTGGGACTGCTTCACTGAGAATAAACCTTTGGATTAATGGTCAGCTTCCCCGTTTGTATCACCTAAACTGAACTAAACTTGAAGGGAAAGGGAGAGAGATTGCATGAAATTGAAATAACTGAAATTTAACTTAGGTGATTCACCAAACTGCATAGATCCACAAACTGAAGATAGACTCACAATGTAATCCAGCTTATAATTTGAACATCACAACTCTTCCCAAATCTGATTCTTCCCTTAGAAAATAATTAGGTGCTGGTTGTAAATGAGAAGGGAAAATAGATTCCACAACTCAAACACATATAAACACACACAGATTGAAACTTTAAGAAAAACCAGTGCTTGTAAACATTAAATTGAACAAAATATCAAGTAAAGGATCAAATTTCAATCATAATACATAACATCAAATCCATCAAATCAACTCACAAAGCTGTAGAAAAAGGACAATTGCTATTAACTAGAATAAAAGGAGTCAAAATATCAATTTGCTTCTCCTGGAGCTACAACATTCACCTCATGAAAATGAGGGAAGGAAGAACTAGCCTTCAATCACCAAAGGTGAGAGGCATATATAGAAAATATGTAGAATCAGTATTGAAATCCACTACTTCACCAAGAATAGGAAAAACCTGCCACTAGGACCTGATCATGCCACTCTAAAATTTGGATGCCCAATTCCTGAGAATCTAGGGGGACAGAGAAAGTGGGGTCCCTCAAAATAGGTAGTCAAAGGAAAACCAATAACCCACTAAGTCATGTCTGTAACTAATAATCTGACAGCGGTTTATAAAAACACCACCTGTCAAATATCATACAATGAATAAGAGCAATGACTTATCACAATTAAAACTTTTACCCTTTACTAAACCAAATGAAGTGGATCCTAAATATATTTTGAGATAATCTCAACTCAAAAAATGAGGAGAATATCCAAAATATTTACATTTTAATCAAATCCACATGACACATGAATATTTTCAAACCTAGGACCCACCTTAATTACAAACCTAGTCCTAATTTTAAACCCCAAATGACCCTAGACACAACTTATAGGTTACAAGTGAACATTAAATATTTTCAACCCAAATAATGGGGAAAATATTTATAAACAATTACAACATACAACCCAAAGTTGAAAATAACGTGGCATTAATCTCTCAACCCTAAAAGAAAGGGGAGGAAAAATCAAGCATAATATTGAAACCCCTATTCGAAGATGTGGATTCTCTGTCAACATAGCTTTCAATCTTGGCGACTGGCACCTTCTAAACTCTCTAGTAGTTCTTCGATGGCAACTTCTATTCTAAAATTAGAAATAGCATCTTGATTCGGCAACATCTATCTTGAGGTGGGCTTGTCTGATTCATCACTTAATGCATTTTGATAGCATTTGTGTGTTTGCTCTGTGCTTGAAATTGTATCTCTATATTTTTTAAAATGAAACTAGGGCACTGATGAAGTCGAGGTTTTCTATAGCACTATTGCTTGCAGCCCGAGCATCTTTGTTTATTTCTTTTAACAGCTAGGGCATTATATATATCTCTGCACTTGTTTATTTGATGCTATCGATGCCTACATTTGTACTATTTCATCTTGTCTCTGTATTGATATACGTCTACTATTAGGGCACGGGCCTGATTGTGGACCAAGTAATTGATGCTTTTGCTTATGGTGCTTTGATCATCCTCTGTATTTCTTGGGTATTATTGTTTGTGCCATTCAATTCTCTGGTGGCTCGTGGGTTAAGAAAGTTGAGGCATGAATGAATTTTTTGTTAATTTTTGTATCTTATGCATTATGCGTATAACTAGGGCATGGCTTTTGTATTCTCTGTTATATATAGCATGTAAACCCTTGTATTTTTTGTCTTGATGGCAGTAAGGTCAGGGTGCATAATGTTAATGCCATTGCTTGAGAACTCGGGCATGGTATTGATATGTTTACTGTAACTTCTTTTGTTGTTTATGAAGCTAGGGTATTGATGTTCATTGCTTGTTCATAGCTCGAGAGCTCATGCCTTGGTTCACCACTGCTACACTGTTGACTTTATTACACATAGCCCCGAGAACATAAGGCATTGTATCATATGTTGGTGTTTAGATCAGGGCACTATTGTTTCAACAGCCCGATGACATAGTCACTGATTTGAACATGGCACTCACTGCATCATGATACCCGATAGCATGCCCCCCATGTATACTTGATCTTTTATGCTTAGCCCCTATTGTTTATTTATGTTATGGTGATCAATGGCATATTTCCCATCATCATGCTCATTTGTTCTTGCCTATCCCCTCTGCTGCAATGTTATTGATTTAAAAAAATATTCTCTCCATGTTCACACTCATGAGAAAAATAGGGGACTGTATTTGATGCGCTATTGGTTATCATATTTGATATGCTCATGCCATAGCATTAATATATTGAATGAAGATATGTTGTAATGTATCTTTCCCAGTATACAGATTTGTGTACCTTATTTTTCTGCCATGCTGATGAAGTATTTCCTCTGAAACTGCTAGTGCTCTCTTCTGAACATAATTCATGCCATCTTAATATGTTGTGAATGCCTCCTGGATCTGGTTCATGCCTTGTTTCACCATTCTCCATTTGATTTGGCTTTATGTCTCACTGATACTACCATCCACTGAATGATACACTATTGAGCATGGGTATTTTTGACCTGTGATGTGGTCTCTCTCCAGGAAATTGAGATTCTCCCGATAGAGCCCACATCACAAGGCATCATCATTCATCTGCACATGGAACAAACACATTAGTAAAAACAATGGTATTTCATTTATTTCCAGGGGCTCCTTGATGCACATGCCCTGAGCACAGCCTATGCCATAGGTGTATGGATGAGTACACATATGCATGTTTGTAGATGTTGTGGCACCATTCATTGCGTAGATCCATTGGATCTAACTCCTCTATTTTTCTCTCTCTGCAGGTTCAAGATCATCGGAGCACACTGGGAACATAGAAGATCAACTCTCATTACTAGGAAATGTCTGGTACCCCTACATCTAGCTTCATTATATATGTATATTTGCACTCATTTATGCAATTCTAGAAATGGCTATGCTCACGGCATGTGTGAGCTCAGATAGATGTTCCTTTCAATTCTTTTCTTCTTTCTGTATAGCATATTTAGAATATTGGCACATGTAATCTTAGATACAGTTCATTTCCTTTCCCTTTCATGTACTTTGCAAAAAATGAACAAAAATATTAAGCAAGACCACTTAATAATGCAAACTAGGGTACAGTAGCTCATCTAGTAATTAGGCTTCCAAAATGTGTAAAAATATGACAACAAGAACCAAACACAAAGTGTAGCATTCAAGATCATGTATCATCAGAAGATGGAAGCACTTCCATTTAGGACTAGTTTAGCCCTTTGAGTAAGTGGTCTAGGGTCATGTCAAGCACCTTGAGTGGGTCTTTGATTGGATCTGGCTTTTTCCCCCTATTCTGCTTCTCTCTCCACTTGTTTCTAGCCTTTTTCTAGCACCTTATCCTGAGGATTTGAGATTTTTGAACTCAGGGTCAAGGTCGACCTTCTAGGTCAAGGTCAACCTCAACCCTAACCTAGGTCAAGGATGACCTTGACCCTGACCTAGGTCATAGTCAACCTCGACCCTAACCCTAGGTCCAAAATTCAAATTCTGGAGGTTTCGGGATGTCGAGCTTTGGAAAGTTTTATTTCCCACTTTCGAGTCGGCTGTTTTGGATTTCGGAACAGTAAAATCTTAAATTGTATTTAATCTAGGCCCATTTCTAGGAGTTAAGGTATAAATGGGAATTTAATTCTCCTATGTCAACCTCTCTAGAAGTTTGTGCCCTAGACTACTATAAAAGGAAGCCTTCCTCTTTCATTTTCACAAGCACTTTTCATGATCAAGCATCCACCTTCCATTGAATTCAAGCATAAGTGCAATCAAGTGATCAAGCAAGAAAGAAGGATAAGGAAAACATTCAAGCATTCATTAATCCTCAAGCATTCAAGCATTCATGATCCAATTCATCAAGGATATCCATTCATAGCCATTGAAGGATTCAATCTCTTTGGAGCCCTCTTGTTGAAGATTTCTCCATCCACATTCATTGAAGCTTCTTTCTATTCCAAGATCCATTCAAGATTGGTATTGAAGATCTAATGAAATTGATTTGAGACATCCTACATATAATTCTACATTCATTTGGAGCATCCACTTGTGGATTCAAGGATTCAAATCCTCCACAAGGATTTCAACATAAGCAAGGTGAATAGTTCCATTTACTTTGTTTATATTATGAAATTTCAATTACATTTCAAGGTTGATTCCAAATAGGGGTTTGACCAAGGCAAACCCCTCATCCAACAAACAAAACCTTTTTCCTTGCAGGTACAGGTGTGGGATAGTGAATATCAATGCAGATCTGAGTACCCTTTTTAGTGAACTTTCAAGATCTGTGAATAGAATTTCCATTGGAGCAGGGTAGGTCAAGGTCAACTTTTTGGGGTAAGATAGTGCCCCAGGGTAAGATCTTACCCCTGTCTTGGGTCAAGGTCGACCTTGCTCAAAAAATCAAAAGGTTTATGGGTTTTCTCCATTTCTGTATTTCCAAGCCAGTTCCGGTTGCAGAATTTCCTGAAACTGAACACAGATTCCAAAAAATAACATTTTCCAGATCAGCCTTACTTTAAGGTTAGTATTTGCCTTCAATTCAATTAATATTTCAATATATACTTTCATAATGAAATATAAGGTTTTCTCCTTTCTTCATATTCTTCATTGATTGATTCATTTGTGCATTAACCATTCTATTTTGGTTGATCAATTTGGATCTTTCCTTTGGGAATTTGGATTAAGAAGTGGATCTTACATTCCCCTCTTTTCTCACCTTATAGATCCAAATAGAAATAGTTCACATATGGGTCTGATAAAATCACATACATCCTAGATTTCCCAAAATTTAACCATTATGAGGGGAATTAGCTATAATTGGTATAATTCATCTTCTATTCTAAAAACATGTAGAGGAGTAAGAGACATACATGATTCACAAGTTTCTGGATAAATGGAAGATAAAGAGACCAACTTAATTAAATAGGACCTATTATAAAAATTATTAGCATAGAACAACTTTATAACAAGCTAAAGAAAGGTTAAAATTGCACATTCTTGGTACTTAATTAAGATTAAGCATGCTAATGCCAAACAATAGGTTGCACATCAAAAATTCCACAGAATACATTCCCTTGTTGAACATAGGGATTTTCCATAAAGATAAACAATGGGCCCTCTAAGAGATCTCTTCTTTTTCACTATAGACTAGGGTTTTAATAGATCTATTCCCTTTTTTTAATGTGCTAGAGACATGATCATTTAATTATGATAATGGTTGTAACGACTTCCATGCTGGAGATTTTTATATCATTAATCTTTGTGTCTATGGTATGGGCATAAACTATTCTTTACTCAACCAAATCACCATCATGAGACAAAAAATTATTAATTCCCTTCACAACAAGTGATCTTTTTTCTACCACACAACACCATATTTTCTTTAAAATTGATCCTAGGATGTCCTTTGCAAAAATATTTTATCATGTACTGCATTGAGCCAGACCATTTGAAATATGGGAGAATATGTTGATGCATGTCATGTAGGTCAACACTCTTAAGAATGGTTCTATGATAGCATCTTAAAGTTTTTCCAAGCTTCCACATGTCCTAGACCTAGGTGTATTAAGAAGTGTCAAGTTTGAAAACCCAAACAATTTCATGATGCTACCACATACTCAAAGCGAGGGATGTTTCAAGGAAGACTTTGGTTGTTGAAGATAAGATCAATGTTGAAGATAAGATCAAATTATTGATTGACATCTTATTGAAATAATTTAATCCATATACTAATCATTACATTAATAACAAATAATTCACTAATCATTAAAATGTACTAAAATATTGATGAAGTGTTGATGTCACATGATAATACTTTGATCCTCTTTAATGATAACCCTTATCTCTCTTTTCTTTGTAGGTTCTGGATCACACAGGAGCACACTGGATTCATACTCAGGTCAAAAATTCATCACTTCAGGAAATGTCTAGTACCCTTATTATTTATGTTCATCCTCTTATGTATGCTTGTACTTTTTCATATTCTTCTAAACGTTGGCTATGCTCACGGCCTGTGTGAGCCCAAATGATTTTATCTTTCAGTTCCTTTCCTTGTATAGTATATAGAAGTTATTTGGCATATATATACATGTAATATTTAGATGCGGAAATTTATTTTCATTTACATATATCTTTTCATGAAATGAACACAAATTAAACATGATCATCTAATTATGAAAACTAGGGTATTGTAGTCACTCATCTAGTAATTAGGTTAGCAAATTGGAATGGGCATGAAAAATATGGTAACAAGAACCATTGCTAAGGATTGAACATAAGTCTAAAATTCCCCAAACCTATTATTCTATGTGTCCTTATTACCTTCGTAATTTTGGTTCAACCCCTATAGGATGTCCAAGCCTAGAGGCCAAGGAAAGTACCCAAGAGCACTTGAAAGAAAGATGAATGAAACCATTGTCCTTATGTGGGTAAACCCATATAAGTATTCTTACACCTGTGTGATTATAAACAAAAATAAATAAAAAGAAAGGCTCATTTCTAATTTTCATGATCGAGTTGTGTGCACAAAGAGGGCCCTAACTATGGTAGTTGCAACTTTGCACTCAAATTTTTCTATGAACTCAAGCTTCAAGTTGGAAGCTTTGTGCCTTTTGATCTCTCTACACTGATTCGAGGTAGGCATTGAATTTTCTCTCCTCATCTTCTCTTCATTATTTAATGTTTGTGTGTATTTGTTGTAGATTCAAATGGCATTGTATTTCACTGGTTTTATGCCATGTCTTTTTTATGACCTATAAGCTTTGAAGCTAGGGTATCCATTTATTACTTCTTTTCTCACTGCTTGGGGCATGTGAGTTTTGATATGGGCATACATGATGTAAATTTGGTCATTGGTTTTCCTTCTCTGTGTACATCCTGTGAGTTATACACTAGGGCATCATGTTGGATGTGTTTACTCACATGTTGTGTTCACTACTTCAGCACCATGCTATACATATGTTCACTATTACACCTAGCTTCTTGAATGATTCCAAAGCCTGTGAACAAGCTAGGGAATCATTTGATGTGTGTTTAATTAAATTCTCTAGTTATATTTCTTACTGCTTTTAGAGCCTGTGATCCTCATATGGCATCATTGATTTGTTGGTTTTTTTATGCTCGTTATTTTCTCACTAATTATGTAGCTCATGATCTTGATCCTTTGAAGGCTTGTACCCTACTTAAGGCATCATTGCCACCATAATTTTCTGGTGTTTTCGTAGAGCCCGTGAGCTATAAGCCAGGGCATTACTTGTGTTTAATGCTCACTATTTTCTTGGCATTTGGTTACCATGACATATATCTGTTATGCTAGCCTATGCTTTGTTTGTTTTTTGTTCATTGGTGCATGGAACCCATGAGCTACATGGCATCCTTGATTTGTTGTTGTATCTATGGTTTAGACACCATTGATGGTGACATCAATATTTCAATTTTCTTGACACAGCCCGTAAGATATTCACTGGTACTTTTGTTGATTACTTGTTGGTGTTTTCTTAGATTGGTATCTCCATTTGACATCTTCATGATGCCATTAAATACTCTATTGGAATCTTGAGGCAATGCTCTTAATATTAACTCTTGTTGTGTCATTGGATCAATGCTTTCAAAGGCTCATCCTCATGTTATGGTACCACTGTTAATCTTCATTTGATTCATTTATCTGCATAATCTTACCATGGTGTTGTGCTTATCATCATTCTGTGGTTGCATCTTGTGACTCTATGGGATTGATGCTCCATTGTTTTTGTGATGCTCACCTTTTGAGTATAGCTCCTCTTTAATGCATTATTACTTCATCATGATGATAAAAATTTCATTTGCTCAAAGCACATAGAATGTGGGTAGCTTCATTACTTCATTAGATCTATACCTTTGTTAATTTCACTAGCATCATGCAGCTTTCTTACTTATCCTTTAAAATGAAGATTCAAATATACTCCATACCATAGCATTAATGTATAGATGATGTAGATTTGTGTACCTCTTTTTTTTTATCTAGCTTACTCATTGCATGCAATGGGGCTTCCTTGGGGCTGCCAACCATGTTGTGATGTTATGATCTTCACTTGAAATCCATGATGTACTCCTCCCTTAATATTCATATTTGATTCTTTTCTCCTCTAATTTGATGATGATGTATGCCCCTTCCATTTCTTACTCATTGATTACTCATGACTGCCTTGTGTTGATGGGCATGGTGTGTGACTGTTGTGGGTGCATCATTTGGAAATGATGTCATAGCAACACCAGATCATGAAACAACAACATCTAGTGTTGTTGTTGCACTGTTTGAATGATGTAGTCACAATAGTGACTCACCAGGTGTTCATAGAGACATAAATACAATGATGCCCTAGCTCTCAAAGCTCATGGGTCATCAAGAATTATGAATGCAAAGATGTAAACAATGTCAGTATAAACATTCATCTTGTGCGATTAAATAAAAAATGCCATCAAAATGAAATTGAGTTAATGAGAAGACAAAGATCGAATTCCTACCTCAAATCATGGTTTCCATATTGATGAAGGGTGCTCCCCTTAATACCACAAACACATAACAGAAATAGAGAAACAATAACCATATGCAAGAACAAAAAATTGGCTTCTTATTATCTCCACAAATGTGGAATTACAAACTTTCAGAATTACAATATGCAAAGCCACATGGGCATTCCGTTACAATATTCTATAAGACAAAGCCTCGAATCAATACCCAGATTTACCACCCAGAACTGCCCTAGACAACACTATGAGCCTTCTTTATATAGGCATTTTCTACCGCCCGAGAAGGTTCCAGAAATTTAGCCCTTAGGGCTGACCAACTTAGAATTATTTTATTTTTCAATTTATTACATCGAATTCGGCTCAAAATAACTTTTGAAACCCGAACATAAATTTTAAAGGAAAATTATTTTCCGCCATTCAAGTGGCCCAACTTTTGGAGACCATAAGTCATCACCAATTGACCCAATTGACTATTATAACCCCATTTCGGAAAGGCCATGAAGCGCTCTACAAGCTTGACTTGCACAAGCACCTATCACCCAAATTTTTGACCTCATCTGAGGCCTCTAAAGCCTTCAAAACTAAGTTCAAAGTTTCTGTACCATGCTACCAATACTGAAAATCTTCAATATCTTCAAAACTAGACCTGATCTAACCATGAAACTTTACTGGCAGGCTGATATGACTGAGATGAACCTCCACATGTAAAATTAGAACATTCTGAGATTGTATGACCAACTTACTAAAAATAGCAAGTTTCCATAAATAGTAGCTCTGCACAAGATAGCCCTTATTGAATACCAAAACAGAAATATTTTTGGGTGATGCAAGATTGCTCTTACACCCAGGATGCTCCTGCACCACATATGAAGATCAAATGCTAAGGAACTATGTTATAAAATTTCAAGGCATGAAATTTGACCTCTGACTTGACCTTGATAATCTCCCCTCCATTGCTTATTCTTGATCATGATTTCCTTGTGTTGATAGGCACGGTGGGTTACTGATGTGGATGCATCATTTGGAAATGATGTCATAACAACACCAGATGAAACAACAACATCTGGTGTTGTTTTTGCACTATTTGGATGATGCAGTCACAACAGTGATTCACCAGTTGTTCATAGAGACATAAATGCAGCCACTTCTTCTTTCAGTGTTGATCTCCTTTCTGTGCTTCCATGATTTATGTCTTTTCTATTCTATCTTCATGGTGTGAATGCTCCATGGACACTTCTTCTTCATTGAGCTTACACTTCTTAGATCAGTGCTCCTCCTTAAGGTCGTCAGGGTATCCAAAAATTCTAGGAGAATAGGGCTTCTGATAACCCTGACGGGTTCAATGTAGGGATTCATTTGGAATCTAGCACCTATACATTGCACATGTTCCTGAGTGCATTTTCCTAAGTGCACATGTTTTGTAGCATAGTTCCTTTTAGAAGTGTATGCCTTGACTATGCACATGCATAATTGTAGATGAGGATCAGTAATAGGGTGCCAGGAATTTCTTAGATCCTTTGGATGTAACCTCATCTTTTCCTTCCTTGTAGGTTCTGGATCATACAGGAGCATACTGGATTGAACCCTGGGTCAACACTTCATTACTTCAGGAAATGTCTGGTACCTTCATTATTTATGTTCATCCACTTATGTATGTTTTCATTCATTCATATTCTTCTGAAAATTGGCTATACTCATATTCTTCTAGTGTCTGAGTCTTCCAACTATGACCAATTTAATGTTGTAAATCTTGACATAGAATTCTAGAGCAATACACTAATTTTATAGTGAATTCATGATTTATAATTCAATTGTAGCAGCTCAATGTGTTTGAACTCAAGAATACCCCTTGGTTTCTTACAAATCATTTGGAAAAATCTGTCAGAAAATTAAAAGTTTGGTCAAAGTAAGTGTATACATGAAGGATGAAACACATAGGAAGCTATGAGAAGCTATGAGAAGGTGACGTGAAGCTAATGAAAGGAGGCATCTCTAAAAAGAATTTCCCTTTTGAGAGTATATGATTACAATGTGGGGGAATCAAAGAAAATATATGTATAGTTATAAAACCTAAAGTTAAATTTACAAAGTAACATATCATTTATAAAACCTATCGTAACATGTCATTTTTTGATTAACATTTTTTGTCACAACTAAAGAGTTCTCACCATGAGAAAATAGAGTGATCATTTTCTATCAAAACCATATGTGCAAATATAAACATTAAGTACAACATGTCCAATTTTTTTTGTAGATATACACATTAAGGATCAAGTTAGATAATAAAAGGGAATTTGATCAAAATAGGGAGACAATCACTAGATTATTGTCTAACTTTCAAAGAGAAGGTGATGACAAATGTTATTGTCCATGCAAGAGTTGTAAAGGCTTAAAGACAAGAAGAATCAAAATCAAAACAACAAAGAGACATTGTAGGGAGAATGGTCAAATTGAAGGGGGGTTTGATTATCATCCATTGGTAAGTTATTTGTTATATTATTTTCACAATTAATATACATATAAACCATGGAAGGAGATTTAATTATCACATTGAAGGGGGGGTTGATTATCATCATTTTTATATAGGTCGATCTCCCTAGTGTGAATATAGAGAAACATGGAGGTGTGAGTATTGAAGCCGAAGATCATGATCCCATGGAAGATGATGATCATGCACTAGAAAACACATTTGAAGATGACGGTATGAATGCATTGATCATTGACACATTTGGTACTAGTGTTGTTGGTGCTTCTGATGATGATGATGATGATGATGATGATGATGATGATGATGATGATTATGATGAGGATGAAATTGATGTCATCCATGATATGCCTCTACTTGATAAGGTGAACACGACCCTTTATGAAGGCTCCCAATCTACTCTTCTCTCTGTTGTGTTGTTGTTGGTAAATTTGAAGGTTATGAATGGTTTATCCAACATAGCAATGCCATGTATGCTAAGGTTTGTCATATATGTCATTATAGTCTATAAAAGTTGAAACATGTACCATTAATATTATTTATAGTAACGACTTATATTTTTTGCTATAGATTGATAGGTGAGTTTTTGTTACCACCATCAAATGTTCTCCCTCGCTTGTATAGAGAATTATCTCCCACTATGAAACATATTGGAATGGAGTATCAAGAAATAGATGCTTGTCCCGAAGATCATATTATTTATCATAAAGAACATGAAAATGCAACTGAATGCCCTGAATGCCATACAAGCAGATATTGAGATGATCAAATAACAAAAAAGGTACCTCACAAGGATCTTCGTTACATCTCCATTATTCCATGTCTGAAATGATTATTCAGGTGAAATAGCTTGGCATAATTTATGGATCACCGTGCACATGCCAGGAGTCAAAATGACATTATTTGAATGCCTGTAGGTGGTTGGCTACACTTAAAAGAAGAACCTCAAAATCTCACGCTTTCTCTGGTAGCAGATGGTGTCAATCCATATGGAGAGTGACGAACTACAATTGATTTAGAACACTGAATGAAGAATCTATGATTGAAAGATCACTAAGGAGTTGTTGATTAGATAATGCAAGATGATTAAATTAGTATTATGTTTTCATTGATGTCAACTAGCTTGACAATACTTATCTTGTAAGTTACTATACCGACACATCTGAAGAAAGGAGAAAGAGATGAAGAACATAAATATCTACATGAGGAAGATTTATATATCAGATGGGGATAAGGAATACACTGAGTAACTTGTTGATGAGTCTATGACTTGATGAAATTGACTTTATTATGTTTGTATTCATCTATGATCAAGAATAGAACTGAAAGATACAAAGCAGTGTTGTCGGTAAATAAAGCATTCTAGTATACACCAACGGAATGTAGTGTATACCGAGAGTAGTGTTAATCGAGCTTGTGTTCACCGACGTATTTCTTTGTTAACCGAGCAGAACAGAAAGGAATTGAATGATCAGTTTAGCCGATAAAGTGATGAGCTATAATGTGTATGAAATCGAGGTAATAGATAAGGTTTGTTATGAAGATCGATGGCTAACATAATTCAAGAAGGATCTAATGGAGCAGATTGAAATGTGTTACTGACACATCAGCCGAAGAAGGTTAAAGCAGCAAAATCAATGAATAAGATTAAGTGAAAAAATCTGATGGAGGAAAAGAAAATGATTTACTCGTCTATATAAGAGACATTGATTTCATTGTTGAAGAGAGCCAGAAGAAGAAGATACTGCAGAATTATCACGTGAACAAGTTTTCATGCATTCTAATCATACTGGTTAATGAGAATCGAGCTGCAGAACAATTACCGAGATACAAAGAGTAATTACTGACGGAGAGTAAATTGATATAGTATTGAATCTGAAGTGGTATATTGATCAGAAAGATTTGAATGAGGTGAACATTGATCTGTAAACTGCAATTGAAGTTATTTCAAGGCAGATCATCTACTGTTACATATTTAACCATTGTACACAGTCAAATCTCTTAACCGAGTGGACTAAGAAAGTCTTTTGATGTTTCATTAATAGAGTGAACATTGTTATCCTGTCAACCCTAGAGTGACTACTGGTTGGATGATAACTTCTGGTCTAAAATCCTCTAACAAGGTCACACCTAACAGTGTATTGTAAACCTTTAACAAGGTTGGGTCTTCACCGACCTCACTTCAAAAGAGTGAACAATTTTTGGGTTGTCAGTCCCAGGTGGTTTTTCCCTTCAGAGGGTTTCCACATTAAATCTCTTGTGTTATGTGTTGATTGTGATAGTTGTGTGTTATCATACTTTACATATTACATGTTAGATTTAATCGGTAACTACTATAAGTTTTAGACTGATAATCGGTAAAAACATAGACAGTGAAAATATTTTATGTTTATCGAGTAGCAGAAGTTGAAGAATTTGTTTTGGATTATACATTTTGTATTGGGACATTGGATAACTGATTCACCCCCCTCTCAGTTATTCTAACAGAGAAATGAGATATGTTTACTCATTGTAGCCTATTTTTGTTATCAACAATAACCTTCCTCCATGGATGTCAATAAAGAGGGAGCACATTATGTTGGAAATTATTGTTCTAGGTATTTTATTATTTTATAGTTATCTACATGTCATTATAAGTCTTGGAGTGAAATGGCCACATTAATTATCTGTTGTTGTTGTTAATTCAACTAGGTAAGTACCAAGTGAAAAATATGAATGTATTTATTACGCCTCTTATCGACAAGTTGGTGTTATAGAATGGTTTCACTATGTATGACATCTCTAGACTAATTGGAAAAAGATAATTTCAATTCCATGCAATGCTTGTGTGGACAATTCATGATGCTCTAGGGTTGACACATTTATGTGGTATGTTATGGTGAATTCTAGTTGTACGTGATAATTCTAATTCTAAAAATCTATATATTTAATCCAATTGTATCATTATCTTGTAGGTATTCAAAAAAAGGGAAAAAATGCATGTCCAATGTGTGGTCCAAAGATGAAATCTCATCATTTCAAAAGTTTAAGAAAGTAGGTGTTTGATGAGTATAGGCACTTCCTCCCCAAAAATCATAAGTATCGAAGTGCAAAAAAATATCTTTTCAATGGGAAAGAAGAGACTTCATCAAAGCCCTAAAGAATGACACCTCACCTATGGCAGTTGGAATATAATAGAATTTGAGGTAATATCGTTCCACCTAATGGTTGATGTTTTAAAATTATATATTTTGATTGTGTTTTGTTAGCTAATTATGTAGTTGATGATCTTGAAGGTCGTGAAGGCATCAGTGACTAGCTTTCCAAGGGACTAAAATGCTATCCCAGAGAATTTAGTACGCTGCCCTACTATGAGCAGCTACAAATTGTGCATTTTTTTGATACTATGCATATTGGAAAGAATGTAACAGAGACACTGTGGAAAATATTGGATGGAAGGCATGACAAAGAAAAACTTGGCAAAATTTGTACTGACATTCATGATTTCAATCATGCAATGAAAAATATCATTGAATCAAATAGAAATGGAGACCAGATTAATGCAAGTGCTCTTCCTTGGTTATTAGCAGAGCAACAAAGTAATGTCATAAAAGAAGTCATACAAAAAATTTGATTTCCTATAGGATTTGTTGCGAATATAAGCAATCTCATATCAAAGAAAAATGATTTTGGGTCAGGGATAAAAACACATGATTGGCATACCTTCATCAAGGTAAGTCACAGTCTTTTGTATTTACAATATATTTGTGTGACTGCATTCAATTTTCATTGTATGAAATGATCAGTTGATAATTGTTGCAGTATTTTCTACCCCTATCGCTCCCAGAGAAATTTGATAATAATATCAAACAAGTGATATATGATCTTGGAAAATACATGAGGTAAGCAGTGATATTTATTCAATATATCAAACAAGTAATATATTGTAAAGTCTTGTATTTATATATTTTTGTGCCTTGAATCCCTTGTAGGTGGTTTTCATCTAAAAAAATTCATAAAGAAGATATAAAATATTGGAAGAAAATAATTTTTTGACTAATGTGTGAAATGCAAAAGTGTTTACCTTCTACTTTTTTTCAAAGCACAAGAACACTACCTCATACACCAAGTTGAGGATATTGAATTGTGTGGACCTGTACATGCTAGATCAATGTGGATGGTTGAGAGACACTTGAAATTTTTTAAGGGTTTGGTATGACAAAGAGTATGTCCTGAGGGTTCTATGGTTGATGGATATATTGTATACTAGATGATGATGTACATTACTCAATATCTTCCTAATCTTGCAGCAAAGACCCATATAGATTGCATTTGGGATCTTGAATCCATTAAAAAATTCGAAGGGAAGTACTTGGTGGAAAATGGTAGATTTAGGAAATTGAAAGGTAATAAATTATGAGATTTTATTATAGTTAATTAATTCTTAATCTTCAAAATAAATATGTTGTAAGTCATCTATTTACTTTTGTATAGTTGCTAAAGAGTGGGATGCAATACATTTGTTTATTGAAAACAATCAAGATTGGATGATGGTATGGATTGAACGATGTCAACATTATGGTCATAGATTATTAAAATGCAAATTTGTGTCTTCATTGGTTATACAAGCTCATCGTAATGGAGATCTCAATGTTACACAAAAGGAAATAGATTTAGCATATGGTTTAAGAGATCACCAGGTACTTATACATTTGTTAATTAATCAATTGTATGTTTTTCAACTCGTGATGCAATGATTTATACATGTTTGATATTATTGTCAGTGAAACACCACAAGGCTATGTTATGCAATGGTTATAAATTTCACATCAAAAAGTTGGATGACACGAAGAGAACTTGTGATTGTAGGATAAGTGCAGTCCCACTAGTACATTTGACCTTATTTTTCTACCAAAATTTTAGACCATCAAATAAAAAGTTTTAGGTTGGTCGGATTATAGAAGGAAAAAATTCATTTTTTTTAATCCATGCCCATGTTGGTCAAAATTTTGACCAACACAGGCATAACTTTTAAAAAAAAGGATTTCATACCTCATTTCATTATTAGATCAAGCTTGAAGCGCACGAAGGAGGACCACCTGTGAGGGTTGTACCACTGTTATTTGGTGTAAAAGGAGGACCGTCTATGAGGGTTGCCACTATTTTTTGGTGTAAAAGGAGGATCACCTGTGAAGGTTGCCACTGTTATTTGTTGTAAAAGGACTGTCTGCGAGGGTTGCCACTATTATTTGGTGTAAAAGGAGGATTGCCTGTGAGGGTTTCCATTGTTATTTAGTGTAAAAGGAGGACCACCTATGAGGGTTTCCACTATTATTTGGTGTAAAAGGAGGACCTTTTGTGAGGTTTGCCACTATTATTTGGTGTAAAAGGAGGACCGCCTGCGAGGGTTAATGCCACTATTATTTTGCTATAAAATGAGGATCGCCTGTGAGGGTTGCCACTGTAATTTGGAGTAAAAGGAGGACTGCCTGTAAGGATTTCCTTACCTTAACCTATGGTATGATTGATTTTTTTAAAACATATATGTTTGATTGAATATGATCTTGGCTAGGTTAGAACCAGTATTATGGTTGTGAGTTGTAGGAGAAGGTGATTTCTATAAAGCCCTAGGCTATAGATGTTTTATCTAAGAATGTGTAGTATTTATCATTCATTTTATTTTATAAAAGTAATATTTATTATATAAAAATTCTTTCAAAAGCACATTAACAAAGAGAGAATCAATGTATTATTTAGCAATCAACATACAAGACTATTTCAATCATAAAAACACTATGCCCTTCAACTCAAACACTTTCTCATGCTATACTTGTGCCATGAAATTCCATGGAACACTCCTTGTCATAACCGGTGATCACTCTTTTCCTTCAAACTTCTGCAACTTCCAAGTTAGATCAATATTGTACATGGTTAATAATCTTCATTCCATGGATTCTAGGCCTTTGAGTCCATGGAATGGTTATTAGTTACAAGTAAACTTCAAAATAAAGAAAGAAATTTGAATAAACCAGTCTATGTCATTGTATGTGAGGGTACAGTCATGCTATGTGACTCTCAAACCAATCCAAACAAACAATATTGTTTCCAAATACTTTGTTGGTTCCTACTAAACATGAACCAAATAAGATTTACATTTGAATCCATACCTTAAGTGCCCAAAATGAAAAGGTTTAAATACTTCAAGGAATCACAATGACTGGTTAACATATGGGACAGTCAAGATAAAAGCTTCCAAAGCATTCAATGAGTGAATATGAATGTTTGAAAACTATTCCTTATTGCATAATGAAAAGGAAAAACCAAAACAAGACTTTGACACCTTTAAGATCATTGATTTCAATTAGAAAAATTTGTCTTTTATTTGATTTCATGTTTCATCCGTACACCAGGCTTCTATGTCGTACTAGTAGGGTACAGTCAGTTTAATAGTAGTTTGACATAAAATATATGAATGATACTTAGTTTATCTTAGGGATAGAGATAATTTAATTTTAACTTTGGTTGTGTTAAAGGAACTATGTTGACTTTATTTTTTAGTTGTTTAACATGAGAGTTTAGAAGACATGTACCTCATGCTAGTGTGTTTCAATACATAAGGTGAAAAAATGGTACAAAAGGGTAACTACCTCTGCATAATTGCATTCAATAACTTGTAAGGATACATGGAAACCATGGACAACATCTAACTTGTTCATTAAAATATCTATCCAATGTTGTAGAATTTCTAGCAATACTTTGACTCCCAAAGTATTCTTTTCTTCCTCTAATTTCTCTATTCTACCAACATAATCTTTTAATTTTTCATCATTTGCAATAGGAACAAAAACAAAAACATTAGAAGTAGATGGAACAAACTCACCAATAGCCTCAACTAAAGAATCCACCATCTCATGAGTATAAATAATTGGCACATTAGCTAAATCCTCAGTCACCTCATTAATTATCTCTTCAAGCGTATGATTCAACATAAGCGTCCCTTCATAGTCCTTTAAAATTATAATTGAACTATTATAAGTGTTTGCAACTCTCTTCTCTAAATATTCAATTGTTTCCCTATTCATGAATGACACATGGGTCATCAAATCAGATATCTCCTTGTTACTTGTATTCTAAATATTCTATATTTTATGGCAACTTTCCTCCTACCATGTACGTCAATGAGTTTTGGCTTTTGTGTGGTGGGTACAAGTGACCAAATTGCTAGTGTTTTACTTATTGGATCAAAGCTAGATCCCCTAAAAAATATCCAAACTCAACCTTAGACCTGAAAATGGAATCAGTTTATCTTCTTATTTGATCAATAATAAATGAGTACTACATGTCCCATCTTGGCACCAAAAGAATTCCACTTCTTTTCACAAGTTCCCTGGTCTGTTCTAAAGTTAATGCATGATTATCAAGGTCATATTGATGGAGTGTCAGTACTAACTCCTCCACCTCATATGTGTCATAATCTTTCCCTAAACTTAGCCTCCACGCATTCTCCTTCAGTTTAAAACTTGTCTTTTATTTGATTTCTTGTTTCATCTGTACACCGAGCTTCTCTGTTGTACTGGCAGGGTACAATCAGTTTAATATTAGTTTGACATAAAATATATGAAGGCTACTTAGTTTATCTTAGGGATAAAGATAATTTAATTTTAACTTTGGTTGTGTTAAAGGAACTATGTTGACTTTATTTTTTAGTTGTTTAACATGAGAGTTTGTAGATTAATAGGAGTTCACATTTTTATGGGAACATATCATTCAATTGAGCATTAATTCCCATCTATATCTAGTGAGATGAACATAACTCATGTACCTCAGGCTAGTGTGCTTGGATACCTTGTATACACTATTTTAAATTAGACTAGACATTATCCAAATAGTGAGTATTTATATAAAGTGTTATAACACACAGGGGGTCCTCCTTTTACACCAATTAATAATAGTGACAACCCTCATAGGTGGTTGGATAATGTTTAGTCTAATCCAAGCACACTAGCATGAGGTACATTAGTTATAAACTCTCATGTTAAACAAATACAAAATAAAGTCAACATAGTTTCTTTAACACAACCAAAGTTAAAATTAAATTATCTCTATCCCTAAGACAAACTAATTTGCCTTCATATATTTTATTTAAAACTACTATTAAACTGACTGTACCCTGCCAGTATGGCAGAGAAGCCTGGTGTATGAATGAAATAGGAAATCAAATAAAAGACAACTTTTTTCTAATTGAAATCAGTGATCTTAAAGGTGACAAAGTCTTGTTTTGGTTTTTCCTTTTCATTATGGTATATCTACCATGTTCCAACTTCCCATTCACTCCAATCAACTCAACTTCTACCATTCCTCTTATATAGCCTTTCTAGGCCTGCCTAGTAGCCCTTCACACCCTGAAATCATAAAATCATTCACAAACCTCCCAAATAATCCAAAAAAAATTTTACATTTTATAGTACCCTTTTCAAAGTTACTAAACTCATATCAGTCTTAGTCCTTCATCATTTGATTGGTGAAGATTTCCTTCACCCTCTAACTCTCCAACTAGGCCTAATTAGCCTCCCTCAACAAAGCAGCTCCTATCCCCACTTGCCTCTAGGTCTCCATGACCCTAAACAGTCTTATAATATGATTCAAAATCACTAATTTTCAACTTAGTATGATTCCACCTACTCATCTACTTTCCCATTCACCAAACCCTCACTTTTTGGGCTCGAAACCAAGGGTTTTAGAGAAATCATTCTTCCCTACAACACACAATCTCAACACTAGTTCTAACACCTTATAATACATCCCCAAGGACCATTTCAACCATCATCTACCCTCTACATTCATCAGATATCTCCCAGCCATGACTAGTGTTGAATCAGTGCACTAGTTCATATAGCAAACTTCAACAATCAGTGACTTTTCAATGCCACCACTCCATTTCTCTACATAAGAAATCTTCATTAAAATAATATATTATATTATTAAACCTCTCCCATGAAATTATAGTTTCCAAAGAGGTGGGAGAGTCACTACATTATGTTGGTTACAAACCCAATGTTGACTATGCCTACAATGCCAGTCCTATTCCTAGACACCAGTCAAGTTCTTGACTTTAATAAAAACAAAAATAATATAATGACTGTAGAACCATGTAAATATAATGTAAGGAAATTTTCATAGGACATAATCCAACAAAAACCATGTTCAATCAATCATATAGTTTCACTGTTGTGTTGACTACTCTTCATGACTCCTACCTTTGACCTTGGTGCTCCTGCACCAACTGCTAGCATGAAGGAAAATTTAACATAAAATATATGAAGGCTACTTATTTCATCTTAGGGATAGAGATAATTTAATTTTAACTTTTGTTGTGTTAAAGGAACTATGTTGACTTTATTTTGTAGTTGTTTAACATGAGAGTTTGTAGATTAATAGGAGTTCACATTTTTATGGGAACGTATCATTCAATTGAGCATTAATGCCCATCTATATCTAGTGAGATGAACATAACTCATGTACCTCATGCTAGTGTGCTTGGATACCTTGTATACACTATTTTGCATTAGACTAGACATTATCCAAATAGTGAGTATTTATATAAAGTGTTATAACACACAGGCGGTCCTCCTTTTACACCAATTAATAATAGTGGAAACCCTCATAGACGGTTGGATAATGTCTAGTCTAATCCAAGAACACTAGCATGAGGTACATGAGTTATAAACTCTCATGTTAAACAACTACAAAATAAAGTCAACATAGTTCCTTTAACACAACCAAAGTTAAAATTAAGAATTTTGGCGAAGTCAAGGAAGTAAGTGTGAGATCAAAATTAGTCAAGTCCTTGAATCTAAGTCCAAGTTTAAAATGGAGGGCTTCTAAAGGCATGAAAATGACTAAGTCTAGGATGATGAAGTAAAGGTAAATTCCGAAGGGGCAAAATTTTCCCTCTTCTTGGGATTTTTATCCCAACCACCCATTCATTTCCACCCAGATGTAGGACTACAACAAACAAGGCATGAACGAGGAGACAAACATAAATTTTAATTTCCATTTCTGACAAGTTGTTTCTTATAATCCCATGAATTAACAATGAAAGAAAATTTAACAGAGCAAGGTTCCATTTAAATGCATTTAACACAAAAAACAAATTTACAAAATTGAACCAATGACATGTTTACAACAAAGGTCTAATAGAACTCCCAACAATTCTTAAACATACTTTATCTGATATGATGAATTCTTAAACAATTAACATTGGAGTAGACATAGTTATCACATAGGTTTTTGTGTGGTACAAGGAAGATTTGGCTAGGTCAAATCTTCCTCCGTGCTAGCAGTCTATAGAATTAGACCTTTATTAAGAATTCATCATATCAGATAAAGTATGTTTAAGAATTGTTGGGACTGGTCCTTTGGCGTGTATTAAATAGAATAGAATTTTTAGCATATTATTATCATTATATTTCCTTGTTGTAAACATGTCATTGGTTCAATTTTGTAATTTTCTTCAAGAACAATCTGGCCAAGGGCCAGATCAATACTACTCGCAATCTCATTTCCAAAGTGGCCAAAGACTATGTTAGGCTGATAAAATATGGGGATTCTCTTTACCGCTGCAAATCTTTGAAGGTTGCTGCACTTGGATGGATGTGTACCATTGTTAAGAGAATTGGACTAAAATTGTCTTACCTCGAACAGGTGAGGCAGCATATGGAAAGGTTGTCGTCTATTGACCCAAATACTAGGACTATTTTGATCTATGGGTACCCTAATGTTGGCAAGAGTTCTTTTATTAATAAGATTACTAGGGCGGATGTGGATGTGCAACCTTATGCTTTTACTACTAAGTCTTTGTTTGTCAGGTATACTGATTATAAGTACTTGAGGTATTAGGTTATTGATACCCCTATTATTTTGGACCACCCCTTGGAGGACAAGAACACCATCGAGATGCTCAATATTATTGCCTTGGCTCATTTGAAGGTGGTTGTTTTGTTTTTCCTTGATGTTTCGGGGTCCTATGGTTATAGTATTGCGCAATAGGAAACTCTGTTTCATAGCATAAAACCTTTTTTTTCCAATAAGCCTCATCTTGTAGTTTGTAATAAGATTGATTTCCAACCACTAGAGACACTACCGAAGGAGGATGCAAAATTGGTTGTGGATATGAGATCTAAGGCTGGGAAAAATATGGGTGGGTTCTTTGGGAATAAGGAGGGGGGGATGATGGTGTGCTACTCTCTATGAGTGCTTTGAAGGAAGAAGGGGTGATTGTGGTGAAGAATGAGGCATGCAAGAGGTTGTTGGAGTAGAGACTGGAAATTAAAATGAAGTTGAAGATCAGTAGTTGTCTCAATAGGATTCATGTTGCAATGGCCAAGCTGCGGGATGGGAAAGAGAAGCCCCCTTGTATTCCTCAAGATATTTTGGATGTCAGGGTGCATGCTGTCGAGGAGGCCATGAAGCTAGAGAAGGATATTGAGAATGAAAATGGTGGGCTAGAGTTTACTCTACAAGCTTGAAGAAGTGGTATATTTTGGCAAATGAAGAGTGGAAAGAAGATGACATTCCTGAGATCATGGATGGACACAATGTTGTAGACTTTATTGATCCAAATATCTTGCAAAGGCTTAAAGAACTGGAGAGGGAAGAAGGGCTTAGGATGGCAGCTAAGTGTGACGAGAATGATGAGATGGGGGAAGTGGATTTGAATCCTGATGAAAAGGAAGCTCTGGCTGCAATTAGGAAGAAGAAGAAGAGTACTGCAAAGAGAAGGCCTACTGTACCAAGAAAGTTTGACAAGAACAAGGAATATGGCTTAAACAAAATGGGAAGACATCTTTCTAGCCTAGGCTTGGATCCTTTGGCAATTAGCTTGATAATAAATTAAGCAAATGAGAGCTGAGAAATTAGCTTCCCAAGAAAAATCTCATAAATGAACTATGTGTACCCTAATTTATGTGCCCTTTGCATGTACCTAAATGATATATTTGAAACAACAAGGGTAAGGCTTAAAGAAGTTAATTTTGCATCACAGTCTATAGTTTTTGCAGAAGTAGAGCATCAGGCACCACCTTCAGCACAATATGATCACTAGGCAATTTTGTATGTTTTATGAAGTTTGCTCGTTGTGGATAAAACATACAGATCTATCTAGTGATCATAGTGTGTTGAAGGTGGTGCCTGATGCTCTGCTGCTGCAACAACTACAGACTGTGATGCAAAATTAACTTCTTTAAGCCTTACCCTTGTTGTTTCAAATATATCATTTAGGTATACACAGAGGGCACAGGAATTGGGGTACACATAGTTCATTTATGATATTTTTCTTGGGAAGCTAATTGCTCATCTCTCATCTACTTCATTTATTATGAAGCTAGTTGTCATAGGATCCAGGCCCAAGCTAGAAAGATGTATTCCCAAACACATAAAAAATATGCACATAAACACGACAGCTGAGAAACATAAATGTAGATATCACAACAGTTGAGAAACATAAATGTAGGCATCATGGTCACAATTTTTTGGAGACAACATAATTGAGTTGTATACCCAAATGATGCAAAGCAACTACTACTCCTTCGATTCCAAGTTGACACTGCAGGATCCAAAAAACATAGATAAGGAATAAATGTAGAGAGAGGGGGAGGGCCATAACAACCAAAATAATACAGGACAAACCTCAAGTTAAATGAGGCAACTGCAAACATTTTAATAGATTTTCATTATTAAATAATGAAATTTGCATATACTAGTGTTCTAAGCCCCCTCATTACATGATTTATTATTGTAAGCCCCCTCTGACTTATGCATCTATAAAATGAAACTAAAACCTATTGGAATTGAGACAAACCTTATAAAACAACAACATCTAAGAAGGAACGCTTGCCAACATCTACTCATGAATACAAGGTCCTCCAACAGATGTATTTAGCAGATGTTGGCAAGCAATCCTTCTTAGTTGTTGTTGTTTTATAAGGTTTGTGTCAATCCCAATAGGTTGTAGTTTCATTTTCTAGACGCATAAGTCAGAGGGGGCTTAGAACACTAGTATGTGCAAATTTCATTATTTAATAATGAAAATCTATTAAAATGTTTGTTGTTGCCTCATTTAACTTGAGGTTTGTCCTATATTATTTTGGTCATTATGGAACTCCTCTGCTCTCTAAATTTATTCCTTATCTATGGTTTTTGGATCCCACAGTGTCAACTTGGAACCGAAGGAGTAGTAGTTTCTTTGCATCATCTGGGTATACCACTCAATTATGTTGTCTCCAAAAAATTCTGACCATGATGCCTACATTTATGTTTCTCAGCTGTAGTGTCCCAGGACCCCTTATGACCCTTTACGACCCTTTATGATCCCTAAGAATACATATTAGAGGTCTTAAAATGTTTTAAAGGGTCATAAGAGGCTCCTAGGAGGGGCAATATGAGCTTACACCTTCACATGGTTGGCCCTGTTAAGTAGATAATGTTAAACTATTCTCGAAACAAAGAGAAGCTCAATAATTTAAGATCTCATTCCACAGACAAATTAAATTAGACTTACTATCCAAATTGGAAAAATTATTTTTTTTGTACATGGCACTTGGAGTCAAGTGTGTCTCTAAACATTGTGAGCTTTCCATATTCTTTAAGTGTTCCATCACAATTTTACTTGTCAAATATTGAATTAGAGATTAAGTATTTTCTCACATTTTTATTCGTACATTGATAAGAATCAATGATGGAGATTTTTTAGATTCTGAGAAGATGTATATGCAGTGGAGGCCAGAAGGTATTTTTGTGGATATTTGCTAGATGTGGAGAATTTCTAGAGTGGCTATATATATACGAGGTTTCTAGATTGAGTACCAGTGTAGAGATGATGATTCAACAACCTACATCTATAAAACCTTCACAAATATCCCTTATTTGGCCTCCACTCATAGCTCTTCTCAGAATCTAGAAAATTTGGATACTATTTCTCATCCATGCATGAAATGTGCTAGTGATTGTATAAAATTACTTAAAACTAGTAAAGGGTGTTGGGAATAGCCTCTACATTACGAAGGGATTCCATTTTAGTGTAGGAGGTGTTTTTAGATAGGGCATATAGTTTCCCAATGCTCCAAGAAAAGAATGTCCAAGGTTTCATCCTAGTGGAAAGATGTCTCGCACCATCATTATACGGTGGAGAAGAAGGTGAAGTAGCAAAAGATTTTTTCTGTGCATGGTGAGACATTGAATCAGGAAATTGGAAATGCATGTAAAGTGACCAATATTATGAAGGGAGTGGATGGTTTAGATGATGGGTAGAGTGCTAGAAAGGTAGCAGCCACACCGGAGGGTAGAGAAAAGAAAAGACCTGTTGGGTGTCAAGACAAGGTGGATGAGTGATTAGATGATCATCTGCATCAACATGGGAAGTTTGACTTGAGTGTGGGTTGTATTTCAAGGGATAATCTCGGGGATTGGAAAAATGAGGCAGCCAAATTGGAGGATGGATGGGAAACTATAAAAGGGAGAAAAAGGAAAAATGAAAAGAAAGCTTTTGACATGATCCTTCGTTCTCAGAAAAAGGGTGGAGTTTAGAGAAAACTGTGGAGGTACTTTCTTTCTTTCTTCTGAAGCTTGTGTGATTGATGTGGGTTTACCAAATATTTGGGGAGATAGCTCTCATGAATGTAGCTATCCCTATTTTGGGCTAGGTTCTAACCCATTACGATTAATAAAATTACCAATTACCGTTAAAAAAAAAATAGTAAAGTAACATAACAAAATACACAGTGATATCTATTAATGCAAAGTAACACCTAAAAATAAATATCTAGACTAATCAACGAGCAGGATGTCGTTGGTGATTACTCTGGATATTTATCTTCAGTTGTTTTTTTTTAACATTCCATTATTAGTAGAAATTTTGATGAACCTTGGTCAAAACCCTCACAATGATTGGTCTAAATATTGACCACTTTGTGTCAAGATTTAGCATCATGGGTTTGGCATCCTAGTCAGGCGGTCTAAAGATTTTGACCAAAGCAAGTCAAAAGGTCTAAAGACTTCGACCTGCTTTGGTTGAAAGTTTGACCTAATGACTTCCTAATAGCATATGTGAATTTTGACCAAGATTAGCGTAGAACATTCTACCTTAACAATGATATGTCAAAAATTTGACTCAAAAAATAGCGACCAAACCATTTGTCAATTATTCAACCAATTTTGGTAGAAAATTCAACCAATTGTCCATCAAGAATAGGTGCCAATTGTACTAGTGTCTTCCAGATGACTAATATTTCATCTAGAAATGACTTACATCCTCGAGAGTCACAAAATTGATACTATGGTATTTTGGTTGATATACTTGACTATGACTTTAATTCCTTCAAATTAGTTCTCTTCGTCATGAAATGGTACAGACTACGACTCAATCAAAATTATCCTAATAGAACTATTATTGAACATGACAATGGATTTCCAATGATTAATACAAGGTTGTTTGAGCCAGCTAGAGAAGAGCCCTATGTTCTTCCAAGCCAATGTGAGTAGGCATTTTACTCAGAGGTTCTACATAAACTGAGTTAGTCATTTGTTGTTAGACATGATCCAAGAGGAAGGTCAATAAAGTATAATGTGATGGAAGAAGAAGATATTGAGAAAGAGGAAGAAGTGGAAGATGATGTAGATGATGATTACAATCGAGAGTTAGTCGAAGAAGAATATGAAGAAGAAGATGACAATGATGTTGCTACTGATGATGATGATGATGACAATGATGACGATGATGATGATGATGTTGATGATGACAATGACAAAGATAGTAGTGGTGATGATGTCATTGATGATGATGATCTTGATGATGAGATGGATGAAGAAGAATATCAATGACATGAATGAAATGTACAATTACGTCAGATGTTTGGCATTTTTTAACGATTGTTTTGAGTTGAAATCTGCACTTTTTCCACTAATATGCTTAGGGTTTCATATTAATGGCATTTTTTGTTTTAGCGTGAATATCTAACTACTCTTATTCACCTTGTTTTATATGTCCTACTTATATCTTTCATCTTTTGTTAAGATAAATTTCATTCTAAAAGAGTGTATTTAATCTCTATATGCTTAAACAGCCTCACTAGTTAAGACTGTTCTCATTTCTAGTGGGCATGACAAGAATCAAATCACTTGAAAGACACCAGTTTTTAGACATGCACAAATTAGTGACGTGATTAAGAAAATTACCTTTCTTTATTATTTTCTGGGGTATTTTTTTTATATCAATGCATTTAATCTAAATACTATCTTATGATATTTGCTTCTGATAATTTTCTATTTCTTTGCACATCAATGATGTTAAATCATAGGGGGTTCTCTTTGTTCCCTTTAATGGAGTGAGCTAATTCTAAAAGTATAAATAGAGAATTTTAACAATGTATAATGTCCTTCACAAGATGTAATAAAAACATTGGCAAGGCATGAGAAATGTTTGATGAAATGCCACAATAGTGGTGTCTCATGCAATGCTGAGATGTTCAGTTATATGTAATGTTGAGATATTCAAAATATTGTAGGATAAATAGATAATTTTAATAATGTATAATTTCCTTCACAAGATGTAATTAAAACTATGGAGTGAACTATGTTTGTCTGATTATATAACTATTATCTTTTGTCAAGTATCCCACACAGTCTCATGGATTGTCAGGTATAAGTCAATGCACCCCATAGAGATTAATATCTTGTACCATTTGTAAAATATCTCTCTCATTTCCACTTGTCTCTCTCATTTCATGAAGTGTAGGTACCAGCAAATAGGTATTTTTCAGATTTGTCTTCCTCGAGCGAGGAAAATGTAGGAATGGAAGAAGAAAGTGAGACATTTAGTATGTCTAAATCAAGGAGATCGACTCGAGGTCAAAAGATCAAAAAGAAATTCAATAAATGCATAGAATTTTTCCTTGCTCAAGGGGGGTTGTGTTCTTATGATGATGAGAGAAAAGGAGACTCTAAGGTGCCCTTTAGGTACAAACATGTACAAAAACAATGGGTCCCGATGAACTTCCTTCAATAAACACTAGTTTTTGTGTTATATATCGCATAGCATCATCTTCATTACATGGTTTGGGCCTATTTTCCACAGATGGCATAAAGGTCTCTTACAAAAAATTTGTTGAATTGATGGAGTATGTTGGACCTTGTTATGATTATAGTAGTTGGATGTAGATTGTTAAATATAAAAAAAGTATGTGTAGGTATGGACTTGTAGTAAATTATATACAACAAAAAGTCAGTGAACAAAGTAAAACAATAGCTCTATACATTGACGGGAGGCCAAAAGCATCAGGGAATATTGCAGGTTTTATAAACAGTGCACGACCTGTGTTAACTAAGAAGCAACCCAATTGCATATTTGAGGCGTGCGAGGGAAATCACATATTTGTATGTACAATCAAATCAATACATGGAGGTGAAGAGTTGCTTATCAATTACAATTTGAATTGCATAGATACAAAAAACCCATGACTATCATGGACGAGGTGGTATGCATTTTGATAATTGTCTATTATTCAACGTAACTTAGAATAAGAACACATGTTTTAACATGTCTTAATGATTTTGTTTTAAAATACAGGGCTATAGTATGGATCAACAGTCACACGATACGCACGGCAATGATGGTTCTCATGGGACTTCTTTCTAACAGGTGAAACTCATTGTTGTTGTACAAATGCACATACAAGAAAAATGTTAATGTGTATTTTTGTTATGTTTTATTCTTCACTACTATTTTGGATTTCTTTTAAATAAAGTGCTAATAATATTGTTCTCACAAATGAGTGTTGATCAAAAAAAGGAAAAGGAACAAGTAGTCCATGAGGAGCCGCAGGCTGAGTAGGATCCATTCATTGTTGATTTTGCATTAGACGTTGATCATGTGGTTGCACTGCAAAAGGTCCTTTGTGCATGATCATGAGAGTTAAATCGATCGGCAGGGATTTGACCTCAGACTCCTCAAATACAGATGAGAGAGGATGAGTTGATTCACCTAGTTCAGAATTATACGGTAATTATTAATGTAGTTTTTAATTATAACAAAAGTTCAATAATGGTTTTTATAGTATACTCTTTTATTTATGTCATTAACTAAAATACATATATGTTATTTTTATAGAGGATGCAAAAATAATTAAAGGGCCATGCCCCAAATGCAGATACTTCAGGTGGTTCAAGTACATCGCATGTTCTATCCTCTACCTTGTCCATGGTTGTCCATATTTTTTTATGCTCTAACAATCTTATTTTTCAGCACCTACTATTGATTCTATGTTGAGTGTGCCACCTATTACGAGGATCAAAACCACAAAGGTACTATCACCTGCAATGTTGACAACACGTAGCATGGCCACATATGCGATGGCAATGCCTATTGTTAAGTAGATTCCTCTTTTTCTCTCTCATTTATCATGTGTTTATTTCACTTGAACTATTCTTTCTTAGGGGGCATTTTGTAATATTGGATTCATTGTATGTAGAAGGTGATGAGGAAATTCATGGATATACTCATGTTAGATGTATGGGAACAATAGAGAATTGTGATAAATTGCTCATGAGCATTGAAGATGGACTTCCCTTGAGAGTAGCCCAGCTTCCAAGTACTTTAAAGATTGATCATTTATTTTACTATACAATCTTATACTCATAATGTAATGCACTAACCCCCTGTGTAGTCCCTTGCAATAACTAATTATAATAATCCCGTTATTATTTTGCAGGGAATAATCTATTTTATGAAAAACTTAATGATGAATTTTTGCGCATTTTTGGGCCAACCATACGCACATGGTATCATATTTTGATTTCATTCCTAGATCAAATTTTGTTTCATCCCTTTCTTCAAGTATACTAAAATGTAGCTTCACTTCATTTATGAATCTAACAGTTTTTTTTTCTTAAAAGGTGGCAATTACAAGATAAAGAGTTAAAGGATAAACTCATTGACTCTATGACAAAACTTTTCAAAGCCAATGTCTTTCAAAGACTTAGGCTCCTTGACAAAGCGTGCCAAGTTTTGAAGTATATTAGGGACAACTACAGGTCCCAAATATAATGCAACCCTTATTACGAGCGGCCTCCCTATATTCCTATTAATGAGTGGGAGAATCTTAAAAAGGATGCACTTGAGAGAAGTGCAAGACATAGTGGACAAATACTATCACCCAAGGAAAGAAGGTATGTGATAATTCTTAATAATGAAATTATGTACTATTTACTCTTTGTACCTATGTGATCTAACATATTTCAAACATCACATAGGTTGCCTGACACATCAAAGAAAATAGAAGCAAGAAAACAAAAGCATGGGCAACACAAGCTTAGCTCGGGTGGATATTCAAAACTTGCTGCATGAGTTGTAAGTATTAGTAAATGAAAAACTGTATGCAAATATTTATAAATTGCAATCAATTTAGTTTTGATGAAATTAACTACAATAAAAATTCATGATACCAAGCAAAAATGTAGGCCTTGGAGTTCAAAAAAAAGATTACAGAAGAGGACAAGAAAATAGGCTACAAACAAGGCTATACAGTCGTGGCTGAATGATTCTGATCAATGAGTCACAAGGTTCTTCTGGTGGATCTGTCGATCAGGTAAATAAGGCAATTGATTTTTTTTTCAAGTTAAATACTTTGCCAATTACTATATTTGATGTTAAGTTCCAACATAAAGTGAATATATTTATTTTAAGTAAGGAAACAATGATTATATATTTGTTTAAAACTTTAAAGTGAATATATTTATATGTATTAAACTGAATGATTAATATTTCTTAGTATTTGTCTTGTATTTATATGTATATATTGTTGATAAATGCACTACTTATTTACATTGGAATGCAGCCTACCGATCCTGATACACCATCCGAGCACAACGGAGGCATCGATTCGAATGTGAATTGTAGTACTCAAGATATAAATTTTCTAATCGAATTTTTATTATTGAATATTTAATACAAGTAAACATTTTAAATTGAATTTGGCGTAGTAATAAAAATTTAATTATAATTGTATTCTAGTTGTAGGGGATGTAGAGATTGTTCCCGATGAGCGTGTTGAGGTTCAATTCATGGGGAAAGATGATGTGGTTGGACAAGGTAAAGAGCATCACATTTATGTTGTTTAAAGTACTGAAATGCTTGTAACAATAATGATAATATGTTTTTAAATTAACCCCAATTATGATAATATATTTTTAATTTAATCCTTTTATTTGTTATTGCAGAGGACCCTCCTTTGTAAAGGATGGGGAGATCACATGCACGGCCTAGAAGAAATGATGATGTCGACTTGGATATGCCTCTGCAACAATTTAGGGAGGCAGAAGAAAAAAAAAAGTCAAAAAAGAAATGATTCTCATTTATGCAACTTATTTGATAATGACTAATGTTTATGTCTCGATGTTTTAATCTTATGTGTTAATGAATGTTATGATGTGTTAATGAATGCTAATTAATGAGTCTTATGAATGCTAATGAATGTGTGGTAATGAATGCTAATTAATAAGATGAATGCTCAATTGTTGTAATGGCAATTGTTATAATATGTACCATATGTTTCCATATATGTTTGTGTGCAAGGATGGACAAGGGATGCTAATTGGTACTTGTGTGATTAGAGGATACTTTGCATGATTGCATTCCCCAAATCATTACTGGCAAAATTTTGAACATATCTAAATGGAATACTTTGTGTCTGACATACTTAAATGGAATACACCAAGAAGTACCAAATGATGAATGCTCAATTGTTGTAATGGCAAAGCATCAGAACCGTCCATTTTTAGAACTTGATTTTCTATTCTTAATGATTATGCATGGGTGATGAATATGTAGATTTGCCTAGCAGTACTGGGAGCTGACCCAACAACACATGTACTATTGTGAAAATCATCACAATTCCATTTGTTGTTGGGTTGTGCCTAGTGTTTTTTGGTCAAATCTACATGTTTTTCACATGTTCATATACCAAATGATGAATGCTTAATTGTTGTAATGGAAAAGCATTAGAACCGTCCATTTCTAGAACTTGATTTTCTATAGTCTTAATGATTTTTCTATAGTCCTAATGATTTTTTTATAGTCTTAATGATTTTTCTATCGTCCTAATGTTTGTTTCTCTTGATAAATTAGGCCTTGAATTTGAATTTTTGTTCACTTTTTTATTTCAGCTTCATATTTCATTCATTTTTCATGTACACAAAGACTACACATGCTGATAAAAAAATGAGCTATTTGATTGTTCAATGTTCATGATTTTAAATGGTCAATATTTCTGATGGTACTCCTTGGTGTATTCCATTTTAAAATATTCATGTTTCTATGACTATGATAAATGTCCCTTTATGTTGAGAAAATTAGAGTTGAGATTAACTCGATTGGCAGAGATTCGACCTCAGACTCCTCAAATACAGATGAGAGAGGATGAGTTGATTCACTTGGTTCAGACTTATACAATAAGTATTAATGTAGTTTTTAATTATATCAAAAGGTCAATAATGGTTTTAGATGTTAACTGTGACAATCTCTTGGTTTCAGGCAATGCAAAAGGAGGTGCCTAGTTCATTCTGCAATCTCAATTCATATGCATTGGATATTAGGTGGAGCTGAAAAATGCATCAGATTTGCATTTTTTATAGAGGTCTTTAATTATGTATTTTAAGTTATAGACCATCATGAACATCATAATTTTGACTCTTATAGGCGAGGGTAATGTCCTGAGCATGCAAGAAAATCAAAACTTTCAAAACATTCTTCTTGATGTGTCTTATGTGAGTGTTCAAAAATTGCAATAAATTTCCAAAAATACTTTCAAAACATTCATAATACCCTTCAAAATATTCCAAAATATTTGCAAAACTTCTCAAAAGTTCCCTAAACATTCATTGGTCACAAACACCTTAATTCAAAACCATTGTGAACATGAAATTTTAGAACATTTTCCTTGGAGCCTTGTTCCAATCCTAGAGCAATCTTTTGCATGATTAATCCTCATTTTGCATCATCATATCATACTCATTTTGCAACCTTTTTATACATTGCATTATCTTTCCTTGCTTGGCATTTGCAATTTCAAGTCCTTGCATTAAGTTTTCCTCATTTTAGTCCTATTGCATTTTGCATTTAGAACCTTCAAAATCTTTTGCAAAATCTCACAAAATCCCAAATTTTAGAGTCTCTCCTTATGTTGTTGAAAACAAGATCTTGACTTAGTCCCAATATCCCTTTTATCAAAAATTATCCTCTTGTCCTTTTATCAAACTCCATCTTTGTCATGTTGGATTTGACCTAGTCCCTTTTATCAAATTGTCTTTGTCCTTTTGATCCCTTTTAAAGTCAAGATCCCTATTCAATTTCCTAAGGTTATACCCTTAGATTTGTATTTTCCAAAGGTTTTGTCAAATTCCAAAAATTCCAAAAAACATAGTTTGCATAATTTGCATTTCCAAAGTCCAAATCCTAAGTTGAATTTTCATATCATTTCAAAAAACCTTCAAAATCCAAAATCAAGTTGCATTTTTCACAATCCTAAGTTGCATTTTCGTATCCTTTCAAAAGCCCTTCAAAATCCAAAAACATAGTTGCATTTTGCATAATCATTCAAAACCCCAAAAATCCAAAAACATAGTTGCATTTTGCATAATCATTCCAAATCTTAAAAATCCAAAAAAAAATTGCATTTGCATATCTTCCTAAGTTGCATTTTCACATCATTTCAAAAAATCTTTGCATACCTTAGGTTGCATTCCCAAGTTTTCAAAACCCTAAAAATCCAAAAAAGTTTTGTATTTGCATATCTCCTAAGTTGTATTTTGCATTTAGGTCATCATGTCAATTAGGCAGAAAGGTTCCTATCAATCCATGTACACACAAGCACACTTTGATCCTAGACAAGGTATACCTTTTCAAATACAAGGTTGTGACCCAAATATTGTGTACCTTTCTAGACAAGAGACCCTTTGTGGGACACATCAAGGATGATCATTGATCAACCTTTTGTGGGACATATTCCACCAACAAATTCTTCAATTTCAAACATTAATGTGGTCTCACAACCAAGATCAACCAAGAAGAATAAAAATTCCAAATCTAACTTTTTAAAAGATTTGCTTCAACAATTGGGTTTTATATATGAAAATAATAATGCACCCATTTCTAGAAATAGACCATCCCAAAACAATAACATGGATGACACCTATTTCCTTTCAAGAAAAATCCATGTCCCCTTCCATATCTTTATCCCCTAGATTTTTACTCTTATAGGCGAGGGTAATGTGCTCAACATGCAAGCAAATCAAGACTTTTTATTTGTAGGCTTGTTGAGGACATTCTCTCGCCCATAGTTGCCAAAGTTGTAACATTCACAGTGCTCTATAAATTTAAAAAATTATAGACCTATTAAAAAAATGTAAACGTGGTGCATTTTTTCAACTCCACCTATTATCCATGCATATTCTGGTTGTGTTGCAAGTGCATTCTCGATTCAAAGTGGGAAAATCTTATTTTGGATGCGAGGGAGGGAAGCCAAACACATAAAGAACATGCACATAAACACGACAGTTGAGAAACATAAATGTAGATATCACAACAGCTGAAAAACATAAATGTAGATATCATGGTCACAATTTTTTAGAGACACAACATAATTGAATGGTATACCCAGATGATGCAACACAACCACTACTCCTCTGGTTCCAAGTTCACACTACAGGATCCAAAAACCATAGATAAGGAATAAATTTAGAGATCGGAGGAGGGTCATAATGACTAAAATAATACAAGGTCCCTATATTATTTCAGTGTTATGGCCCTCCTCCACTCTCTAAATTTATTTCGTATATATGGTTTTTGGATCTTGCAGTGTCAACTTGGAACTGGAGGAGTAGTGGTTGTGTTGCATCGTCCAGGGGTATACCAGTCAATTATGTTGCATCTCCAAACAATTGTGACCATGATGCCTACATTTATGTTTCTCAGCTCACAATGACACTAGAAATCTTGAAATCTTGCAACAATGCCAACTGCATGTGATATATCTAGTCTTGTATGAGTTACATACTGCAAACCTCCAATCATGGATTTGTATTTCTTTTGTTCAACTATAGGAGTTTCATCTATGCTAGATAACTTATGGCCAGTTACCATAGGTGTGCCAACAAGTTTACAATTTTGCAGACCAAATCTTTGCAATAAATATTTCAGATATTTTGTTTGAGATAAGAAAATACCATCACTATTTTGCATTATCTGTAATCCTAGAAAAAATTTCATTTCACCAATCATGCTCATTTCAAACTATGTCTTCATTTCATCAGCAAATTTATCACTAGCTTCATCTTCTCCTCCAAAGATAATATCATCAAAAATAATAACTACAATGAATAAACCATTCTCAATCTCTTTCAGATACAAATTACTACCTGCGGTGCCTTTAGTAAATCCCAATTTTATCAAATATTTGTCTAATCTTGCATACCATGTTCTAGGTGCTTGTTTTAGTCCATATAGAGATTTTTTCCATTTGCATACCATGTCTCCTTCTTGAGTCAAAGGAAAACCTTCAGGCATCTCCATGTAGACCTCTTCTTCCAATTCTCCATTCAGAAATGTTGACTTCACATCCATCTAATACACTTTGAATTTCTTATAAGCTGCATATGTCAAAAATATTCTTACCGCTTCAATTCTTGCAACAAGTGAAAAAATTTCTTCATAATCATTTCCTTCTTATTGTGAGTAACCTTTACATACTAATCTTTCTTTGTTTCTTACAACTTCGCCTTGTTCATTCATCTTATTTATGAAAACCCATTTAGTTCCTATAACATTTTTATCTTTAGGTCTAGGGACCAATTCCCAAGATCTAGTTCTTCCTTCATTTCTTGAATCCAATTATCATCTTTACAGGCTTCCTCAGTATTTTTAGGTTCAGTTTGAGAAATCAAATATAATTATTCATGTACCTTATTTCTTGTCATGACTCATTTTTGTATGCTCTCAATAATCTGATCAGCAAGATGATTCCTCACTAGATTCCTATTAGGTGTCATTGTCTCAGTTCTTGCTTCAAGTCTCGATTCTTCTCTTATTTCCTCAGTGTAATTCTCATTCTACAAATCACTGTCAATTTCATAAAATAATTCAACATTTTCTTGATCAATTCTAGGGCGAACTTCTTCATCTAAATCATAATCAAGTATTCTTTCCTGAATTTTGAAATTTCTCATCTACTTTAACATTTGCGCTCTCAACAATAGTCTTAGTTCTTTTATTGAAACATCTATAAGCTTTGTTTTTCAATGAATAACCAATAAATATACCTTCATCACTTCTGGGATCAAACTTACCAATGTCATCATCATATTAGGCCACTTGCCAATAGTTAGCCACATTACAAATCCTATGGTAGGAGTAACAATAAATATGAACCTTCTCACAATCCACTTCTTGAATAAAATTCTACAAGATGAAGAAAGAAAGACTTGTTTTGGAAGTTGGAAAAGATCTAAACCTTTGCAAATCTTGATCCTAGCATACATAGTATTTAATTTGGGTAATGAGTGCCCATTAATCTCCATAACTTTTCCATAGATTTTCATTATATTTTCTAAGTAGGAGCAATTTCAAAACTCAATAGAAAGACCATGAAGGAAAACAAAAATATTAGAAAGAGAGGACAGTAAGTGAAGCAAGAGAGACTTTCCATGGTTGTATATCAAGATCTCCTAATGCTAAAATTATCAATATAAATTTATAAAGCACCTCACCCCTTAATAGCAAGGGGGAGAAAAGAAGAAAACTGATCCTTCTAAGAGGGAGAAAATATAAACATATAACCTCACTCCCATTTCGTCCATTGAATTATTTCATCCCAAGAAAGTCATCTATCACATCATGAATAGATAGATAGTTATTTAAGAAGTGACTTTGAGTCATGCCCAACATTAGAATCCTCTGTGATCACTGTACAAACTTGAAAATCAACCAATTCTACCTTTAGACTAATCTTAAATTCAAAATCCTAACCCTTCCATTACTTTCCATTTCCATGTCAATGATATTTCTTATTTGAACCTTGATGATGTCTTGAGGAAGATTCTCCATGCTCAAAGAAAGACATAGCATCCCAAAACATCTAGATCCCATCTATTCTAAATTAAATATAGTTGATGAGTGTAAGCTCTCTTGAGGAAAAATATTATCCTAACTACTCTCCTTGGATGCCACATAATCCCCTTATAAGAAGGGAGTCTTCACTAATCTTATATTTTCAAAATTAAAAGCAATGATTGGGTCTACTTGTTGGAATTTAGGAGAGATAGGTACTGAGAGGGGAGGGGTGAATCAATGCCTTCAAAACTTTTACTTGTAAAACCTTTCTGATCTATAACTGAATACTATGATAACCGACCAAAATAACTTGAATACAATTGTATAAATCAATCATCTAGTTAACTTATGAAAGTAAACAACATGAAATCAATATGACAATCACATAACACAAGTATTTTGGTAACGTAGAAACCCTTCTTAGAAGGTAAAAACTGCGGTGGGGATGACACCCACAAATTCTTCACTACTGCAGATAGAAAAGGTTTGCCTATTAAGGCTACAAGTTTTGATCACTTCTGGTTATCTTAACCTACTAGGAGTAACATAATAGATTAGCTAGATCTACCTAGTTATAGGATTTAAACAACACTAATGAAGTGTGTACTCGGTTAAGAGATTTACATAAGACTGTTAAGTCTACTATGTTAAGAGATTTATCAAAAAAAAACTCTATCACAATTGTCAGAAAGTAATAGGTAATTATCTGCTAGTTGACAATTCAATTGTCTGAAATAGATCTATAAGTGCTCATCAAAATATCACCTTATCTGTGATGATTTCCTTCTCTGTTGTGCTCGGTAGCCTTCTCTGATTCTACTCAATCTGTTATCCTCTGTGCTCTGTTCTACTCGGTAAACTGATTGTCTTGAAGATAGGTAATGTCTTCAAGTGCTCCGTGATTCATATATATTAGTTCAACCATCCTCTTATAAATGGTGCGAACATACAAAATATATAGTGTTCTATTTTGCCGCCTTAGCAAAAATTAGGTTACAAAAATAATCATAACCCTAAGATCTACGGTGCAAAGTAACCTAGATCAACTATTACAATAAGATAAACATTACATTTAATGAGTATCTATTTACAATAAATGCTCCTTGATCTTGGTAAACCGTTTTACAATCTATTGTAACCGTTTGCATAGAATAATGTGCCATTTCAGATTACTATGCTATTTTATGTGATCATCGGTAAACATTGTATAATTTGCTCGGTGTATACTACGATGCTCGATGTTTAATGACCGTCGGTGTCGGTGTCGATGGTGCTCAGTTAACTGTGTGATGCTTGGTGTAAAGGCTTTATCGACTATTCTGTCTTACTTCTAGTTACCGACCAACCTATTTACTATCCTTTGATACTAATGACAACCTTAAATGCTCAATATAGATTAACAATCTCCCCCTTTGGCATTAGTATCAAAACTTCGAATGTATATAGACAAAATGTTTCTATATATGCCTTATGTCTCCGCCATATACATATCCACAACAAAAATTTCTAAGTACAGAGTACTCCCCCTCGGTGCATGCTCCCGGTAGTGTGTAATATACATATCAAAGTATACTTATTTGGCATATACATGGTTTTCCCCCTTTTTGATAATAATGCCAAATGCAAAATATATATATAATGTATACTTACATCTTATCAAAAATGTGTGGATGGGTTTTCTTTACAGACTCCAAGAGGTTGTCCCATTCCTCTTTCAAGTTGGTAAGAGCAATATGCTCAAGACCGACTTGTGCATGCATGTCAAAGATATTATCCAACATCAAAATCTCTGGTGTTTCCACAAGTTGTTTAGCTTTGACAATGTGTGCTTCAAAAAAATTTAGGTAAGGAGTGAGTTCTTTTTGTAACACTGTAACCTGATCGGTGATGTGCGCTTCTTGTTTCCTTAAGTCTGCTATCAGCCTCCGGAGTTCCTGAACTTGGTTAATATGCTTTAAGAAAGCAGTTGGCTTGGTGATAGCTGCTTGTGTACTTAACTTTATCTCTTCTTCTAAACCTTTTATCTTTTCACTAACTTCTACAGTGAAGGTGTCTGAAGTGCAAAGCTTGATTAGAAGTTGACAGATTATCTACGTGATAGATTTTACCTTGGTAATGACCTCAGATAATTTTACCTTGTTTAGTGCCACTTCTATGCTAATCCTTTCTGCCAATTTGTTCTGAATCTTTGATTCTACCCTTTCTTCTATTCTTTTGTCTGCATCTGTATCGGGGGCATTGATTTTGTCAGCGAGTGTGGCAAGTTGATCTAAGATGGGAGTATTCTCATCAATATTTTTTTCTGGTACAATTTGTTGCAAAATATCCCATACATCATTTAACACCTCTTTATGTTTGTGTTCTTTCCTTAACTTCTCTTGTGCCGCTTTCCTTGAACATAATTCCGCATACCTACTTAGTTCCTTGGGGCTTAGGGTTCTCAGGTCACATTCTGGTATAATGATAACTTCATCAATGGTGACCGGCCCTTTGGCTTTCTTCTTCTTCTTCTTCTAGGCAAGAGGTGACTTCTTCTCACTTATGACAATAGCTTTTTCTTCACTTATCAAAGTATCTTTCTCAGGTGACACTGTATCATCCTTCTTCAGCTCCTCGATAGATGGTGTGGGAGTCTCGGTTGTAGTGTCAGGTGGGTTCACCTCGGTTGACTTTGTTTCTTCTGGTTCCTTTGTTTCCATAGACTATGCCTATGGTTTGTTAGGCTCATTTGTATCTGCAGGTTGCTTGGGTGCTTGAATCTCAGTTGTATCTTTATTTGGCTCAAGATGAGACACATCGGGTTGTACTTGTGAAATTATTTCAACTGCCTCTACAAGTATAGGTAGTTCACCTGATAGGATGTGAACACACTATCAGTGTCTAATGCTTCATCTTTGTATGGTGCAATTGTCAGATCTTCATCATCCTCATCATCAGGATCACCGTTAGTGATGTCCTCAATGAGTGTATCATCATCAATTTTCTTTTTCAAGTGGATCTTAACTTGATCTAGTGCATCCTGTGAAATTTTGATTTCTTCCTTTTGTTTGGTGATATCAATTACCTCAGTAACTGATATACCAGTGTCTTCTATTTTCTTACCTTTGTTATCATCAATGAAAATACCTTTATCTTTTGAACTGTGTCTCTTCTTAGACAATTTCAGGAATGTTTCATGTTTAGCTTTCTCTTCTGCTTTCAAAATTGATGTCCATAGAGAATCACATATGACATCCATATCATCCACATTCTCATCCATGATCTGCATTGCTCTATTCTTGACTAGAAATCTAGCCTAATATTTTGTCATGTATTCACTTACCACGGCATAGCTAAAGTGTGAGGTTGCACGGCTTAGTGACCGTTCTCTTTTCCTTTTCTTTGTATCTAGTGCAATAGCCCATCTCTCACTTATTTTGTCATCAAGTTCTTTTGGCAATTGACATGAAAATTCCATCTGTACTCTCTTGAATTTTATCTTCATTCAAGGATGATAGCATGTTGTATCTTTGTCTTGTCCTTAATATTTTGTCAAATTTTCCTATGCATGGATCTGTAAGATTTCCATTCTCAATTATATCTTCAATTATTTCTTCTATAGTACTTTCCCTATTACGAACTAACTTGAATTGATCAAGATCATTTTTAGTTTCTATATCCTCTAGATCTTCCTTATTTCTTATGTATTTCCTCTTTTTCTTCGGTGTCTCAACTACTTTCTTGGTCTTTCTCTTAACATATTTCCTAGTAGGTGTAGCTGCTCTTCTTTTTTCTATTTTTACTGCTTCTACTTGCTCAGTGGATTGTGCAGCAGTTGATGAATGTGTCTTCATTCCTTCAGGTTCTGGTAGCTACATATCTTGTTCATCAGTTGTGGGAGGAACCAGTGTGTGATCCTTTTCTTTATCTGACTCAGTTTCCTCGCTATCATAGGGCTTGTCAGCCAGCTGTAACTGACCTTCAGTTGCTTCATCAACTGGTGACTCCTTAGGTGAGTCAGATGTAGTTCCATATTTTGCTGTGAGATCTTTTCTCATTTTCTTTGCCCTTCTTGACATTTTACCGATCTCTATGTCTGTTGTGATTCTAGACTTAGCTTCCTCATATACACCAAACCTACAGGCAGTGATGTCTATTAGTAATGCCAGCAATGCATTGATAGATTTCAAAGCAAAATCATGATTCATTTCATATCCCATCAGTGCTAGCCATTTTGTTCTTGGTTCTACTGCCTTTATCATTGAGTGGTCTGTGCTGACTACAAAGCATATATCATCTTCAAATTTACTTACTAATTCCTTTGGAATTCTACTCCTTTGTTGCATTTTTGTTTGAAATTCCTTGAAATATGCATTGAATTCCTTATTCAAATTATCTCCTAAACTTTTCATCATTTCACTGATTTGAGCAGTTATCGGTTTGTCTGATTGCCAGTTTACTTTACTGATACCTGGTACATATTTTTGTAGATAGAGAAATGTACAGACAAGTAGTGATCCGTACTTACATGTATTAGACTTCTTTTCTTTTATTGTCTTCATATTGTCATGCAGTTGGTGTAGTAGTAGCTCTACAAGATCAACCCGGTGATCTTTCTTCACAATTTTGTAAGCCATGTCCACGGCACTGCAGGGTACACTATTTGGAATATCTTGTACCCAATGACATGAGCTGCGAATTTTACTGCTGGATCTTTGATAGTTGATATTTTCAGTGCCCTACCATCCCATTGAGCTCCAGTGTTCTTTTCTATATTGGGACGAGATGAACTTCGAAAGGCTTTGGCTTTGTCGATTGTAGGGTACCCAATAACCCTACTGATAATCTTCTTAGTGACCTCAACAGGTTTATCCAACCAAAATTTGCCATCATGAAATCTGCTTAGCACAATTCTTATCCAGTCATTGTGGAAGGATTGCGGGAAGTATGTGAAACATCGTAACCCTAACTCCTCAATCTTCTAATATTCAGATTTAATCTTACCATCTGGTCCACAGACTTGCTGATAAGCAGCAATGGTCTCAAAATCACATACTTCACCGATCTTGCAGTGAATGTAAGCCCTAACATCTTCTGTTAACAAAACCCTATCTGGAATACTAGAAAATGCACCCATATCATTTGTTTGTGCTGTGACCTTGGGATGAGGTTTGAATTTCTCCTCGGCAAAATGTGCCCTAACAATTAATTCCACTTCCTCCTCAATGTTCTGTAATTTGCTTGCAGTCGATGTCGATGCCATAAATTATTTCTAGGGTTTCGGCAAACAATAGATAACCAGTGTTTGGTAGGCAGATGAACTTACTCGTTATCGTCAAAGATTTGTCATCGATTCGATCTATAGTAGCTTGAATCTTTTCTGAAAATCTCTAGCTCGAACTCTTCTTTGTAAAATCTCTATTCTTTGAAGTCGCAATGTAACAATGAACTCTGTTTCTGCATATATATAGACTTTTTGATATTCCCACTCAAACTTTGATGCATTAAATGTGTGACCTAACTTGATACGAGATAGTTGTCAGCTCAGTTAACATAGAATTTCTTCATCGATTTGCACTGTTGTCGGTTAACCTTGTATAGTGATTACCGACGGGTAACCAACTCACGTTTCTTCTTTTACCAACTATATAACATTTGTAAACTTATAACACATAAACCATGGTGCATCTTTATTCATGCATATTTGGTATTTGTACATTATATATAAGGAACTGTATGTAAAATGTGATCATTTAAAATGTCAGTTCCATACATACCTTTGTCATCTTAAGTGGAGGTACCGATGTCACCCAATCCAGTGGACGAGGTTTCACCGACAATGTTACTTGACTCAGCATTCTCATTAGATGCCTTCTTCCACATTGTGTTCCTTAACTTCGTAATATCTACAATATTATATCCACTCTCAAATATATAGTTTTCATCAGGTGCTCGGTCTCTGCAATTCTTGCTTACATGACCGACCTTGTGACAGTGCATACATGCCATTCCTACATTTGTCCAGTTTCTTGATTGTCCAATCCAGTTCTTTCTATAACAGTTTGCTGCAATATGTCCATACCGACCACATACAGTACAATTAGTCCATGTATTATAATCCCAAACATATGAGTTACCTTGTCTCTTCAATTGAAATGGCTTTCGTTGTAATTTCTCCTTAGGTGTCCAGACTTGTGTCATTTTTGCCTTGCAGTCCCTTACAGTGTGTCCATGCTTATTACAAGTATAGCATATTTTCTCCTTAGTAGTATTATCAGCAATGTCATTCTTCTTAGCTCTACATTCATAAGCTGGATGTCCAAACTTACCACAATAATAACAATATCCATTGAATTTTGGAATGACAGGAGGTTTACCTTGTGCTTTGCTTCTGCACACATTAGATGTATGTCCTGATTTTCCACAGTGGTAACATGTCATCACTTTAGGTTTTTGAGTTTGATTGTTGTTGATTTTTTCATCTTGTTGTGATGATTCTCCTTCACCGGTGTAGCCTATGCCGGTTCTGCTTCTGAATCTCCTCTGATTAGTCAGGAAATCATCAATCTTTTTAGAACTGTACTCAACTATCTTCATCATTTCATTGTGTTGCTTTTGTGTCTTTATTTCATTTCTCACTTTTTCATTTTCTTCTCTTAGTATTGCAACATCTTCAAGTCTTCTTGATAATTCTCCATTTACTCGGTTAATTTCTTGATTAACTGTCATCATCTGATTTGATACTTGGAAGTGACGATCGGTGAGTCTTTGTATTTCACTTTCTTTTACTTGAAGTTGTTCAGTCATTAGTCTTCGGTCTTCAATAGCTAGATTCTGATCTTGTTCAGCTTGTCTAGCATTGTTCATGATTTCCACCATTCTCACCATTTGAGATTCATGACTGATTTGAAGTGCTTTCACTTGCTCAAATAGATGCTGATTCTTTTCAAATAAATCAAAGATTATACATTCGGATCCATCAAAGATGCTTCCAGAGCTTGATCCAATATGATCAAATATTTCATCAATGGGTTCTTCATGATAACTGATTTCATTCAGCTGAATTGCAAGGTTCTTCCTATCAACCAGTAATTTCTTCAGTTCTTCCTTGGCTTGTTTATACTGTTCCACAAACATTTGTATTTGTATCTTCTGATTCTCAATAGTCTTGTCAAGTTTGTATCTCTCCATGACTTAGATCTTTACCCTTCAATGGTTAGACTGTTCAACAAGAGAACGAAGCTCTGATACCAATTGTTGGAATTTAAGAGAGATAGGTACTGAGAGGGGAGGGGTGAATCAATGCCTTCAAAACTTTTACTTGTAAAACTTTTCTAATCTATAATTGAATACTATGATAACCGATCAAAATAACTTGAATACAATTGTATAAATCAATCATCTAGTTAACTTATGAAAGTAAAAAACATGAAATCAATATGACAATCACATAACACAAGTATTTTGGTAACGCAGAAACCCTTGTTAGAAGGTAAAAACTGCGGTGGGGATGACACCCACAAATTCTTCACTACTACAGATAGAAAAGGTTTTCCTGTTAAGGCTACAAGTTTTGATCACTTCTGGTGATCTTACCCTGTTAGGAGTAACATAATAGATTAGCTAGATCTACCTAGTTATAGGATTTAAACAACACTAATGAAGTGTGTACTCGGTTAAGAGATTTACATAAGACTGTTAAGTCTACTCTGTTAAGAGATTTATCAAAAAAAAACTCTATCACAATTGTCCGAAAGCAATAGGTAATTATCTGCTAGTTGACAACTCAATTGTCTGAAATAGATGTATAAGTGCTCATCAAAATATCACCTTATCTGTGATGGTTTCCTTCTCTGTTGTGCTCGGTAGCCTTCTCTGATTCTACTCAATCTGTTATCCTATGTGCTCTGTTCTGCTCAGTAAACTGATTGTCTTGAAGATAGGTAATGTCTTCAAGTGCTCCGTGATTCATATATATTAGTTCACCCATCCTCTTATAAAGGGTGCGAACATACAAAATATATAGTGTTCTGTTTTGCCACCTTAGCAAAAATTAGGTTACAAAAATAATCATAACCCTAAGATCTACGGTGCAAAGTAACCTAAATCAACTATTACAATAAGATAAACATTACATTTAATGAGTATCTATTTACAATAAATGCTCCTTGATCTTGGTAAACCGTTTTACGATATGTTATAACCGTTTGCATAGAATAATGTGCCATTTCAAATTACTATGTCATTTTCTGTGATCATCGGTAAACACTATATAATATGCTCGGTGTATACTGCGATGCTCGGTGTTTACTGACCATCGATGTCAGTGTCGTTGGTGCTCGGTTAACTGTGTGATGCTCGGTGTAAAGGTTTTACCGACTATTATGTCTTACTTCTAGTTACCAACCAACCTGTTTACTATCCTTTGATACTAATGACAACCTTAAATGCTCAATATAAATTAACAATCTACTAAGTCTCCATGCACCTATCATCATTACATCATTTAGTCCAAGCAATGACTAACCCTATTGAAGAATATTTTTGAATGACCAATTGTCTTTTTATAAACATATTGAATAACGAATTGCAAACCCTATGGAAGAATAATTTTGAATGCCTAATTTATTTTTTGTTAACATGTTGAATAACAAATTGTGTTTTGTGTAAGCAACACCCATTATAACCCCTAATTCACTAATAAAAAAAATCTCACAAAATTAAAATTAAAATATTAAGAGTCATCAACTTATTCATAAATAATAAATCAAACGAAAACAATGAATAAATAACAAACTAGAAGATATATTTTACCAAGACGAACACTTTGTTTTTTTCCAAACTCCTTTTATATCTTTAAATTTTAATTGGCTATTTAGCCAATTTCCAAACTCCTTTATATATTTTATGTTTTAATTGGTTATTTAGCCAATACCTCAAAAGACTATCTTGAATTAAGAGTATTTTTCAAAGTTGTGTTTTCTTGATTTCATAAGCTTATTCATAAATAATAAATCAAACGAACTAAACAGCAAACTAAAAGATATATTTTACTAAGAGGAACACTTAATTTTTTTTCCAAACTCCTTTTATATCTTTTAAATTTTAATTGGCTATTTAGCCAATTTCCAAACTCCTTTTATATTTTTTATGTTTTAATTGGCTATTTAGCCAATACCTCGAAGGAATATGTTGAATTAAGAGTATTTTTCACAAGTTGTTGTGTTCTCTTGATTTCATGAACACAAAAATCTCATGAATTCAAAACATCAAACTTTCATTTTATCACAGAAAAATCGTCATTCAACCGAGCTTCGAGTCCACGCAACAGCTAGGATCCTTAAAACATATTCTACAGAAATTACTGGTTAAAAAGAATTCTATTCTTGTCGCTTGAAATCAGTGATTTCCAACGGTTTTTTCCTTTAAATTATACAGAGAAGATATGGATACAGATACGCATTTAGAAGGTAATAAATGTTGTTTGACCCAGGTGTTTGAATAAGCTCAACTTACTGTTACTGTTTCTTGTTTGACTGTGCACAACTCTAGGGTCATTGTGATTCTGATTGGGTTGTCCATGGTAGACTACAACTGCTCCAATCCCACCCAAAAAAACCCAACAAAACCATTGATTTGTTAGATCATTAGCTTCCCAATGCAGTACTGTTCATAAATAGGTCAAATGATCAGGACACAACAAACATATGTACATTGATTTGGGAGTAAGGTTTCTTTGGTGCCCAAGATGGAGTGTTTTGTGGGTCCTAAACACAACAGGAAAATGTATGCTAACAAACCTCCTAGTCCTCCACATCCCTTGGTGGAGGTGAAAGATGGTGGTACTGTAAATTGGGCCATGAACATTCATTCTCTCAGTCCTCTGCTCCTTCCCCTGCCTCTTCCTTACTGTAATAATTCAACAAGCCCAAGCTCAAAATCTGGTGTCCCACAGCCCAAGTGCTTTCTGTATCCAAAAGATGAGATGCACATCTCTGCATTGCTATCTTTCTCCTACCAAGAAATCTCCACAGCATGTAATTGTTTTAGTCAAGAGCGGTGTGTGTATAAGGGACTGGACAGAGTTGTTTACAGAGCATCTCTGATGGTTCAGGCTACTGTAGCTCATCTTCTCAACCCCAAGGTATGATTAGCCGTTTTAGGCCATTTGTCAAGAACACTTTTCGATTTTAGGTCAATATGATACATTATAAGATGCAAAAGCTTCTGATTTACGCTGTGTATGCTGTTTTGCTCGAAGTTTCGGATCACAGGAAGAGGTCCATCATCATGGAGAGGAAAAAAGTATACAATCCATAATCAAAAAGAGGAAAAAAAGATTATCCTGTGTAAAACCTGATTTATACTTTGTATGCTTTTTTCATGACATTATAGATCACAGGGAGAGGTCCATCACCAGGAAGAGGAAAAATGCAAAGTCCCTTATCAGAAAGGAAAAAAGTGTACTTAGTGTAAAACCAGAAGCTTTTGCATCTTAAGACTGGAAAATTATTACAAACTAATGATACATTATTGTTGGCTTTTTTTGCCCATATGGTTTGTGATATGCAAATGTCAGCCATACAAGGAGTTCGTTGTGGAAGTGAACAGGATGGCTTCTCTACAACATCCATATCTGTGTAAATTGATTGGCTTCCATGCAGGGGAGAGTGGAGATCGCATGGTGGTCTATGAGAGACTTGCTAATGGGGGCTTGGATCAGCTGCTTCTTTATAGCAGGGCAAATGGAAATGGGTCCTCCCCAATTGATTGGAGCAGCAGAATGAAAATTGCTTTTGGTGTTGCCCAGGGTCTTGCATTTTTACATGAACAAAGATCATTCCAGGTACCTTTACAAGAACCCATATAGCTGCCATGAAAATGTACTGAGTTTTCCTTAGTTATCTCATAATTACAGTGGTGGGGGCAGGATTTTGACATTGTGAAGTAATGTTCAATATTTGAATGCAGGCCATGTACTGTGAATTCAGGGCTGCAAATGTCCAGATTGACAAGGATTTCAATCCCAAATTGTCAGACTATGGATTTGCCTGTGAAGCCCAAGTCACTTGCAGTTCATCAACGGTGAGCCAACATTAATCCATTTGATTCCATTTTCTGAAGTTTCAGAGGAGAATAGTTAACTCTGATTTTTTTGATGGGCAGTCCTAAAAATTTCCCTGCCTCAGTAAACTTAAATCAGCTACAGGAGGCCTAACAGAGACACATACTATTTAGTTGCTTTTGGATATAAACGTGTAACTTTTTTAGCATAAATGTTTCTGATCACACTTGGTGATCTATCAGCTTTTATAGAATGCAAACATTTACATGTTGCATGCTTAAAAGTTGCGCAATCATATCCAGAATCAACTAAATGATATTAGCATGGATTGTATAAATCTCTCTCTATACATCCTCCTGATAGACACTTAAAATGTCACACAATCAAATCCATAAACAACTAAATGATGATATTAGCATGGATTGTATAAATGTGATAACATTAAGAGACCCACTCAAACAGAGGCCCAGTTTTCAAACAGATGACTTACTTGTAGGTATGTTGGATCAGGATGTGTCATTGTTACTCTCTGATTAAATTTGTTTGATGGACAGACAGCAGGATATCTTGCTCCTGAGACTATAAGGCGAGGAATTGTGAGTAGAAAGAGCAATGTGTGGAGCTTTGGGGTAATGCTGTTGGAGTTGCTAACAGGAGGGCATCCTAAGGACGAAAGAGATCTGGTGAAATGGGCTGTACCCTTTCTAAACGAGGAATCAAAGCTCTTTATGATAATGGATCCCAGACTGAGTATATCAAACATCTCAGTCCAAACAGCCAAGGCTGTGGCAGACATAGTTCTAAAATGCCTGCGAGAGCCTTCAGATCGCCCAACTATGAGAACAATCGTAGAAACCCTCAAGTCTCTTCCTGACATAAGATGCTCTGTTTCCCCCAAATTTCCATTGAAAGAGCCCACCTCAATAAAACATGAAAATTGCAATATTTCTGAGCCAAAAACTGTACGCATACTGTATCAGTCTCGGAATTGGCCACAGTGTGCAAGGATAAAGCACCTCAAAAACCCACCTAATTATTGCTCATGAACATAAGGTTTTCACAGATCATATTAAAAAAAACTCAAATCAATTGTCTATATTTCTAAGATTAGGAATCATATTGTGTATATTTTTAAAGCTAAGATTTTAAATCATATTCAATCTATCATTCAGATATTGATACACACCAAAGGGTTCTAGTTCAACTTCTGGAGGAGAGTTTATGCCAAGTTCAATTCTGAATGACTTTGAAGGACGGAATAGACTTGTAGCTTAGATATATGCTATCTTATATTGTTGTAATCCATATAAAGACAGAGATGCTGACATCTATGTATGCTGAGATGTTTTCATAAATAAGATTTTGATACATTTTTCAATCACACCTCTTGATTTTAATCTATCTTGCAGATTTAAATTGAATCAAATAATGGTGAATAAAAAATATTGGTGGAAATCTGGTAATCAGTTTTCTCTTTTCAATTGTAACAAATTATGATTTAAATTAAATTGAAAGAATTTTAAAAATCTTAAATCATCTTCTAAGTTCTTCTCTATATCAACTCTTCTAATCTTTATAAAAACTAACAAAATTGATAACTAGGAGATATTTTCTACAATGAGCCAAATTGTGATATTGCTATCAGGATTCAATTGTGTAGTTTTTTGAGTCAAACTCATTGACCCATGTTTCACAAGTAGTGGTTCACAAGAACCCATCTCTCATGAGAATGAATGGACCATTTAGCACTCATTGCATTTAGGTGAAGTTCACAGAGATGAAACACCGGAAAGTCACCCATCTTTGTATTACTTACGCTTGAACACACTTAACTACTGAATTTCCTTCATGATTAAGCCGACTCTACTTGTAACAAGAAGAGTTGAATCCTGATAGCAATATCACAACTACCAATATTGTAAAACCTTACTTCCTTGAAAAATTAATTTAATAGAACAATAACATATGACCCAAGAAGTTGGTTGAAATTTGGTAGACAGTTTTCTCTTTTGAATACCACTGGAATGATATGAAAGATTGATATAGAATCTGCTCCATGATTTAAAAGATAAACTTTTTAGTTAATCTCGTCTACTTTCTCAAAGGATGTTTTTGTTAGGAACACGGGTGTCTGTCATATGAATCCTTCAATTTTTATTTTTATTTTCCTGCGTTATTATATCCTGTCCTAATGTTAATTAATAGCTATGGACCTCGCAAATCACAAAAGTGTTAGTTGTATCCGTGTCTGAAAAGACCTCTATAAATGTGCCGATTTTTATCTGTTCGAGATATTATCTCTTTCTTCAAGATGTAGTGATTAATGGTCGGCAAAGAACCAGATTCTTCCAATGTTTTTCGTTATTCACTTTTATTTATTTTTATATCTTTTTATAAAAATTGTTTTTCTTCGTGTAATTATGTCGATATTGTTGAGTTAAAGTTTTCTGTTCATGGAAGTTTTCAATTATTAATGTTAAAGAAATTAACAAATGATAACTAAAAGTTCATTAATAAATAATCATGTATCAATAGCTTCTACTTGTACATTGAGCAAGAACATTTGTAAATGACTAGACATTTCTGCGTAAGTATTAACTTTTTTTAGGTCATTGTAGTACATGGTTATTGGGTCATTTCTAAGTAGGTATCAAGCAACACTTTGAAATGATCACTTTTTGACTCTTGTGTACATAATAGATCTCACAACATGCATTACTACTACCCAAAATCTAGAACAATAGCTAGAAGTTGTTAAGTTGCATAAAGAAACAACAAAAAAGTGCCAAAATTTGATGTATCATTTAAGATCTATAGATATGTGAAGTTAGCTATAACGAGTAATGGTACGCTTCCCCTAATGATGTTGTGTCATAAAACTTGAGAGTTATACAAATTTAATTGAATATGTATATAGTTCAATTTGGTGAGAGTGACAAGTACATTTCTTGATCACTTCATCAATCAAGAATCAAGATCGTTTATAGATACAATAAATAAGGGACTAAATTAGGATTGTGTTTTTTTTGTAATTTTGACAAAATAGACCACCTCTAATAGTTCACTCTCAATCAAAAGAAAATTCAGCTTGATGTTTACATTCTCATATATAGTTAAATGATTATGTGGATTTAATCTAAAACCCTCCAACAACATAAATTTGGATGGCAAAAATTTTATAATTGCCCAATGCTTTAACACATTTTTTCTACAATTTTATGACTGAATTTATTTTATGATTGGATATCCAATCAAACATGTAACCTTTTTTTTAAGAGGGGTAAACGCTTTGACCTAGAGCTATGAATCAGTGAGGTGACAAATGGGGGACCTCATCCCCAATGAGATTTGAACCTTGATGGAAAGAACAACGCAATAGCTTAACCATCACAATATGCCACTATTGGCAATCAAACATGAAACTTCATAGCACCAAATGTTTGTACAATTCTTTGATTTATAACCTTGTATGCTTTGTTATGAATCAAAAGAAGTTTTACCTGAAGACTTGTGTCCTCATATATATAGATAAATGGTTATAAAGCTTTAAATTAAAACCCTCCTACAAGAGAGATTTGGACAATGAAAATTCTATAATTGCCTAATGATCTAACACATTAATTTGTACAGTTCTATGACTGAACTATTGTTTTGATTGGAAGGAAATCCAACAAAACATGAAACTTAATAGTTGTTATAATTTAATAAATTTAATATAAAAAATTGATTGAAACATTTACGATCAAAGAAACTATAATTAAAAGGTAGGTCAAAAAATATTATAATAAAATTATTATTTTTATTGAAATAGAGAATAAAATTTGATCAAATGATTATCAATTAGTTTTAATTATATATGAAGATACTTGGTTTACAGAGTCCATTAAAAGTCACTTGTCATTTAATATAAATGACTCAAACTTGTAAGGAAGTTGAGTAGTGAAACAACTTCCTATATTAACCTTGAGGATAAGGTAATGTAAAAACTTTCTCAAATCTTTGTAATAGTTACAGAAACTTAATAAAAGTAACGCAAATAACATGTGTACCACAATAGAGTGATTACGTGGGGAAAAACCCTTTCAAAAAAAAAATGTCACACTCCAAAAGCCAACCAATATATTATTCATAAATTAATAGCATATTACAATATACTTGCAGAGAAAGCTTCTCTCAAAAGTATCACCAACTAGAGATCCAGAGGTAACTAAATAGCTATAAGACTCTTACACATACCTTTCAACTCACATGCCTAATATATAAGAGATACAATACAAGAAACCATCAAACACTATTGCAAAACCATGGGCTCAAAAGCCCTTATAAAGTGGTGCCCATCTTATTTCCAATCAAAGATGCCTTGTGATGTGTCAATACACACACCAACACATGTAACTCCCTTTTACAGCTCATTTATGTGCTCAACACGTTTTTACATTTCTTATTTTAAGAGGCCCAACTTGTAGATGACATAACTTTTGAACTGGGGAACCAATTGACTAATCGTTTGAAATGTCCAAAAGTTCACAAGATTCTCTATAACCTTGTAAACTGCAATGTCATTTACCAAAATTTTGGCCCATTTCGAAGCCTCTAAGGCCTCTAAAATTGAATTATTATTATTTTTCAATTTTTAGAAATGAAAACTTTAATATCTTCAAAACTGGACATGATCTTGCAACAATAATTTACCAACTTACATATCCATCTCATTTAAAACTTATAGGAAAAATTTGTGCTCAAATGAAAAATATTCTAAAAATAGTAATCCTATGTAAATGAAAGGTTGAGACACATTTTCCTAACAATCTCCCACTTCTTGAACACCTTGCAAAAGCAAAGGGAGTATCTACACCATAGTTCAATTGCTAGAGGTTATGAGCCCCATAGACTCAAAACATTATCTAAACTTCTTTGTGCTCACAACCTCAGTTAATGAATCTATAAAATTCATAAAATTATCTACCTTAACTAGCTTCACCCTACCACCTATAACCATATCTCTAACAAAATGATACTAAACATCAATGTGCTTGGTTTTGGCATGAAAAGGTAGGCTCTTCATAAAAGTTCATATCTAAAAGTTCATTAATAAATATATCATGTACCAATAGTGTCTACTTGTACATCGAGCAATTAGAATTTTTTAGTGACTAGTGGAACATTTGTTCATAAGTATTGAAAATTCTTGAATGAATAGACATGTGTCCATAAGTATTGACAATTTTTGAGGTCATTGTAGTGCACAATTATTGGGGCATCTTTAAGAAAGTACCAAACGACACTTTGAAATTATCACTTTTTGACACTTGCATACATAGTAGATCTCACATCATGCATTGCTACTACCCATAATCTTGAACAATAGCTAGAAGTTGTTAAGTCGCATACAGAGACAACAGAAAAGCATCAAAATTTGGTGTATCGTTTAAGATCTATGAATATGTGAAGTTATCTATAACAAGTAATGGTACGCTACCCCTAATGGTGTTGTTTCATAGAACTTGAGAGTTATACAAATTTAATTGAATATGTATATATTTCAATTTGGTGAGGGCGACAAGTACATATCTTGATCACTTCATCAATCAAGTATCAACATCTTTTAACAATCTTACAAGTCTTCCACCTCCTTGAGAAACTCCTTTCTTAAACATCAACAACTTTACCAATATGCACTCTTCCTCAATTTTCTTTAGGAAGAATTCATTTTCCTATTACAAAGCATACATTTGACAATAATACAGAGATTTACCCAACCACAAAGGGAAAGAATCCATTGCATCACATTACACAATACTTTAACCATGTATCCTCTAATATAAAATGCAACTCAACTTTCCATAACCAGATCCTTTGTGCACTATTGTATCTTCACTTTAATTCTTCACTTTCCACTGGGTTCAACACTTCATCAAATCCTTCTTTCTGACTCTGAATCTCTTTGTTCCTTCTACACTACATTAGTCTATGACTCTTCAACTCTTTATTCGGTGTATGCCCATACCAGAGTTCATAAGGGGTCTTGTTGGTTCCTTTCTTCAACTGTACTCGGTTGAGTGTATAGACAACATTTCTTATGGCTTTTCTCCAATATGTTTGTGCAACCTTTTTGTCAATCAACAGTGTTCTAATACAATCAACTATAGATCTATTCCTTCTCTCAGCTATTCCATTTTTTTGTGAAGTCCTCGATGCAGATACTTGTCTCTTGATTCCATTTTCATTGCAAAAGATATTAAATTCATCAAAGATAAATTCACCTCATGTATCTGATCTTAAACATTTCAATTGTTTACTTGTTTCCTTTTCAACTCTAGATTCATACCACTTGAACATTTGAAATGCATAAAACTTTTCCTTTAGAAACATAACAGACATCATTTTTGAATAGTCATCAACAAACAAAATGAAATACCAATCTTCATAGTAGTTTTGTATCTTCATAGAACCACAAAGGTCAGTATGAACTAATTCCAAAATTTCATTGGTAGAGTAAGATTTTCTTGAAAAGCTTAACTTAATCATCTTACTAATCTAACATTTTTTACACATCACTTTATCAGGTTTAATTAATTTTGGTAGACCTCTGACTCTGTTATTTTTACTCACTTTAATCATGTTATCAAAATTTATAGGACAGAGTCTTTTATGCCATAGAGTTGTGGTGAAGCTTAACAGCTTGAGGAAAAGATCCAAAGATGATGCAAAAGGAAGGTCCTAAATTCACAAGAGAAATCTACTTTGTATAGTGTGGTTGGATGAAGATCTATCTTAAAGGTATGGGTGATAAGTATTGGGATCATATGGTTACTAAGTATACTATCCCTTCAAGAACCCTGACTACAGACCAATTGACATACACCTTCAGTTTTAACAAACAAGCAACTCTTTGTAGTAATATCAAGATAAAATAGGTTACCTTTAGATTGTTCCAATCATATCTCCATCAATACCATAAATCTTCACCTTTCTATTCTGAAATTCCAGTTGATGGCCAAAATTGTTCATTTGTGCAACACACAACATATTATAGTTTAGACCTTTTGTGTGATGATGGATATCACCTTCATGAAATTAAGATCTAATAGCATCAATTTAAAGAAAATACAATGCAAATCTAATTTAAAATGAAACTATAATCTAGAACATCTCATGGTTCTCTAGAAAGAAGTGGTAAATGAAGCTCTCAGCTTAGATCCTCACTAGTGACACCTCTAAAATGAGAATTATGTTGCTATATGCTTCTAATATGCTTCTATTATGCTTAATCTAGCTCAAATTGACACAATTATTATGCTAAAATGCTCAAACGCTCTTAGAATGCTTTCAATTTCCTATAGTAACAATGCTTTGCAAATGAAATTCTAAGATGGAAATGCTCTCCAAAATGCCTTATATTTATAGTAAATGTCCAAGGGTAGGGGGTGGAGTGAAGTAATCATGGTTATCCCTTGGTTGAGTCAAATACTTTGCATTGTCCATAAATGGGGGGACAAATGAGGGGACAAGCCTTTAAATGTTTTCAAAGCTTTGGACAATTTAAATGTTTGAGTGATTTGTGTCTTTTTGTCCTCAATTCTTATTGGTCAATCACTTTGTTGAAAGAAAATAGGATTTATTAAATTCAATTAATTAATTAAATTTAGCCATGTAAGGGTAATAGGTTCATTTTGATTTTTGATTAAAACAACTATACAACTAATTGATTAAAATCAATTATATATTATTTTTGGCCCCTTTAAGCTTTGATTTAATTATTTAACATCATTATTTAATTTCTCCTTTGCTTTAATTGATTTTTTTTGTCCCTCATTTATTTAATTATGTCCATTTTTATTTGATTTAATCCCTTTAATAATTTTATTGATTTTTGAGCCATTTATTATTTTTTACCATTTTAAAAGCACTTGTCCAATTTTGTGTGTCTACAAATGCCCCTCTTCGAATTGATGTACGAAGAACATTAATTCAAAGATTCTTATGAGTCTTGATTGTTGGTTCACTACTATGCCTCTGATACTGATTGATTGTTGCCTCTGATGATACAAAAAAATTTATGATGCCCCACTGATTCCATGATGTTTGATTGCGACTTCCCTTTGATACCCTGATGCCCCCTCAGAAATTAAAACATATTAATTTCTTGATTTGAAAAATTTGATGATGTTTGATTTCTCGAATATGTTTTCATTTCTAAAAATTTGATTATCTGTCATGATTTAAAAATATGCCCCATTTATTTTGATTAGTCAATATAGGTCCATGTCTATTTTCACCTCCAAAATTAGGTCAAAATACCTTAAATAGGTTGATAAACCTTGTTTTTCTATTCAATTTTACTTTTCATCTTTGGTAATTTTGCTCTGATCCTCTAGTGAATTTTGAGATGGTTGTGTCGATTCGTGAGCATAGATTTGAGAGGTGCCAGAGATATGCGAGGCCACCCGCGTATGGACCTCCGGTAAGTGAATCCCAAGTCTATCTTTACATTTATGGTGCATTTATTAGCATTTATTACAATTTATGTGTTTCATTGTTGCGTGCAATGTGCAAAATCTCACCTAGGATTAATTGAATGTTGCCTAGACCATTTAACTGTCGCCTCCATGCTTTTCTCTCCCACTTCCGTGTGTTTTAATACTGCTTAAGAAACTTTCATTCTCACCCCTTTTCCTGTATGCTGCCGCGTATGAAAACCCTAGCTATTTTACTCTCGCCTAAGCTAATATTCTCTATCATGTAATGTGATTCACTATCGCGTATCAGGTTAACTATCGCCTAACACCAGAATAGTGTCGCTTTGCCTATTTTCATTATCGCTTGTGGTAAAATGTTGCCTGACATAGGTAAAATCACGCCTGCTGCTATTTTTGAAAAATTGTCACTTATACCTGATTGCTTCTGATGAAGAATTTGATAACTTTTGATGATAGGTGCGAATGATTAGGTTAGGTCTGTTGCTTGTCAACAAAACAATTGGTTTAGGATATCAGGATAGTAGTACCACATAATATGATTTGTCAATCCAATGAGGATAGTTATTGATAGGATAAATCAATCAGTGTGAAAACTGATATGATTTTGATACTACTTAGTTCGTTCTTAGGATACAGAGACACGAACAAATGGTACTGAGTGTGATTACTTGATAATGTTGATAAGATTGACTTGAGATAATTCCTTGATATGATTCCATTTTCTTTGCCAACAGGCTCACTTTCCTACCTTATATATCCGTTCAGTTGCATCATGGATTATTGATTTAGGTCAGGCACTGACCGCAGTCAAGTATTGCGTGGTTGAGTGATGTGGTTTGAGTTTCCTGCTTGATCTCCCATGGTTTCAACTGAACCATGGGTTACTTACTACAGTGGCGGAGCGATGGCACTCCAACCACAACACCTTTCATTTACCATATGGAGAGATGACGATCACGCCCGAGGACATGTATCGATTACTACAGATCCCTTACAGAGGAGAGTTGGTATACTATGACTCCGTCTATGATTCTACTATCTGTCGATGAGTGTTCAGGGACAACACTATAGGGGATGGGGATACTATCACATGGCCTCAGTTTGCTTTTTTTCTGAGATTGCCAGCCGTACTTGGTGCCTTGATTGGTGGTTTGCTCCAGCCTGACCGAGGAGGTCGCGGTTTTTCTATCGGATGGGGTAGGATACTGGAGGATTTGCTTGCTCATCCTCAACACTTTGATTGGGTTTCTTGCATCCTTGCTCAGCTTTATCATGATTTACATGAGGTAGTGTATAGACATAGTTCTACTTTATCAGTTGGTGCTATTGTTCTTCAGTTATGGATATGGGAGCATCTTCCCATTACTAGGCCCATTTCTGATAGGAGACGGCCGCGGGGATATCCTTATGTTTTTCTATATACTAGGATGGTTACTCAACATCATTTGGGTCGTTTGGACTACTGGTGCCGATAGATAGATGATATTGATCAGGTTCAGTGGTGTCCCTATCTTGGTTGTGATCAGTGGAGAGAGGATGAGGATGAGTTATCTTATATGTTGGCCCCTTAATGGATGATTGGGTGCACTACTACTACTATTGAGTGCTTCTACTTCGACAGAGTTTTGAGACAGTATGGTCGGATGCAGGGTATGCCTTAGGGCAATGCTTTATATGCACGAGTACAGGTAGAGACATCTATGTGGGGGCCTTGTATTGATTATGAGTTTGCCTTGGATCAGATTGCGGGTATGACTATGTGCAGATGGGAGATGCTTGCTAGTATGGCAAATGCCAGTATGTCTCGTGAGTATGAGGACTAGTGGGCCCGTAACAAGTTCATTCATTTTACTGATCCCTCAGAGCCGATTCCTGGTTGACGTGATGGTGGTGGTGTCGTTGGTGGTGGTGGTGGTAGACATAGGAGAGGACATGGATGTAGAGATCCTCATGGTGATAGATATGGTCGGGGTGATGTCAGGGATATACAGGTTGATGCAGTCCCGACGGTTCATCCTAGAGCAGCAGTTAGGTAGGATAGAGCTCATAGATAGCAAAGAGCTCAGAGACAGGCTCATATTGATGTTGCTAGATAGATTCCTGGAGGTTTAGATCTATTGGTGCAGTTACAGCAAGTAGCTTTGGCACATCAGGATGATGATGTTCAGCAGGATCAGGCATAGCAGGCACCTCCACCAGTTCAATAGCCACAGGATCAGGGGCAGGATGCACAGGGTTTTCCCATGATTGGTTCCTTAGCTTGAGATATGTAGTTACTGAGGACCGATATGTCCACTGTTGTTGGGAAATTATCTTAGGTTGCTTCCTTGATGCAGCAGTTTGTTTTAGCCATGGTTGTTCCGAGATAGGATGGAGCAAGCACTTCTCAGGCTCCTCCTCCACCAGATGGTAGAGATCTAGGTGCCACAAGATCGTGATTGACTGCTGACACACTCATCCATCATTGATGTCCTCTATTTCATATTTTATGCTCTATGATTGATCAGGACCTTTGATGTATCCCTTTTAATGATATTGTAGCTTGATATACTTGATGTACTGGATCATTGATGAACACTTTTTTGATGATATACTCCTTGGATCATCTTGATGAGTTTGTTTATGAGTTTATCTTTTATGCAACTATATGATGTGTTATGCATTTATGAGTTATGCTATGGATGCAGTTATCTTATGTTATGATATAGATAAGTGAGTACAATGATGTATGGATTTTGATGAGATGCTTTTCTATTTTTCAATGTATGGATGCAAAATGTTTGATGGAAATGCACATGTATGTTCCTATGTTGTTGATGATTTTTCAAGTATTTAGATGTATGCAATGCGAACTCTTATTTATCTAAATGTATGATGTATGGAACATGATTTCTTTTCTTTTGATATATGAGTAATGAATAATGATTAATGTTATGCATGAATGCAAAAGATAATCTCACTTGCGTTGTTTGAAATTAAGGATTATGATGAATGTTTGAATTTAATCTTCCCCCATTTCTTTGATGTTTGAACAACTCAAGTTTTTTATTGATGTGCCCCCCTTTATTCTTGGAAATTAACCATAAATAAATGTAATTAACTTAACATGATAATGTAATGCAATTAATCTAACTTGATAATGCAATTAATCTAACTTAATAATGCAACCTAAGTGTCACCAGCTTTTAGCAAAGAAATGCCATGAGGATAAATTTTCATCATTGAGCATTTTGGGACCGGAAAGCTAGTACAATCATCACTGACCACATCATAATGATATGAATACCACTTTTTATCACTGTTTGGTAACCTCATTTTGAAACTGGTACAACCCTCACTAGTTGGATGACCAAACTATGGGAGTTTGAATACCGGTATCAATGGATTCAATGTTGCAAGTGGATTTTTGGTATTAAGATATGGAAGATCTAAATAGCCAAGGGATCCATTTGCGTAAACAAGCAAAGGTTAATCTTTCCTCTTATGAGATAGTCCTCGATGGTTCTTTGATGACCATGTCGTTAGATGAATTCTCATAAGTTGATGAATCTTCCTCAAAACAGTCACTCAAAGGCAAGAAAATATCACGCCTCTATCATGGCCAATCTAGTCGAAACATCATCGATTAGCTAAAGAGATGTGATAAAAAGTCAATTTCCTAAAAAAAAAATTATCAAAAGCTTTAAGTGTTTTGCCATGTTTTCATGATTTTCAAAAAAAGTATTTCAAAGCATTCTGATCTTTAAGATGTTTTTGTCAATTTTTAATCCCGAATAATAAAGTCAATGAAGGCTCATGGATCAAGTTGTAGGATCAAATACTTGGGTGGTGAACAATGATAGCCATCAAAGGTTCACAAAAATCACTCTCTCTAAAGTTTTGATAAATCCCTCTCTGACATGACTGATTTTAGCACTTATTGAATCCGTATGGTACCAAAATTCCAATCCTTTCCTACCCCCAAGTGATAAATGCAATCATGGGACAAACTTAGGGCTGTAGGCAATGCAACAATGTGACTGAAAGCTTTATTATGACTATATACAAATGACGGATGCAATGAAGGTTTACAAATGGGATGTTGAAAATGCAATATGTACACATGTGACTAGGAATGACAAACTTAAGGGGACAAAAGGCGCTTGTTTACCAAGTTTTCACCTTTTGGATAGATCAAGCTCTTTTTTCTATTTTTTAAAGCTTTTCTCTTTTTTTGCTACCAAGGTGCCTATTTGCTAGGTTTTCACCAAGGCACTTTTTCTTTTTCCAATTTTTTTTGTATTTTTCTTTTTTTATCATCAAGGCACCTATTTGCTAGGTTTTCACCAAGACAGCATCTTATTTGAATGTTTTTGATCTTTTGTGTTTTTCCATATTTTTTTGGAATTTTCAAGATCTCTTTTGAACTATGTACAATAAATATGATGCTCTCTCATCTGATACTCTTTATACTATTTTATCTGACTCATGTGTAGAACCTTTTGAGATGAATACTATTGATGGGTTCTTGGAGTTCCTCCCCTTCACAATCTGATAACTTATAGGTTCTTGTGCCAAATGAAGATACTATGATGAATGGGCCAAGCCAATTAGCTTCCCATTTTCCTTTCTTCTCTCTTTCAACCTGATTCTTTGGATTCTCTCGCAGCACTAAGTCTCCTACCTGAAAGACTCTCGGTTTGATATGTTTATTATAGTTTCTCAAGATTCTATTTTGATACACTTTCAGATGCTCATAAGCTCGTGTTTGATGTTCTTCAAGTAACTCCAATTGTTGAAGTCTAGCGACTCTATAGTCTTCATCTGTGATCAATCCTTGTAATGACACTCGTAGAGATGGTATTTCAACCTCTAATGGTAGAACTGCTTCGGCCCCATAGACTAATGAGAATGGTGTGGCTCCCATAGGGGTTCTTATGCTAGTTCCATAGGCCCACAATGCTGGATTAATTTGCACATGCCAATCCCTTCTTGATTTATTGACCGACCTCTTCAAGATTTTCAAGATATTCTTATTCGTGGCTTCATCTTGCCCATTTCCCTGAGGGTAATAAATTAATGAGGAGTGGTGCGTGATATGAAATGTCACACAAAGTTCATCAACATCCTTGTTTTTGAATTGTTTTCCATTATCTATTATTATGGCATGAGGAATACCATATCGGCAAATGATGTGATTTAAGATAAACATGGAAATTTGTTTTCCCGTTGCCATTATCAAAGGAACCGCTTCTACCCACTTAGTGAAATATTCCATTGCGGTTATGATGTATTTGTGCCCATTTGAAGAAGGTGGGTAGATCACCCCAATCAAATCAAATCCCCATTGGTAAAAAGGCCATGGTGTAACAAATGGGTATAATTCCTATGCCGGTGCATGTATCATGTCGCCATGATATTGACATTTGCTACATATCTTTACAAAATGGCAAGCATCATTTTCTAATGTCTTCTAGAAATACCCTAAGCGAAGGATTTTCTTGGCTAGGTTTAAACCACTTGAGTGTGACCCGTAGATGCCTTTGTGAACCTTGTGTAAAGCTAACTTAGACTCTTCTTCCTCTAGACATCTAATTAATGTCCCATCAAGACCCTTACGATACAATATTTCTGAAAGGATTATATAACAGGCTAATTGGCGTATGAAGTTACATTTTTGGGCTCGGGATTGGTCTAAAGGTAGCACTTGGTCTTTGAGATATGTGTATATAGGGTCCTACCAAGGGGAGTCATGTCCATGTAATAGGGCAAAAATTTGGGTTTCGAGAAGGTCGAATGCCAGTTTCACCAACTCTTCCACCAAGAACTCATACTTCTCATTTTGATTTGGTTTTTGTAACAAGGAAGCCAAAGTGGCCATGGCGTCCGCTGCTCTATTTTTCTCTCTAGGAATAGGCTCAAAAGTGATCAAGGAAAAATACTTCTTCCATCCATCAATCATAGTCTTATATGGCATCAACTTTTCATCTTTGGTGTTATATTCATTGTTAACTTGATTGATGATGAGTTGAGAATCTCCATAAACTTGTAGCTCTGTGATGTTCCATTCTAAGGCCATTTTGATGCCTATGATTAGTGCCTCATATTCCACTATATTATTTGTGCATGGAAACAATAGCTTGTAGGACTTAGGAATAGTGTAACCTTGAGGAGTGACCAATAGTATGCCGGCCCCGGAACCTCCTTGAGTATAAGAGCCATCAAAGTATAACTTCCATGTTTTTGCTTCTATGGTTACAATGGCAAAATTCAGAAATTCCACTTGAATAGTTTGTGTAGAAGTTATGGGATTCTCAGCTAAATGATCCGCTATCACTTTCCATTTTATTACCTTTCTATCAACATACTCAATGTCAAATTCACTCAATATCATAACCCACTTGGCTATCCTACCCGTTAAGGCAGTTTTGCTTAACAAATACTTGAGAGGGTCAATTTTGGCAATTAACTTGACCTTATGCATCAACATATAATGTCTCAACTTTTGAGATGCAAACACCACTGCTAGGCAAGCTCATTCCATGAATGTGTAATTAAGTTCATATTTGGTCAAAGTCCTACTCAAATAGTAGATAGCTTTTTCCTTTCCTTGTTCATCCTCCTGCACCAAAAGCACTCCTAGAGATCTTTCAGTAGCAGATATGTATAGAAGCAATGCTTTGCCTTTGATTGGTGGCATGAGAATAGGCAGATTTATCAAATAGGTCTTCAATAATGTGAAAGCTTGATCACATTCCTCATCCCACATGAATATAGTATCCTTATGTAGCAATCTGGTAAAGGAATGACACTTTTCAGCCAATTGAGAAATAAACCTTCTTATGGATTGTATTTTTCCTTGTAAGGATCTCATTTGGCTGATGTTCCTAGGTATCTCCATGTCCATTATGGCTTGTACTTTCTTGAGGTCCACTTCAATTCCTTTAGCAGAAACTATATAGCCTAATAACTTGTCGGATTGGACACCAAAGGCAAATTTCTTTGGGTTTAATCTAACTTTGAATTGCTCCAACCGAATGAATATCTTTCTTAGAATTTGGAGGTGTTCTTCTCTTTTGTGAGACTTTGCTAGTATGTCATCCACATAATCCTCTAAAAAGGTGTGCATCATGTCATGGAAGATAGTTGTCATGGCCCTTTGATATGTGGCTTAGGTATTGTTAAGGCCGAAGGGCATGACGTTCCAACAAAAGGTGCCCCAAGGGCAAGTAAAAGCTATCTTTTCTCTATCTTCAGGTGCAATTTTTATCTGGTTGTAACCACTAAAACCATCCATTAATGAGTACATGGAGTGACCTGCTATCAAATCCATTATGGCATCTATGCTCGAGAGTGGGAAATCATCCTTAGGGCATGCAAGATTCAAGTCTCTAAAATCTGTACACACCTAAATAGATTTGTCATGTTTTGTGACCGGTACAATGTTAGAGATCCATTCAGCATATGTTATTGCTCTTATGAATCCAACCTTTAACAATTTTTCCAATTCTGCCTTCACTAGGAGAGCCACATGTGGGTGCATTTTTCGTAACTTTTGCTTCACGAGTTTAACCCGGGTCTAACATTCAAATGATGCATTATGAAATCGGGATCCAATTCAGGCATGTCAGCATATGACCATGCAAAGTTCACTTGTTGTTCTTGGAAAAACTTGATGAAATCTTCTCTTTCTAGAGGTGTAAGTGATGCTGCCAAGTGTATAAACTTTGGATCCAATTCTGTCCCAATGTTGACCTTTTATGTCAATTCTATAAGAATAGGTGACCTTTCTTCCTCATGTTCAGGAAAGGTATCCAATCTCTCTTCCTTTGGTGCCACAGTTGGGTTTTCACCATAGGAAACGTCTTTTATCTTTATTTTTTTTGGTTCTAATGGTGCCACATAGTGGTTTTCATCACTAGAACTTTTCATTTTTTTTTATTTTTTTTCATTTTTTTCTTTTGACTAAGAGAATGGACCCCCATTGTTCTCATCATGCCCGTATCGAATTCGTTGGTGGAAGAGGGTTCAACTGCATTAAGGTATTGGCTCATTGCTTGGTCATTTGGAAAATAAAGTCATTTGGCTCAGTTTGGTCCCAATCAATGAGGTCTGGATGCATCAAAAGTAAGGATTCATTGGATAAAATGTCATCAATAGGGTTTATGGACATGACTTTGTTTGAGGTTTCATACATTGTATCGTTTAGATCTATGATGTGAGCTTCCTCGAGATGGTCCATGGAAGAAGGGTCAAAATCCCCTTCACTTGAGTCCTCTTCGACTTCTACGGGAAACAACGTGGGAAAAGCCACAAGTGGATTAAAACTAACATTTGAATTTCCCTCCTCCAAAGGCATCCAAAATGTCTCTATCCATGCCTGATTGGTAGGTGCATGCCCTATGTTAATATCTTGGATATTAGGTTCTTCATTGATTTGAATTTCTTGCCTTGGGATTTTTGCATAAGTATGTATTGCAATCACCTCCTTATCTTGACATGATTCATCTGATAGGGTATCCCACTCATAATCTTGGGAATCATCACTATCTCCATCGGATTCTAAGGCATTTACTTGAGGATAAAAGTCTTGCATTGGGCTGGAGCTTTCCCCTTTGTATTGGTAGCCTACTCCAGATTTTTCTTCTTTCGCCCTCCCAGTAGGTTCAATGGGTTCTAGTAATCCTCTATTCCTTTGGCCTAAGGGTCCTCTTCCCTTGTATCCCATCTTTTGCATTATCTCAAACCCTTTCCCATATTGCTCGATTTGTATATTAACATGTTGAATTCTTTCCATGGGAATGTTTAAAATATCTTCCTCATCATGATAAAGCCATTGAAGGACTTCATTCTCCTCTTTGTCAAATGTTGCTTTGTCACTTTCTCTTACGAAGTAAGAGTTGTACTTATGAGGTAAGTGTTCTTTAGTTGGTTTTCCATGTGTCCTTGGAGATGTGGGCATGTTAAATAGGGAAATGGAGTATTCCCCTACTCCTTTTGAACTAATTTTGCATTGTTTGTCAAATGCCTCCATCATCTTATCCATTTTCTCGTAGTTTTCCTTTTTAGTTTCATCTTTTTCTTCTCTAGTAGGTTTGTAGGGTACTATCTCTAATTTGGGAGTTTGATATGAACCCTCATTAGTAATTGGACCCTTGTAGCTCATCTTTTCCTTTCCCTTAGTTGATGTCGTTGAGCTAGCTTGAGGAGGGTTTTGAGTAGCATTTAATGTTATGACCGGATCCTCCATTTTGGTATCTTCAATGGTGACTCTTTGAATGATTCCTTCTCGGTTATGTGGAATATATAACTCATGAAGGGGTTTGAGTGCATTGAATATTGGAACGGGTTTGAGTCCCCTCCAACCATGATTTCTTCACCCATGTATGGAAATTTGATGCATTAGTGGTACATGGATGGGACTGCTTGCATCTCGTGAATCCATGGTCTCCCCAACAAAATATTATAAGTTAACTTCATGTCCAATACTTGGCAATTGGTGTCCTTCTTGATGGGTCCCACTTGTATGGGCAATATGATCATGCCTTGAGAGGCCCTTTCGGCTTCATCATAAGCCTTGATAGTGATTTTTTTTGTAGGGTCAATGCAAGACTCGGACAACACTAGGGATTTAACAAGACTTAATGTAAAAATATTAAGGCCAGCTCCTCCATCAATGAGGGCTCTTTTGACTCTATGCCTTTCTATTAGGACCTCTATATGCAATGGTAGATTTTGAGGATGGGTTATAGACATGTCATCTTGGTCGGAAAATGAGAGACAATGAGGTGCCACAAGATGACCTACCATATTTTGGAACTTTTCCTCTTCTAAGTTAGTAGGAACGTTTGTCTCTATTAGATATTTTTCCAAAATATCCTTATGGTTAGGGGATAATTTCAACAATTCCAAGATAGAGATTTGTGCTGGAGTTCTTTGCAACTGATCAACCAAGCTATAAGGTTTTGTTGTTGTAGAAGGTTGTTTGACCACGATGTTGGACTGTGGAAAGCTAATAACTTTAGGAGCAGCTCCTTGTAGGGTCATTCTAGAATTTTTCCCTCTTGTAATGACATTTGATGCCTCTTTTGGGGTTGTTCATTAATTATTATAGCATTCACAATGTTATCATAAGGTGGCGCAAAGTTAATGTTATTGGCGCTTTGTCTCTTGCCATTAGATGACTCCCCTTAGTCATGTTTGTAAAAAGGTTGTTTGAATGTTGTATGATCTTAATTGCTTTGAGGTCCATCAATGGTGATCGTGCCATTATCGATTAAGTCTTGCACTATATTCTTTAGCTGCAAGCATTCATTTGTTGTGTGCCCTCAAATCCTATGGTACTCACAATGGCTATTGGAACTCCACCAACTAGGCTTGTTATTTGGCTCATAAGGCTAGATGCTGGGTAAAGTAATGACATTATTAGCCATGAGAATCTTTAATGCCTTTTTGAGGGGTTCACCCAAGGGTGTGAAGTTCCTTTGAGGAGTGGGCACCAAATATTTATCCAATTTATTATTTATTGCATTATTTCATTGGTTGCCCTTATTGGTATTGTTGTTATTGGAAGGTGTATTGGATGTCTGATTAGTATTATTCACCTAATTAGGTGTCCTTGTAAGAGAAAATGGGACCACCTTCAAGTTGCTAGACTCCACCACACCATCATTAACAATTCCCTTATTGTTGTTCTTATATCGACTATTATTATTGAACCAATTATTCTTCTGACTGTTGCCATTGTTGGAGTTATTCTTATTATCTTTATACAATTTTAATTCTCCACTTTTGACCAACACTTCCTTCGTTGTTACTCCATCTTCAATTAAATCCTAGAAGGTATTGGGACATTACATTCATAATCGGTAGTTCAACTCATTTCTTAAACTATTTATGAAGATATCCATCTTCTCTTTTTCAGGCACACTCCTAGGATATCTTGCAAAAACTGTCCTCCATCTTTGTAGAAAAGTGAGGAATGCCTCTCCATCCTTTTGCTTAGTATTGCATAATGTTATCATCGTGACCTCATGCTTGATATTATATGAGTAATGGGCCATGAATTTTGAAGCTAACTCTTCGAAGGTCTTAATGTCGGAGGGGAACTTAGAAAACCACTCCATAGCCATGCCTCCTAAGCTTCGCGGGAATAGCCTCATTAAATATGTTGTATCATGCATAACTCTAAGCTCAATGCACAAAACTCACATAAGTGGTCTTGGGGATCCGACATTCCCTCATACTTGTCATACTTGGGGAACACCACATTGATTGGGAATGGCACCATGACCAAGCTTTTATCAAATGGGAATGGACACAATGCTTTGATGGAGAAATTCTTGGGAGCTCCACTTTGCTTAATGGTATCCAATTGCATTTGAAACATCTTGAACTGCTTATTCATGATGTCTAAGGTACTCTCCTCAACTTCCGGTAGTTTGAGTTGGTTAACATCGTAGTCACAGGGAAGCTTGAGGCCTTTTTGTGCCAAGTCTAGAAAGTACTTTTCTCTATCTCTATTCATTTCCTTTTCCATGAGCTTTCAGAAATAGGGACATTGGATAGCCTCACTAACCTTTTCGTCTGTGGCATCTTCTGTCATTGCTTCGATGTTAGTTTTATTGTGAGTGTTGTCAATCCCTTGAGCATTTTGATATGTCCCTCCATTATTGGTATTTCCTTGGTTATTTATGCCAATGCCCCCATTATTGGCATCACCTTGGTTAGTGAGATAAATAACACTATTATCTTTACCACCCAAACTACCATAATGCATCATGTTGTCTTCCACTTCTTGCTCAGGTGATTTTTGGGGTATTCTAGGAGTGGTAGACTCGTCTCCTGGGTAAGGGAGCTCTTATCTCAAATAGGTCCCATCTACTTGCAAGGTTTGTTTAATATAGTAAGATCTAGTGAAAGCAGGCATGAACCTTGGAGAATAATATTTGATATTACTTGAGGTTTAATCCTTTGTATGATTTGCAACAATGATGTAGAAATAGGATTTTTGACCAAACTGAAAGTTGGAGCAGTAAGAATGTGAAAAAGGGTACTCAAATATGTGATCAAAATTTTTTGACTTCTCCTGTAAATACTCTTTGTTTTCCCTTTTAGATTTTTGAGCATCACTGGCCTGAGTGTATGTGTGATCAAAACTTCTATACGCATGAACTGGTTTCTTGTTAGGTGGTAGACTGTAGATATACAGGCGGCACTTTGCTATTATTAAGCGACTTTCCAATTTTAACAGGTGTGTTTGAAAATTATCTAGGTGTGACTTAACTATGTCTACGCATTTTTAAACAAGTCACAAGCGTGACTGAACCTCTAATAGGCAAGTTTATTTTGTGCATAGGCAGCACCTCTCTGACCAGTTTGTAAGATTTTGGATTTTTAAAAGTTTAAGATCAGTCTTTGGAAATTTCTTTGTTTGAAAATAGAAAAACAATCACAACACACACATCACTTTGTCATCATGTCCCTAAAAACACTCTAATGTGTATGTTCTCCAATGTTTTTCACAAGTATATCACAAGAAAGAATTCCAAACAGCCTACCTAAAGTCAATTTTGGCTTGTAAACATGGCTCTAAAAGGTGGCCTTGCTATTTTATCCAAGTTTTAATAAATATTTCATTCAAATAGACTTCAATCTCTCATCCTCCAAGGAGGCTTCCCACACGCATTGAAGTACGATTTTGCGCAATCCATTAAAATCCATTTGTCACGCACCCCTTTAAGGATACATGCATTTCATTTTAGAGTGGGTCGAATTCCCATTGCAAAAGTGAGTGTATCCCACTTTGGGTTGTCCCTCTCACTGGCCTCATTAAGGAAAACTTGGTAGGCGAGCCCACTATTGCTCTAGCATATATATGAAAAATAAGAAATGAACTTAGGCCGACAAGTTTGGGAATTTGGTTCACTCAAAGAGTGAAGAGCATATCCCTATTGTCTTTCTTTGTTCCACACTTAAAAACACGTTTGTTCTTTCCCAATCTCTTGACAAGGAGATTCTTAGAATTGAAGTGTGAAATTCATTTCCTATCTTATTTCCAGCTTATATCCAAATGAAATGCCGCAATCTAATCAAATGCAAGCTTGATTAGGAGAATACCTTTTTCTTGTAGCTAGCATAAAGCTAGGGGCATTTTTTAGAGCATTTTGTCATTTTTCACTCACCTTGGCAATAGCTCCTTCCAATTTGCTTATCCTCCGGCAAGTTAGTCAACACTAACAATCAAAGTGAGGGGAAACCAAAATTGAAATTGACAACACAAAGATTTATAAACTAAATTTTGAGCACTCTAATTGCAAACTTTCAAACAAAAATTTGAATTAAGGGTTAAAGATTCAATTCAAAGAGACAAATTTCTGCTTATAAGCCTCAATTATAGCAAGGTATTTTTGATATACCTGACTATCTTCATCTTGTGTTAGCTCAAGGACAGCTTTGATGTGTGTTTTGTTCTCCCTTTTGATTTTCTTAGCAAGTGCCTTCTCCTCTTGATTATATCTAGTTTCTGGCTTCTATACTTTAGGATGCATGTTCATTTACTGTCAAAACATGAAAATAGAGAATTAGATAAACAAATTTATCAACCTAAAAACAAATTATGACAAAACACTTTAAGTGACATTGTCCAGCAAATAGGTGATAACAAAATGTTTACAGGCATAATTTTACAAACACCGAGCGACACTCTGCAGTGCCAAAAGCAATACTAAAAATCACAAAAGCATGTACAAATTATTCCTAAGCGTGAACAAAACTTTTAAATTGCAAAAAATTATTACTACAAGGTGACATTTTAACTAATAGAAAGCGGAAACTAAAATATCCAAAGCGTGATAGTAATTTGAAAATTGTAAGGCAAAGCTTGAACTTAAGCAACAACAAATTTCAACAAAGTGATATTTCAAGCCACATAAGTGTAACTATTAATTAAAAATGTGAAGCAAAGCTTCAAGATAAGTGACACTAAAATGAAGCCAGGCGATACTCCCTAAGTCACAGGCATGACTTGAAGAGACAAAGGCTGAATGCTTTGTGGTCACAGGCATGAATCTCCAGTTAATCCGCATGAGTACAGAGATTGTAGGTGGCAATAAAGTAACTACAGGAGTGAACAAACCTCCTGTAAGCATGATTTCACTAATTTCCTTCAAGATAAACATGAAAAATAGAGAATACAAGCATGTAAAAGAAGATCTAAATGATGAAATGAGGCTTAGAGCCCCACGGTGGGTGCCATTTATGTGACGATGGATATCACCTTCATGAAATTAAGATCTAATAGCATCAATTTAAAGAAAATACAATGCAAATCTAATTTAAAATGAAACTATAATCTAGAACATCTCATGGTTCTCTAGAAAGAAGTGGTAAATGAAGCTCTCAGCTTAGATCCTAACTAGTGACACCTCTAAAATGAGAATTATGCTACTATATGCTTCTACTATGATTCTATTATGCTTAATCTAGCTCAAATTGACACAATTGTTATGCTAAAATGCTCAAATGCTCTTAGAATGCTTTCAATTGCCTATAGTAACAATGCTTTGCAAATGAAATTCTAAGATGGAAATGCTCTCCAAAATGCCTTATATTTATAGTAAATGTCCAAGGGTAGGGGGTGGAGTGAAGTAATCATGGTTATCCCTTGGTTGAGTCAAATACTTTGCATTGTCCATAAATGGGGGGACAAATGAGGGGACAAGCCTTTAAATGGTTTCAAAGCTTTGGACAATTTAAATGTTTGAGTGATTTGTGTCTTTTTGTCCTCAATTCTTATTGGTCAATCACTTTGTTGAAAGAAAATAGGATTTATTAAATTCAATTAATTAATTAAATTTAGCCATGTAAGGGTAATAGGTTCATTTTGATTTTTGATTAAAACAACTATACAACTAATTGATTAAAATCAATTATATATTGTTTTTGGCCCCTTTAAGCTTTGATTTAATTATTTAACATCATTATTTAATTTCTCCTTTGCTTTAATTGATTTTTTTTGTCCCTCGTTTATTTAATTATGTCCATTTTTACTTGATTTAATCCCTTTAATGATTTTATTGATTTTTGAGCCATTTATTGATTTTTACTATTTTAAAAGCACTTGTCCAATTTTGTGTGTCTACACCTTTAACCCAATATGCATCATTACATCTCATCTTTTCATTCAATACAATTGATCATTTTCCTTTCACTGGACATGGAGCATCATTGCCAAATATGACAAATCCTCCATCATACTCTTCTAAGTTATCAAACTTGTCAATATCACTAGTCATATGATGTGAACATCCACTATCAATAATCCATGGGTTAGGTTTACTTACATGAGAAACAATTATGTTTTCATCTTCATATTTTTCTTCCTTTGAGTTTTCTTTTACAGCAACATAGACAACTTCATATCCTTATTTTATATCATCAGTTACACCTTCCTTAGCTAGGTAACAAGACTTCTTACCTTTCTCCTTATAATCTCTAAATCTTCAGTGTCAGTTGTCTCTTTTTTCATTCTTATCATTCATGTCATTGTTAGAATATCTAGATGCAATATGACCAATCTTATTACAATTAAAACATCTCAAGGATAAATTGTCTTTGTACTTTCCTTTACCTCTCGATAGTCTCTTAACCATCAGTGCTTCCAACTCTTCTTGTTCTTTCTCTTCAGTTAGGATACTATCATATTCATTTCCATATGAATTATTGTGATTCTCTCTTTATCTTCTTGAAGTTTCAATACTCATAGATGATTTGAAGGCAGTTTCAATGGTCGGTAGACTATTATCATAATTACTTAGGTCAAATGCAGTCAGCTTAATTATCACTTCTTCATTAACCATTGATCCACTAGCACCTCTGATGGCACTAACAACTTCCTTGATTCTACAACTATATTGAATAATATGCTCTTCATCTTTCATTCTCATTTCATCATACTTTCCTCTTAGACTATCAACCTTAGCTTTTTGAACATGTTGATCTCCTCCATATATAAGTGTAAGCCTATCCCACATCTCTTTTAAATTGACACCGTCCTTAACATCATTGAATTTATCATCAGTTAGAGAAGAAGCAATCTCTATCATAACTGAGTTGTGTTCCTACTTTTCTCTTATCAGATCAACTCTCATAGGTCTAGGAGGCGGTGGAGTGTAGTCATTATCCAGAAGATTCAGTGCAGATTCTCTAATCCCAGATAGATACAATCTCATCCCACTTTGTCATGTAGAGAAACTTTTCTTATTCAACTTAGGTGTTGCTCTCTTATACATCTTTGGATCTTTTACTCAAGTCTTTCAAACTTATCTCTCTGGAGTACTTAGCTCTGATACCAATTATTGGATTATAGAGAGAGGGGGGTTGAATTAGTATCCCTGGTCACAAATACCTAAAAAAAAATTATCTAATTAACTCGATGACATCTCGGTTAAACATAATTCACTATTTACTGACAACAGTAAATAAACTTTATCAAACAGTAAATCAATCGCATAAACCATTCAACACATTTAACACTAGTATTTAACATGGAAACCCAACTTTGGGAAAAACCAATGTGGGAATTGTCACTCACTAAGAAAATACTCTTCTAAAGTACACTCGGTTAAGAGCCAATCCGGTTAAAGATTACGATACACACTGTTAGGTGTGACCCAGTTAAGGGATTTACCTCTGATCTGTTAGGATCTTCACCCTATTAGGAGTGGTCTAGTTAGAGGACTTCAAACACTTTGTAGAATGTTACCTTTTTCAAAGATTTTACAATAAGACTGTTAAATTCATTATGTTAAGAGATTTCTCTGTTACAAATACTAGTAAATAACAACAAATATATTGACCTGTAAATTTGAAACTATCTTTGCATAAACAGATCCTTTGTGTGCTCTTCTATCTTCACTTTAATTCTTCACTTTCCATTGGTTTCAACACTTCATCAAATCCTACTTTCTGACTCGGAATCTCTCAATTCATTCTTCACTACATCAGTCGATGACTCTTTAACTTTTCAATTTGTCAGTCATTTGTTCATACAAATCCATCCTTTATATAAACAATTTTTTCTAGTTAATCTCCTCTATTACTTTTTATTTTGATCAATCTCAGTCGTCCAAGTCATTATACCTTGAATCTGGATCTCGGTAACACATTTTCTTTTCACCTCAAAACTTGAACTTTTCTTGAAACTTGTTCCTTTTTCTTTAACCATTTAGATCTAATTCGTAGATCATCATCATGAATTTTTATGTCTATAGATCTCTCTAACTAACTTTTCTTGTCATCGTAACCATCCAACTCATCATAGCTTAATCATTAAATGTTGTTTCAATCCTTATATTTAATTATTTATCCTTGCTCAATAGGTAACTCTGAATTTTGGTTAACTTTGTTCAGTGCCTAAGACTTATGTTCAGTGCCTTCGGTTCCTTTGCCTTTACCAAATCATACTTCATTTTACTTTTACCAAGTGACTTTTCCTGCTCGATAGCCAAAACTGTTTAACTTACCAACTTGATAAATCTTCATTACCATTCTTTATCGACTTGACATAATAATATGTTAGGTAGAAAACAATTATATCAACATAATTTTATCTATATCAGTTGCCCATTTAAGTTCTTCAACTTCATAACATTTCACTTCTCTTTAATTCATTCAACATATATCATATACTGAATGATATGAGGCAACATAATATAAACCAAAAATCAATTGTTTGAAATCAATAACCAGATAATAACTGATCTAACATTTCTAGTATCTTGTATTCTTCATCATCATCACCATCAGTTAATCAATCTCCAATCATTACTATCAGTTATAGTAACAATAAATTGTCCAATCAGATACCTTACCTCCCTAAGATTTGAACTTGTGACCTATCTTACAAGAACACAAATTCTCCCTAAGATTTGAACTTGTGACCTATTTTCCAAGAACACAACAAAGATCTCATCTGGAACCCATAATAAATAAATTTATTAACACATAATAAATTATATTAATGATAAATAAAAGATCTTGTTGATATTACCTCAATCACCTTAGAATGAACTATGACCAAAACTACCTAGGCTAAAAGGCCTCTAAGTCCCATTATGTTCTGATTATTTCACACTTGAAGCATCTTCACCAAACCCTTCAAAAGTGATGCAGGAGCATCTTGGGTCTTTGAGCAATCTTGCATCAACCAAAAACATTTCCTATTTTCTGTTGTTTGCATTATAATCCTTTCATTTATTGGTTTCATGTTGTGTGAAGCTTACATGATATTTATGACCTATTTGGGAACCTTCTCCTATGAGCACATAAGGATTGGATTGACCGTTTCAAAGTTAGAGATGTTTTCCTTACTACCAGAGCCGTATTTTCCTGCTTTTCACGTGTTGATTGTGCATTGTGTAGTTGTTGATCCTTAATGAATCAGCCTTTGTGCTCTTATGGACTTTAAGAGGACCTAATGTACTATCTTAACCTAATCCCACAAGTCCTAATTCATTATGAGTTGGGAGTTATGACCATTTTTCTCAGGTATCAATTTTCAGCCAATTTCACATGAAATGTGGAGTTTTTCATCTTGTGTGGTGTCGTATGAAGGAATTGGATCTTGCTAAGTTATGGAAATTTTATTGGATCATGTTTGGACCTAAATATAACTTCACATTAAGTTTTTTTCATTCTTTCTTTAGTTTTGGTTTACTCTTCCAAGCTGGACCTATAATGTAATTAAATGTCTAACTGGCCAACTTGTGGCTTAGCTATCTATATAAAGAGTCTTAGTTGACATAGAAGGTAAGAAAGAAGATAGTAAGAACATAATTATCAAGATACATCATTGGAGACAAAGATAGGATGCAAGCTGAGATTCTAATTTCATAATTTCTTTGTATAAGGCCGAAACCCGGAAGGCCTCACAGTCGGGCATGTTGAAAGATTTAATATAATTACTCTGTTGTTTCTGCCAATTGCTTGTCTCATATCCATTATGTTTTCACTGATTTCATGTGGTATTCATATTTCTTCTATGTGTAACTCTGAGCAGGGCTTGTTTTTTATTCAAGTGAAGTCAATTCTGGTTGATTCTTCTTGTATCTACCCTGCCCCTGCGTCAAGTGGTATCAGAGCAAGTTCTTTCTTATGGATTGGATCATGGAGAACCTTATTGGATTGTTTGTAGGGTGGTAGATCTGAGATCTGACCTATAACTTGCAAAAGGTTACGATCTTGCTGGAACCTAATTTTCAAGATGGTTTGTGGTAGAGGAAATGATAATGCTATCATGGATATGTTGAGGCAGATTGCAACTAGGCTTGAATCTATAGAGACAGCCCAGAGAAGAGGTGCACATCTTAAATATGTTAGTGATGAAGAAGAAGAAGCACCTAATCCTAAACCTAAAGTTGAACAAGATGAGGAAATACTTTTGAGATTTTTTTCTAAAGCTAACTCCAGACCTGCAGTTGAAGTTGCTTGCTATGATGGAAGACTTGAGACCGATACACTTTTGGATTGGATCTCTGAGATAGATAAATACTTTGAGTATGAAGGTACTCCTAATAATAAGAAGGTTAAGATAGAAGTCACAAAGTTGAAAGGTCATCCATCTCTTTGGTGGGATCATTTGAAAACTAAGAGACAGGAGAGAGGAAAAGAAAAGATCAAGACATGGATGAAGATGCTTGGAAAGATGAAGAAGAATTTTCTTCCAGCTGACTACCAAGTTAGTTTGATGAGAAAAATGCAAAATCTGAGACGAAAGGACATGAGTGTGAAATAATATACTAAGGAGTTTTACAAATTAGATATCATATCTAGACATGTGGATGATGAAGTTGAGAAGGTGGCTAGATATCTGAATGGCCTAAGGACATCTATTCAAGATGAGATCAGCTGTGTGAAAATAGATAGTGTGGAAGAAGCATACCAATTTTCTTTGAAGGCAGAAGAAAGATTAACAAAGAGACATGAACAAAGACAAAGAGGAAGAGGTGGCAGATTTCAGAGAAGTAGAGGCAGATCTTATGGAGAAAGTAGCAGATATGACAATGCAGTACAAGATAAAGGATGGAAAGATGAACCTGCTAGAAGAGGTAATTACTCTAGAGGTAGCTATACTGGTTACTCTAGGAATAACAATAGTGGGAAAAGAGAAGAGAAATCTTGGTTTAAAGGTACTTGTTACAAATGTGGTGAAGAAGGGCATAGAGCATTTGAATGTACTAACTCTGGAAAGAAGACTGGAGGTAATGGCAGAAATAATTTGGCTTGTGAAGAAGTTGAGGAAATGTCTAATGAACCTGAACATGGTGAGAACTTGATGCTAAGAAGGATCTTGTGGAATGAAGAAACGGATGAGGAACCTATTCGAAGGAAAAGTTTTTTCAAAACTAGATGTAAGATCACTGACAAATGTTGTAAGGTGATCATTGATAGTGGAAGTTCTAATAATTTGGCATCTGAAGAGCTGGTTAGAAAATTGTAGTTGCGGAGATTGAGACATCCTAAGCCTTACCAGATTGATTAGATCCAGAAGGAACATAAACTACTTGTAAGTGAACAATGCCTTGTTAAATTCAAAATTGGAAATTATCATGATGAAGTCTTGTGTGATATTATGCCTATGGATTGTTGTCATATTCTTTTGGGTAGACCTTGGCAGTATGATAGGAAAGCTTTTCATGATGGTAGATTGAATCAATATACTATTTGGATGGATGGGAAGAAACAAGTATTATTGCCTTTAGTAGAGAAGTTTGATGAAGGTCATTCTACTACAGTCAAAGTATGCTTGGTTGATGGTAAAAATTTTGCAAGACAAATGAAAGAACACAATATTTGTTTTGCTTTAATTCCAAGGAAAACTGAGAAACAAGATGAGTTAAAACATGCACCTCAGGTTAAACCTTTGTTGACTGAATTTCATGACATCAATTCTGATAATGTACCTGATGGTTTACCACCTATGAGAAGTATAAGTCATTGTATGGATTTGATACCTAGAGCAAGTTCCCTCTACTAACTTTGCTTTCGTTGTGACAAGTGTGTCTATTCAAGGAGGGCAATCTCAATCCTTTTTACTTCTATTTAGGGGGCTATTCCTCTTATGAGGAAGTTTCTTATTTGAGGGGGATCTCTATGTACATGTATACCTAACATTGGCTTCATTTGGGTGGACCCAAATTTTCACCCAATTAAGCTACACTTTTAAGGGAATTTATTATTGTAGGTTTTTAATTTTGGGATTTTATTTTTCCTACAAATATTTTATTTAAGTTTACTTAGGTTATTAAGAGTGGCTAATATGAAGACATGTGGCAAGAAACTTCAACTTCATGTGTCACTCACTAAGCTTCTTAAATTTACACATCCTCTTTTGGCTCTACATGCACCTCTCTTAACCACTACTTTATCATTACCTGAGTAGGTAGATTGGTTTCTTGCCCTCTTTTAGATTTATGTGCCTCTTCATGGTAAGGAGGTTATGCCACATGTTTTGACATTTTAACAAGTACACTTTTATGTGGAATTAAAGCACCACTTCGATGTATGTACCTTTAATTTTCCATATATTCAACAGTCTTCTCTCACCTTCAATAATTTATCTTGCATTGTCTCTATTTTCATATGTTCTTCAACTTTGCATTGTTGTCTCTATTTTTGTCATTTCCTGTTTCATTTCATTTAATTATGTTGATCTTTCAATATTTAATTGCTTGGAGTTGCATATGCTCTACAATAACATCAGAAAATTTCTAGCTCCACACATACTTCTTGCTAAACCCAACAATGTTCACATTTTATATCCATAAAAGTAGTATAAGTTGCAAACAAAGTGAATAAAGATTATAGGTTAGAAAAATTCTACTTTTGAAGGTTATGGCACCAAAAGTATATCATAGTTGACATTATGTACTTAAAAGTTGGTAAGTGAAAAGAAACAAATAAGAGAATATCAACAATTGAGGATACCATAAGACTCATACTACAACTAATGCATTATGAGACAAGTGATGAGCATGTCAATAAAGACAAGTCCAAAAGATAGTATGGCAATGATGGAAGAGGTGATTGTATGAAGTCTAAAACTCTAATAGAAGGGGAATACATAGTTAGAGGAAGACATACTCAAAAACTCATTGCAAATAGGACCTCATAAAACATAGGAACAAACTTAACATATAGACTTAAATTAGTAGGAAACAAGACATTAAAATATCAATCAATACTTTATTGGGAATCTGTTGACTTCATTAGGAGCTTATATGCATTCCTCACTCTCCACTCTCTCCTACAATGCAAGTATTGTAGGAACTTTGCAAAGGGTTCATACATATTCCTAAGTGAAGCCTTGATCAAGAAACTCTTCCAATTGTATACTCAATTTTATGTTCTCATTAGGGCTCATGCTATGTGTTAGCATAACAAACTATGTTACATTGTTTGGTAAACTAGAAAGCTCCTATTTAGGCTCATACCATCTAAAGATGGAACGCTCCTATTAGGGGTCATGTTATGTATTGGTCTAGCATAATATGTGTTTCTTTGTTTGGTAAAACTAAAACTTAGAATTAGATCCACTCAATATGATATGTTGTACATTTGTAACAATTCCCCTAACATTTTTTCATCCATTACATCAAAAAATTATGGAACCATTACTTCAATCTCTAGCTCCTTAGTGTTGTCGAACTCCATTTCCTTATCCTTTCTTCTACACAAGCCATATTACTAGAGTTCAACAATCTTACAAGTCTTCCACCTCTTTGGAAAACTCCTTTCCTGAACATCAACAACTTTATCAGTATGCACTCTTCCTCAATTTTCATTAAGAATACATTTCCCCACTACAAATCACACATTTGACAATAATACTAAGATATAATACTCTAAGATATACCCAACAACAAATAGAATGAATCCATTGCATCATATTACACAATACTTTATCCAGGTATCCTCCAATATAAAATGAAATCAACTTTCCTTTCACCATGATATGTTCTTGATGTAGCTAACAACCTCATATGATTTTGATGTAGATCCTTTAAACAAGAAGATTGAAGATCTTTACACCTAATTAAAAAGGGAGTTTTCTTTTTTTCTCATAATTATAAAAGATGGTAATATAATATGAAATAATATCAAATTCCAAACAATTTCAAAGAATAAATATCATGTCTTTACCTTTGGGTTAAGTGGGAAAAAATGAAAATAAATGAAATAACTTTTATAGTCTATTATAAAAAAATCATTATTTTACAAATTTTAATTTATTTAATAAATTAAAAAAATTGTCTAATTACGCCATAGGCATTTCACTATGAAAGCATTCGACCTGATTTTATTGATCAGACAACTGCATATTGTGGAGAAGGCAATGACTGCCATTGAAAGGATTTGATCCGTTCAATTTTTTTTGCCTTCGATCGCATCGAAAACAATAGTTGGTTTTGGTGGTTTAGAAGTTGGAGGATCGAGGCCTGCAGTTCTTCAGGTTGGTCAATTTTAGGAGAACTTGGTGGAGATTGTGTGGTCGAATCTTGCACGCTGCCACGTGATGCCCATAGCCGCGACTTTTCCCTCATGGGGGAAATTTTTGGATACAGCAGGTGGTGTTGATTCCTCTTCTATGGGGCACCCGCGAGGCAAGAAGTTTTTGCACACTAAGCAAAAATCTTCAGGTAACAATACTCCCAACAATAAAAATAATTGTTTCCCTAATGATGAAAATGGTTAAAGAAAACTGAATTTTTTTAAGAAGGGAATCTTCCCTCTCCTCGTAAGAGTAAGGGAAATGGGAATTCTCTCAGGGAAGCTACCTAGCCCTTCTAAGGATTTGGAAAACTATGGGCCTCGTGAGTCAGGGTTTGACAGTAAGGCTTTGGGTTGTTTGGTGGGAGAAAAATTTGCAAATCTGATGGGAAACCTGGAAGTGATCTTGTGATGGAGAATGTGATGATACTCAAGCGGGGGGAGAATATTGACAGTGTTGTTGCTAGTAGGATTTCCAATGAGGAGGAGATTGGGAGGGGGAAGACATTGGTTGTTGTGGAGAATAGCCATGGTGGGTCTAGGGTTCCATTGGGGAATTAAGTGACGGTGAAGTGTGTTGAAGATGGGAGAGACGGGATTTCTATTTCCATGGACAACAAAGTATTGAAACAAGTACTAGAAACATAAAGCAACACCAACCAAAATATAGAGTAAGTTCTATGCTAAAAGTGCATCAATCCAAATGGCTTCTGAAGTTGCTGATAGCTTTGTTTCTCCTAGGATATTATGGGTTAGGTTGCTTAAAATAGAGTTTCTTCTATCCTTAAATAATATATGCTAGACTTAAGGGGATTATATCTACTTATAACCAAAAACACACGGCATTCTTGAGCATTAAATAGTGTAATGCCCAAAATTATCAGACAAAAACACAACAACACAAAAAAAATTCATCGAAACACAAAATGAACACCAACGACAACTAGGTTACACAATAGCCCATCGATGCGAAGCTTTGGGAATGTTAGCTCACTTGGGCGGGTCACTTAATGTCACATAAGGGATCATAAGGCAAGCGCTGACGTGCCTCCATCCCCTACACGGTGGAAGTCATTAGGTGACAAGGGAAGTATGGTTATAAAGGGGAAAACATTTCCCTATATTTTTCGAGTTAGTTCTTTGGTTAATTTGGTATAATCCTAAGAAACTTAAAGAACGAATTTATTTAACAAACTTAAAAGAGTACATTAAGTATTTGATCATTCGAATTTAATTAGAAAAGTTCCTTAATCTACAATGAAATAAAATATGAGAAGAAAACTAAAATAATGATTATTCCAAAATGGCATACACTTCATAAATTTAAAAAAAATTGCAAATATAACATTTAAATTTTAGCAATAATAATTCTATAAACTAGCATACGTAATATAGTTCATTAATAAAACTTCTTTAATTAAATCTAACACTAATACATGTCATGAGTTCAATTAACTAATTTTTCTTTTTCCTAATAATCAAGTTTCCATGAACACTCAATATATATTCTTTTTTAAAAATTTAAAAAAAAAGTCTAAACTTAACTATTTACTAAATCCCGAGATCACAAAATTTGTCCCTTCATTTCAAATATTACCATGCTGGTATATGAAAATAAATAACAATGATAGATCTAATAATTGAAAACATTCTTATAATATAATACTTACCAAAAAGCAATAAAGAAAGTTTTATTAGCTCCCAAACCCTAATTCAAAATTAGGGTTGGGGCCTCTTTTAAAGTTTGTGAAACCCTAATTTTTCCTACCATTTGTTTATGCAGGGTTCGAGGTGCTTGGTCTGGAGTGGGAGATTGATCTTTGAGTCCTCCAAGATCTAACCAGCAAGATGCTTGTGTGCTTATGGAGAAACTCTAGAATCTTCTCCAGCAGTACCCATGTACATGTAGTTTTACATACCCTAAGACCTAGGGTTTAATCTACGTGTGTTTAGGATTCAAAGTAATGCATAGATTTTTTTTTGTTTATATGCAATGTTTCTGTTAACAGGCAAAATGTTTTGTTTTCATTATTCAACCATTTTCATATCATTATGCTAAGTTGGAATGACTGTATCTTTTTTTGTTTGGGGTTTCAATAATATATTTAAAAAAATTACAAGTTTTATGTGGGTTTGGGAAATGCCGATTAGCGGCAGCATAGCCATGTATTCCAACTGGCCTTGCCCTTTTCCCTTCGGCCACCCACAACACCCTTCCTCTGCGATGGCCACAACCACTCACAGTGGTCGCGGACGTTGTAGTGGCTTCGGCCTCCTGCAACAGCCACGGCCACTGTGTGGCTGGCTGCACAGAGCAGTCGTGTGCAGGGAGTGGAGTTTTGACTAAGCTGAGCCCCCTCCAAAGTTTTTTAATTTATATTTTCTTTTATTTAATAATTTTTTATTATTATTTTTTCCTTTACTTTGATTTTTTTAATTTAAATTTCATTTTATTATTTTACTTTTATATTATGTATGAAATATATATTGTTATATATTATATATTATATATAGATTTCTATTTCCAATATATAATATGTAACAAATATATATTTTCTGTGAGGATACACAGACATGGCTTAGAAAATGAAACATTCATATATATATATATATATATATATATATATATATATATATATATATATATATATATATATATATATATATATATATATATATATATATATACATACATATATATATATACATATATATATATATATATATATATATAACAGATATTTATATTATATATGTGTGTTATCATTTATATATAATATAAAATATGTATTACATATATTTAAATAAAGACATCAGAGCAGCTTATCAATAGACTGTTAGTAAATTAAAAAAAATAGTTCTTTTCTCTTTATTTATTTTAAAATATTTATTATTCTCTCATGCAAATCAGGCTAGACATATATGTATATGCACATTTTAGCTTGTATAAAGAACAATAAGTATGTTTACTAATTCAGTAATCTATAGTGATTTTAGTTTTTAAACTAACAAGTACTTTATATATATCATACTAGTTTTAAGAATATTTACAAATTTGTCAAGAGAAATATACATTAAATCATATGTGCATTCCTTTTAATCAACACTGTATGATCATATTGTTCTTTTGTAAAGTAAGTTTATAACTAATCTTATTAACAAGTTCAAATGTATATTCCTTATGTACTCGATTTACTAATTTTGCTAACTGTGTAGATATTAACAACATGCTAGATTTTTGCATACACATAAGACATATACTAATGCTAAAATATGGGTTATAGTAATAACAATAATATTCATTTAACAACATAAAAATTCACTTCATAGATGCAGGAAAATTTAACTTTTAAGTGGCTAATAAAATTAATTTAACATCCCTGTTCATAACAATTTCATATTACATATTTGTTGGAAACTGATTTAATATACATTTTTACAATTGTAGGAAATTCAACATTTTCTGAGCAAATAAAATTAAATTGACATTTCCAACCCATAACAAATCCACATAAAATATGACCAGGGAACTAATTTTAAATTATTTTAATAGTTGCAGAAACTTGAACTTTTAAGAGAGCTAATGAATTCACTAAGGCTAAATTTTGAAATTCTACTAGCATATCTAGTTTTAGATCCAGCTCTTATTCTATTACAATTGCAATATCATAGAAATAAAAATGAGTAGAGCAAGAACTCTCAAGTTGATACACCTAAATATAGTCTTTTAAATTTTACAACTTTAACTTGAACTTCAAACTTGAACTTCTTCTTCAAACCATGTAACCAAATCTGCAACACAAAAGACTTCTTCCACATTGCCATGGAGGCTCACCTCCTAGCCTAGGCCATTTCATGGCCACCCCCGAGCTAGGGGAAACAAGAATAGGATGGGATACAAACAAACATTACAACATAAACATACATGCCACAATTTGGTACAAAGACTTTCACAATTTACTCCCTTCCCAAGCTTGCACAAAGGATTCCAAAATTGGATCCATAGATGGCTGAAGGTGGAAACTTCTCTTATGGAGACACCTATCTTATACCAAAACAAGAATTTTAATATATATCACATGCCTTCACAAGGCCCTTCCAAACATGCAACTCAATTCCATGAGCATCAACACATCCTTTATGACCCCCATACAAACATAAGAAGGCCTTCAAGGATGCCCATACATCCAAGTTCTCATACATAAAGAATTTCCAACTAGGCCTTTCACCCCAAGTCCTCCTCAAATCCTCCCCAGGATGAGGATTAAACTTGCACACCCTTAAACATGAAACAAATCAAGAAGACAAACAAGATTGAAATCAAAAACTCACAATGAAACCACTCATTACAAGATTCAAACACAAGTTACTACAATTTACAAATTTCACACTAGTACATCTTTTCAATGCATATATAAAATAATTACATGATATAAACCACCAACTTTCTCCTAAGCGATGGAAAAATTGAAAGGTTGAAGAAGAGCTCCTCTTGACTCCAAGCTTGCTTTCCTTCTCAAATCTACTAGCCCAAAAACTCTCTAGTCCTCCTCTCACTCCTCAAATCTAGCATAGACAAGATGATCTAGTGTCCTCTTTCCTAAGCCTCTCTCCCCTAAAGACATTCAAACATTCCTCTCTCATTCTCTCTTCCCAAAATAAATTAGGTTTCTAGATTCAAGACAAAATGAGACTTTCCCTTGCTATAGTAATGGGATGAAATTCAACATATGGGAAAGTGAGGCAACCTAGAGAACATTACCGTTTTCGTTTATACCAAAGATGGCCCATTTAGAGAGACAAAATGGTGGCCTAGGGAAGTGGAGATGGAAGAAATAACCCCCCTAACCCATGTACTAGCTTTGGGGCACTAAAACCCAACCTAAACTACACCTTGGGACTCCACAGAACCCCTCAAAAACCCCAGTTAAACTTGCATCCGAAAATAAAATTTTGATTACATAAATCTTGGTTCTCTAAACCACCTACCTATCCTAGGAATACACAAGACCAAACTAAAGAAAGGGTGGGGTCCATATTCCACTCAAGCATACCACATCATCACAATGGTGTCAAGTGACACCTCACATAAGCACACATCACATAACACATTTGGCATGCTTAGTGGACAAATTACATTTATATTTTCACAAAATAAAATTTTACTTTCAAACATGCATTTACAAACATTATCAACCACATACACACATGCATCACATTTATGAATAAAATTATGTTACAACGAGGTCGTTCTCTTCTTAGAGCCGACCTTGGTTTTAAACTGATTGCACTTAGATCCATTCTTGTTTCCCCGAATTTACATCCACAGCCTTATTCGTGCACACTCAATTTCAATGTCAGTACATCATAAAATCTTTGCATTAATATTCATTTCAAAAATGAAGTATTAAGATCTAAACTTGACCAATATAAATAACTGCATTTCATGAATCATTAAATAATCCACATTATACCCTAATTCTTCAAGCATCAAAATATTAGTTCTATTTCCACATAAGCATGTAATCCTAAGCTAATCATAGAACTATGATACCACCAATATTTACTATTCTGAAAGATAATGTAGCAAATGCAGAATGCAGGATTCATATATCATAGATAAGCATGGAACCAAAATGAGCATATAAAGAGTATGACTAACATCATCATCATATAAATCTATAACAATCATCTCATAAGATCTAATGATAGCATACGTAATCCAAAATAGGTCAAATGTCTCTACTCAAAGTATCATCCTAATGAATCAAATGTCAAAATGAATGTCAAGCTAAGATGAGTCGGGGTAGGACCTCACATCCTCCTCCCCTAGGCATGAACTTCATCTTGGAGTTCATCAAAAAGATGGGGGTATTGATCTCTCATTTGTGTTGTGTCCTCCCAAGATGTTGTGAACTCATCATAGAAATCCCACTAGACCCTAACCTAGTCCAGCTCTCGACCTTGAAGGGCCAGGGTCCTACGAGCTAGAATACATATTGGCTCCAAAGCCAGTTGTCCATCTAACTCCACCTGTAAAGCATCCCAATCAATAATATGAGACTCATCATATATATACTTCTTCAAAATAGACACATGAAAGACATCGTGGATGTGCGATAGGCTAGGTGGCAAAGATAAATGGTATGCTATTGGGCCTATCCTCTCCAAAATCTCAAAAGATCTGACAAAGTGAGGGGCCAGCTTAGAACCCTTTCAAAAATGGATTGGGCTCTTATGCGGCCACACTCTCAAAAAGACTCTATCACCAATCATATACTCTCTATCAATCCTCCCATCATTTGCATACTTCTTCTGTCAATCCTGGGCCTCTCTAAGACGCTACTTGATCAGATCTACCTATTGCTCCATCTGTCTGACCAACTCTTGACCAATGGAAACTCTGTCCTCAATCTTGTTCCTGCAAGGTCTGCCATACAAGGCTTGATATGGAGGCATACCCAATGATGAATGATGCCCATTATTATAGGCAAACTTGACTAAATGAAGGTACTCCTCCCACCTAACCTGATGATCCATCATATGTATGCATAGCATGTCCTCTAATACCTGATTAACCCTCTCAGTCTAACCATCTGTCTATGGGTGATATGTGCTAAAATTGAGCCTAGTGCCCAAAGTGGTCTGAAGCTCCCTCCAAAAAGATGAAGTAAAGAGTGAGTCCCTGTCTGATATGATCATACGTGGAATTCCATGAAGTCTAACAACATCCCTCAAAAATACTTGTGCCACTACAGGTGCTGTGAAAGTAGTATGTATGGGTGAGAAGTGGGCTACCTTAGTCAACCTATCCACCATCACCATAATGGCATCATGGTGACAAGATGACATAGGAAGACCAACTATAAAATCCATGGATATAATGTCCCACTTCCACTCTGGTATCTCATGTGGCTAAAGAAGTCCACCTGGATGACGGTGCTCCACCTTAACCCACTGACACTCCAAGCATCTAGCCACTATCTCAGCAATGTGTGTCCTCAAACCCGGCTAGTGATAAAGTTGTCTCAAATTTGCATGTAACTTCTTGACTCTAGGGTGTGCTACATAAGGAGCTCTATGAGCCTCAAGGATGATGAAGTCACACAACCCATCAGAAGAAGGTACATAAATTAGTCCTCTATGGTGAAGAAGGCCATCGGTCTCTAGGGTATAATCTATGAACTTCCCCTCCAGGGGTCTCTGAGCTTGAAACATCTGTCTAACCTCTGAATAGAAGGCATCCTCCTGTAAATGCTGCAGTATGCACCCTCTCAAATTTGTGCTAGTAGTCATAGCTGATAGCTCATGTCATCTCCTACTCAAGGCATCCGCTACCACATTCTCCTTACCCTTGATGTAGTGAACATCAAAATCATACTCGGATAGGAACTCCATCCATCTCCTTTGTCTAGCATTGAGATTTGACTGTGTGAATATATATTAAAGACTCTGATGATCTGAGTGAAGCTCAAATCTGTGGCCCAATAAGAAATGTCACCATCTCATCAAAGCATGCACCACTGTTGCTAGCTCAAGGTCGTGGGTAGGATAGATAAGCTCATGAGTCTTGAGCTTCTTAGACTCATAGGAAATAGCCCAGCCATCCTGCATCATTACTACCCCAATCCCATCTAAAGATGCATCTGTGCATACCATGAAATCTGCTGAAGGATCAGGTATCACAAGTATAGGTGCACTGGTAAGCACTCTCTTGAGCTCTTGGAAATCTCTCTCGCACCTCTCTATCCACTCAAACTTCTTCCCTTTCCTCTGAAGGGAAGTGATGGGATGGGCCACTCTAGAGAAACCCTCGACAAAATGTTTGTAATAGCCTGCAAGGCCCATGAAGCTCCTAACCTCTGTCACACTAGTAGGTGTCGGCCAATCAATAATCACCCTAATCTTAGATGGGTCAACTAAGATCCCATCTCCTGATATCACATGGCCTAAATAGTGAACCTTTGTCCTGAAGAATGCACACTTTGGCAACTTGTCGTACAACTGATTATCTCTCAAGCACTGCAAGACCTGTCTCAAATGCTCCTCATGCTCGTGCTCATCTTGGGAGTATATCAATATGTCATCCAAGAATATCACCATAAATCTATCTAAAAATGAATGAAATACTCCATTCATGAGGCTCATGAATACAACTGGAGCATTTGTTAGTCCAAAAGGTACCACCGTGAACTCATAATGTTCATATCATGTGCGGAAAGCAATCTTGTAGATGTCACTATCCATGATCCTCAGCTAATGATACCTCAACTTCAAATCTATCTTTGAGAACACTCGGGCTCCCTGAAGCTGATCAAATAAGTCATCAATCCTAGGAAGGGGATACTGATTCTTGATGGTCACCTTGTTCAGCTGTTGGTAATCCATGCACAACCTAAGAGATCTATCCTTCTTCTTAACGAAGATGACAGGTGCACCCCATGGAGATACACTAGGATGAATGTGCCCTTTCTCTAGGAGCTCCTCTAACTAAATCTTGAGCTCTCTGAGCTCGTGTGTAGTCATCCTATAGGGTGCTCTAGAAACAAGCTCTGCTCTTGGTACAAGATCTATATGAAAGTCCACTGCTCTAGGTGGTGGCATACAAGTAACTGTGAAGGAAATACATCTACAAACTCTTGTATAATAGGGTGGTCATCAAGAGAAGTCTCCTGCTCTACCTCCTCCTCTCTGTCACTAATGGTGATAGCATATAACTGACATCCCTTCCGCATGCACCGCTTAAGCTGCATAGCGGAAATCATACAAAGGGATACAGGTCTCTGAACTCCTGCAATAACTGAGGTCACCCCATCATCATCTAAACACTCCACTATCTTCTATCTACAATCCATCTTGGCTCTATGAGAATAGAGCCAATCCATGCTAAGAATGACATCATAGGATCCAAGTGGTGTGACACGAAGGTCAACTATGGTGGTAAAGTCCCTAATCTACAACTGGAAACCTCTCACCAAGGAACTAATGGATACCCTAGCTCCTGAGGCTAACTCAACCTCCCAACTAACATCTTGCCTAGCTGCCACTAGCCCACATCGCCCCACTATGAAAGGTGAAATAAAAGAGTCGGTGGGTCCAGAATAAAAAAGGATAGAAACACTACTACCTTTGATCATGCCTGAAACCTCAATGATTATGGCCTGGTGCTCAGCCTGGTAGTTATCAACCGTTGAAATACTATGTGCACTCTGCCCATGTCTCTTATAGTAGGATTAGAAGCTGTCACCCTCTGACTGCTGGTTGGATGACCTGTAGGACAATCCCTAGCTATGTGCCCCATAGCACCACATGTGTAACATGGCCCTCTAGCCTGTAGCTGTATACCATGTGGCCTAGATTATTGCAATCCTCCTATAGCACTAGACCCACTGAATCCACCATTGGATGCCTAAGACTATCCCCTCTAATCTCGTCGAGATCCCTGTGAGTGCCACTGCTTGGGCTTTGAGCCCTATTGTCCCTGAGAAGATTTATGTTTCTGGTTCTATTGAGACTATTGTGGCTGTTGCTACTACTGCTGAGGTGCCCTAGATGATCCTGATGAGTTCTTATGGTTTCCTTTCCAATGAGACTTTTGGAAACCAGAAGACTAAGATGTGGCATTCTGGTTCTGTGACCGGTCCCAAGCATCGTGAGACCTGTTATGGATCTCCTCAGTGACTAAGGCCCTCTCAACTATATCACGTAGATCTCCCACAGGTATCATTCGCACTCTGTCAGCTATGGCATAGTTCAACCCCTTGATAAATTGGTTAACCTGGAGTTTCTCATCCTTCATGTAGTCCACATAAGGAAGGAGTTCAAGAAACTTGTTCTCGTACTAGGCTATTGATAGGCCTCTATGTTGTAGGTCATGAAACTTGTCGATGTGACACTGTCTAAAATGCTCTGACATATATCAAGCTCAGAATCTCTCGAAGAAGATCTCCCATGTGAGGGTGTCCATGGTAAGATGACTCTTAACCTCCTCCTACTTCCACCAAGTGGAAGCATTCCCTCTCAACATGTGCACTACAAAGCATTCCTTAAGGTTTCTCTCATAAGAATGCAACCCAAAGCAATGCTCAAGGCTTAAAAGCCAAGCCTCTGCCTCTGTCCCAGCCATGGATCTCTAAAAGGGTGGCGGTTGTAGTCTAATAAGGTCTCTGATCAGGTCCCCTATGTCACGAGGTACTCTCGGCACTAACCCTAGTGGTGGCTCTAGCATGTGCACCAACTCACCCTCATGAACTACCTACTCAGCTACTCGTCTAGGACAGGGACTCCTACTCCGCTCTCAGATCCCAGCCTGCTGGCCTCCCAGAGGTAATCTGTCCATAATACTACTGGCCAAATTCTGCAATGCATTAAGGATATCTTGATTGGGATTAGGTGGCAGTGAAGGAGGGGGCCTCTGCTCATCGCCTAGTCCCTCGGCTGCTCACTCTTCTCCCTCTATTGCCACACGACCACCTCTAGGTCTCCACCCATGTCGGTGAGTGCTACGCATGACTGGAGGCATCCTACACTAAGGACAAAACAATGGTAAGTTTGGCAAACGTAATGGGTTAAAAGGTTCCTAGAGTAGAAACTGCTCTCTAATACCAAAATGTAATGCCCAAAATTATTGGACAAAAATACAACAACAAAATAAATTTTGATCGAAACACTAAACAAACACCTAGGACAACTAGGTTACACAATAGCCCATCGATGTGAAGCTTTGGGAACGTTAGCTCGCTTGGGCGGGTCACCCAATGTCACATAAGGGATCATAAGGCAAGCACTGGCGTGCCTCCATCCCCTACATGGCGGAAGTCATTAGGTGACAAGGGAAGTATGGTTATAAAGGGGAAAACTTTTCCCTATATTTTTTGAGTTAGTTCTTTTGTTAATTTGGTATAATCCTAAGAAACTTAAAGAATGAATTTATTTAACAAACTTAAAAGAGTACATTAAGTATTTGATCATTCGAATTTAATTAGAAAAGTTCCTTAATCTACAATGAAATAAAATATGAGAAGCAAAACTAAAATAACGATTATTCCAAAATGGCATACACTTCATAAATTTTAAAAAAAACTGCAAATATAACATTTAAATTTTAGCAATAATAATTCTATAAACTAACATACGTAATATAGTTCATTAATAAAACTTCTTTAATTAAATCTAACACTAATACATGTCATGAGTTCAATTAACTAATTTTTTTTTCCTAATAATCAAGTTTCCATGAACACTCAATATATATTTTTATTTTTTTTAAAAACAAAAGAGTCTAAACTTAACTATTTACTAAATCCCCGATATCACAAAATTTGTCCCTTCATTTCAAATATTACCACACTGGTATATGAAAATAAATAACAACGATAGATCTAATAATTGAAAACATCCTTATAATATAATACTTACCAGAAAGCAATAAAGAAAGTTTTATTAGCTCCCAAACCCTAATTTGAAATTAGGGTTGGGGCCTCTTTTAAAGTTTGTGAAACCCTATTTTTTCCTGCCATTTGTTTATGCAGGGTTCAAGGTGCTTGGTCTGGAGTGGGAGCTTGATCTTTGAGTCCTCCAAGATCTAACCAGCAAGATGCTTGTGTGCTTATGGAGAAACTCTGGAATCTTCTCCAACAGTACCCATGTACATGTAGTTTTACATACCCTAAGACCTAGGGTTTAATCTACATGCGTTTAGGATTCAAAGCAATGGATAGATTTTTTTTTGTTTATATGCAATGTTTATGTTAATAGGCAAAATATTTTGTTTTCGTTATTCAGCAATTTTCATACCGTTATGCTAAGCTGGAAGGACTGTATCTTTTTTTGTTTGGGGTTTGAATAATATATTAAAAAAATTACAAGTTTTATGTGGGTTTGGGAAAAGCCGATTGGCGGTGACATAGTCGAGCGTTCCAACAAGCCCCACCCTTTTTCTTTCAGCCACCCATAGCACCCTTCCTCTACGGTGGCCGCAACCACTCATAGTGGTCACGGACGCTGCAGTGGCCGCGGCCACTATGTGGCTGGCCGCACACAGTGATCGTGTGCAGGGAGTGGGTTTCGGCTAAGCCGAGCCCCCTCCAAAGTTTTTTTATTTATATTTTTTTATTTAATAATTTATTATTATTTTTTTCCTTTACTTTGATTTTTTTTAATTTAAATTTAATTTTATTAGTTTACTTTTATATTATGTATGAAATATATATTGTTATATATTATATATTATATATAGATTTCTATTTCCAATATATAATATGTAACAAATATATATTTTTAAGTCGATAGGCTTTTTTATGGGCATAGCCCATTGATGGAATTGTCTGATACGGAAAAAAAATTCGATCGACTTTTCCATTAGTCAACAACTTTAGATCCCACATCTATGCCGGAAAAGAGGTGTGTTGCCAGGAAAAGAGGTTGCAATGAAATCCCTTTCACACCACCACGTCCATTAAATGCTCCTTCCATACTTTCGCATTTATTTTCCATCACATCACAAGTCCTTATCTTGTCATTAAGTTCCATTCATCTACACGAATCGAGGTGCTACTGCATTTGTCACAGAAGTTGCTAGGTTGATTGATGCCTGTAAGAGTAAGAGATTTATCACAATAACGGCAGAGAGTACTTAGGAAGGCAGAAGCAATGTTTTCGAGTGGATCTTTTACATGATTTAGCCACGGAGTAGAAGTTGTGCCATTTTGCCAATTTTAACAGTGTGCTTCTTGGTGGGTTTTGGCAGTTAAATGAAGATATCATGCCTACGATTTCCATTTTTTAGTTATTTAATGTTGGTGTTGATCTGGTTCTTCATTTACCTAAATTGCATCTTTTGCACCCTTATTGCTGACAAGGGTTTATTTTATGTTATTACAATTTTAGAGGAGAATAAGCTTTACATTTTTTAGTAGGCTATTTGTTATTGTTGAAAAAAGATTATTTCAAGTTGCTATATATATTCTCTGTGTATCACTTTCAAATTAGGAGTTTCCTTTTGGCTCTATTTCAAGTGTAACAACACTTGGCCAAACAACAATGAAAATGTTCCATCTTGTCCCCCATTCTTTTCCTTCTTCCAAATGTTTAAAGACAAGTTCTACAAATACTTCATCAAAATCAAAGGGCAACTACTATTGTAGGCTATGGCTCTGTATCTGCTGCTGGTGGATAAGAATATAAAGAGGGGGGGCTTGTGCTACCCTATAGAGAGTGGGGGACCTGGAACTGGAACTATGGCAACTAAACTATAGTTTCTCTGAAGAATCTATAGGAGGCTCTACGTCTATGCCTGGAACTAGATCTGCTGGATATGGTACTGGATTCGGTACTGGAATCGGATCTGCTACTGGTGATGGGTCAGTAAGTCTTTATGGGTCTTGATCTAGATGCTTTGGAGGCCCCTAATATTTTCCAGGGCATCAACTCCCATTATCTAATTTGAATACACAGGCCCGGGTACGTATGAGAAAGTTGAATCCTCGACTATAGCCCATAGAATAGTAAGGGCAACAAGCTGGAATTTTTGCCTTTTAGAATATGTGAAGCCCCTAGTGAGAAGATCTCAACCCCAGTACTAAAATCTGAGAGTGAGAAATCCTCAAATTTGAATTCTTGCAATGTGAAATCGGATTCTTGCACAAAAGATGTAGAATTGAGGCATGTACGCGGATAATGTGTGCTTGTAGAGGGTAATATATGGTTCTCTTAAGCCCTAATGATGTGATTGTGATAACCCCTACTATGCCCAAGATGTCCAATATAGGTGGAAGCAAGATAAATTATTCATTAAAGCAAGTGACATTTGAGACTTGTATCTCTTCTACAAAGACATCACTGAAGCGCATAGAAGAAAAAACAATTCATTCTTCTAACTTTTAGGAACAATTATTTGTTGGATACAAGATTCCTTTGGTGCATCAATTTATTTTCAAATATAGTGTTGGTTCTAATAAAGCTATTGTTATTGTTTTTTCCTTAGAAGCTCCTAAGAAATAAGGAAACATACTTGTCCTTTTTTCTCGAAGGACTAATCTTCGGGCTAAATGTTCCCTAGCACTATAGTGAGTCTTGGATTGATGTTTTGTACATTCTTTTACAATGATGAATCAATTGTCTATCAAAGTTGATCCAATATTATTTTAGAAATGTAGGTCATCACATTTAGGTTCATAACATAGATAACATGTGCATAGAAGCTAAATGTGCAACTCCAATTTAATAGAGTCAATTAGTTATTGATGATAATGATTTCTAATTTCTTTTAAACCAAAATGGAAATAACATGAATTAAATTGTTATATCTCAGTAGACTGCTACAAGAGAACATTTATCATTGTATTGTTTTAGAGGTCACGAAAAATTCAGTTGTCAGTTTAAATTAATATTTAAAGTGATTTCAAAAAAATCTCGTTGGCCATTTAAGTATGAAAAATACTGATACTATAAAGTTGAAGATATGAAATGTACCTTTTTATTTTTTATTTTTATATTTTTATAAATATATTGTAATATTTATTTTATATAATTCCAACCCTTTGTACAAGGTTCACATAGTTGACACTTAGTCTTTTGGATGTCTCATCTTTGAGTTGTTCATGTTACCCTAATTCTCATATGCATGAAAATTTGGCAAATATCTGTCCCCAGGTCCCTGTTTTAACCCTACCAAGCACTCTGAAAAATTTCATGGGTTTATATGTTTCCCTCTGGTCTCTGCAATGGTTTCTAGGTCTCTGGCTGGGTGCAAAACCCTTAAAAAATTCATAAAACTAGCCGTTGTGTCTAAAACCCTTTGGCCTGTTATATTTTCATCTTACTTTATTCGGCAACTTAAAAGTCCCAATTTCACATGTGCACATTTTAAATCCTTCAGTCGCCAAATCTCTGATTCCCAGTAGTTAACCCCTTAACACTTTGCGATTTGGCAAGCAGTTACCGTTTCAGTTTGCGATCTTGGTTCGATGATCTTTTTATGTGGGGTCCCGGTCGATGAAATCTAATGGCTGTCTGATGATCTGAAGGGTTTGTGTCAGAGCATCAGATCATGCACCGACCGTTGATTCCCTTTCAATGAAGCACTGCAGTGTGTCACTGGGTCCGATGCCATGTCATCCTATGTGGAAGCTCCTGATTGGTCGAGAGATGATGATTTGTAAAGAATGTCAGTGCGGGCCCGATGGTTGTCAGTTGATGTTGATCTAATAGATGTCACATGTCCGCAAGGAGTTTTTTTGACACTTGCGATCATGCGACAATCGTTGATCCTGCTTTATCTCCAGGCTCTCAAGGTGGGTCCTTTTCTGATGACGTGCTTATTCTCTATTGGCTCCCAGGCGATAGCGAGGATGCGTCAGTGGGACCATGTCAGAGGGTCTACGGATGTGTCAAAGAGGCTAAGATCTATGATGGTCGTAAGATCTCATAGGGTCTGTCAGAGGCTTGCAATCTTACGACAACTGTTGATCTTCCCTTCTATGCAGTGCTTCAAGGTTTAGTGGGTCCACTGCTAGGTGTACGCAGTTGGCATTTCTTGATTGGTTCACACATGAATGAGTCATTTCTTATCATTGGGGCCAGGTTCTTTCGACGGTCAGAGGTTCTGACAGTCAGCAGAAAATTGACGGCTATCGTATCTTTGCAAGGGTTGTGTTAGAGGTATGAGATTTTCAGATGACCGTCGATCTTGCTTTTTGTCAGGGGTTCATCAGTGGGTCCTATTTTGCTGATGTGCTCGAGTGTGATTGGTTGCCGCATGCTAATGAGGACTTCCAGGTGGACCGATGTGTCAGTAGGGTCATGGTTGAATGCAAATCTACGGTGGGCGTATGATCTGAAGGAATATTCGATGGCCATGAGATCATGCACCTGCCGTAAGATTGGAATCTATTTACAGTGGGTCCGTTGTCAGAAAGGTTGACGAGGTGTATGCCTGCAGAGCAGTCAAGGGTGAATAAAAGACTGCCAAGTGGCCAAAGGGCCCAGGGTTAGAGAACATTAAGTGAATCAATGACTAAAGGGTTTCTCAGGTTCGCCAGACTTAACCATGGTCAACTAAAATTTCAAATGACTGTGACTAAAGAAAAAAGGGTAAGCCGAGGTGGACTTGGGGTTAATTCTGTAGATGAACGATTCTCGGGTAAATAAGAAGATCTAATGGTCACATTTTAAAAGAAGATTGAGGTTTAAACGTCGGCCATCGATAGAAGAAAAGTTTGGCACCACCCAGTTAGCCGTTAACATTTAAAATTTAAATATTTCTCTATAGGGTTTTTTGCTAGGTTTTGATCCAATGGTCGGTTGCAACAAAATGGGTGGCTAAAAATTTATGTTTCAAGGACAATTACAGTTGGGGAAGATGATGACAGGGGTCTAGGTGGTCGTCTTTGGTCATTTTTTATTTTCTGAGAGTACCAAATCAGTGCATTCATGGAGAGACTTTGTGCAAAGAGGTAGATGAGTCCAGGTTGCTTGTCAGCAAGCTGATTATGAGGTATAGCGAGGGGCACTCAAAGAATATCTGATCGGCTATGATGTTGCAGAGAATTATTTATGATCAGACTTGATCGAACTAGGGTTTATCATTATTCTAATATAAAATTCTCTAACCCTAGTTAGATTTTTGACCCTTTCCTGTGTGCAAGGAAGGATGTATATATTATAATTTTGGAGCTTTCGAGCTCAGAGTTGGACAATTGTAAAAGAGAAATTCACTTTTCTTAAGAGTTATATGTGGCATTTTCTCTACCCTCTGGCTTCTACAGTTGTAAATCTTTCATTGATGATTCAGATATTGTAGAGGTATTTTGTGACAATCCTTCATGTCCCTGTGCTTCCTTGTTTGAGTTATCTCTTATTGGATTAAAGTATATGATGTTTTCAGTGATATCTTAGGGTTCCTAATCCCTCTTACTTTCTATAATTTTGTGTGTTATTGTGTTTGATCTGATTTAGATATTTTTGTAGGTATACTTTAGCCCCCTAACAGTCTTGTCTCAATCCTACACCAAGTTATAGAAGTGAATGTCTGCTTGTAGGTCATAAGTTGTGTCTTATGTTCAGGCCCTCCTATGAAACACTTATGCAAGCCTATTCAGTAAGTTGTGCCCTACTAGACCTAAGCCTTTCATTGGTTTCATTCCTCTATACTGAGACCCAAACCCTAATTTTGGTGTATCACCTAGTAGGTAGTTTGCTTTCAAGTCATTTCCCCTTCAAGCATTCCTTCTATCCCTTTCCCTCAAAGAGTTTACTTTTCATGTCTAGAAACAAACTAGGGTGATTATCCAAGAGGAACCAGCCTAGAACTTGGAGGTCTCATCTCAGTTAGCATAGGTCCCATAACCTAGAGATGATTCCCATGTTATACTAGGTTATCAAGACTACGAGAGCTTGAAACAAGGGTGCAAACTTAGTGTATAACAATTCTGGCATGCCCCGTGGGACTACACAAGAAGTTCATTGTTGAAGATTATGTTGTCTCTGATATACAGGCTGCATAATATAGACTTAGAGAAGTTGTTTCATCAAGTATATTTGGCAACTCCACTAGTTTCAAAGATTTAGGCCAACCTTGTTTAAGGTTTATGAGAAAGATTGAGACTAGAAGCTCAAAGCCCACCAAATTTTTAGAGTTGCCCTCAAAAGGAAGTCATAAAGGCAGGTCAACTCAAAGAACAACCCCTACAAGGAGAGTTCAGTCTACACCTCTTGATACCTCAAAAGGGAGACCTTTTCCCTTTCATTCCAGAAGAAGAGGCAGATCTCTAACCAGAGATCTAGAAGAGGATTCAAATTCAGCATCAAATACAACTTATATAGTTGTTAATCTTCAGATTCTAACTCCTACAATGGCTAGGCAGTTTGCCTTTGCACCATTCAACCAAGGCAACCCATTAGCCTTTTCTCAACACCATGATGTGCCCTTGGTGGCATTAAAGAGTATACCTGATTTCACTGGTGAAGGGCAGACAACTTCTTTTGAGCACATAAGAGATGTGACCACCATCTACAGCATACACAACATAACTCAAGAGGATGTGGCCACAAAATTATTAGCAGCCTCTCTAAAAGGTAAGGCTCTTGAATGGTTTAGAACTCTAACTGTTGGTTCTATTACTTCATGGGATGAGTTAGGGGATGCATTAAGTAAGCATTTTGAGGATAAATCAGATAACTTGTCTTTAGTTGAGCAGTTAACAACTATTAAGAGAGACCCTCAAGAGCAAATGACAGATTACAATAGTAGATTCCTCAAAACATGGAATACAATTCTAGTCTCGGTAAGACCATCAATTGACCATGCTTTCCTATATTACTTGCAAAGTTTGAATGGCCAAATTTCTGTCATGATCCAATCTATGGGTGGTACTTCTTTACCCCAAACTTTTGACATAGCCGTTAGGGCTGAAAATTGTTTAATCCAAGCAGGCATGATTGCTAGAAGGCCTCCAATGCCCATTTTTCCTAGCCTTCAACCCATTGCACCTACACAAGTACCCCCATTTACCCCTATTCCCACCATATTAGCACCTTAGGCTAGTACCAGTGGTCAAGAGCTAACAACTAGCTTCTCTCAAGAGTTACAAGAGATAAAGAATAGCCAACAGAGTAGTCAACAAGAAATGACAAATTTGTTGCAGACCTTGACTAAAGAGGTCACAAATTTGAAGAAACAAGGTCAAGGAATTAGACCACCCTTCTAGACACAAGGCCAAGGTCCTAATCAGCAATATCAAAATCAAGGGCAGCCTTATCAACAAAATAGGCCACCATACCAAGGAGGCTATCAAGGACAAAGATAAAGTTTTAATCAAAGACCATTCCAACCATATAACCCTGCACCTCTCAATTCTGCAAATCTAGTGAGGGATATGGTTCCTAGCCAAAATAATATGGCCATGGATAATGAATGGTGTTTTCCTTGTAATCAGCCTCATAATCAAGCTACATGTTCAAATGGGTGGATGAACCAAGCTCTAATGGTTCAAAATGCCTCCCAAGCTCAATCAGAGGCTTCATCCAGTGGATCAGTCCCTCAACAAGAACCACAAGAAAATGAGACTGCTCTCTTTAATTGGGAGCAGCCAGACTTCAATGGAGTCAATGATGAAGTTGCTTTTGTTGCCTATACAAGAGCAAAAAGGAGAGCTTAAGACATGGAAAGAGAACATTCCAATGCCAAAGCCACTACATCTGTAGAGTCACCACAGCAAGCTAATCCCATCACACATAAGGAGGCTCCTATCATCACAAGCAAGGAAGGCCAACATTCCAAAAAGGTGGAGCCCATCATAGTAAAGGCATAACAGAGAGTACACACTGTGACACCTTTTAATATCGTAGACAACATGAAGAAGATGAATGTCACCATGTCTATGTGGAACTCTTTGGCTCTTCCAAGACAGCCTGAAATCTTGAAGAAGGTCATGACAGAGGTAACAACTCCTCAACCTACAAAAGAAGCTGCAAAGCCAGTGTTGGTTAACACTGATCAAGAAAAGGAGGCTCCAAGTAGCAACTCCAAGGCCAATGCCACACAAGGTAGGAATTCAAAGCCACCCCCCTTTTATGTATCTCTAATTATTAAAAAATCTTTAGTTCATAATTGCATGGTAGATAGTGGAGCTACTAGCACTGTAATGCCCAAAAAAGTAGCTGACCAATTAGGACTAAAATATGAACCCTTCCAAAAGAAGGTTACACAACTTGATGGATCCTCAGTCAATACTATAGGTGTGGCTAAGGATACCAATCTAATCCTACATGCTAGTCCCAATTTTTCCATCCTCCTTGATATATACATCATAGATCTCCCTGCATTTTTTGCTATATGTCTTTCAAGGGAGTTTACAGCCAAGATAGGAGGCTACCTATCTTCTAACTAGTCTCACATGCTATTTCATACAAGGTATGGGACCAAGGTCACCATTAAGTTAGAACCATTAGCAGCACACCATATAGAGCCATATGTGTCTAATACCATCAATGTAAACTACCCTATATTTGATGATAGTGACTTCCAAACCATTAGTGAAGCAAGCACAAAGATAGGAAGTATCCCTGATATTTTACTAGATGAAAGGACTTCAGAGGCCCAAGAAAGCCTTTTTTGGGATTTTGGTTCGGGAAGTTATTTGATACAAGAGAGTGGAGCCATAGAACCAAACCTCCTCAAAGGAGATACTAATTCAAAGGATCAGAGCAATCAGGTTTGGGAACTATTTTTTGATGGAGCTAGAAGTAGGCATGGTTTTGGTGGTGGTGCTATGCTAGTATCCCCAAAAGGAGAAAGGTATTATACTGCCTTTAGATTCAATTTCTCCTGCACTAGCAATACTGCAGAGTATGAAAGTCTAGTCAATGGACTAGAGTGGGCTAGAAAAAGAGGGCTTAAGGCCTTAAAAGTTTATGGTGACAGTGAGTTAGTTGTCAGCCAAGTAAAAGGGATAAGTGCAACCAAGAATGACACTTTGAAAGCATACAAACATAGAGTTTGGGATGTAATTGAAGATTTTTGTGCTTTCAATATTGTTGCTATCCCTAGGAAGCTAAATCAAAATACAGATAGGTTAGCTGATGTTAGATCTCAATATGATATTCCAAGTAGTGTTTCAAAAGAAGTAGATCAACAGCATATCAAAGTGATTGTCAGACCTTCTATTTCTGATAATGATGTCAATTGGCAGGTGTTTGATAATGATGAACAAATTTTGCAATTCTTGTTTGAAGAAGATGTCTTTTCAGAACACAATCAAGATAGGCTATCACAAAACTATGGTGATCAAGTGATACAACTTAAGTCCAATAAGATGCCTAGAGGTATTGTTACATTAGAGACTATCTTCAACAAGGATGATGAAGTTAAGAAGAGCAAAGCTGGCTTGGTAGTTCAACAAGAACATTGTGTTGAATTAGAGTTGGAACCATGTAAGAGCCTACAATTTGGAAAAGTGAACACTGAATTGGACAAGCAAGCCTACACTTAGTTATTCAAAGAATTCAATGATATATTTGCATGGCAATATGAAACCTCAAAGGTTTTGACCCTGCCCTTGCTCAACACACTATTGAATTAGAACCTAATGCCAAACTAGTGAGGCAAAAGCAAAGGCCTGTTAATCCCAAGCTTGAGCCACTCATGCATAAAGAAGTGCTCAAATTGATAGAAAGTGGTATCATCTACCCCATCAAGCATACTAGTTGGGTTTCCAACCTTGTTCCTGTCAGGAAGAAGAATGGGGAGCTGAGGTTATGCATTGACTTCAGAGATCTTAACAGGGCTTCATTAAAGGACCGCCATCCACTACCCTCCATGGAACAAATCTTACAATGTGTCTCTAGATTTAAGAGATTTTCATTATTGGATGGCTATTCAGGATACAATCAGATCCTAGTGAATGAAAAGGATCAATATAAGACTGCATTTACAACCAAGTGGGGAACCATGGCTTATCAAAAGATGCCCTTTGATTTGTCAAATGCAGGTGCTACATTTCAAAAGGCAATGGATATGGCCTTTAAGAGCCTAATGTACAAGTTTGTGTTGGTCTACTTAGATGACATAACTGTTTATTCAAAACTTGCAGCAGATCACATCAAACATTTGAGGAAGATCTTTGAAAGATGTAGAGAATTTGAGATATCTCTTAATCCCAAGAAATGTGTGTTTGCAGTTCATGAAGGAAAACTATTGGGATACGTAGTATCCAAAGAAGGGATCACAGTAGATCCTGAGAGAATTGTAGCTATCTTGGAGCTACCCCTACCACATCACAAGAAAAGTCTCCAATCTTTCATAGGAAAAATTAATTTTGTTATGAGGTTCTTGCCTAACATTGTAGATTTACTAAAGCCCTTGATGGCCATGTTGAAAAAGAGTTCAGCTTTTAGTTGGACCAAAGAAGGGAGAGTTAATTTCCAAGCTATCAAAGAAGCCTTAACAGAAGCCCCTACTCTCCTAAACCCAAATTTCAGTAAGGATTTTATCCTTTATGCTTATGGGGGTCATGATGCCATATCTGCAATGTTGACCCAAGAAAATTCAGATGGATTGAGTAGCCTATTGCTTTCTTTAGCAAAGGTTTAGAAGAATATGAATAGAGATACTCTTTTGTAGAAAAACATGTTCTTGTTGTGGTAAAAAGCCTCAAGAAGTTTAGATATTTGTTGACCCATAGCAAGGTACACTTGAAGGTTACTCACCCAAGTGTCAAAGAATTTTTCTTTCCAAAGACCTTAATGAGAAAAGAGCTGGTTGAATCACCAAGGTGATGGAATATGACATAGATATTCAAACTACCAAGCTAGTTAGAGGAAGAGGTCTTTGTGAGCATTTGGCAGGGGATGAAAGTTCAAAGAAATCAAAGCAAATAGATGCATCTCTGGTAGTGCATTCTACAGAAGAACAAGTCAAGGCAACAAGTTGGTTGCCTAATATGATCAATTATTTGAAGATAGGACAATGTTCTGCAAGTTTAGATTCAGCAAAAAAGAGGTATTATAGGTTACAATCTGTTCCTTCTGTGTTGATAGATGAAGTTCTTTTCAGAAAGGATCACAATGGTGTCTTTTTGAGATGCATAGATTCAGAAAAGATAGTTGATGTCCTATTTGAATTTCATGATGGACCTTCTGGTGGTCACTTTTCTCCTAGTACTACTGCTTTTAAAATCATGAGGGTCAGGTACTACTGGCCATCTATCTTTAAGGATAGCCATGATTATGTAAGGAAATGCATCAAGTGTGCCATGTTTGCAGGAAAAAAAAAAGCTTGCAGCCTTACCCCTACAACCAATCAAAACAGAGCAACCCTTCATGAAGTGGGGTATGGATTTCATTGGAATAATCAATCCTCCATCTAGTGCAGGCCACAAATGGATAATTACTACAACTGATTATTTCACTAGATGGACAGAAGCAATTGCATTAAAAGAGGCCAATGAGAGTGTTGTATTAAGTTTTTATGATGACATAATTCATAGATTTGGCACTCCTGATTCCATCATATCAGATAATGCATTGGCATTCACAGGCCTCAAAGTCTCAGAGTGGGCAGTCAAGAATGGCATCTATCTGAGTACCAGTTCAAATTACTACCCCCAAGGCAATGGCTTGGCAGAATCCACCAATAAGAACTTGATTAGGATAATCAAGAAGACTCTTCAAGAAAATCAGAGAGATTGGCATACTAAGCTCAGGTCTGCAGTGTGGTTAGACAGAATTACCCCAAAGAAAATCATTGGTAATTCTCCTTATGTGCTAGTATATGGCAGAGAGGCCAAGTTGTCCATTTCAACTGAATTACCAGCTCTGGACTTAGATACTCAATATGCCATGTTTGAAGGAGGAGACCCCTTGCAGATCAGATATGCTCAGTTGATGGAATTGGAAGAGATCAGAGACAAATCAATGCAAGATATGGAATTCCATCAGATCCAAACAAAAAGAAACTTTGATAGAAGAGCCAAGATCAGAGATTTCAAAGTTGGGGATGTAGTCCTCAAGTGGGATGAGTTCAAATGCAAGCCTGGCAGACATACCAAATTTGATTCATTCTGGAGTGGACCATTTGTTATAACAGAATGCAGGGGATCTAATGCTTTTCAGCTATCAAATCTTGAAGGAATTCCCCTACCTATCCCAGTAAATGGATTCCACTTGAAGCCCTACTTTAAAGTTAATCCCTCTCTGTAAATTCTTGTAAATATTTCCCCTGTTTTCTTTCCCTATTTTCTAGGTTAGTTTCCTGCTTTTCAAGAAATGTCTGTGCACAAGTTTGTCTCTCTGGTTCCAGTTTTGTCTCTCAGTCAAAGTTTTGTGTTCCTGTGATGACCCCATGCCCAATGGATTATGTCAAGGTCACTAGTTTCAATGTCTAGCAGGCTGACATCCAGCAGAAATTGCCAAAATGTTACCCTAATTCTCATGTGCATGCAAATTTGGCAAATATCTATCCCCAGGTCCCTGTTTTAACCTTGCCAAGCACTCTAAAAAATTTCATGGGTTTATCTGTTTCCCTCTTGTCTCTGTAGTGGTTTCTAGGTCTCTGGCTAGGTGCAAAACCCTTAAAAATTTCATAAAACTAGTCGTTGTGTCTAAAACCCTTTGGCCTGTTATATTTTCATGTTACTTTATTTGGCAACTTAAAAGTCCCAATTTCACATGTGCACATTTTAAATCTTTCAATCGCCAAATCTCTGATTCCCGGTGGTTAACCCCTTAACACTTTGTGATTTGGCGAGCAGTTACTGTTTCGGTTGGCGGTCTTGGTCCAGCGGTCTTTTTATGTGGGGTCGCAATCGATGAAATCTAATAGCTATCTGATGATCTGAAGGGTTTGTGTCAAAGCATCAGATCATGCACCGATTGTCGATTCCCTTTCAATGAAGCACTGCAATGTGTCACTGGGTCCGATGCCATGTCGTCCTATGTGGAAGCTCCTGATTGGTCAAGAGATGATGATTTGTAAATAATGTCAGCGCGGGCTCGGTGGTTGTCAGTCGATGTTGATCTAATGGTTGTCGCATGTTTGCAAGGAGTTTTTCTGACACTTGCAATCATGCGACAATCGTTGATCCTGCTTTATCTCCAGGCTCTCGAGGTGGGTCCTTTTCTGATGACGTGCTTATTCTCTATTGGCTCCCAGGCGACAGCGAGGATGCGTCAGTGGGACCATGTTAGAGGGTCTGTGGATGTGTCAAAGAGGCTAAGATCTACGGTGGTTGTAAGATCTCATAGGGTTTGTCAGAGGCTTGCAATCTTACGACAACCGTCGATCTTCCCTTCTATGCAGCGCTTCAAGGTTTAGTGGGTCCACTGCCAGGTGTACGCAATTGGCATTTCCTGATTGGTTCATGTGTGAACGAGTCATTTCTTGTCAATGGGGCTGGGTTATTTTGGTGGTCAGAGGTTTTGACAGTCAGTAGAAGATCGACGGCTGTCGTATCTTCGCAAGGGTTGTGTCAGAGGTATGAGATTTTTAGACAACCGTCGATCTTGCTTTTTGTCAGGGGTTCGTCAGTGGGTCCTCATTCGTTGATGTGCTCGAGTGTGATTGGTTGTCGCATGTTGATGAGGCTTCCAAGTGGACCGATGTGTCAGTAGGGTCACTGTTGAATGCAGATCTACGGTAGGCATATGATCTGAAGGAATATTTGACAGCCATGAGATCATGCGCCCGCTGTCAGATTGTAATCTATTTACAATGGGTCCGTTGTCAGAAAGGTTGCTGAGGTGTATGCCTACGGAGCAGTCAAGGGCAAATAAAAGATTTCCAAGTGGCGAAAGGGCCCAGGGTTAGAGAACATTAAGTGAATCAGCGACTAAAGGGTTTCTCAGGTTCGCCAGACTTAACCAGGGTCAACTAAAAGTTCAAACAACTCTGTGACTGAAGAAAAAAGGGTAACCCGAGGTGGACTTGGGGTTAATTCTGTAGACGAACGGTTCCCGGGTAAATAAGAAGATCTAACGGTCATCTTTTAAAAGAAGATTGAGGTTTAAACATCAGTCGTCGATAGAAGAAAAGTCTGGCGCCACCTGGTTAGCCGTTAACATTTAAAATTTAAATATTTCTCTATAGGGTTTTTTGCTAGGTTTTGATCCAATGGTCGGTTGCGACAAAATGGGTAGCTAAAAATTTATGTTTCAAGGATGATTGCAGTTGGGGAAGATGATGACAGGAGTCTGGGTGGTCGTCTTTGGTCATTTCTTATTTTCTGAGAGTACCAAATCAGTGCATTCATGGCGAGACTTTGTGCAAAGAGGTAGATGAGTCTGGGTTGCTTGTCTGCAGGCTGATTATGAGGTACAGGGAGGGGCACTCAAAGAATATCTGATCGGCTATGATGTTGCAGAGAATTATTTATGATCAGACTTGATCGAACTAGGGTTCATCATTATTCTAATATAAAATTCTCTAACCCTAGTTAGATTTTTTACCCTTGCCTGCGTGCAAGGAAGGATATATATATTGTAATTTTGGAGCTTTCGAGCTCAGAGTTGGACAATTGTAAAAGAGAAATTCACTTTTCTTAAGAGTTATCTATGGCATTTTCTCTGCCCTCTGGCTTCTACAGTTGTAAATCTTTCATTGATGATTCAGATATTGCAGAGGTATTTTGTGACAATCCTTCATGTCCCTGTGCTTCCTTGTTTGAGTTATCTCTTATTGGATTAAAGTATATGATATTTTCAGTGATATCTTAGGGTACCTGATCCCTCTTACTTTCTGTAATTTTGTGTGTTATTGTGTTTGATCTGATTTATATATTTTTGTGGGTATACTTTAGCCCCCTAACAGTCTTGTCTCAATCCTACACCGAGTTGCAGAACTGAATGTCTGCTTGCAGGTCATAAGTTGTGTTTTATGTTCAGGCCCTCCTATGAAACACTTATGCAAGTCTATTCAGTAATTTGTGACCTACTAGACCTAAGCCTTTCATTGGTTTCATTCCTCTATACTGAGACCCAAACCCTAATTTCGGTGTATCACCTAGTAGGTAGTTTTCTTTCAAGTCATTTCCCCTTCAAGCATTCCTTCTATCCCTTTCCCTCAAAGAGTTTACTTTTCATGTCTAGAAGCAAATTAAGGTGATTATCCAAAAGGAACCAACCTAGAACCTGGAGGTCTCATCTCAATTAGCATAGGTCCCACAACCTGGAGATGATTCTCATGTTATACTAGGTTATCAAGACTATGAGAGCTTGAAACAAGGGTGCAAACTTAGTGTATAATAGTTCACATTACAAATCCACCATGCAGAACTATGAGATGTTGAGATTCATCATGGCAAATGATTATTTCAAAAATGGCAAATGATTATTTCAAAGATGGAATTGAAAAATGAAAAATAGGTAGACATATATATAATTAGAAAATCATTTCAGTGATCTCCTTATCTATAGTGTGTAAACAAATTGATATTCAATATTTGATTATGTTTATTAATATGACAATTAAATTAAAATCTCACATTCCACAACTTTAATCTTTTCTATAGTATATTTTACTATCGGCTTAACCATTGTACCTTTTGGTACAAGTGTTAGTTATATATATTTTCTGTGAGGATACACAGACATTGCTTAGAAAATGAAACATTCATTTGTATATATATATATTAAATATATATAACAGATATTTATATTATATATGTGTGTTATCATATATATAATATAAAATATGTATTACATATATTTAAATAAAGACATCAGAGCAGCTTATCAATAGACTGTTAGTAAATTAAAAAAATAGTTCTTTTCTCTTTATTTATTTTAAAATATTTATTATTCTCTGATGCAAATCAGGCTAGACATATATGTATATGAACATTTTAGCTTGTATAAAGAACAATAATTTTGTTTACTAATTCAGCAATCTATAGTGATTTTAGCTTTTAAACTGACGGGTACTTTATATATATTATACTAGTTTTAAGAATATTTACAAATTTGTTAAGACAAATATACATAAAATCAGATGTGCATTCATTTTAATCAATATTGTATGATCACACTATTCTTTTGTAAAGTAAGTTTATAACTAATCTTATTAACAAGTTCAAATGTATATTCCTTATATACTCAATTTACTAATTCTGTTGACTGTGTAGATATTAACAACATGCTAGATTTCTACATACACATAAGACATATACTAATGCTAAAATCTAGGTTATAGTAATAACAGTAATATTCATTTAACAGCATAAGAATTCACTTCATAGATGCAAGAAAATTTAACTTTTAATTGACTAGTAAAATTAATTTAACATTCCTGTTCATAACAATTTCATATTACATATATGCTGGAAACTGATTTATTATATATTTTTACAGTTACAGGAAATTCAACCTTTTCTGAGCAAATAAAATTAAATTGACATTTATAGTCCATAACAAATCCACATAACATATGAGCAGGGAACTGATTTTAAATTCTTTTAATAGTTGTAGGAACTTGAACTTTTAAGAGAGCTAATGAATTCACTAAGGCTAAATTTTGAAATTCTACTAGCATATCTAGTTTTAGATCTAGCTCTTATTCTATTACAATTGCAACATCATAGAAAGAAAAATGAGTAGAGAAAGAACTCTCAAGCTGACACACCTAAATATAGTCTTTTAAATTTTTTAGCTTTAAGTTGAACTTTTTATTCAAACCATGTAACCAAACCTGCAACAAAAAAGACTTCTTCCACATGGCCATGGAGGCTCACCTCCCAACCTAGGCCATTTCATGGCCACCCCCAATCTAGGGGAAACAAGAATAGGATGGGATACAAACAAACATTACAACATAAACATACATGCCACAATTTGGTACAAAGACTTTCACAATTTACTCCCTTCCCAAGTTGCACAAAGGATTCCAAAATTGGATCCATAGATGGCTGAAGGTGGAAACTTCTCTTATGGAGACACCTATCTTATACCAAAATAAGAATTTCAATATATATCACATGCCTTCACAAGGCCCTTCCAAACATACAACTCAATTCCATGAGCATCAACACATCCTTTATGACCCCCATACAAACATAAGAAGGCCTTCAAGGATGCTCATACATCCAAGTTCTCATACATAAAGAATTCTCAACTAGACCCTTCACCCCTAGTCCTCCTCAAATCCTCTCGGGGATAAGGAGTAAACTTGCACACCCTTAAACATAAAACAAATCAAAAAGACAAACAAGATTGAAATCAAAAACTCACAATGAAACCACTCATTACAAGATTCAAACACAAGTTACTACAATTTACAAATTTCACACTAGTACATCTTTTTAATGCATATACAAAATAATTACATGATAGAAACCACCAACCTTCTCCTAAGTGATGGCAAAATTGAAAGGTTGAAGAAGAGCTCCTCTTGACTCCAAGCTTGCTTTCCTTCTCAAATCTACTAGCCCAAAAACTCTCTAGTCCTCCTCTCACTCCTCAAATCTAGCATAGACAAGATGATCCAGTGTCCTCTTTCCTAAGCCTCTCTCCCCTAAAAACATTCAAACATCCCTTTCTCATTCTCTCTTCCCAAAATAAATTAGGTTTCTAGATCCAAGACAAAATGACACTTTCCCTTGCTATAGTAATGGGATGAAATTCAACATATGGAAAAGTGAGGCAACCTAGAGAACATTACCATTTTTGTTTATACCAAAGCTGGCCCATTTAGAGAGACAAAATGGTGGCCTAGGGAAGTGGAGATGGAAGAAATAACCCCCTGAACCCATGTACTAGCCTTGGGGCACTAAAACCCAACGTAAACTACACCCTGGGACTCCACAGAACCCCTCAAAAACCCTAATTAAACTTGCATCCGAAAATAAAATTTTGATTACATAAATTTTGGTTCTTTAAACCACCTACCTAGCCTAGGAATACACAAGACCAAACTAAGGAAAGGGTGGGGTCCATATTCCACTTAAGCATGTCACATCATCACAATGGTGTCAAGTGACACCTCACATAAGCACACATCACATAACACATTTGGCATGCTTAGTGGACAAATTACATTTATATTTTCACAAAATAAAATTTTATTTTCAAACATGCATTTACAAACATTATCAACCACATATACACATGCATCACATTTACGAATAAAATCATGTTACAACGAGGTCGTTCTCTTCTTAGAGCTGACCTTGGTTTCAAACTAATTGCACTTAGATCCATTTTTGTTTCTCCGAATTTACATCCATGGCCATATTCGTGCACACTCAATTTCAATGTCAGTACATCATAAAATCTTTGCATTAATATTCATTTCAAAAATGAAGTATTAACATCTAAACTTGACCAATATAAATAACTGCATTTCATGAATCATTAAATAATCCACATTATACCCTAATTCTTCAAGCATCGAAATATCAGTTCTATTTCCACATAAGCATGTAATCCTAAGCTAATCATAAAACCATGATACCACCAATATAAACTATTTTGAAAGATAACGTAGTAAATGCAGAATGCAGAATTCATATATCATAGATAAGCATGGAACCAAAACGAGCATATAAAGAGTACAACTAATATCATCATCATATAAATCTATAACAATCATCTCATAAGATCTAATGATAGCATACGTAATCCAAAATATGTCAAATGTCTCTACTCAAAGTATCATCTTGATAAATCAAATGTCAAAATGAATGTTAAGCTAAGATGGGTCGGGGTAGGACCTCACAAATAGATTGCTTAAACCGAAGGCTTTTGCTATACAAAAACAATGGGTCTAATAGATTAATCATCAGTTTGCAAAGACCCATCTTGCAATTCCTTCACTCTGATAAATTTTTGTCAGTTGCTCTCAGCATAATAGATAAAGGAAGCCCAACATCATTTTCTGGTAGAAACATGTGCCTAGGTTTTATCCTCTTCTCTAAACTGTAAGAAAAATATTGAGGAAACCGCTTCAAATCATCAGTATTCTTACCCATGTCCTCCACCAAGTGATCGTACTTTAGTTTTAAATTGTTATCAATACTATAGTTGAACATCACAGGAAACCTCACAAATGTACTGACAGCATCATCATAGGATAATCCCAAGCTTTGAATAAAATCTAAGTGAGGTATGAATTTGCCCTCAATACTATAGGACAAAAGAAAGGAATACTTATCCACATTAACTATTCCTTGTTTTTGCAAGAAAGACAAAGTAGGGTGGAGCTGCTCCTTCACATTGCAGGCCAGTAACTATGGGCGCCTAAAAATTACCCTACATACTGTAATCACAAACTTTGTCCCAAAATCAAAACCCAGAGGTACTAATTTTTGAACAATATACAAGAAACGGTTAGAAATATCTAAAATATTGAGCTTTTCCCTTTTTTAAAAGTTAGATATATATAGTTATTATACTCTACCTAGCTTCTAAAATGTACTAAAAATGAAAATTTATCATAGAGGCTCAAATAACATGGCAATATAAGGTGTAGAATCATTCTACATAGCTTAAGAGTGCATATACGCTGTCCCTTACATGAATATTTTGAACTTCTTCATGGAATTTCTCAAAAAAAAAATGCAAAGGCAAGCATATAATTTTTACACCTATCTTTTTTAAGGTGTGTCGCTTCTTTTTATAGATGAAAAAATTCCCTTGTGCACTTTCACGATGCAAGTCTTATACACTAAATTGGCATATGGTACCCTAAGGCTGAAGGGCATTTGGTTTGTAGGTTACTTGTACAAAGTAGGACCTATGCTTGATTCTCCAAGTTCAATTACAATGTTGGGAGATAGGTGAAGGTTGAAATGAGCCAGTATATTAACTTGTTGGTACACAGTATCCAAGTTTGATTCCCCAAGTCAAAAGCAAGGGGTTGATCAAAATAAGCAATAAATTGTACACTTATAAATGTACCAAGCATTTTTTGTTGCTGTATAAATGTTTATCTGGACTATGAAAGCATTCGACCTGATTTTATTGATCGGACGACTGCACATTGTGGAGAAGGCAATGACTGCCATTGAAAGGATCTGATTTGTTCAATTTTTTTTGCCTTCGATCACGTGGAAAACAATAGCTAGTTTTGGTGGTTTAGAAGTTGGAGGATCAAGTCCCGCAGTTCTTCAAGTTGGTCGATTTTAGGAGAACTTGGCGGAGATTGCATGGTTGAATCTTGCACGCTGTCACGCGATGCCCACAGCCACGGCTTTTCCCTCACGGGGGAAATCTTCGGATACAGCAGCTGTTGTTGATTCTTCTTCTATGGGGCACCCGCGAAGCAAGAAGTTTTTGCGGGCTAAGCGAAAATCTTCAGGTAACAATACTCCCAACAATAAAAATAATTGTTGCCCTAATGATGAAAATGGTTGAAGAAAATTGAATTTTTTTAAGAAGGGAATTCTTCCCTCTCCTTATAAGAGTAAGGGCAATGAGAATTCTCTCAGGGAAGCTACCCCTAGCCCTTCTAAGGATTTGGAAAACTGTGTGCCTCATGAGTCGGGGTTTGACAGTAAGGGTTTCAGGTTGTTTGGTGGGAGAAAAATTTGCAAATCTAATGGGAAACCTGGAAGTGATCTTGTGATGGAGAATGTGACGATACTCAGGCGAGGGAAGAATATTGACAGTGTTGTTGCTGGTAGGATTTCCAATGAGGAGGAGATTGGGAGGGGGAAGACATTGGATGTTGTGGAGAATGGCCATGGTGGGTTTGGGGTTCCGTTGGGGAATTAAGTGACGGTGAAGTGTGCTCAAGATGGGAGAGACAGGGTTTCTGTTTTTGTGGATAACAAAGTATTGAAACAAGTACTAGAAACATAAAGCTACACCAACCAAAATACAGAGTAAGTTCTACGCTAAAAGTGCATCAATCCAAATGGCTTATGAAGTTGCTGATAGCTTTGTTTCTCCTAGGATATTATGGGTCAAGTTGCTTAAAATAGAGTTTCTTCTGTCCTTAAATAATATATGCTAGACTTAAGAGGATTATATCTACTTATAACCAAAAACACACGGCATTGTTGAGCATTAAATAGATTGCTTAAACCGAAGGCTTTTGTTATACAAAAACAATGGGTCTAATAGATTAATCATCAGTCTGCAAAGACCCATCTTGCAATTCCTTCTCTCTGATAAATTTTTGTCACTTGCTCTCAGCATAACAGATAAAGGAAGCTCAGCGTCATTTTCTGGTAGAAACCTGTGCCTAGGTTTTATCCTATTCTCTAAACTGTAAGAAAAATACTGAGGAAACCACTTCAAATCATCAGTATTCTTACCCATGTCCTCCACCAAGTGATTGTACTTCAATTTTAAATTGTTATCAATACTGTAGTTGAACATCACAGGAAACCTCACAAACGTACTGACTACATCATCATAGGATAATCCCAAGCTTTGAATAAAATCCAAGCAAGGTATGAATTTGTCCTCAACACTGCAAGACAAAAGAAAGGAATACTTATCCACATTAACTATTCCTTGTCTTTGCAAGAAAGACAAAGTAGGGTGGCGCTGCTCCTTCACACTGCAGGGCAATAACTGTGGGCACCTGAAAATTACCCTGCATACTATAATCACAAACTTTGTCACGAAATCAAAACCGAGAGGTACCAATTTTTGAACAATATACAAGAAACGGTTAGAAATACCTAAAATATTAAACTTTTCCCTTTTTTAAAAGTTAGATATTTGTAGTTATTATACCCTACCTAGCTTTTAAAATGTACTAAAAATGAAAATTTATCATAGAGGCTCAAATAACATGGCAATATAAGGTATAGAATCATTCTACAGAGCTTAAGAGTGCATATACATTGTTCCTTACATAAATTTTTTTGAACTTCTTCATGAAATTTCTCAAAAAAAACACAAAGGTAAGCATTTAATTTTTACACCAATCTTTTTTAAGGTGTGTCGCTTCTTTTTATAGATGAAAAAATTCCCTTGTGTACTTTCACGATGCAAGTCTCATACACTAAATTGTCATCTAGTACCCTGAGGCTGAAGGGCATTTGGTTTGTAGGTTACTTGCAGGACCCATGTTTGATTCCCCAAGTCCAATTACAATGCTGGGAGATAGGTGAAGGTTGAAATGAGTCAGTTTATTAACTTGTTGGTACACAATATCCAAGTTCGATTCCCCAAGTCAAAAGCAAGGGGCTGATCAAAATAAGCCATTTTTTTAACCTGTACTTCCACAAGCCAAATGACTGGGGAAGACTTAAACAAACAAATTTATGAAATTGTGGGAAAGTGAGAGCCAAAATCAATTCCCCAATTTCAAGCATAAACGATGGTTGAAATGAGTCACTTGGAGAGGAACCAAAGAATACATAACCAAAACACAAGTTCAATTCCCCAATTTCAAGCATAAACGATGGTTGAAATGAGTCACTTGGAGAGGAACCAAAGAATACATAACCAAAACACAAGTTCAATTCCCCAACTTCAAAAATTTTAGCAATGCCTAAAATTAAAAAATCTACAAAACCCAAGCTCACATCTCCAAATCCAGCACTTGGTGATTCCAAAATGAGCTAATTAGCCAATAAGTTTCTTACGCAAGCATTCATACTTGCAGTTGAGAGCCTAAAACCTGTCACACTCGTTTTTGTTTCCACAGTTGCCAGTGTAAGGTGAAGCTTTTTTTAGAGGTTTCCAAAGGAATAAAGTGGCTTTCAATGCAAGTTTCACTTTGTTTGAGGTATTGCTTACAGCATGTCTGATCAAGAAAACAAATTACGGGCTCCATTCTCCCATTAATGCCAATACCAAAATTAAACTTAATGCATAACCTGCAATTTCTTATTCAGAGCTCATGAACATAGCTATCACAGTGCTGGGCGTGCATGTGTCTATATATATGCGTGTGTGTCCCCTCTTGATAAATGATGCCATGTATGCAAGCATTATACCACTTAAGGCTAATAACAACCATGATACTAAAATATAGATATTTTCATTTAAGAACTCACATGACAATTCATTACTAACATTTAACTTTCTGTCTGCTGGAATGTAAGTTACAACAACCAGAAGAAACGATTTTAGATATAATTGCACCTTCCAAGTCTGTCAAGACAAGATCAAATATCGGACATTTACCGCCTATGAATTTATGTCACAAATGAATTTATGCTCACTTTCTTAGCATCTATGAAGGATTTGACGCTTGACAAAGATAAAAGCCCTTGATTTGTTTTCACCCGTTGGTATTGATCGTCTGGTTTTGGAAAAGTATCCAGGCTTGGTTATAAATATCTTAAACCTCAAGCTTTCATGTTCAGATATGCATTTGCAAACTCTCTTTCACCACCGCCTGCAGCTATCAAAGTTCAGAAAGCTTTGCAAACTATCCTGGTATATCACTGTCTCCAACTACGCCTAAGCTTGGACTTGTATTTCTCCATTCAGAACCAACTCCATGATTGTCCACTCCAGGCCTGCAGATAACTTCTTAACAATGAATGAATTAGCAGTCATGTGGCAGAAGCAACTGGGCAAAAAGTTACCGAAGGCTGTTAACAATCAGTGAAGAAGACTTATTGAAGTGTGCAAGAGGTTATAATTCCCCCTTAGTAATTCCCCCTTAGTTTTTTCTTTGTTTCCATCTCTGAATGATTTTCATTGAATTAAATTTAATGGATTGTCCATGACATTTTTGTTTCAGCAAATGTGATGCCAGCAAGCATAGTTGCAGCCCTAATTCATGACATATTTATCAAGGGCTGTCAGAATATTTTTTCACTTGAAGATGATGAGGATGAAGAGGCATGCCAACTCTATCCTGAATACACTAAATTGGAGGATTACTTTAGCAGCTTTTCCTCAAAATTGCAGAGAGAAAATTAAGTTCTTTTGTTATATGTATTGTTGATAGATATATCTGGAGGATTACTTTAGCATCTTTTCATTAAAAATTCTCTCGTTATATATAGTTGATAGATATATTTGGAGGATTATTTTAGCAGCTTTTTATCAAGTTGCAGAGAAAATTAAATTTTCTTTTTATATCTAGTCAATAGATGCTATCCTTTGAAAGACTGGTAATACTTTTATTTAAAAGTTGTAATTAGATTTTGGGAAAGTTTCTCAAGACTGGTAGACTTACTTTGTAATCAATATTTATTTCAATATATATTTTTGTCTTTCTATTAAAAAGACATAATTCATGTGGACTATAAATGGACAAACCTTTACTATCAATTGACAAGAATGTTACTGGTCTTTAATTTTAGAACAGATTAGAGTCTTAATATTTTCAAATAAGTACTAATGTTTCTATTGTATTTAAACACAACATAAACTCATATTTGTATCCTGTTTTCTTGTTCCCTTGTTTGTATGTTGCAACTCAACCTGGATCAAAATTCAGGTAAGAAATGATGAATTCAAGCTATTTATGTAAAACAAAATTCAGCTCTGCTGATATTAAGTGTGTTTGTTTAAAGGGTCAGGCTTTGCTTCGAATAATAAGTATCTGTTTGGAAACATTAACATGCAAATCCAGCTAGTTCATGGAGATTCTGCTGGTATTGTGACTGCTTATTATGTATGCATTTGAAATTATAGTCTTAATTCAGTTGAAACAGACTGATTTATCATGAAAACCCAACATAATTTAGTGATTTGCATTGCAGCTTCTTCTAGGGGATCGAACCATGATGAACCGGACTTGGAGTTTCTTGGAAACAAATCGTTGTTCAGACAAATGCGTATGCAAGTGGTAAAGGTGACAGAGAACAAAGGATTTACCTCTGGTTTGATCCCACCACAGACTCTCGTATGGTGTACTCTGGACTCCTCAACACATCTTGTATGTTTCACTGTTGGATCGTTAATCAAAGGAATTTCTTAGTCTTCATGACCCAATTGCTTTAGGGTCCATTTGGGTGCTGGAATACCAAATGCTGGATATAATCAATTCTGAAAGATGCAAATCCTGAAAATGATTTACAGAATATGGGCTGACCCATTTGGTTCACCCAGAAGATGACTGGGAAGATGCATAAAGAATTTAAATTCTTTATTTTAATTTCTTTGAATATGGTGTGTGTATGTCTCACATGCACACATTATATGTACTAGAATGAATGTAGCTACATATAAATATCTTTTCTTAGAGATTGATTTGTAATTCACAAGGGACTTTATCTCGTTTCATTTTTGTAATAATCTCATGAATATAACTTCCATTCTACTAATGAGTAGCCATTTGCAATTAAAGTTGCAATTGTGTGCATAGATTATAAATTTTGAAGTATTTGTATACCAAGTCTAACTTAATGCTTTGAGTGTGCTACATTCAATGTAGTTGTGCAAATGTCTTTTCTTAGAGATTGCTTTGAAATTCAATAAGAGCATATACTATTTCTCTTGTTTCCATTTTATAAGAACTCATTACTAAGTTTTACATGGCTTGAGAGCAAGCAATAAACATTACAATCTATTCTAATGAGTAGCCAATGTTCCGTATCTACCCTCCCCTTTATATATTTCTTCAAAATTGATATGTAATATATCTTCAACGTACCCATTGCACACCAAGGTGCAATGGCTAGTCAATTTTCGTGGCTGGATAGCCACTACCTACATATAGTGACAATACTATGGGACTGCCTTGTATTCCTTGCAGGAGGCAGCAAACAGACATAAGGCACCTAACTTACTACAAACAAGACAAATACACCTTGTCTTGTAAGATTTCAAATTACCTATCTTTCAATAGCACAAATTCTCCACCACTAGTTTGACTAGATAGCACAGATTAAACAATAAAGTAGGATGACTGATCTAGAGAACCCATACAGGAGCCTAATCAGTGTAACGATGGCCGCTAATCTCAATGGCCAGTCACATAAATTCTTGAATACACTCAGCGTACCTCAAAGATTATGAAACAATGATACCTACAACAACAATATTCCTAGTTTCCTTCCCAAGTGAGATTAGCTATTTTATCATCAGATGTTTTGAAGGAGATTTTCCTAAACTTGCAGAAATACTCTGAACCATCAACTTACACAGTAACGGAAAAAATACTTGCAGATGATAGATCCCCCGGTCCTCAAAAGTTAGAGTTGAAGTAGAATGTGATTATTATAGCTCACCTTAACCTCCGTGCATAAATCCGAGTAGTTGGCTTAATTTGCTTGAACAAAAAACACGAATGACCCTGTTACTGGAGCACTAACGGTATATCAACGGCAGAGAAATTGCAGACGGCCTCTAATGGCATTTTGACCTCTTGTGTAATATCTAAATGATATATTACGTAACTCATCTAGCGACTGTTAATGTAAATAGAAGCACTCAAATGCTATCGCATTCACACTAGACAAAATATAATCCACAACCCTAGATCATCCAACTCTTCTAAAAATTTCCAGATGATTCGCATTTCTGTGAAATTGAGAAAACACCAAAAGATCTAAAACAGATAAAAGCATAAGCAAAATCAGAAACCTTGCAGATTTCGGACCTAATATGGCTCAACGCAACATTTCCAGATAAGCAATATCCAAGAACAAATTCTCCGAATCATTATCGAGCAAAAAAGTGAGATCTCTCTGCCTTAACACCGGCAGAAGTGTAAGTGTAAATGTCCTATTGCGTTACTTGACTCGCTTCATTAAAGAGGGTTTCTTCTCAGCGAATCAGAAAAACAAAAGGAGATTAATTTCTGGACACATTAACACCATGAATGCAATCATATTGCAAACTGGCTGCCTGAAATTGTGCCCATAGTGAAATAAAATAAGGCAACAAATAAAAGGAATTGAAATAACCAGATCATATGTCGCATACGGTGCAGAAGCTGGAATACTCAGTTCTCCAAGACAAAATAAATAGAAGTTGAAAGGGTTAGATATTCGAAAGTCGAAACCCTAATTCCTGTTGCGCCTCCAAATCCTAATTACCAACCGGCTTCCAAACCCTAATGAAACCTGTTTCGAGACGACACGTTTGGAAACGGTAATCTATATTTTAGGGCCTCATAGCTGTATTTACGAATTTTTTTGCTTTAAAATGCAAACAAAACTTAATTGAGTAAAGATTAACTATTTACATTTGTGTTAATTTCGAGATATTCTACTCTACAAGTTAACTAATTCAATGTTGTTGAAGTCTTTTATCTTATTTGGTTTAATTTTCATTTTAATTAGGTTAAATTTAATCTGGATTTAATCTATCAAGGTCGAGTTTAATTCAATTTAAGTTGATCAAGTTTTGTAAACAAAATATTATTCATCAATCCATGTTCAAAAAATTTCAAACGTACATTACATATTTAAGGACAAACTTCTTCGAGAATAATTAGATACCATTTCATATCAAAGCATCCCTACATTACTAAAGCATTAAAGACAACCAACATTTTGGCACTTGAATTCTTTTCATACAAATTATGGCAACAAGAACAATACAAGACGTGACTTGGGTACAAGGTAGGACCTATTAATTTAATCCTTACATAGTAGGCCTTTGAAAGGTGTTTTTTTATTCTACCTTACCTTCATGTCAATTGCTACAATAACGACATAGAAATCGAGACAAGCAATAATGAAAAACAAGATCATTGTGGAGGATAAGATCATAGCGGGCAAGGTCAAATTACACCAAAAATTATGGTAATCTTCTGAGCAAGGGTCAAATGCATCTACTTCAAGGGTAGCACCCCAAAACTAAGTTGCTCATTAGGGAGATCATCCAAAAGTGCAACAATAGTTTGGTTTCATTATTGCCATCAATAAAGAAAAAAGTTATTCCTAACCTCTTATTGTTATGTAGCATTTATTTGTTGTGTTGGTGACTTAGCACCTTTGTATTAGTCTAGGCTCTAATTAGCTTGATTTAATTAATATGCATCCTTACAATTAATATAAATTTAGAAGATGGTACATTTTATTTCTTTGTTTTGGTGAACTTGGACCATTGAACCACTCTAGTTCTCACAAAAGGTTTTCTTTTTTAATTTTTCAAATCCTAATTATGATTTTCTAATTTTCATATCATATTTAGATATCCCCCAATCATCACTGCTTTGTTTATTTTGTTTTTTAATTTCATGCTAAGGTCTTGAGTTATCAAGTCACTTTTCAATTGGAAGGCTCTTTGGTGGCAAAGAATGAAATTGATGTACTTGTTGTCGAAGATATGAACAATATTGTTAATCTTAATGAGGAGTTATTTGTATATGATGCTCATATTTTTATTATGAATAAGAGGAATATTGTGCGTACTACCCAAATGCGTAGAGATGGCTTTGTTGACGTTGATAATCATGTTAATCCTTCTAAATCATTGGATGATCTTCATGACATGTTAGTGAAAAAATCATAAGGAATGGAAGTGCACTGTGGTATATATCAAATGCTAAATGCCAAAAGATCTCTTAAAGATCCATCAATTTCTACACATTCCCAAGCTTCATTTTTAATTGTTGAGAACACAATTCATTTCCTACATTTTCCATCATACATGCCACCTCTCTCGCATTTGCCTCTCATTTGCCCTTCATGACCTAGGGAGGAAATCTAGAACATTAGGGATTTCAAAAATGATGAATGTTGATTTCAAATTATTAGAACCTAGAACTATTGGAAACCTAATGTCCTCCCACCTATTGCATACATTACAACTATAGAGTTTCAAAATGGATTAATCATGTTAAGAGTAACAATACTAACAACCAATTTATAGTAGTAATATTCCTCAATTCTCACTAACCTATCAATAAATCTTTACCATTGTGAGGTATCCAACTTCTTAATAATTAAACTCTTCACCTTTACCACATCACAAACAAAATGATATCATGCATCAAATTATACAAACAAATAGCACTATTGCAATTGATCCATATTATATAATTTATGAGGCTACATTTGTGTCAGTGTAGAAGATTGTTATTACTTATTAAGTAATTATGCATGTAATTCTACAGTTGACATTAAGTCCTCTTAGGTGGCTATGTGGCGACCTAGAGAGTTGGTCGAATTCCACCAAGGTATGTGACACATCCTCCTTCTATTTTGGAGGAATACACTTGCCACCACTATCAGTGTGTATGAGTTGACTTCTTATATGGCCCAACCACTTCTTAATATATGTATAGGTCTCATCCATAATATTTAGTATTTTTTATTGTTCATTCTTGTTTGGATATTTTGTTTATCTCTTGCAAGCATGAGATTGTTTGTCCTTCTTGGTCTATCTAATACTAATGTTATGTCCAACTGTTGAGCATCTCCTACACAGTATCAAAGTGAGGTTCAGTTCAAAGTTCTAGCTCATTTTTTGTGAGTTCATCTTTTAAATAGTGTTTCATGTGTTTATGGTTGTTATGTGATTGGTTTTCTTGAAGCATTGTACAAAGACATGGTGTGTGGAGGCCAACTGAACCTATAAATGTGTGTTTTAGTTTCTTGTTTCATGGATAAACCAAGCATTGAAGGGTATGATCTACACATTGAAAGGCTCGGTGTAAGATTTAGAGGCTAAGAGCCAATTCATTGCAAGGTTGTGGCCCTAAGACTTGTTCTAAGATGCTCAAAATCTAGTTGCAAGGCAGAAATTGATTCCCTTATTATTGTTCTAAGGTTCTTGAAATCTTGTTTGAAGGTAGGCATCTAGTGCGTAAAGGAGGCTTGAACCCTTATTTTAAAGCACATGAAACACTATTCTAAAGAAAAATTCATATATTTGAAAGTATTGCCAAAGAGGAAGTGCCACAATTCAAAGGATCTAAAATTGAATCAAGGTGCATGTGTCTATTGTGTTGTGTCTTGTATACTTTAACACTCAATATTTTTAATTTGAAGGTAATAATTGAGCAAAGTTGAGGGGTTATTTATGCTCATGCACTCAACTTATAAAGTTCCTTTTATGTATAATTCTTTGGGTGATTATGTAGACATTTTGTAACCGTGAATTGAGATAAAGTTTCATTCTTGGCAATACATCGTGTCTTTTGATATTTATTTTCATCCTTTTATTGTTGATCTGACTTCAAAGAACTATTTATTTCAAAAACAAGGGATAAAGAATTATTGTCTTGAGTAGGTTGTATTGCCCTATCTCCTTCAACGTTCTCCTAAGCCAAGTTCCTATGAACAAAAGAATGCATGGTTAACAATAATGACATTCTATGGAGGAATATGTCTTGCTACTTTTAAGGATTTTCAACATCACATAAAGCACAATGAGTGTCCTCTCACTAATTGAACCATCATCCAATTTTTGTATGGTGATTTTGGATATTCATATAAAACTAATACTTTCATGGATAATGAATCCCTTGTGGATGATATTGAGACTTATAATGCCCAATCTTGCATGGACTTCTTCAAGAGCTTCTAGTGATTCTTTGGAGCAAGGTCATTTATGTATAATGGATTTAGTTCACTAGGACCAACTTCTACTAGACACCTCTTATTTGTTTGTAGATCCTTATTTTATTTCTTGATCACAATGTTAAGGACATGTGACTTCTCTTTAATGATATTACTTATGCTATTATAGAGTTCAAAGAGGGTTGACTAAGGGCTTTTAGAGATTCTTTGAAATAAGCCTTAATGTGGGATTTGGATTATAGTCACATGACATGTATTGACATTCTACATATCACTTCGTTGGATCTTGCTTTTCATCAGTTTTCACATAAATTTGAAAATTAACTTATTTCAGTTAGGTTTGGGACACCTGATTTGATCTTGACTCATTTTAACATCAAATTTGGGAAACATGCCCAACTTCAAGAGTCATACATCCTAAGTCCTTCATACATTCCACTTGAGTGGGAATTCAACAATTTGACAACTTAGGGTTTCTAACTTCCAAAAGAAAGAAACATCATTTGTTTTGATTATGTAAAATCAGGTTTTGAATGGACATGAAACCTTATATAAGAGCATTAAAAGATATGGCAATGAAAGACCAATACAACTGTGGTGCCCCACCAAACAAACCAAATGAACCAACCATAGTTCCTACCAAGTGAAACCACAAAACACAACAAAGGGCATTCAAGATTTACATTTATGCCCATCCTTATGAGAACGTAAATTTATATCAAAAGGAGTGGAAGATTTACATTTCTTTCCCTTAACTGTTGTCCATCCATCCTCCACCTTTTCAGCAGCCTTCTGCCAAGCCAAAGAAGAGCAAGAAGAGCCCACTAAAGGGCAAGTCAAATTAGAAACCACAGAAGGGACATGAATAGTATCACTACCACATACAACATCAACAAACTAATCAAGGACAGGAGTAGCAACACCAGAAGAGGCAGCAAAAATAGTCTAAACCAAAGCCGCATCAGAGACAACATCTGTAGATTCCAAGATAGCTTGAGAAGCAACAGAGGCATCCGCAGAAACACCAGCCAAAGAAAGATCAATTTGAGGAGAGCAAGCAACCGAACCCCCTTCCTTAGAGACTTTGTGAACTGTATAGTGGTGATCAGAAGCCCCCAACCACCAAGTAGGCAATTTCTTTGATTTGACCTTTTTCAGATAAACACCACGCAGCAAGATGGCCAGTCATGTGGCACTTCCTGCACCTGAACGGAATTCCCTCATAATCAAGATTCTAGGTCCAAGAGCCCAAAGGAGAAGCCAAAGTTATCTTCTCAGGAAGACCCTTGGAAACATCAACCTCCACAAGAATACGAGCATATGTCATCTTAAAAATTTCAAAGGAGTCTGAATCCACCATTTGGAAATCCCCAATAGCCTCACCCACAGATTCCAAAACCGAATCCAACCAAAGATGAAGAGGGAGATTCAACAATCTTACCCATAAGGGTATTATATTGAAGGATTCAGAAAGAGGGTCAAACCCCTTATACCAAGGTTTGGCCATTAGGGGAAAATGCTCCTCCTAAGTAAAGCAACTATTACACAAAATAGTTTTCCTATCTTCAGCATTCTCAAACTTTACAATAAAAAAACCCCTTGCCATAGGGTATATCTAAACAACATCAATTAAAATGGGTTCCCGATGCTTGGAAATCCAAGCATGTAAATTAGAAAGAGAGGGCCAGAAACCCCTAAAGCGAAAAATAGCAGCATTGGAGGAGAAATCATCTACAATTTCTGAGATCTCATTAACTATATCAACATCCAATTTAATTAGAAGAGGTTTACTTACAGAAACAGACTGCACAAGAGGAGAAGATCTGGATCCCTCCCTACCAACATGGACAGGACCATGAATGTCAGCCTCAAAGGCAGCCACATTCACATAAGAGATCGCGGAACCACCAAAGGAAGACATAGGAGGCCCCAAAACCCTCGAACAAACACGTCCACCTGCAAGAGAAGGCCCAAGCACAGCTGTAGGAAGGGCATCAGACCCGAACAACAGGGCAAAAGCATCCTCGGCAAGCCCAACCGCAACAAGAGCCACAAAACCAAACAGTCGGGCCTGAGCGAATTTCAAATTGGCGGAGGCAGGAGAATAGGTGGGAGCAGTTGCAGCAATCATCGCAGCAGTTGGGAGCAGTCGCAACAGACCCTTATTAAGAAACATCATTTGTTGTAGAGAAACCTACAACAACATTTGACATGTGACATTTTATATTCACTTTGTTTCTCTTCTTTGTTGAGGCACACATGGGGCCTATCTTGTAGGGATTTCAAGACTATCATCTTCAGGTGCTTTTTGTGGTGCATCTAGAACACTTCCATATGTTTTTCCTCTTTTGGAGAGAATTTTTTCCAACATGCTTTTCTTCCTTTCTTCATTTTATGAGAGATTACATTGTACATGGGTACCTCATCAAACATAGTTAAGACCCTCTTTCTCAGAGCCCACCTAAGATATGCTTAAATGGGAGTGTTAATGTAGAAGATTGTTATTACCTATTAAGTAATTATGCATGTGATTTTGCACTTGGTATTAAGCCATCTTAGGTGGCTATGTGGTAACTTGGAGAGTTGGTCAAATTCTTCCAAGATATGTGGCATGTTCTCTTGTTATTTTGCATAAACAAACTTGCCACCACTATTAGTGTGTATGAGTCTTTGTATATGACTCAAACCAATCATTATATGTATAGTCATTGTTCATCATATTTTATTCACACTAAGGAGATAGATAACTACATATCAACCTTTTGTAGATATGAAAAAGTATAGTTCCGATCACCCCAAGCAAATGAGTCCTAAACACTTTTGACGAAGCTTTTGGAAAAACATTTGAGCAACATTCGGGTCCTGGATCTTCCAGTTTTGTCCACATGTAGTGCTCCCAGGTCAAGGTTTCCCTGGGTGAACTAATTCATCTAATTCCACTTTAGCAATAGGTTCCTCTCTACCTTTCATCCCCATTTCCACCTATGTTGTTTGCATATCCATATTATGTAATTTGTATATGTTGAAAACCTTCACTTTTCCACCTTTAGCCCTAGATTCGACATTCATTTTACATAATAGCAGTATAATTTTCAACTCCCTATGAAGGACTATTGAATACACTTTGTGTCCAATATTTTGAGCCAAGTGTATCACTCTCCTTCCAATATAATCAAAGCGAGAATTGACATAGTTTCCTAATTCCCAAGCATAATCTAGTGAACCCTATTTCCCCACATTACAATTTGGTGAACCCGACTCTTCTTACATCTTCCTTACTTCTGATTTGGATGTCTAGATGTGATGTGTATGCATTTCATTAATTCAAATTTGCAACCATATTACATTTATCCAATGGTTAAAAAATGGATCTATATCCAAAATCTAATATTTTCCCATGCAACTTGAGCAAACCAAATCATGCAATAAAGTAGGTTAAAGAAAAAACTACCTCCAATAAATAACATGCTTTAAAAGTAAACTTAAGTTGTATGTTAAAGAAAATTTTTAATGCAAGTCATCTTGACACCCACAAAATAAGGAATTGAAGTAATGGATAATTCTAATAATTATCTGAAATGTTGATGCTAAAAAAACACACACAATCAAATCCAAAAACTAACTTGTATTAAAATGGATTGTGGAAATCTGATATTGTTAATTCTAATAATTGTCTAGAGAAATGTACCCAACTTCAGTTATCCTTAGTTTGATTTGTAATATTTACAAGATTTTGTAAGGTGGACAATTCATACATAACCTAACATTCTCCCACCTATTGTACACATTACAAAGGGGTTTCAAAATTATGAATAGTTAGGGGTAGCAATACCCATAGTTAATCTATAGTGGTAATATTTTGAGTTCTCACTAACCTAAATGATATTGCAGATCAATTTATTTATGTGTGTGAAAGTAAAGCTCTTGGCTAAACAAATAAGAATATCACAATTGATCCACATTATATAATTTATTAGGCCCACATTTGAACATAACCCCCAAAGCTACACTACCTCTTTACAAGTGAGAATAGTTGCCTTGTATTTTGGTATTCTAGACTTTGTGCCAACATAAATTGCATGTGTTAAGTTTTAAGTATTTTTACTATCAAAACAAAATATACATGTGATGATTTGATCTTTGTGTTTGCATCATTTTGTGTGTTTTGTTTTATTCAACCACTTTGATAGTCCTTAATTGGACTCTTCAACCCCATGTTACATCAAGTGGTATTAGAGAAAGTTCCACTTTATGATGTCAGAATATATCCAAGCACCCATGGTCATTTGTGGGTGGTGTGGCTAGTAGTTGCATTCACTAAAATTGGTGCCTTGTAGTCTACCGTGCTACCCAAAAAAGGGTGGTTGGTGTGGCCCAATTTGTGAAGATTGGATGAAGTTGCGTCACTATTGAGAAGGACATTATGGAAGTAGATAGTTAGAGAGAGTTTGTCTAACATGACAATCTCAATGAATCAAAGGATAAAAGGAGAGGAAGTATATTGAGTGTACATAAAAGCAATGAATACTAGTTTTGGAGAGGAAAGTTATTGAGAGTCAAATAAAGGATTGAGGTAGGTGCATGAGTGGAGTATTGGGTTGTATTGGATCACTAAATCAAGAACAAATGACTAATTGGATCATTAAGATGCAAGAGTTAGTTTGAAGACATCTCAAGCCTATAGAGGGTTAGAATTGCCCAAATAAAGTTGAAGGGGTATTGTTGTGTTATAATAGGAGACATAAATGTAGCAAGTGAAGAATATCAAGAAGAAGACCAACAATTCAAGCAAGATGGTATTTCAGTTTATTGATACCTTTTCTCATTTTAAACTCGCAATAGTTACAAGTCATTGAGCACTTTATCTCACACAATGTTATCGTGCACACCATAGATTGTAGACATTAAAAACAAAATTAATAGCATAACAATAAATTGTCATATCAACACGACTTTGCAATGACAAACATTGTCATTGCACTATAAGGTCAACCCCATAATTTACTATTTTTATTCTATCAATGAATTTGTTTCAAAAAAAATTCCTTATTAGTACTTGTCATTAGGCTAAGTACTATTGCAATGAATTTTGATTTTTGCTAGTTAACTAGTTATTAAAAAAAAATATGTGAATCAATTATAAGTATTTATTTTTCAAATTTATTTTGTTATTGTAAAGTTTACATGTATGCTATTTAAGTTTCTAAATTATAAAAAATATTTTTCTTGATTATGATTGGCTAATACATTGGAGGTCTTGTACACATTTTAAGGAAAAGAGAGCACAAATATTTTTTCTAGGAGTTTTTTTAAGTTTTTTTGCTAAATTTAGGAAATTCAAACTAAATTTTTACATATAGTATATTAACAAATGAGGACTCCTAAATTTATTTATGACTCTCTCCACCATTGTAGGGGAGTGTGTTTCCATGATTGAATGTGTTTCCCCCATGAAAATAAAATATTTTTTCTAAGAGATTTTTAAAATTTTTGCTAAATTTTAAAAAAATCAATCTAAATTTCTAGATATGGTATATCCAATTTTTAACAAATGACAAAAAAATATTAGACTCCTAAATATAGCTCAATTTAATTCCTCATTCATATGTATGTATGTATACACACCATTTTAGAAACTGTGTTTCCATAATTGTAAGGAGTATGCTTCCCCATGAAAATAAAATAACCAAATCTAAGGGTCATATAAGTTTTAAGTGTTTGCATTATATTTGAATAATATAGTGGATCACCAAAATTAACCATCAATATTGGTAGACAAAATTACCCGTAAAGCTATAATTTATTATTTTTAAAATATTTTATTTTTAAAATCTTAAATAATTATTATATTGTATATGTATGAAAATATTATTTAAATTTAATTTTTAAATTTTAATAATTATATTATAATATAAATAAGTAATTTATGAAAATTTAATAATATTATTTATTAATAATTTTTATTATACTTGTTATCATATATTAAAGTTTTATTTTTTTTTTACATAATATAAATATTATATATATTTATAATATTAAATAATAAAATTAACACATTAACACACTTTCCTCAAAAAAATATCATTTGCCTAATGCCAATTGTCATTATCTATTACACAAATGTATACAAGAAATAGATCAATTTTTTCCCCAATTAAACTTCCACACCTCTTGGACATATCAATTGGAGCAAATATTTTGAACATAGCCCAATCTTATGAATATTCCAAGAGTCCAAAAATATATTGATTATCCACTTCTTTATTTACATTAAGTCATAGAAAATCCTTTGTACAAGGGTCAATTATGTCTTAACTTTTTAAAATTTTATAATTTTACATTTACAAAAAAATAAGTACAAATACAATTAATATTATTGTTATATTTTACAAAATAATTTAAATTGGCAGGAAAATTAATTACAAATAAAATTAATACTAAAATTTGATTTAATTACAATTTATAATTCATAATTATTTAAATAATTATAATTAAAAATAAATTTGCTTATTTTTACATTTAAGATTTAAATTATAATTAATTGCAAAATTAATAATTAAAAAATTACTTATAAAAAAAAACTACACTTAATTACAAAACTAAAGACAAGTACTCAACCACTATGTGTTACTTGTTTAACTTAAGCTCAACAAAAAACTTGAAAAACAGGTTCTATTAATGGATTGCACAGGATGATATCCTTGTCAGCCCTGGTGATTTGGATCTCTTAATGGAGGCCAACATTGATACCAATTATAATTGAGCATCTTGAGAGAGGAGCTTCATCATCCAGACCTAAAACTCTTAGTGCAGCTCTCTTTAAAGCAATACGAATCATTTGCTACACCTAATGGTTTGAAACTTTTCTTGACTGTAAGTAGATTTTGTGCAAAATAAATTGTAATAGACAATTTGAAAACTATCAGTATCTAATATTAATATTATGCACTGTAAAGTATGTATTGCAGAATGAAACGCTATCTATCAATGACATGAACATTATCTTTATATTCCACAATTGATGGGCTAAATTCATTTTTATTTGCTCTCTATACCTCTGTACTGATAAAATGCCTGTAAACTTTAAAAACAGGTTTTTCTTCTCTTTTTGAAGTTTCTAATGTTCAGAAAATCTGATTTTTTCACGATTAAATCCCGAGTTTTTGAAAGAATCTTACTCTATTGGTTTGCAATTTTTATCCCCAAACTAACTAGTGAAAAACACCAAACTGTGAATTTAGACATTTCCAGCAGAGGGAGAAAAATATAGGTTTTTACAATTATGTAATAATTAATCTAGAAATATCTTTGACTGAACCTGTGATGACTTGAAACTGTATGGTCCAAAGATTTGAGTCGTCTTATTCCCAAGATGATGAAACGAAACAATTCTATAAGACCAAAGACCGATATATCACATTCTAGAATCCACCAAATTTAAAGAAAACCTAGAAATTACTCTCCTAAGATAATTTTTTCGATTAGATAATTCATGTCTACTGCTAATCTAGAATCCATATGGTAAATGAATGGAAACTTAGGCTGTGTAGAATAAGAAATCTAAATACAGCTTCTGAGAAAGATGCATATCCACTTCCTTCGATTGCTGAGGTATTCCAAATTGTAAATGGATCAGTAGTGTTCTCCTTGATGGATCCTCTGGAAATACAGAACACAGAAATACATATTGTATGTGATGTATACATACCATGTTTCCTGCGTTTGAATAGTCACCATAGATGTTTCATATGTATTAACTCTAAGAGTTTCTGTCTATTTCATTTGCATTCCTACAATCAAATTTAGGGAATAATAAAATACTATAATATGACATTTTAACTTCAAGATAAAAGATCTCCCTAGTGCTTCAAATCTTACATTTATATAGGCCACAACTAAACCCATACTTGATTATTTTGATTATATTGACTGCATGGACATCAAAAATGCCTTTCTTGTAATGTGACAAAGAATAAATCTCTTTCCCTGTTGAGTAAATTTGTAAGGAATTCAACAGAAACAAGGGAAAATAAAGCGTCAGATAAATGTTCAAAGAATGTAAAAAAGCTTTGTAGATACAGGTCTCTAATATGGCAGATAAGACAATTACAATGCAAGTAAACCTAAACTCGTTCTGTGAAAGAAAAATATTTGATTAAATCATGTTTGTTAAGGAGTGTCATTCTTTCAAATTTGAATTGGTTGTGTCCGATTGAAAATGAAAACTCCACCACCACCAAGGGCACGGCCTACAAGCATATCACGATCCAAATATGAAAGGTAATATAAACCACCAGGTGAAGCCCTAAAATAATACACATTGGTATCAGTAAAACTTGACCAAAATATGGAAAGGAAATTTGTAACTTCACCAGCCATAGCACTGGCTTAAATCAAATAAAAGCAGATGATAGATGATCTTATCCTATCAGACAAAAAATCTCTCTAAAAGTAAAATGCCTAAATATGACTTCAGGATACCTTCTCCCATCAGCTTGCTCTTTAGTGTCACGATGAAGTGGGAATTTTGCTTCAAATCCACGTAAAAACTGTAAAATCTGCACAACACTCAAAGTCCAATATTTATTTATGGACTGCATAAATCTCTTCAGTCATGTGCTCTGCTTATCACTGGAGCCCATTTCCAGTGATATGGAAGATACCAAGGTGGGTAAGTTCATGCATTATGAAAAATGTCTATGAATACCTGTTCATATATAGAGGCAGAATACAAAATGTTTCCAGAACAATTTGGGAGATGATAAAGCCTCATGCATAAATTACAGGACTGTCTCTTCTTGTTCTGGTACTCCATTTTAGAATTACTTTAGAGATGTGGAGAATTCCATAACTTCTGAGTTCATACACAATGCAAATTTCCAACGAATGCATCTTCATTTAAACAAAAGAAACCACAAATCCAAGATATATGCACAGCAATCTCAGAGAACAAAGTCTAAAATGTATACAGGATTTTCAAAAGGTCTGTTGTTCATACCTCTAGACTCAATGATGTTCGGGGTAATATTGCAGGAGCTATTAGTGTCTGCAATTGTTCACTAATCATCAAATTCCCAACTGTGACCTGGTCATTCAATTGACCTTTTTGTTAGAAAGGAAAGCCAAAAAAATATAATCTATGCAATCTGTAGAAATACAGAAACAACGCAAAACACATAACAAATCAATATCCCTATGTTGTCTAAAAACGGACTTAAACTACTGTTCACTGTAATGGTATTGTTTAGGAAATCAAAACAATCAACTTTTCAATGAAGCAGTTTCCTTGAACGACTACAGGTGTCACCTCAGGAGAGCAAAAGCTATTGTCATTTATCAGTTAATAGTTCCAGTCAATTTGATAAGAACCTTGAATCAAGGAATTGCCTATCTGCTTTGCATGCTGTTTTCAATATTTACAAATACTTTGACATCTAGCACCAACAGGCTTTACCATTCCTATTAGGCAGGTTCCTCCAAGGTGCTGTTGTCAAGTCCCAAATTAACTCAATCATCATTATGGAAGTGCAAACTGGAGAACTCGAATGTGATAATAGAGGCGTTCTCTCAATGGGTCAGAAATTGTTAGGGCACTGAAGGACAAGGAAAGTAAATCACACAAATGAATCTGTTTTACATGTAATAAGTGGAAGACCTTGTTTTTGTTACATCCCTCTTTTAGTACAAATTATTTTGCTATGTTTACATTACTTTGAAATGTGATGATTATGATATTGTTGAAACAAATAATGGTTCTGTAATTCCTTGAAGAAAAAAATTATATGCAATTGAGTAATTTATGATTTGATACATACATACGTACGTACGTACGTACATACACACACACACACACACACACACACACACACATATATACACTTGAATATTAACAAGTTTTCAGCTAACTACATTCTTGTGGACAAGTGGATGCAGGTATCTTATTGGCCTTCAAGAAGGGAGGGGGGTTATCATCATGTGGGTGTAAACATTTGAAAAGGTCAAATTGCCATCTAAGTCTTGTGAAGCCTGTAGGTAAGTGACATGTCTACGGTTTCTTTGCCTAGTGTTGTTGATCAAGGTCTAGGTTTCAAGTTGTCAAACCCTACAAAGTCAATTGAGTCGTTAGGGTTTCTCTTCATTATTGCAAATTTTTAAAGGGCGGCATAAACTCTTATTTAATTAAGTTATAGATAAGAAATTGAAACATATGAACTAATGTTGAACTATTCAAATCTATGTTGGTCTTTTACTCAAATTAAAGTAACGACTCAATATATACAAAATTACGCATGCATATGAACAAAGAGTATATATACATGTGTATGTATATGTGTAACCATGCGCAATATGAAGAACCAAACACTTGTACATATATAAGTATATATAGTAGAATTCACATAAATACATATTTATATATGTATTTAATCTTTCGATTTTCATGTAATGTCAATTCGAAATATCATTATAATTAACATAAATAATGGCTAATGAAGTTGGAAGCTCAACAATAGTGATGATTATATCTTATTGATTTTGAAATGGAACATTGTTATCAGCTTAAGTAACCAATGCTCCAATTCGGAGAACCGATGAAATATAGAAAACAATAACGTCCCCACCTTGGCTCAATCCATCGCATGGGTGAAATGGAATAGAAATACATGTATATGGGAGGCATTTTGGATACGTAATAATCTGATTATGCTTAATACTAAAATGAAATTGAAATGAACTGGAATCAAGGTGAGATGAATAGCATCTCCGATAACCATTTTTGAAATTAAACTGTAATGTAATCAAATGCATGGCATTTTAGTAACAGAAGATTTGCCTTTGGTAAGGTATCGAAGCAAATGAAAAATTTATGAAACACGTAATCTTTGGAAAGATAACGAATTCTTAGGTTTTGATATCGAAAGAGAACCTGGAAAAAACATAATCCATTCTCTTGTTTAAAAGAAGAAAAACAGATTCCAAGAAGGGATGGTAGGGAAGAGAGTTCGAGTCTTGGAAGCTCAGCCACAGAACTTGTGCAGACAGTAGAAGATAGCAAGTTTTAGCAGTTGCTATTTGAAAACACCAGGCATGAGCTATTCTAATTATCCTCTATCACTAATTCAACTGAATATGCATAGTTTATCAGAATTAAGAAGTGTCTTTAGAAAATCATGCTCAAGCAATCTGAGATAGAATAATAGCATACTCAAGAAAGCATCTTTGCAGTTTCTTTGTGTACATCGTAAGGTTTTTGGTGTATATTGCATTAAAACATTGAACCTCTACCATTTCACGAAGTTCTGGAATCTCTCTATCTTTTCATGTGTATAGCCTTTCATAATGTCATTCCATTGTAGTTATTACATCACTGCATTCAAACTTTAGCAAGCTCTGAGGTTTCTCAAGAAACTTTACCGACATAAAAGAAAGACCAAGAAGGCAGATTCAGAAATCTTAAATCCATGTCGAAATAAGAATGGGAGACGTTCTTGAACCCCGTTCAAGGGGTTCGAGTTTAATTCTTACATCTCTAAATCGATTTCCATGAATATGACAGCAATAACTTGCTGTCCAAGCTTTAAACCAGACCTTGCTGAAGGGTACACAAATAAAAGAAGTCATTCTTTCTTCCTGATAGGAAGTTGTAGCGGGTTATAAACTGAAACCAACTTCAAATCATACTTAATACTGAGTTTAAACTTATTCTGTATCATACAGCAATACTCATGCATTATTTTCAAGAGGTATAAGTAAGACCCCCTAAAGATTTATTCTTGCATTTAAGCAGCTTGACTAAGCAGAGTACCTTACTGGGAATACAAACCCCAAAAGTTGCTAATGTTTATTAACATGAAATAACATTATAACATGGCAGCACATGTGAAGATCACACATGCATGTATGCATGTAGGGGCAGGTCTGCACTTACACGTACATGTGCATGGTGCCTAATAACTCCTTGCAACCAAATCTGAACTCAAAATAAGAAGTATTAATTCATGATAAGAATGGTAGTTAACCATACTTGAGAATCAATAGAAAGGTGAACGAAGGATGGACTAGAGGCGTACTATTTAACCTAGAATCTTGTATAACTGCCTCAGACATTGACAGAATGCAGCTTAACATGTCAAATAATCTAGAGTTTGCCAAGTCGGTAGAACTTGAGAAAAGTTGAATTCTAGCCAAGTAGGATGGTGAACAATAATTGCACATTAAGTTGTGCTTACAACTATGAAACCTTGGCCAAGGTCGCACAATGCCTTGCACGCTTTTTTCAGTTCACATGATCCGGATACACTACCCAGTCAAAGGTCATGCTAGATAGGAGGTGTGACCAACTAGAGTCGTGTAAGGTCAAAACACCAAAGCTTAGATGGTATTAGACCTATCAATTGTTTACACCCTCATGAAGGGTAGGGCCACCTCGAGTAGGATGGTGTGCAAGGAACTGTCAAGTTCGTGGATGGAGGTACAGCCCCTCAATGATACTCTCCCTCTAGCGAGCTTGCCAGAAATTTATGGGAATTCCATATTGGATTCGGACTGCAGTAGGCCTCAAACTCTTTTTCAGTTCTTTAATTGCATGATGATAAATACTAAAGATAGAGATACTGTATATACTTGATTCATGTTCTTGAAATGTTATTAAATGATACTCTAGATCATGTTGTGAAAATAATTCAAGTATATTTCAGTACTTTCCTTTCTTTCCAAAAAAAAACTCAATGCTTAGTTCATGTTTTCTATAGTAACTGTTTAAATCATATTTAATTTTCTTGCAAGTTATTTTAGCATGTTACATATGGTATCAGAGCTACCGGGTTCAATACTGAACATAGGGCTCATCATCTAGAAAAATTAAGAAAGAAAACTAAAATGAAGCATTTTGGTGATTCCAGAATGCAAATTCGAACTCCCAAATGGAAAGAGTTCAAGATTTGGTATTTGTCCAGCTTTGGATAACCAAAATCAAATATGATTATTCATGTTGCTCACCCCCTGATGCAGAAACCCTAGCAGAAGCTATAACATGACTTCGAAAGGAAAGACGTAAATGTATAGTTTCAAGAAGTTCAGTTAAAGCATCCATCACTGCTAAAAGCTGAAACTGAAACCCCAACCAGACATAGAGAATCTTCATGAGAAAAGAACTGAGCTAGAAAGGCCAATAGATCACCAAAAACCAACCCAGGGAAACAAACTTGTTTCTTTTAAAGATGGGCAAGAGAAGCCCATCACTACATGATGTTAACAACTCTTGGAAAAAGTTTTTGCTTTGCATATAGCAAGTGATAATGATGTGCATTCAATAACATTTTGGAAGTGAAATAAAAGATGTGTTGTAATACTCTGTTACTTAATACCTATAGGAATGTGTTATTAAGTAGATTTTTTAAACAAATAATTTGATATCTATTACAGAAACTTAAAACTTAAAGATGGATAACACCCGAGATGACATCAGAGCGTCTAAGCCTGCGAAGACTCCAGTGGCAAACTTGGATCAACTACTTGCTATGATGCAAGAAACACAAACCACACCAGCAGGCAAAGAGCCAGAATGAAACTCGGGAAGAAGAGCTAGAGTCCTAGTTTAGGGAAGACTTTAGTAGACGGAATGACCCCACTCATAGTGAGCACCAAGGAGAACACTCGGATACCCACACCCAAACTGAGAAAAGAAAACAAATAGTATTTGAGGTAATTGATGACACGAAAAAGGTTAAGTCCCCTAAGTTTAAGGGCTCGATGCCAATAGATGCCATTGAATCTTGGCTGACAGAGATGAAGAAAACCTTTGATCTGAGGGATAAGATAGAGAATTATAAAGCAGTGTGTGGAGCCTACCAGGTGACAGGGGAGGTAGCCACCTAGTGGGAGAATAAGAAGGCCGAGTTAGGCCTAAAATCAGTTGAGATTACTTGGGAACAGTTTGTGGAAATATTTAGGCAAAGATGGCTTCACTAGTTGTTTTTTGACAAAAAAGCGATGGATTTCAAGAACCTCGGGCAAGGTGAACTTTCAGTCAACGAGCACTAGGAGAAATTTACCTAGTTGTTAAAATGTGTACCCCTGTATCAAAATGATGAATGGTTTAAATTCATTATGGGCCTTAACAACCATATAGAAGGAATTGTCAATGTTCTTGGACCTACTACTAAGAATGAGGCATATGAGAAGGCAATAAGAGGAGCCAAGGCTCGGGAAGGATGATAGTATCATGGAAAGGAACATAAAGAAAGCCAAGTGAATGCAATTATCTCAGTCTTTCACGAAGAAGGGTGCAAAATATGACTAAAACATGAGAAACGATAAGGGGTACAAAGGAAAAAGAGGAAACCAACAGGGGCAAGAAAGATTATGGTAATTACAAAAAGGAAAAGGAAACTTTCAACAAGGGCACAAAGAAGAAAGGACGGCTAGAAGGATGCTTCTCATGCGGCAGTGAACATTATGCTAATCAATGCCTGAACAGGAATCAAGGAGGGCAGCAGCAAAGATAATCCTTTACCATCTCAGCAAGTAGTCTTTCAGCAAAGAATTCATGCCGTATTAGACAACAGGCAGGTAGAGTTCCAAATCACTCTAATCAAAACAACGGGTATGCTTTATGGGAGCCTTGTAACAATACTTACAGACATAAGAGTTACAGAAAATTTTATTTCACCAAAGTTATTGAGTAGATTTCAAAAAGAGTTGACTTTATAGCCAACTCTTGAATAGTAGACATGCAAACCAATTGAGAGCTCTGATAGAGCAGCGTTTATTTGAGGTAAGGGTTGAACTTCCTGGCTTCGCAATGGAAGTCAACATATTTGTAGCATCTTTAGGCTCCTACAATATCATTCTAGGAATGAATTGGCAGTGGAGACATAGGGCCAAGGTGGATTACTTTGATAAAACAATAGAATGCCTAGATGACCTTTAAAACAAGGTTTATTTGCAAGGTGTCCAACACAACGTCGGGGTATGGTAGCTCTCAGCTATGAATTTAAAACAAAGTGTAAGAAAAGGGTGTCAATTGTTTTCCATAAGGATGAAAGAGCTAAATAAATCTGGGGAAATTAGGATGCATGACAACATAATGATCTTTGAGGCAACCACTCTTAAAGATATAGAATCAAGAGAGGCTAGTAAGCCAAAAGAATCCTTTGCAAATAAATACGCCTATCTTCGAGAATTTCAAGATGTGTTTCTTGAAGAACTACTTAGGTTACCTCCAAAAATGTCAACTCTTCTATCGATTTGGTACTCAGAGTAGAGCCAATATCGAAAGCTCCTTATTGGATGACAACCATATAACTTGTGGAGTTAAAAGCCCAGTTGCAAGAATTGTTAAGCAAGGGATTGATTTGACCTAGTATGTCTCCATGGGGTGCACTCATGATATTTGTCAAGAAAAAGAATGGGATCCTTTATTTATGCATTGATTACGACATATTAAATAAGTGGCACCAAGAAACAAGTATCCCTTACCACAAATTGACAATCTATTTGATCAAATGTGTGGGGTCGCAGTGTTTTCAACATAGATTTGTCATCAAGATACTACCAATTACGACTGAGAGATGAAGATATCCATAAAATAGCTTTTAGAACTTGGTATGGACACTACAAGTTCATAGTTTTACCTTTTGGGCTCACTAATGCCCCAACAACATTCATGAATCTTATGAACAGTGTGTTTCAAGATTGCTTGGATAAGTTCTATTTAGTGGTTCCTACATAATATTCTAATTTACTCCAAGAATGAAGAACATTTCCAACACGTGCAGATAGTATTGCAACGGTTGTAAGAGCATAAATTTTACGAGAAGTTGTCCAAATGTGCATTCTTCCAGAAGGAAGTACAATACTTAGGACACATCATATCTACTAAAAGAATAACAATCAATCCAACAAAGCTAAAAGTCATCTTAGAATGACATACCCCAAAGAACATACAAGAAGTAAGAAGTTTTATGGGGTTGGCATGATATTACACAAAATTTATTATGAACTTCTCCTGAATAGCTCATCCTATAACAACACTTTAGAGAAAAGAGAAGAGGTTTGAGTGGACCGAAAAGTACCAGAAGGCCTTTGAACTTCTCAAAAAGAAACTGACTTCCGCACCAATTTTAAAGGTACCCAATCCAAAGGGGAACTTTGTGGTAGTTACTGATACACCAGGTGAAGGACTAGGAGAAGTTCTAATGCATGGTGGGTAAGTGATTGCCTACAAATCTAGAAAACTAAAGAATAATGAACAGAACTATGCACCTCATGACATTGAGCTTGCAGCCATTGTGTGTGCACTTCATATGTGCATCACTATTTGTTAGGAAAGCCCTTTAAATTCCAATCAGATCAAAGCTAAGATATATTTTCACCCAACCTAATCTTAATGCTCATCAAAGAAGATGGTTGGAACTGATTTCAAATTAAGATTTTAAAATAGGGAAGGAAAACCAAGTGGCAAATGCCTCAAGCTGTAGAAGGCATATTTCTATAGTTTCCATTCACACAAATTTTTGGCCTCAACTTTTATATCAATTAGAAGGAAATGACTATTACCAACAGGTAAAAGAAGCCCTTCAAGCAAATCCGCAAGATTCAAGACATGAAGGGTTTAGTTATAAATTTGACAGCTTTTTGAAATACCGCAGCCAAATGTATGTACCAAATTCTTCAGAACTAAGAAGATTGATTTGGATAGAGGTGCATTCAACACCATACTTGGGCCACCCAGGAGCCACCAAACTCCTTGCAAATGTTAAGCCTCTTTATTTTTGGAAAGGTATGAAAAAGAATGTTGCAAGATTTGTGGCCAGTTGTTTTGAGTGCCAAAGGGTGAATGCAAAACATCAACACCTGGCAAGTTTATTGCAGCCCCGCGTCGTACCAAAATGGAAGTGGCGGATACTCAATATGGACTTTGTCCAAGGATTGCCTATGTTAAGAAACAAACACAAAACTATACTGGTGGTGATTGATAGGCTCACCAAAGTAGCCCACTTTATAACTGGCAATCTAACAGATGGAGCACCCATTATAGCCAGCAAATTTGTACAGTGAGGTATTCCAGTTACATGGGGTGCTAGAAAAGATCATATCAAATAGGGATGCCAAAATGATATCAATCAGGTTCAAGAAGATCTTTTGAGGGTACTGCACGGATCAACAGTACAAGTGGGAGGACTATCTACCCTTAGTTGAATTCGCTTACAACTTCTCTCAGTCAACCATTAAGATGGCACCATTTGAGGCATTGTATGGAAGGAGGTGTAGAACTCCTATCAGCTGGGATTGCAATGTCCCCTGCTAATTTAACATTAATATTCGTAATAAAAATAAGGAATAAGTAATAAACTAAGAAATTGACTGTTTCCAATCCATATTATAGGACTGATCTTATTATTACTTCAGTTCTCGAGAAGGGGGAAGACATTGGAGGCAAACCAAAGCGCTTAGAGACCATTGATAGGCTCCCTCAAAGTTTACAAACTCAGCGTTTAACCTGTCTTGAGCTCAAGCTCTCAAGGTTAAAGAGGAAGCTGGTCCCTACCCTATCTTGGGAGCTATCCTATTGGATTTAGCCCCTCTTTGGCAGCCTCAGGCCTTCCCCTCTTGTATACCACAGTAGCAATAAGATTTGAGTCTAAAATATATTAGAATCTCATTAATATAATTCAGATTTTATTCTTCTTAATATATGCTCACATGTATATATATATATATATATATATATATATATAATCTGATTTCACTGTTATTAATATATATTTTACACACATATATGTATACTACATACGTATTCATTTAATATAATATAAATGATTCTGATTAATTATTATTAACATATGCCGATATATATATATATATATATATATATATATATATATATATATATATATACACTACTTCTGATTATTTAAGATGAACTCATACAATGCATATTATATATATGAGCTTGGCCATACATTGGCCCTTAGCCCTATTAGCTGTGAGAATATATATATATATATATATATATATATATATATATATATATATATTAATAGTAATATTCCATGTGTTCTGGCTGTCAGGCTTGTTGCCAGACAGTGAATACAGATCTGCCAATATATCTTAATTTCCTCCATGTAATCGCCCCCCATGATATGGGATGGGACTGTCTTTATATACATTGCAGCCATATTACAAAAGTAATAACTCGTGTCTCTTCCCTACTCATAACCCTTCATCATAAATGGTGATAACTAGCAAATCAATAGTTAAACGATCATTTTGGATTGTTGATTCTCATTCTCTACTCTAATTTGATGATAGAAACTTGTTTGTGAGATTATTGACCATGTTAGTAGCTGTCAAGGCACGAGCCTTTTGTCGTCAAACATATCGTATTTTAAGGTTTATTCATTTCTAATCGAGATTCCTAAGGAATCGTATGACATTATATTATTTTTGAATATTATTATATTGTTATTGATTATCATGTTTATTTGATATAATTATTTATATATTTATTAATAACATATAATCGTATTATGTTGTATAGTATTTGGTTGGTAATTATTAAATATTTAATTATAGAGATTGATTATTAATAGAATTATATTGACTAATTGATTATATTAATGTTATTAAGTATAAAGGTGGTTTAATATTAATATTAATTGATAGTATTGATTATTAATTTTAATATTAATTAATAATATTGATTATTAATATTATTAATGTTAATACTTTACCGGTTACTGAGACGGGGGGTGAATTAGTAAAAACCATAGTTGGAATACTCTCACTCGGCAACAACTCGCCAAGCCCCCCAAAAGATTAATTGGGAAAAACTCGGCGATTTTTAAAAAAAACTCGGCAAAACTTGGCAACCTAAAAAAACCGCTAAAATTTAATTAAAAATACATTCTTTTTGCAAAATTCAATGAGAAGATGCATCTAATAAGTTAATTAAAGAGAACACAAAAGAAACAAGCAGAGTTTAGATATATATAAATGCATAGTGGGTACAAAATCGCATTCTCATGCAAAATGCTAATAGCGGGAAGCAAAATAGTAATAGTTTCAACTGTCAAACTAGAAGTAAATACTAAATAGTAAATACATCAATACAATCACATCTTCCTCTTTCCAGTTGTACTAGTCCTAGCAGAAGAGATAGGGGGTCTAGTCCTCGAAGAGGTGCCCCGCACTGGGAATGGGCGTGAGCTGCGTGACTGTGAAGCATGTGGTCGTGCGAATCGTGCCTCCTCTCTCGACATCCCTACTGACTGGCTCGCCATCCTGGAAGTGGATGTATCTCCTCCTACATGTGGCACTGGTAATGCCTCCTCCTCTGAATCATAATCATCATCATCCTCGTCCTCAATGTCATCCATTGTGAAATGAAAGTCTATTCCATCACCCCCCTCCATGGCCTGCCTCTCCAAATCAGCTATGTCATCCGCTGAGAACAATGGATCTGGCTCCTCTGCCATCCAATCAGAATAGGGATCTATCTCTTCTAGATCAAGTGGACCAGGTAGTGCTAAACTCTGTGCCCTTTTTATGCGCAACTTAAGATTATACTGCACATAAACAAGGTCATTAAGGACTTTTTGAGTCATTCTATTTCTTTTCTTTGTGTGAATGGACTCAAATAAGCTCCAATTGCGCTCGCAATGGGATGCGCTACAAGGTTGGCATAGGACTCTGAGAGCAAAATTCTTTAAATTGGGGGTATTGCCTCCCCAACTTGCCCACCAACCATCTGCAAAACAAAATGTAATAAGTTATAAAGCAATGAAAAAAGATAATCAGAAAACACAACTTATCAATTGGCAAAGGTTTTAAAGTTTGACGCTTTACCTAGGGCTTGAGTAGATCTTGCTCTCTTTGCTAGCACAGAAGAGAACAAATTACCCCTCGATTCCACATAGACTTGTTGTTCGGTCACAATAAGGTCTCTCTCCGCTTCATTGGATATCATTCTCTCAATGCATTTAGAGAGACCTTCCATGACCTCTCCGTTAGGATCTGAGTAGGAATCATCAGCCCTAAAACAATAGAAAATGAAATCAAGTCTTAGTACACAACCTTAAAAAATAAAGTAAAATGAAGTCTTAGTAAAATCTCAAGGATAATCATATTACCTGAATTTGGGGTTGAGGAAGTAGCCTGCTGCATGAATGGGTTGGTGGAGCATATTGTTCCACCTCCTATCAATTATTTCCCAAATGGGGTCAAATTTGAGACTGTCCCCATGGTAGTAATTTCTAATAGCCTCTTTGGCCTTATCCATGGCCTCATAAAGACATCCCATTGGGGATTGTTGTCCATCACATATGCGCAGGACTCTAACAAGGGGCATAGACATCTACATTTAAAATTTGAAAAATACAAATTAGTTACTAACATAGTAAGTTATGAATTAATAATGAAACTTGAATCTCAATCAACTAAAAAACAATGTTTTGATTCTTGAAGTTACCTCCACAATCTCCTTAGCCTTTGCAAAAAAAATATCATCAAAGACTATTCGTGCCACAGCCTCTCCTTCGGGCTTCTTTGAGTAAGGTGAGGCAACCCAATCAGGACACACAAACATTTGTTTTAGAGACAATATTTCGTCAATAATACTTTGCAACGTCAAGAACACCGTTGCAAACCTTGTCATAGCGGGTCTCACCAAATCTTTGCCTCCAGTGGTCTTTCTCATCAAACTGAGAACCCATGGGTGATTGTAGATATATTTGGTGACTCGCCTAGCATCTTCCACAACTGGACTCACCCATTCAAGTTTTCCTATGTCCTCTAAAAGAAGATCAAGGACATGTGCTGCACAAGGTGACCAAAAAAGTGTGGGATGCCTCTCTTGGAGGATTTTACCTAAAAGATTAGTAAACAATCAATAATTAGTTACAAACTTTCAAGTTTCCATATTTACATCAAATCTAAATTGAATAAATTATAATACCATAGTATTTCTATTACATTCATATTGAACATAAAAAATTAAATTTACCTGCTGCCACATATGCTGCTGCATTATCTGTGATGATTTGCACCACATTCTCTACTCCCACCTCCATGACAACATTCTCCAACATTAGAGCCAATGTGTGTGCATTTTTCACTTTGTTGGAGGCATCTACAGATTTCCAAAAGACCACATCATCTTTGCAAGCAACCAAGAAATTAATAATGGTTCTACTTCTTCCATCTGTCCACCCATCAGATAAAATGGTGCAGCCATATTTCTTCCACTCTTTCTTTTGGTCTTCTATCATCACTCTTGCCCTTTCAACCACATTGTCAAGCAACCTACAAAATTTAGGTGTAATAAAAATAAAGTGTTAGTAAAAAATAAGAAATAAGTTAAATAACAATTATTTATAGTTACTAAATAGTTAAATACTAACCTTCCACTCAAATCTTTCCGAGAGGGCGGCTTGTACCCTTTGCCCGATATTGTGATTGCATTCACCAAATTCAACCAATATGGACTATCAGCCACATTCATTGAGAGATTGTTGAAAAACCAAAAATCAGCTGCTGCAATATCAGTTTGCTCATGCACCTCCTTGTTCCATCCAGTGCCCTCTAATGATGGTTGTGATCCAGCTGTGCTCCTGGACACAAAATAACTCCCTATCCCTGATGCAGAAGGTGATGAAGAACTAGGAAATGTAGAAGTAGAACCGGCAAAAGAGGCACTTTGTTTGCGGATCCGTGGGCCACGAAGAGATCCTGGTATGTTCTCAAGTGCTTCTTCTTCTTCTTGCATATCAAATGGAGCTCCTTCAAATTCAGCTATGGCTGCCCTCATAGCTAATTTCGCCCTCTCCTTATTCATTTTTTTCCAGCAGCTGCAAGTAGGGCATTGATAAATCTTTTTTCTTCGTCAGTCACCTTGAGACAAGGATTTGAATCATGTTTTTTTATGCCTGCAAGGTGGTATTTGAAACGGTTTATGCCTCCAGAAATAACTTTTTCACATGGAATGCATATAACCTTCCCAACATCATTTGGAGCTTCATAGGCATACCGCCATGCCTTATCTCTTGCATTTTTAGGCCGAGTGCCTATATATCCAGATGGACATGGTGTTTGTGGCCACTCTTCTTGCAGATTTGTCATGTTTTTTAATGCTCAAACGCTGCCCTACATATACATTTATAGAAAAATGAATAAACAAAGTTAGAACTTAGAAGTTAGATGAACTTATGAAGATCTATGAGTATGAATAATGAGACTATGAGCATTGCGTATTAACTAAGTTACTAAACAAATCAGTTACTAAATGAATATGTAGGGTTTGTTTTTAAAAAACAATATAAGTTTTAAGTTTTTAACAATCTCAGCAAACCTACCTGGGAAATAGATTTGTCTTCTAAAACAGGTTAGAATCCAATTCAAATCCACTGAAACCCGCCTTGAATCTCTTGCAATCTCCTTAGAATGCCTTCAAACCTCCTTCTCTCCACACCTCAAGCCTCTACAATGCAAAAAAATGCAACTGTGGTTGCAAAAAACCCTTTTTTTTTGCCCTTTATTCCGTTCTGGAACGCGGCCTGCGGTTTTCGCGAGTTTTTAAAGAAAACTCGCCGAGTTTTTGGCGATTACTCGCAGAGTATTCGGCGAGTTTTTTCTGCCAGGCGAGTTTTTGACTGGGCGAGTTTTTGGCCCAAAAACTCGCCGGCTTGAAAAACTCGGCGAGTTTTTTCTACTCGCCGACTACTCGGCGAGTAGTCCAACTATGGTAAAAACTATCTCTAATGCAGTTTAAAACTTGTAAATAGATTCTTGAATGTAAAACAGAATGTAAACAGTCATTCACAAGCATAAACAGAATCACACAGATCAACTCAAGTATTTATACATGGAAACTTTCGATTAGAACGAAAAAATCATGGTGAGACAGAGCTCACAACTTCACTACTGCAGAATGAAGGCGCCCTGTTAGGAGCTTACAAAAGCACTGATTAAAGTGCTACCCGGTTAAGGGATTTTATAAAAGATCTATTAAGATCTTAGCCCTGTTAGGAGCTGTCTGGTTATAAGACTTTGAACATCAACAAAGATGCTACCCTGTTAGGGGATTTTACAAAGAACCGATTAGGTTCACCCTGATAGAGGGATTTCAATATGCTTTCACTCCTTATAAAAGCAATGATCTATTTTGACACTGACTGTCTGATTAGATCATACCTGTTGATCTTATCTCCGGTTTGCATGGCTGTTGATCTCTCTTTCTTTCTTCACCTATGTGCCTGTAGCACTCCTCAGAAGATATCTCTCCTCTGCTCTATGCAATCATCAACTATCAACAACAACCCTCTTTGCGTCCTATGACCTATATTTATATAAGAGTTCATTGTAATCAAACCCTTAACTCATAGAACCGCCAGGCTGCAAACTCCACAATAAATCATGCAATCAGCAAAAAGCTATGCGCTTTGATCTGGAGTTTACCTTACAAAACATCTGCAGGAATAAAGCTAACACCTGTTAAAAAGCTAACTCCACTTCTAAGCGGTGGATGTCCCGTCTAATCCGGCTTTTAACTCAAACTAATCCACTAAATCCGGTGCGGATCTTTAGGCCGTTTTAGACCGGTGTAACCTTATATCCGGTTCAACTTATGCACAATGAGACCGGTGCGTGTTCTTAGATCAGTCTACCGGTTTTCTTTATCTACTGGTGCATATGTTATGTTGCTTGTCTACCAGTGTCTTCTAAGTGTTGTGAGTGACCGGTGACCCCTTACTGGTGCATAGTGTTTGTGGATGTACACTAATGACAACTTAATATTGCTAACAATTAATTAAAAATATATATATATATTAATTATCAATTGATAAATTATTATTTCTAATAATAGTATTATTTGAATATTGATTAACAATGATTGATTAGATACATATATTTATTAAAATAATATATTATCAATTAGGGTTCATGATAGGGATAAGTTGGAAGATAGGATAACCGACAATCTTGAGATGCTCTCAAAAATGAAAGAACGGGTCAAGTTGATCATAAAAAGATTGGCAAAAGCTAAAGATCAGCAAAAAAGCTACACCGATGCAAAGTGAACACAAAGGCAATTTGAAGTAAGAGAGAAAGTACTCCTAGGAGTCAAACCACAAAGAAGTGCCATTAAATTTGGGAAATCTTCAAAACTTGTGCTAAGATATGTTGGGCCGTTTGAGGTCCTGGAAGTTGTCAACCTGGTCGCATATAAAATTGCTCTACCACCAACTCTCACCCAATTGCATGATGGGTTTCATGTATCTTACCTTAAAAAATATATATTTGATTTTGAACACATGATTGGAATTCCTTGCAGATAAAAGACCTAGGGGTGGTCATGATTGAGCCACTTAAAGTGCTCGAGGTACGTTAGCTCTTCTTACATAACAAAGAGGTCAAGCAGTGTAAGATCCAATAGGACCAATACACTAAGGGCACTACTACCTAGGAGGATTATGATGAAATCCACAAGAAGTTTCCTTATCTGTTTAATGTTTTTAACAGTTAAAGACTATTTGTAATGTTGGTTTAAACACTATTTTCCCTTAATGTTCATGTTGATACTCAAATCATCATGGCCAATGATTCACAAGGGGGGGGACATGTTACATCCCTCTTTTTGCACAAATTATTTTGCTATGTTCGCATTACTTTGAAATGTGATGATTATGATATTGTTGAAATAAATAATGATTCGGTAATTCCTTGAAATATGTTTTTTGTATGCAATTGAGTAATTTATGATTTTATAAATCATATATGTGCGTGTGTATCAAATCATATATGCATGTGTGCGTGTAAGTGTGCTTGAATATTAACAAGTTTTTTGCTAACTACATTCTTGTGGACAAGTGAATGCAAGTATCTTATTGGACTCTGAGAAGGGAGGGGGAGCTTCATCAAGTATAAGGCGTAAACATTTGAAAAGGTTGAATTGCCATCTAAGTCTTCTAAAGCTTGTAGGTAAGGGTTTCTTTGTCTAGTGTTGCGGACCAAGGTCTAGGTTTCAAGCTATCAAACCCTAGAAGGTCAATTAAGCCATTAGGATTTCTCTTCCTTCATCTAAATTTTTAAAGGTCAGCATAAACTCTTATTTAATTAAGTTCTAAATAAGAAATTGAAACATATGAATTAATGTTGAACCATTCGAATCTATGTTAGTCTTTTACTCAAATTAAATTAATAACTCAATGCCTACACAATTATGTATGCATATGAACAAAGAGTATATATACATATGTATGTATGTGTACCCATGCACAATATGAAGAAGCAAACACATGTACATATATACATATATAAGTATATATAGTAGAATTCACATAAAGACATAGTTATATATCTATTTAATCTTTCAATTTTCATGTAATGTCAATTTGAAATATCATTATAATTAACATAAATAACAGCTAAAGAAAACGGATGCTCAAACAATAGTGATGATTATATCTTATCAATTTTAATTTGGAACATTCTTCTCAGCTAAAGTAACCATTGCTTAATTTGGAGAACCAATAATATATTTAAAACAATAATGCCACCACCTTGGCTCAACCTATCGCATGGGTGAAATGGAATAGAAATACATGTATATGGGCAGCATTTCGGATACAATAATCTAATCATACTTAATACCGAAATGAAATTGAAATGAATTGCAATCAAAGCAAGATGAATGGCATCTCTGGTAACCATTTTTGAAATGAAACTGTAATGTAATCAAATGCACAGCATTTTGGAAACAAAAGGTTTGCCTTTTGTAAGGTATCAAAGCAAATGAAATGTTTATGAAATGCATAGCCTTTGGAAAGATAACGAATTCTTAGGTTTTGGAATCAAAAGAGGACCTTAGGAAAAACATAATCCATTCTCTTGTTTAAAAAGACAGATGTCAAGAAGGGACGACAGGGAAGAGAATTGGAGTTTTGGAAGCTCAGCCAGAGAGCTTGTGCAGCCAATAGAAGCTAGCAAGTTTTAGCAGTTGCTATTCGAAAACACCAGGCATGAGCTATTCTAAGCATCCTCTATCACTCTTTCAACTGAATATGCATAGTTTATCAGAATTAAAAAGTGCCTTTAGGAGAAATCATGCTTAAGCAATCTGAAATAGAATAACAGCCTACTCAGGAAAGTATCTTTGTAGTTTCTTTGTGTACATCGTAAGGTTTTTGGTGTATATCAAACTTTGAACCTCTATCATTTCACAAAGTTCTGGAATCTCTCTATCTTTTCATGCATATAGCCTTTCATAATGTCATTCCATTGTAGACTGCATTCAAACTTTAGTAAGCTCTTAAGTTTCTCAAGAAACTTTACCAACATAAAAGAAAGACCAAGAAAGGCAGATTCTGAAATCTTAAATCCATGTTGAAATAAGAATGGGAGACGTTTTGAACCCTTTTCAAGGGGTTCGAGTTTAACTCTTACATCTCTAAATCAATTTTCATGAATATGACAGCAATAGCTTGCTGTCCAAGCTTTAAACCAGGCCTTGCTGAAGGGTACACAAATAAAAGAAGTCATTTTTTCTTACTGATAGGAAGTTAAGTTGTGGCGGGTTAAAAACTGAAACCAACTTCAAATCATACTTAATACTGAGTTTAAACTTAGTCTGTATTGTACGGCAATACTCATCCATTATTTTCAAGAGGTATAAGTAGACCCGCTAAAGATGTATTCTTGCAGTTTTGTAATGTCCCCTTTCTAGAATAGAATTTAATAATAAATCATAAAAATAAATTAATAAATACCATATCTAATAATGAATGGATAATAATAGTTAAATATAAGACAAATAAATAAATAAACATAATAATAACAATAATTATAATAAAGTAGAAATAATAATAATATATATATATATATATATAATAATAAAAGAGAAAATAGCCAACCATTCATAGGGCTACAACATGGCATAACCTTATTAAGTAAAGTGGTGATATATTACGACCACCACTTATGAAAATTACAGCATGACACATATCTTGCATACGTCAAAGACAACAATGAGTAATCTTAACGTGTATGACATCCTTCAATTACGATTTCAAGTATTGTACATTCGGGGTTCTTAAGAAAGCCGACCCTTATCTAAGGAATATCGACACTTCAAGATCAACATCTATGGTATAATACAGACCACTGTTATTATGTTACAGGAAGATACAACTTGATGTCAAAACCAAACATATTATCAATGCACACTAAAAATGGTTAATAACAGTGGAATGAGATATAGAGTAAGGGGTGTTCTATCGATTGCTCAAAAAAAAATCAACTATTAATGTCGGTTTAAGAGAAGGGTCGACTAATCAATGATTAGTCATTACTATCGCTAGTGACAGGAAATTGTTAAGAGGTCGGTAATAATTGATTAATCATGAAATAATACAAAGAGGTAGAGACATTGGACATGTCTCTTGAAGGCATCATATCTAATCGAAAGGTATAAAAAGGCTATTAGAATGGGTATCTGGGAGTCCTCGAAAAGAGATCAATAAAGGAGTTAATACATCATGTTTATATTAAGGCAGTAAATTAGTAAAGGGATACAGTTTGGTTGTTGTGTAAAAAAAAGAAAACAATAATTATCATTAAGAAAGGAAACGATTAGTAAATGAGAAGACATGTCTCTTCCAAGAAACATTTATGCCAAGTAGCATGACTCTTAGAATATATATAAAGAGAGCTTGGAAATGAAAGAAGGGGGGATATAACTCAGATCTGTATAGGAGAATTAAGAGTCCAGAATTAAGGAAAGGATATAGTAAATACTTATCAAGGGATATTTCTTTACATAAGATATTCAGATCAGACAAAGAGTCAAATACATCAATGAAGCAGCACCCAATATACAAGCATTGAATATAGAATCAGCAACATACATTAATAGGCAACCAAGGATCAATATATCACACTCAGCACTAATAATCGTAATCAGCAAATAGCATATCTACTCAGCAAAGTGATTGAACAAATTCTTCTTCTTATCTGGTCCACATTAGGAGTAGCCCTCTTAAAGCAATCAATTGTGTATATCATAGATAGCAATCAAGAACAGATATATTTCCTGAGATACCAGAGACCACAACTTGTCTATATATATATCCATCTCAATATACTTGATTCTGCATATACGAGAGTAATTCATATCAACTTTAACATATTTACAATTATATATATATATATATCGACATATTTGGATATCTCATATATATAAGCATATATCACAAATACATTTCATTATATACATCGGATCTGATATTGGGGTTCATAGAGAGAAGTCTAATAAATTTAAAGAAGTCAGTCCCAAATATCCAAGGACCGGATAGGGGACATTACAGTGGTATCAGAGCATGATCCTGCCATCCTGCAGGGTAAAAGACAAAAACAACAGTATTGAGTAAGAAGAAAAGAGGGAATGATATGGAGATTTGTGAAGTCATAAATTATCAGAATAAAACAGTAGCCATCCTCATGACAGTGAACAAACTAAATACTTTTTGAAAAGGGATTAGTGAAGAGTGTCCATGACAAGACAGAGGTAGTTGGGAGATAAAATCAAAACCTTGCTGAATCACGCATCATCTATGCAAAAAAATATACAATACAATATGTATTCAATCAATGGAAACACTTGCAATCACCGTGAAAGGCAGTTAGAAGGAAAAAAAACAAAGGAAATCGATTTGTTATTCAAGAAGAATATCAAGAGATTGACACAAAGGGGAACTAATCGAAGCAATGATTGATGAAACGAATAAGCTCTAAACAGCGAGAGAAATTAACCATTAGTCAGCAACCTTATTTCGGACATGAATGATATTATTGTAGAAGACGGCGTTTAAAATAGAAGCGACTAAATTAAAGACTACGGAAAGCAACTTCGTGATACGATTTGTTTCCTTAGACATAATGGAACATATTTCCCAGCATGTGTTTTGTTAAAGTGGCAGCAATTATAGAGACATAATTCAGAGTTATTAAACAAATGGCTGCGAAGAGTTTAATACACAAGTCCCTTGTTTTGTGATCCATTAAGAAGGAAAGTTTATTAAGTTGCAAAGGTTTATGAAAAGACTAATATGAAGAGGTGGCTACGTTCATAAAGAAACTTGAAGATATAGGCTACATGCCCAGAAGCGGAGACATTAAAAGTCAAGCAAGGGTATTCTTAGTGAGTGCCAAGGGCATTCTTAGTGAGTATCAAGATCAAAGGCGTTCTTAGTGAGTGTCAAGATCAACCCAAGCTGTGCTTGGTAGAGGATGTTCTTAGAGAGCATCAAGATCGATCCAAGCCGTGCTTGGTAGAGGGTGTTCTTAGTGAATGTCGAGATTGACCCAAGGGGTGCTTGGTAGAGGGCATTCTTAGTGAACATCGAGATTGATCCAAGCCATGCTTGGTAGAGGGCGTTCTTAGTGAACGTCAAGATTGATCCAAGCCATGCTTGGAAGAAGGCATTCTTGGTGAACGTCAAAATTGATCCAAGCCATGCTTGGACGAGGGCATTCTTGGTGAATGTCGAGATTGATCCAAGCCATGCTTGGAAGAGGGCATTCTTGGTGAATGTCGAGATTGATCCAATTCATGCTTGATTTAGACATTCTTAGTGTGTGTCGAGGCTTGATCAAGGACATTCTTGGTGAGTGTTGAAACTTGATTAAGACATTCTTGGTGAGTGACAAGGTTTGATCAAGGACATTCTTGGTGAGTGTCAAAGCTTGATCAAAGACATTCTTGGTGAATGTTGTAATTCCTCGAAAGGAATTAAGGAAAAGATTCTATATCTCAAAAGGCTTATTCATACAGGAGCAAAGAAACACCTATCAGAGGAGAAGGAAAGTGCTACCATAAATCAAGATAAGTCCTACCTTTTGAAATTTTCTTAGATTTGAATTTTGTAATGAAACATCCTTAGATTTAATAAGTTTATGTTTACAAATATATGATCATTCTAATCTCAAGTTGGAATCACTATTTCAGGATTAAATAAAGATTCTTCCGTTAAGGACCATTGTTAAACAAGGCAATATCAGAATTGCAGAAGCCACCCACAAGGAATTTACATTGCTTGCGGACAAGCAATTATGGGGAAGGACGGACTGTAATGTCCCCTTTCTAGAATAAATTTTAATAATAAATCATAAAAAATAAAATTAATAAATACCACATCTAATAATGAATTGGCAATAATATTTAAATATAAGACAAATAAATATAATAATAACAATAATTATAATAAAGTAGAAATAATAATATATATATATATATATATATTTTATATAATAATAACAAAAGAGAAAATAGCCTACCATTCATAGGGCTGCAACATGGCATAACCTTATTAAGTAAATGGTGATATATTACGACCACCACTTAATGAAAATTACAGCATCACACATATCTTGCATACGTCAAAGACAACAATGAGAAATCTTGACGCATATGACATCCTTTGATTACAATTTCAAGTATTGTACAATCAGGGTTCTTAAGAAGGCAGACCCTTATCTAAGGAATACCGACACTTCAAGATCAACATCTATGGTATAATACAGACCGCTGTTATTAAGACAAACTGCCACCATGACATAGTTACAGGAAGATACAAATTGATGTCAAAACCAAACATATTATCAATGCACAATAACAATAGTTAATAATGGTGGATTGAGATATAGAGTAAGATATGTTCAATCAATCGCTTAAGAAAACATCAACTGTTAATGTTGGTTTAAGAGAAGGGTTGACTAATTGATGATTAGTCATTACTATTGCTAGTGACAGAATTGTTAAGAGATTGGTAATAATCGATTAACCATGAAGTAATACAAAAAGAGGTAGACATATTGGACATGTCTCTTGAAGGCATCCTATATAATTGAAAGGTATAAAAAGGGTATTAGAATGGGTATCTGGGAGCCATTGAAAAGGGATCAATAAAGGAGTTAATATATCATGTTTATATTAAGGCAGTGAATTAGTGAAGGGATACAATTTCATTGCTGTGTAAAAAATGAAAACAATAATTATCATTAAGAATGGAAACGATTAGTAAATGAGAAGACATGTCTCTTCCAAGAAACGTTTATGCAAAGTAGCATGACTCTTAGAATATATATAAAGAGAGCTTGGAAATGAAAGAAGGGGGGATATAACTCAATTAAGGAAAGGATATATTAAATACTTATCAAGGGACATTTCTCTACATAAGATATTCAGATCAGACAAAGAATCAAATACATCAATGAAGCAGCACGCAATATACAAGCATCGAATATAGAATCAGCAACATACATTAATAGCCAACCAAGGATCAATATATCACACTCAGTACTAATTATCCTAATCAGTAAATAGCATATCTACTCAGCCAACTGATCAAACAAATTCTTCTTCTTATTTGGTCCACATTAGGAGTAGCCCTCTTAAAGGAATCAATTGCGTATATTATAGTGTGATATCCCATTATTTTGATCAAAATACAAACATGTAAATAGGGGGGGCAAGGAAAATAAACATACCTTGTCTTGTACATATTTTTGCATCCTGCATAACTAGTTAGTCATTCTTGCATAATCATTCCATTCATGCTTCCATAAATGCATTCATTCATGATGTGCCATCATATAGATACCTATGCATACATACATATGCATCCATACATACATACATCTACATATCTACATACCTATTCATACATACATACATATGCATTCGTACATACACATGCATATACATACATGATCCACATCCATACCATTATACCGTAGCCTTCATATCACTGACATACATATACATGCTACAATGCTTTCAAGTACATTCCCGAGCATTCTATCATGTATGGGTATGCATCTCTGCAACATTATATTCACATATATCTTGGTGAGAATGGCATCATTATCAGTACTATCCATGATCGGTTGTCATGCCGATCCATGGTTTGATCACAATAATAATTTATGATTAATATGAATAATCTAAATGATTACTCATATTATGAGTAATGGTAATTCTCAGCGATGGATATTCACTCACCATCGATACTTGACTATTATGTCTCATTGCAATAAAATATGATTATCCATATATCATATTGTTAATCATTAACAGATGGCGGCTCATGTTAACTGAACAAATCATATCTGTTAACCGTTAATTATGGCAGTAAATGATAACAAGGTTGGCAGCTGTTCATCGTGCCCCTTCGGCACTTATATATATCAAAGCTGATCGGCTAGCAAAGACGTGAATTGAGAATTTATTTTATAAACTTATATTCCCTTGTGGAGTTTCGCTCGATAAGATCAGAATAGATTGCTAGCACAACCTTCCATCGTGCAAGCATAATTATCGACAGATCAAAGACAGCACCAGACCAGACCATATAACATTATAGTCATATCAGAGACGGCTCCAGAACAGAATATTGCATATTTAATAATAGAACATCAGAGGCAGCATTTTCTGCCAAGAGATCATCCTGTAATTGCAGCATATATCACATTGTATATCAGAGACGACTCACAGGGTAATGTGCATATTTCATACTGATAAATCAGAGACAGCCAATTTACATATATATTAAAACATATATTGTTTCAAACTGCCAAGTATACATTGCAATCACAAAGTTGAACTATCCATTGTATTCCATTGTGGCATTGGAATTACAGTTATATATATATATTTTCCTCTTCCATTATATAATACATTTGTGCATTTCCATTATCATAGCATTTGGAATTACCAGTCATATATAGTCATCCATTTACCACTACATTGCTATTAAGCATTTGGAATTACCAGTCATATTTCCATTTCATCATTTTGTGTTCCTAATTCACTGACATGTTACATATAAACTGCACTTTATATTCATAACCCACACAGTGTCCAAATAGTCTAAAAAGGGGACATCACATATAGATAGCAATCAAGAACAGATATATTTCCTGAGATACCGGAGACCACAATTTGTCTATATGTACATCAATGTCAATATACTTGATTCTGCATATACGATTGTAATTCATATATATATATATGTGTGTGTGTGTGTGTCTCTCTCTCTCTATATAGATATTGGATATCTTATATATATTGGATATCTCACATATATAAGTATATATCACAAATACATTTCATTATATACATCAGATCCGATATTGGGGTTCATAGAGAGAAGTCTCTTAAATTTAAAGAAATCAGTCCCAAATATCCGAGGACCGGATAGGGGACATTACAATTTTAGTAGCTTGACTAAGCAGAGTACCTTACTGGGAATACAAACCCCAAAAGTTGCTAAAGTTTGTTAATATGAAACAACATTATAAAATGGTAGCACATGTGAAGACAGCAAATGCATGTATGCATGTAGGGCAGGTTTGCACTTACATGTACATGTATATGGTGCCTAATAACTCCTGGCAACCAAATCTGAACTCGAAATAAGAAGTATTAATTCATGATAAGAAAGGTAGTTTTTTTTTTTCTGGTAGGTGAAGGGTATCCCAGCGACCCAACCTGCCTTACCTTGGGCTTACATATTGCCAAGTTGGGGTCCAGGTAGGGGCGAGCAGATGCGAGAACAACTCCCCTAGAAGGGGATCCACAGCCCGCAAGCAATCCCCTCTCTTAAATCTGGGAAGGGAGTCGAACCCGAGACCTATGGGGAGCAAACCCACAGCCCGAGCCAACTCATCTACCCATTTGGGCTATGATAAGAATGGTAGTTAACCATACTTGAGAATCAATAGAAAGATGAACAAAGGATGGACTGCAGATGTACTATTTAACCTAGAATCTTGTATAACTGCCTCAGACATTGACAGAATGCAGCTTAGCATGTCAATTAATCTAGATTTTTCCAAGTCAATAGAAATTGAGAAAAGCTGAATTATAACCAAGTAGGGTGGTGAACAATGACTACACATTAAGTCATGCTTGCAACTATGAAACCTTGGCCAAGGTCACACAAGGTTTTGCATGTACCTGTCAGTTCACATGATCTGGATACACTACCCAATCGGAGGGCATGCTGGATAGGAAGTACCTATAGTGTGTGACCAACTAGACTCGTGTATGGTCAAAACACCACAGCTTAGATGGCATTAGACCTATCAATTGTTTACACCCTAGTGAAGGGTTGGGCCGCATGCAGCAGGAGGGTGTGCTGGGAACCGTCAGATTTGTGGATGGAGGCAAAGCACCTTGATGATACTCTCCCTCTGGCGAGCTTGCTAGCTATTTATGGGAGTTCCAAATTGGATTCAGACTGTGGTAAGCCTCAAAGTTTTCTTTTAGTTCTTTAATAGCATGATGATAAATACTAGAGATACACATAACGTATAACTATATACTTGATTCATGTTCTTGCAATGTTATTGAATGATACTCTTCATGTTCTTGCAATGTTACTAAATGATACACAGATCATGTTGTCAAAATTGTAGAACTATCTTTCAGTACTTTCCTTTCTTGCAAAAAGAAAATGCTCAATGCTTAGTTCATGTTTTCTATAGTAAGTGTTTAAATCATGTTTACTTTTCTTGCAAGTTATTTGAGCATGTTACAGTTTTCTTCTCTCAAGTGATATCTCCAAAGTGCAGATAACTTAGAAATCATTTCAAAAAGATGTCATGATGACATTCTCTGAAAAAATCTAAACAAACTTTTCAAAATGATACCTAGACAAGAACATATTCTTTATCAAATGCCATAAAACATCAATTTGCACAAGCTTGAGATCTTGAAATGAACTGCATCTAACAGAATTCAAATAATTAGTAAAGGCACCAGATTAATTATGGTGCTCACTCCAATCTGCTAATGTTATGTAATATCTTGAGATGCAAAGTTTAACCAATGTTAAGTACTCTGTCAATATTGATCATAAAGAAGCCAGATAATCATCTTAACACTAAAAAAAGAATAATTCCTGTGAAATGCTTTTGCACTATTAAATGTCATTTTTCCCTTCACAAGGATTTTTCTTTTGAGATGACAAATGGAGCCCTGTAATGTTTTGTTTTAGCTTTATCGTGAAGAAAATGGGTGTTAAAAAAATAACTCCATGATGACTATCAAGGCATTTATGAAATCCCCATTGTTAGGTTTTGATTAATTGCAACGTCAATAACATTTGTATTTGACAAAACACCCATTTTTAATTACAATGGGGCATTTTACTTGTAGTTATTGTTAAAGTATGATAGCAGAAGGAGATATCTGCTTTACCTGCGACGGTTGTATCAGTATAAAGATTGTGATCTTTGCTATGTATATATGCAATATATTTATATCTGCTGTTGTCTACTTTAATCTTTTATTATGGTCTGGCAACTTAAGGATGTGTGGAGTTTCCTTTTGATCGGTTCATATATATAAAAAGAGTTATCAGCTTCTGCATAAGAAAGGTCATATGTGTAGGTGGCAGATGATATCGAAGAGTTCAATTCCCGCGTTTGGTAATCAAAGAGTTTCTCTGCTATGTGACTGTTGATCATCTAAGAGTCACCAAGTTGCATTGACGTGGCTGTTGCCGTTTAAAGAAGGAACCGTTAATCTATGAAGTGGGTCCTGTCCTTGGTGTTGGTGATTAAAGACTTGATAATATGAAACAGCTCTTAGAGACATCTGTCATCATCTTCATGCACTCGGAAGTTAGTAATAAGAACGATGGTCATTCTTGTTTCTCTGTTCTTTCGTGATTGGTGGAAATTCATGTGTTACAATTTTCTGAGAAAAGGCGAGAGTTGTTTTTCATTGAAGATGAATAATTATTGTTCGCTGGAGTATTATGAAGAAGTCTTCTTTGTTGGCGTATGTAACTGTCGTAGAAGTTACATCTGGGTCTCCTGCCAGCATCGGGTCTGTGTATCTCCTCTTTGGGATATTGAGCTGCCGCATATTATTCTGCAGATGCTATCATTCCAGGTGTGGTTGGAAATCATCGGGTTATCATTGTTGTGTAGCTGTCGTCTTCAAGTTGGCTCTTACAATGGACGGCATTGAGTAGCATGGATTGGGAGTATCATAGAATTTTTTAATCCTTTCGGGATTGTAATCACCAGATGATGCAAAAGTTACACAAATCGATGGTATTCAGGCATGATCATTAGTTGAGTATTGATAATTATTATTCTCTGTATAAATATCTGATGGTTTAGCTGTTGAAGATATACTTCTGGTAGTCTATGGTAGTCTATTGTTTTTATCATTGAAAGCACTGTAGAGTTGTATTGAAATCACCATGTTGGTGATCAGCATATGGGTGTTTCAGTATTAAGTTCTTTGTTGACAGAAGTTAGAGTAGGACTCTGTTCATTTTGTATGGAGTGTTCATCATATGAGTATTTCTTATAGTAGAAGACTCGTTACTTTGTAAAGAGAGTTTTGTGTAATTTCTCTGGTGTGTGAAGGCTCAAAAGTTGTGAGCTGTGTACTTAGACTCTGTCATTATTTTAAATAAAGGAGTACCTTTTGGTGTGGCTGGGATTTTCCCTCGAGTAGGAGGGTTTTCCCAGGATATCTCTGGTGTATTTGTGTTCTTGATTTATTTGTTAATTGTTAATGCTATTCTGGTTCATAAAACTTAGCATGGTATCAAAGCAGGTCTAAGTAAAGATCCAGAACCGGAATTTTTTGATAATGGAGATGCAGACAGGGAGCTGTGTCAGCAGTGGTATGATTTTCGGGAGGCATCTGAGGATGTTCAGCTTCATTCATGAGACATGGAACTTGCATATTGTTTCCCGTTTGAATGTCTTAATTATGTTCTTTCCGAGCATCAGAAGAAATATGGCAGACTTGAAGAAATTCAATATTCTCGTGTCTGTAGCAGCTCTTTCATTATTCAGATGTAAATCCCTAGCATTGGCTCAAGGCTTGCAATTATTGGCAGAGATTTAAAGTATCGAGCCCCTATTTAGGCTCATTCCCAGAGGTTAGAGCTACTCGACATCTGGCTAAGTATTCTGTTCGTTTACCACATAATACCTTTAGTAGAGAAAATCTGTATTTCATCTGTTGTGGCGTACTCTCTTCAACATGGGCATTACTCCAATATGAAATGGCTATTTTCAATATTACTTGTTTCTAGTCTGAGGTGTCAAAATTTGGCATCTTTGTGAGTTGGGCAAGAGCTTTATCTTGCTGTTATCATCAACGAATACCGTTGTTGGCATTCTTTGTATTCAAGTTCAAATACTCTGAAACTAAATATGTGCATTCAGAGAAGTTATCAAACAACTGTTTGTCAAAATACGCAAACATGGAATTTTGAAGTGAAGGAGTAGAATTTGGAGGTAACTTAGCCAGCCACTAAAATGTTTGTAGAGCTTTCGAAATCTCAGGATATTGTTGCTGGTGATGGCACAACAATGTAGTTGTTATCTCTGAGGCCCTACAGTAGATCTTAGGGCCTCTAAGAGTCATGCTTGCGTAGGGCTTGCATCATTCCCCCGGAGAGGTGCTGAAAAATTTCAAGGAGATCAAAAGCCTCAGATTTGAGCTCCCTGGTGGGAAAGATATGAAAATCAAAATCTGAAAGGATGTTGCTATATTGATCATCAATAAAGAGATAAGTATTTTATTTTTATACCTTTGAATAATGTTTATAAATAATCCATGCAATAATATTGAGAATAGTAAAACATGTATGCTTTTGGCATTGGTCTGTATATTTCTCTTCAGGTAAGTTTGATTATATGAACTGCTATTAATCCCTCTAAAATGCAGGATGAATCCAAGAAGAGGAAGTTATGCTAGTTGGAGAAATGAACATACATGAAGACTTAAGTCTAAATATGACTCATAAAGGTTGGGTCAGCCTTGGATGGAGAGTTTGCATCAGCAAGAAAAGTGAGAAGAAGACAAATTTTGGGAATAGAAAAAGCAAAGTTGCACAGATTGCTACAGCAGTCATATTAATAATGTTTCAGATTTTAAGTGACTGTTTATTAGTTACAGAGACTGGATTACTTGATCTGAGTGTTTTCAAAGGCCATTTTTTGAGGTGTCTTCGTAGCCATCATGGTTGGAGGTTTGCTTCCTATCATAAGAGGACACAAACCAACTAAAGGTTATTCTTCACCTGCAGCAAGGGTGCACTGAGTTTATTTAGCTGTCAAACTGAGATCAAAGGTGCATAAGGATGATGAGAGATTGCATTCAAGGAAGTAAGAGCTTGATGCATCTTGTAAGAAAGTCATGCAGGCTGTAGAATTAAACAAACATGGGAACACTGCTTACAACCATGGGACTGAATTGGTGGCACATAACTTCATTAAAGAGGAAGAACCTATACAGATTGTCATTGTGATCAGTTTCTTCGATGAGGAAGAAATGACATTCAAAGGGAGTTAAATTCCAAGAATTCAAGTCTCGAGTTGAGAGCATTAAGGTTCTAAGATTAATAGAGGGGAGTTCACTTCCAGAGAACTTCTTTGCAACATCTGAGGCAGGGATCAAGAGGGAGTTCTGTGAAAAAGTGAAGATGTCAGCTAAGTGAGTTACAGTGTTGCAAGGCCAGGTGCTTAAGTCCTTGGTAAAACTCTTCAGCTGCAGAGAATTGAATTACACAATTAATTTGTATTTGACATTGGTAGCTCTGCAACATTTTTTAGTATAGGGTGATCTGGGATGAGGTCGAGGAGGATAGTCCTAGATTCTAGCATGTCGAGAGGTTCGGAGGTGTGTGTTGAAAATCATTACTCTATGGCAAGCATTGCAAGAAATCTTGAATGAGGCGGTCAGGAGGTGGATGCAAGTACTTGGAGATTTAGAGGGAGCTTGAGTGGCAGATGGAGAGTGCCAAGTCCTTTGCAAAGGATCGGCAAGCTCGTGTAGCAGTGTGACTGCAAAAGCTCCTTGTTTGGTCAAACATTGGAGTCAACTGTAATTTATTGTGATTCTCTAAGCTGTGAGAATGCTGCCCTTGTTGAGAGAGAGCCTCAACATCAGTTGCTCTTGTTATGTACTATAATGCATTTTTCTCTGAGAGGAGAAATTTGAGGTGAAAGCCCTTATAATGCATTTTTCTCAGAGAGGGAGAAATTTGAGGTGAAAGCCCTTGTAATGCATTTTTCTCTAAGAGGGAGAAATTTGAGGTGAAAGCCCTTGTAATGCATTTTTCTCAGAGGGAGAAATTTGAGGTGAAAGCCCTTGTTGTTCTTTCCACTCATGGGAGTAGCCATAGCGGATGTCATGTTGAGAGACTCCATGACAACATCACATTGAGTGAATCCGTGATGAGAGATTGTGTTTCTTTCCACTCATGGAAATAGCCATAGTGGATGTATTGTTGAGAGACTCCATGACAACATCATGTTGAGTGACTCCGTGATGTAAGCTTGTGTTTGTTTCACACATGGGAGTAGCCATGGTGCACATCATGTTGAGTGACTCCATGATACTATCACGTTGAGAGAATCTGTGATAAACTTTGTTTTCCTCACAAATGGATGAAGACATTGTGACTGTCACATTGAGAGACTCCATGACATGAGAATCTGGAAAAGATATCTCCTATGCTAAGAGGGAGTGTTGAAGTATGATAGCTGCAAGAGATATCTGCTTACCTACGACGGTTGTACCAGTATAAAGATTGTGATCTTTGCTATGTCTATGCAATATATTTGTATCTGCTATTGTCTACTTTAATCTTTTATTATGGTCTGGCAACTTAAGGCTGTGTGGAGTTTCCTTTCGATCGGTTCATATATATAAAAAGAGTTGTCAGCTTCTGCATACAAAAGGTCATATGTGTAGGTGGCAAATGATATCGAAGAGTTCAATTCCTGCATTTGGTAATCAAAGAGTCTCTCTGTTATGTGACTGTTGATCATCTAAGAGTTGCCGAGTTGCATTGACGTGGTTGTTGTCGTTTTAAGAAGGAACCGTTAATCTATAAAGTGGGTCCTGTCCTTGGTGTCGGTGATTAAAGACTTGATAATATGAAACGGCTCTTAGAGACATCTGTCATCATCTTCATGCACTCGGGAGTTAGTAATCAGAACAATGTCGTGTCCCCTTCCGAGTCTTGACCAACAGTGTAGGTCGTCTAGCCTTTGTCATTCGTGGAGGCTAGAATCAATCGCTAAGTTAAGGGATGGATGAGTAAATAAAAAATAAGCTAAAGCTTATATTATTCAGAACTTATTTATTTATTCATTGGCACTTAAACCGCTAATTTTTAGTCATTAGCGTAGGGCCAAGATAAGGGGGGTGGCCAGCTATATCTTAGCATGGAGGCAAGCAGCAAATTTAGAAACTTCTGTTTGTATTGGACAATAGAGGGAAAGGAGAAAATCTGGCCTTTTGGGAGCGCTGGAGTCTATATCTAGCCACACATGGACAGAAGAAGGATTCATTCGATGTGTGTTGTTTTTCTTTTATCTCTGCAAATTTCTTCAAGGCATTCCCACAGGACATAAACCCTGTGGAAGACGGCTCCTGGATGGAAACCTACGAGTGTGCTTGTTTATCTGTGGTAATCAGAAGATATCAGAGTCAGCGTGGGGAACTGGAACACAATCTCCAGTTTGAACGGTGGGCATAGATTAAGTTGTAGGCTCCATTGGTAATTCGCAGCACTTCTAAACCATCCTCAGCGTCTTGTTTAATGTCAGCAGCTAATACGTATTTATCGCAGCCCTGTGCATGGAGTTCGCTGCATAAAATAGTCAAGGCGCCTAGTAGTTTTCAGGTCTGCATCAATTGTTTCCATTGGGACAGGTTTGGGAAATGTTATGATTTTTGGTGTTCAATCAGACTATATCATTTCCTTGTTTTTTGGAAGAAAATATTAAGCACAAGCCCTCTCTTTGCAATAGTTTGCCTTTCAATTTGTTTTTAAAAATTAATAATTCAAATCTGGTTTAGACCAACATCATCTCTTTAAACATTGAATATTGCACAAGTTTAGTCAATACCAGGGGAAAGGTTATTTCAACCGATGGTCATTCTTGTTTCTCCGTTCTTTCGTGATTGGTGGAAATTCATGTGTTACATTTTTTCTGAGAAAAGGGAAGTTGTTTTTCATTGAAGATGAAAAAATTATTGTTCGCTGGAGTATTACAAAGAAATCTTCTTTGTTGGTGTATGTAACTGTCACAAAAGTTACATCTGGGTCTCCTGCCAGCATCGGGTCTGTGTATCTCCTCTTTGGGATATTGAACTGCAGCATATTATTCTGCAGATGCTATCATTACAGGTGTGGTTGGAAATCATCGGGTTATCATTGTTGTGTAAGTACCGTCTTCAAGTTGGCTTTTGCAATGGACAGCATTGAGTAGCATGGATTGGGAGTATCATAGAATTTTTATTCCTTTCGGGATTGTAATCACCAGATGATGCAAGAGTTACACGAATCGATGGTATTCAGGCATGATCATTAGTTGAGTATTGATCATTATTATTCTCTGTCGAACTATCTGATGGTTTAGCTGTTGAAGATATACTTCTGGTAGTCTATGGTAGTCTATTGTTTTTATCATTGAAAGCACTGTAGAGTTGTATTGAAATCACCATGTTGGTAATCAGCATATGGGTGTTTCAGTATTAAGTTCTTTGTTGACATAAGTTAGAGTACGACTCTGTTCATTTTGTATGGAGTGTTCATCATATGAGTATTTCTTATAGTAGAAGAGTCACTACTTTGTAAAGAGAGTTTCATGTAATTTCTTTGGTGTGTGAAGGCTCAAAAGTTGTGAGTTGTGTACTGAGACTCTGTCATTATTTTAAATAAAGGAGTACCTTTTGGTGTGGCTGGGTTTTTCCCTCAAGTAGGAGGGTTTTTCCAGGATATCTCTGGTGTATTTGTGTTCTTGATTTATCTGTTACTTGTTAAAGCTATTCTGGTTCATAAAACTTAACAATTATTTCACCCGCTATATGAGATGACAATAAATAGTCTAATCAAGTTGAGAAAGACAAGTGGGATGGTTATAGACTGTGACTGGCTTAGACGCTGTTTAAATGCAAACAGCCTTGACAATTATATTTGACCTGTCGGTGTGTTTGACCCACCATTCGGTCATGTTGGTGTGTTTATTGACTCATCAACAGAACCTTTGTTGTCTATAAACCAATTGGTGATGAATGGTGTCTTCACCTACCTAGATGGCTAAGTGATGATGGTCTGCCTGCTGGTGAGGAATCTATGGTATAAATTACAATTGCTCCAAATTGTATAAGATAAAGGGATGCAATGATGCATTAGGCATTGTCATCTCTTGTTTGGATAAAGCAATATTGCCTATGTTGAAGAACAAACTCTATATGAGATTTAAAAAGGCAGTGAATCGTGCCCTTAAAGACATAAATCTCCTTGTGGTACCATTGAACAAATATTACTATTCTACTCTCAGTCCCTTAGTGATTGAGTAGATATGCATCAATACAAAACTTGTAATCACTTATTGTATTGTCGGTTAAGGAAGAACCAACCTGTAAAATTTAATATGGTGGACATTTTACCCTTCAAATGCATTCCTTGCACGTTCAGTCATGGAACTTGTGGTGTAGGCAGATTGGCAAGGTCCAGTTCACTCCTGTGTTTGGTTGTGAGGTAGACACCTTCTTTGGGTGCAGGTGGATTGGCAAGTTGAAGTTTACTACTGGATTTGATTATGAGGACAAGACCCAAAAACAATGAATATGTAATTTGAACAACATATAAGATAAATGGAAAACAGTCCTCTTGTAGTATACCAAATTGATGTCTTGCTTGACGGTGACCTGAAAAACTACCTTTACCTTTACTTGTACCATCGTATATGGAGTAATGTGAAAAATTCCTCTGTTTCCACAAGGAGGTTACCTTTAACTCTAACTTTATATATAGGGTAAAGTGAAAATTACTCTATTTCGACAAGGAGGTCCCATATGCCCAGGAGGCATGCTGGCTAGGCTGGGACCCAATTGTTACATTTTCCTTGTATTTATAAAAAGAATGTGGTGACAACAGATGCCTAAACTTCTCAAGTTAGGATGGAGATTGATAGTATTTCCACCCAATGCAAATCAAGATAGAACTCGTGTAGACTGGAGGTGAATTATGATTCTATAACTTAACAAAAGTAATTTAAGGAAATATTATGGCACACTAGAGAGCGAAGATTATAAAAATCCTTCATTACAAGAGTCCTGAAATAATTAAAAAGAATAGCATCTCCCAAAAGCAAGAAAATGATATGACAAGAAAACAGCATTTAGTCAGTTGCTTCAAATCATACATGCATCACTTCAACATGAAATCAAACTTGGAAATAGAGTATGGGAAGAAAATGATAAATCTAGATAAAATAGAGTTGCAGAGTCATTAAGAACTTTTACATGAAAATAATATATGTTGAGCAATTACAGTGGTACTGTAGTCGTGACTAAAAATTTATCAGATGATGCTGGAACAATAGTTACTTGGATATAAGTGAACAGGATTTTTCTACATTCCAACCTTTTCAAAAATTATTACAGTTATAACATACTAACCTCTTCAAACTTCAAAAATATGTTGCGTTGACTCAACAGTGAAAATTTTGCAGTAACTAGTAGTGTTGCACCTTCATTTTCCTGAAATAAGCACAAGGGTGTAAGATATAAAAAGCACAAGCATCAAACGAGAGAAAATTGCAAAAATGCAACATGGACATACTACTTGAATTCCACTGACCAACAATTCAAAACATTTAAAGATTTTCAAGTGAAGTAAAAAGCTATTATTTCCAACCAAAACTTGAGCTCACTAGATTACCTGCAAAATACTTGGAATGCTCCAGCGCACAATGTTGCGAACCACACCTCTATCAGTGCATCCTTTGCATTCAAATTTTTGATAAATTTGTCCAACCTAGTCCAATTGTGCAGCCATTTGTTGGAAAATTTCTGACCTTCAACACTGCCAAATTTTTTTAAAATGATTTTTTCAACCCCCTTACTCTGCATAACAGTCTTATTTTTATCTTTTCCCACATTCCCTTAAGCATCCCCTTAACTATGTGAAACTTCAAACTTGGAACTTATTAACAAGGCACGAATAAAGTAAAATGGGCCCCAAAGAAAGCATTTATTCATTATTATTCTTCTCAACTGTCTGAATAAAATAGAAAGAATGACAATGAACTAAAAGAAATATTACCCAATTGTTTGACATATGTCCATCTTCACAACAAAACAAAAAATTGCAGAAAGATTTCCAATGGTGAGAGGAACCTAACCTATACTGAATGTATTTGTGTCTGAGTATTTACAGATACTGGTATTGGATAAGCTGGTGTTTGTCGTTTATCCATGCATGAAAAGATTGAGATGAGAAACTGTAATAACCAATCACCTATCCAAAAAAAAAAACTTCACTTTGCTTCCACAGAGATACTCTAAAAAACCTATCCACAAAAAATGGGTAGGATGCTGTTATTTAAGGTTCATACAGAGAAGAGCTCAGAAAGCTGGAGTATACTGGTCTCCTGATGCAACTTGTTTTTGTCTGATGTTCACAATTCATAGCAAGTTTCTCTATAGGTTAGTTTTACTGCGACAAATTTAGCTAGTTCCTTGAAGGGATCAATGAAAAATAGTTCAAAATTATCCTTCCACTTTCAGTGAAAAGCTCATCACCCTAATTTTGTAAAACTGCTCAAAATTTTATAAGCCATACGAGAGGAGGAACACATTTGCACATACTGCAAGGATCTTTGCATGGACCAGGTTATTTAATGCATTCTTTTGCCATAAAAAGATCATCAATAAAACACCCAGCATAATTTTTTGTCCTTATCCATAAATGATATTGGACTTATTAGTTAGTGTCATCCTATACATTGTCACGTCCCCCCATTTGAAGCTCTTATTAGGATGTCTCCTTCCATAAATAATATTTAATAATAATAAAATTAAAATATAAAATTTAATATATTTATATTCAATTATTTGATAAACAACGTAATTCAAAATAATATGTATATTTATATGACACTGTTCAGGTATCACCGTATAATGTAATAAAGATGCAAGATTACAGTAATATAATAAGTTGTTTGACTCTGAAGACACGGTGATTGTATTAAAAGCCAAATCCACGAGGACAAAACATGGCATAATTAAACATCAATTCTGAGCAACGTCTTAATGAGACGATAAGTCTATGAGTTAGCAAAACTCATACGGGTTCCACACAAAAATATATCTATCATAGTCAATCTTCTATCCATGAATATTGTTGTGCAATGAGATATTATATGATCGTATCAAGAACATATCACCAATCCAGGGAGTCCAAGTATACGATTATATCCAATAAAGTGTCAACTAAACTAATCAACACTAAGGGTCAATTGAAGGGAGATTGGGTCAGATAAACATATCCAAATGAATGTATGGCTACTTCTGTATATTCGTGGGTGGCAAAATGTTTGGTATCGCGGATATGAGGGGCGTGAATATACTCAAGGAATTCATCTATGTGCCGGAACACTTGAAATCTGATTATCACTGCTTTCAGTAACTTCGCAGAATGAATATAATTGTTTGTCTGCCAAACGGATCAACACATGATGAGTCAGCATGTCTGAGTCAGCAGTACGACAAGAGAGAAATTGTGTACATCCGAAGTTAATTAAAGGACAAAGCAATTATTTTCAAATAAGGCACTTATGCTTGTAATAGACTAAGACGAATCAGAAAATAGTAATTAAAGGTTGTAAGGTCTAAAGCACAGTTAAAGAATGAAAGATGCAATTTGTTAAGAAGTAATTATGGATAACGGGACATCTTTGTTGCCTAAGAGTCTTGTCATTCCAAACACAGGGGATAGGGAGGCAGTCTCCACCAACCATTCAGAATCGATTCAGAAGAGCATCAAAGAATAAGGACTATAAAAATATAATTGTTACTCTTCACAAGGAGAGATAAGAAAGAATAAGATAATGGTATAAAAATAATGGATACTCTAAATAAGTCAGTGACTATGCTGTAAGCATAGTGTGACAGCATGTAAGGCTGTAACATATTTGAGTTAGATATTCATTTATAGAAGGTTATGTATATATCCTATTAGGGATGGGAAGCCATTACATGGTCATATATATATATATATATATGCAAGATTAGAATTATAATTATATATACAGTTATATATTTGTATACATAGATTACTCGGCTCCTATTACTACTCCAGTAATAAGAAGAGAGGGCTAAAGAAACCAAAGAGGGGCAGTCTAAATCCAATAGGATAGTTCCCAAGATGAGGTAGGGATCAACGTCCCTTGTAGCCTTGATGGCATAGTCCCAAACAGGATAAGGGCTTGCGTCTATAAACTTTGAGGGTGTTGATGATGTAGCTTCGAGAGATATCTATCTTCCATACCTGAGATAGTCGCCTCTGTCTCAGATAGCCATCTCTTATTGTTGTTTGCTGGTTCTCCTTTCTATGTGTCGTATATGATATTATTTGAAGTCTTTTATAATTCTCAGTTGGTCGTCTTTCTTTTATTGCCAGCGATTATTCCTTCATATGTTCCGGTGGCTTAAGACATCGAATAGTCAGAATGTTTCATATTACTCATCCGATGAAGGGTCTAACAGTTGAAGACATTGAATAGACACCATTTTGTGTAACAGCAGTGTTTCCATTTGACACGGCAGACTAACTTGAAGCGTCTGTCTTTTGTGTGGTGGTCGGATTCATTCCTGTTTGTATTTGCAGTTTGTCTTATTTGACGATTCTATGGTTATCATTTTTATGTTCCTTGCAGTGGTGATGATTGGAGTATTTCATGATCATTAGCAGAGTCATAGGTGTGAAGAACAGACATTTTCTGGTTCAATATTCTTGTTTACAGTATTCTTATATTCATTGTTAAGTGTTTTGGGATATAGAAAAGAAATCATTTATTGCTTCAGTTTTGATATGCATTGTAATTCAAACTACTGATTATTCATCAATAAAATAGACATTTTTGTGTGGCTGGGTTTTTCACCTCAAGTTAAAGGGTTTTCCTAGGGTAATTATTGTGTTCTTGTGTTCACTATTTTGTTTTTTGGTGCTGCTTATGTTTATTTCTAGGATAAAAATCAACATGGTATCAAAGCCAGATTCAATCAAGTTAAGAGATCAAATTCATTTCAGCCGCAAGTCGTTTCATTCTTTCTTCTCATTTGTATAAGTTTCTTTTTACTCATCAAGATGGTTAACAGTCTAAAGGTTGAAGATAGGCTTGATGGTGCATCAAATTTCACCTCTTGGAAATTTAGAGTTCTCATCTCTTTGGAAGAAAATGATCTTCTAGACTTCATGGAGAAGGATGTGCCCGAGTCATCCGATGAGGCTGAGAAAACTCAATGGAAGAAGAATGACATTAAGGCTAGGAAGTTTTTGATAGATTTTGTAAAGGATCATCTTGTGCCTATCATATCCAAGATGAAGTCAGCTAGAGTCATGTTCAAGACTCTTCAAGACCTGTATGAGATCAACAATACCAGCAGAGCTCTTGCCTTAAGACAACAGCTCCATCATATTAAAATGGCTAAAGGAGAGTCAGTCATTTCCTACTTCATGAAGATTACAGAGTTAAAAGATCAGCTATATGCCACTGGAGATATAGTTGAAGATAGACATCTAGTTATGTTGGCAATGAATGGTCTTCCTCAATCTTGGGAGTCCTTTATCCAAGGCATTTGTGGAAGATCTCAATTTCCCAAGTTTGATTGCCTTAGAGCTGATTGCATTCAAGAGGAATCCGGGTTGATATCAAGAGGAAATGGAAGAAGCTCTCATAACGAAGAAAATCATGTTCTTGCTGCTCAAACATTTAGAGGGAAAGGAAGATAAGGGAGAAAAGGAAATTTCAAGAAGAATAGAGACAGTAATTCTGTTTCAGCTCCTAAACCAAAGAAGAAGGATTTCTCTCAAATTAAATATTTCAGATGTGACAAGTATGGTCACTTTGCTCGAGATTCTGTTCAAAGAACTAAACATCATGTTGCTGCTGCAAATAAGGATGAGACGTCACCTAAAAAGGAATCCAATGACAACTCAGGAGGATTTCTATTCATCTCAGCTCTATCAAGCAATGTTCCAACTGACAACAACACTTGGCTAATCGATAGTGGTTCTTCGCAACACATTAGAAGATATCGAGAGCATCTTTCTGATTTGGTAGAAAGAGAAACCAATTTACAAGTGATAATTGGAGATTATGCAAATTATTAAGTAAAAGGTGCTAGAGCTACTTCACTTCAACTAGATTCTGGCATCCCTCTTCATTTAAGTGAGGTCTTGTTTGTTCCAAGAATCAAAAGAAATCTGGTTTCAATCTTAGCATTGGAGGACAAAGGGTATCAAGTTGCATTTTCTGAAGGAAAAGTTCTTGCTTGGCCATAAAATGATTACAAACACCACAAAACTAATGTCAGGTCTGGTGGCAGTAAGAAAAATGAGGCTGCCCACTAGTTGTCTAAACAAAGATTCATCCACAACAGGTGAATTGAACTGAGCTGATAGTTTGAGTCTGGGTTCCATAGGGGTGGGAGCAGGTCTGCAATCCTGCATTTTGAACTTGTCCACAAGACCTCTAGCATACTTGGACTGAGAAAGAAAGATACTATGCTCAGTCTGCCAAACCTCAACTCCGAGACAATAGTGCAAGAGTCCCAAATCTGTCATATCAAAAGTGCAGCACAAATCTTGTTTGATTTCAGTGATCAAATATGTTGAACTTCCAATGATGATCAAATCATCCACATAGACAACTATACACAATACATCATCACCTACATGTTTGATATACAGGTTTGAATTAGATGGACTCCTGTGAAAACCATGATCAATTAGGTATTTATCAATTTTCATGTACCAAACCCGAGGAGCTTGTTTTAGACCATAGAGAGCTTTGACAAGTTTACAGACTTTGTGTTCTTGACTAGCAACCTTAAATCCAGAGGGTTGCGTCATGTAGACCTCTTCCTGTAAGTCACCATTCAAAAAAGCACTCTTAACATCCATTTGATGAACTTTCCAACCAAACTGAGCTGCTAAGGCAAGAACAAGTCGTATGGTATTCATTTTAGTTGTGGGAGCAAAGGTCTCCTCATAGTCAATACCTTCCCTTTGTGAGAACCCTCGAGCAACAAGACAAGTCTTATACTTGTCTAAAGTGCCATCAACTTTGTACTTTACCTTGTATACCCATCTACAGCTAACGGGCTTCTTCCCGACAGGAAGATCAAAAAGGACCCAAGTGTGATTTTTCTGAATACTTTGAAATTCAGCTTCCATGGCCTGTTCCCACTCAGGAATACCTTTAGCCTCAAAATAAGTCTGGGGCTCATAAATACTATGAATGTTAGCCATAAGAGCAAAATTAACTATAGGATGTTGTTTGCTCTTATTTCTAGAAACTCTACCTTCGATGAGCTCATCATCCCTGAGATCACTAATAGTTTTAACCCACCATTTGGGCCGAAGAGTAGACGAGCCAATCTCTGGAGATGGAGGAGGTTCAGGAGCAGCACTAGAGCCAAGGAGAGGATCATGTTCGGGGGCCTCAATAGGATCAGCATCAGGTGCCCCACGATGAGCATTATCTGGATCATCCCTCCCATCAAATGGTGCTAACGGAAGAGGAACACTGTGAGGTTGTTCCTCTGAACACTGCTCAGAAGAAGATAGAAAGGGGCCTCGAGTTTCATCAAAAACAACATCACGACTAAAGATAAGATGATTAGTGTCGATATCTATCAATCTGTAGGCCTTACGGTTGTCACTGTACCCTGTCATCATGAGTTTTTGACTCTTGGAATCTAATTTGGAACGTTTAGCATCAGGAATCCAAACATAGACAAAAGAGCCAAAAATCTTCAGGTGGCTGATCTTGGGCTTACGACCAGATCACAACTCTTCTGGAGTTTTGTTCTAGACAGCCTGAGTAGAAGAACGATTAAGAAGGTAAACAGCAGTAAACACTGCTTCTGCCCAATACTTATTAGGAACACTCCTGTATTGTAACATAGAACAAGCCATCTCAACAATCGTACGATTGCGACGCTCAACAACACTGTTTTGCTGAGGAGTGTAGGGTGTGGTGAACTGGCATTTGATGCCATGTTCAGCACAAAAATCGAAGAAAGCAGTAGAACAAAATTCCCCTCCATTGTTTGTTCTAAGAGAAATGATATTGCAGCCAGACTCGTTTTCAACCAATGACTTAAAATTTTGAAATGTACTAAAAGCATCTGATTTTCGTTTAAGAAAGTAAACCCACATCTTTCTACTAAAATCATCAACAATAAGTAAAAAATATTTGCAACCAGTAACTGAAGATGTAATCATAGGACCACAAATATTAGCATGAAATAATTGAAGTACCTGAAATGCACGCCAAGAATCGCCATCTTTGAAGGGAGTCCGATGTTGTTTGCCAGCTTGACAAGCATCGCATACTCCAAGATGTTGCGTCTGAATCGGAGGTAGGCCAGAAACAAGTTCCTCCCGAGACAACTGAGAGAGATACTAGATGTTGAGGTGTCCATATCGTTGATGCCACAAGGTACTGAGAGATAAGTCATGAGCTGCCATAGCTGTTTCAGGAGAATCACCAGTGTCAGTAAGCCGATATAGGCCATGATCCTCTAGACCAGAAGCAACAGTAAGACGAGTCGCTCGATCAATAATGGAACATTTGTGGGCACTGAACACCACATCTAACTAAGGAGAATTTCTCATGATCTGACTCACAGAGAGTAGATTGAGTGCCATACTAGGAACGTATCATACATTGAGAAAAATAAGCTAACACCCACCAGACTGTATCTGAACATTTTCCCTGCCAATAATTTTGAACTCCTCTCCTCCACCAAACACAACTGAATCACTGTAGGGATAGAAGTCTATAAACCAATCACGCCGATGAGAAAAATGACGTGAAGCACCAGAGTTGATATACCACGCAGACGACCGGGCTAAATCAGAAGGACTTTTAGCCATAAAAGCATAGAAAGCAAACTCCTTTTTCTCAGAATGTTTAGCAATATTTGCCTGTTGATTTGACCCTCCCAGCTTCTTTTGTTCGGAAGCGAGTAGCTGACGGCAATCTTTCTTCATATGGCCATACTTATGACAGTAATGACACTGAACACCCTTCTGCTAATAACTACCTGAGAATTGATGTGAACTGCTCTATTGAGAAGACTGAAATTTTGCTGCAAAGGCTTGTTCTGATGAGGATGAGGATGTACGGTTACCAAACTGCTGCTTCCAGGGATCCTGTTGTAGGAGTTTGGTGCACAACTTTGGAAATTTCAAATCAACATTAGTTGAGGTAATGTTGAGAGTCTCTATGAAATGCTCATAAGATGTTGGTAGACTTTTCAGGGTAATAACTACCATATCTTCTTCCTCCATCTTTCGACCGATGGCTTCAAAGCTTCAAGCTGATCACGAATGTCCTTAATCTTCGTGAGATGTTCTTGTAAGGACATACATTCATCCATCATAATGGAGAACAACTGATTCTTCAAAAAGAATGCGCGACTCTTGTCAGATGTCTCATGCAACCCCTTCAAATATTTCCAGATGTCTGCAACAGACTTGCCAGAAGGAATCTAAGGCAACTAATCATCTGTGACAGAAAGCTTGAGAAGCATAACAGCTTCTTGATTCCGATCATCGAACTTATCCTGATCTGCTTGGACGGAGGTCAGGCGAGTCTCTGTGCCAAGAACAAGTGCATCCAGACAACGGTATTTGAAGATGGTCAACATTCACTACTTCCAAGTGTTATAGTTGCTACCATTAAAGTGCTGACTATTTTCCAGCATCAGGTTAGTCAGTGACGCCATCTTGCACGTTTCCTAATGCACGAAAAAATGAAAAAACGCAGACACGTACTTCAAGGCAAAAAAATGAAAGACCCAGAAAAAACTAAGAAGTACCCAGAAGAGAGCTCAAAAAACCCAGAAAGAATATGTTGTCAAAATTTGGATCTACTAGCTCGAAAATTGAGGCACCCAGAAAAAACGAATGACAACCCAATTGAGTTCTCGAAAAAACCACCAAGAATTTGTAATTAGAAAAAAAAAATTCGAGTGCAAAAAATAGGATTTTCGAAGAAAACCCTAATCGGCTATGGAGGACAAGGTATTTGCAGGTTTTCAGCAGAAAACGAAGATACCAGTTGCCTAGAACAAATCGCCAAATATCAGTCGTGGAAATACTAGACCCGACGCCAAGACGCAAATACGGAAGGACCAAACGCAAATGATACAAGACGCGAATACGGAAGAATCAGTCGTAAGTGCCAGACACGAATGATCTCGACTGCAATACCAGTCGTAACTACTAGGAGATCTCACAGGAGTTAACAGAACAGAAGGAAGCCGAGAAAAAATTAAGCTCTGATACCATAAAATGATTACAAACAATTTGTTTGTATTGAATGTATTCACAAAGAGCTTAGACGCTCATATATACAGAGCCAAGGAATAAGAAATAGCAACTATCTAAAGATAGATGCAAAAGAATAGCAAGCACATAGATTAAGCATTAAAGCTATCGACTATTAGAAACATTCTAATAGGCCAAAGAACTATAGTATCGAATCTTCTCGTGTGATTTGTGTTCGTCAAGAGAGTATATACAAACTTTCTCTTCGTCCAATTCAAGCATTAGTGCAAGACTCTTTCAATTCAAGTGAGCTATGGCATAGGAGACTTGGTCACTTACACTTCAAAGCTCTTCCATCCATGGAAAAGATGGTTATTGGTTTACCAAAGCTCAATCAAAAACATGATGGCATTTGCAAAGGATGTGCTTTGGGTAAGAATGTTAAAAGTTATTTTCTAAGTAGTGAAAGTAAATCAAAAAGTATTTTTGATATGATTCATTCTAATTTATGTGGACCAATGTTTGTGGCTTCTTTGAGTGGTTTTTGGTATTATGTAATTTTTATTGATAACTATTCTCGAAAGACTTGAATTTATTTCTTGAAATCTATAGAATTTGAAGTACTTTGTAGATTCAAAGAATTCAAAGCCCAGGTTGAAAACATGTCTGAAAAAAAGATCAAGATTTTGAGATCCGATAAAGGGGGAGAATACATTTTTGGAGGATTTCAAAATTTCTGCATTGAGGCAAGGATTAAGAGGGAGTTTTGTGTCCATTACAACCCTCAACAAAATGGAGTTGCTGAAAGGAAAAACAGATCCATAGTTGAGGCAGCCAAACCAATGATTCATGATCAAAATTTAGAAACCTTCCTTTGGGCAAAAGCCTCCATACCTGTTGTTTATTTTCAAAACTGAAGCCCTCATAAAATATTAGAAAATATGACCCCTGAAGAGGCCTTCACAGGTGTTAAACCCGAAGTTAGTCACTTCAGAATTTTTGGTAGTCATGTTTATATTCATGTGCCTAAAGATAAAAGATCTAAACTAGAACCATCAGGCAAGAAAGGTATATTTGTGGGTTACAGTGAGTCTTCTAAGGCCTACAGGATCTACATTCCACAGCAAAAACAAATTGAGATTAGCAGGGATGTATCTTTTGAAGAGGAAGTTGCCTTCAAAAGATCAAAATGGTCTTCTATGGACAGTGAAGAACAAGAGACACCTCAAGATATGGACATTTATCCTAATCATTCTCCTGAGATTTAGAGGGAATCCACTAAATCAAAAGAGATTTTTGATTCAGCTGATCTCACAGAACCTACTGATGGGTCAAGTAACATCTCTATCAGTAGAAATAGACCTTTATGGGGTAGACAAACAATGCAAGAGGCAAAAAATTATGCAGCTCCTCGTGGCACTTTTAGAGAAAGCAAGAGACCGCAGCAATTTTCAGAATATGTGGCATTAATGAGTCGTATCATTGAGACTGAGCCTTCTAGCTTTGAGGAAACATTCAATCAACAAGTTTGGAAAGATGCCATGTTAGAAGAATATCAGTCTATCATCAAGAATGATGTTTGAGATGTTGTACCAAGGCCTGAAGAAAAATCAGTTGTGTCTTCCAAGTGGCTTTTCGAGATCAAGCATGCAACTGATAGAAGTATTGAAAAGTACAAAGCAAGATTTGTGGCTAGAGGATTCTCTCAAAAGGAGGGAATAGAATATGAGGAGACGTTTGCTCCTGTAGCTCATTATACATCTACCAGGACTATCATTGTTATTGCATCAGCTAAAGGCTAGAAACTATATCAAATAGATGTAAAGATTGCATTTCTTAATGGTGTAATTGAAGAAGTGTTTTTTGAACAACCAGATGGTTTTGTGATTCATGGGAAGGAGTCTCATGTATGCAGATTGAAGAAGGCATTGTATGGCCTTAAGCAAGCACCTCGTGCATGGTATGAAAGGATTGATCAATACTTGATGAGCTTGGGATTCTCCAAAAATGATGCAGATTCAAATCTTTACTTCAAGATAGTTAATGGTAAAGTCTTAATTCTGGTTCTTTATGTTGATGATTTATTTCTTACTAGAGAAGATAGTCTCATTGCTAAATGCAAAAAAGATTTAACCTCCAAGTTTGAGATGAAGGATCTTGGTCTCATGCATTACTTTCTAGGACTGGAAGTGTGGCAAAGACCCAATGAGATTATTCTTCATCAAGGGAAATACACCATAGATGTCTTGAAGAGGTTTAGGATGTTGGATTGCAAGTCCATGTTTACTCTCATAGAGACAAATTTGAAGAAGTTGAGAGTTGCTGCAGCTAGTTCTGATTTGGTAAATTCCACCATGTACAGACAACTAATTGGATCATTGATGCATTTAGTGAATACTAGACCAGATATTTGTTATGCAATGAGTGCTCTTAGTCAATTCATGTGTGAACCAAGACAAATTCATTTAGTTGCAACCAAGCATATCTTGAGATACTTGCATGGCACAGTTGGTTATGGCTAGAGAAATACTTCAGATGTAGATCTGAATTTATAGGAGTATTCTAATTTTGGTTGGGCTGGGAATGTAACTAATATGAAAAGCACTTTTGGATGTTGCTTCAAATTGGGGTCTGCCATGATTTCCTGGTGTAGCAGGAAGCAGATTTATGTGGCTCAAAGCATTGCAGAAGCTGAATATATAGCAGCATGTGTAGCTGCTAGAGAAGCAGTGTGGCTTCAAAAAACTCCTTGCAGGTTTGTTCGGTCAAGCATTAGAGCCAACTGCAATTCATTGTGATAATCAAAGTTGTGTAAAGCTTTATGTGAATCCAGTGTTTCATGATAGAACAAAATATGTGGAGATCAAATATCATTACATCATTAATATGGTGCTGAGAAAAGCTATTCAACTCCAATATATTTGCATTGATGAACAAATAGCTGGCATCCTCACCAAGCCTCTCTCTCGGGCGAAATTTGCACATTTTTGAGACAAGCTTGGGGTTGTGGAGAATGTTGCTCTTGCTGAAAGGGAGTCTCAGCATTAGTGATTTTTTTTATATATGCTAAAATGCATATTTCTTTGAGATGGAGAAATATGAGGTGAAAGCCCTTGAGATATGTTGTTGTTCTAAAATGCATATTTCTCTGAGATGGAGAAATATGAGGTGAAAGCCCTTGAGAGATGTTTTTTTTCCACACATGGGAGTAGCCATGGTGGACGTCATGTTAAGAGATTCTCAACGACATCACGTTGAGTGATTCCACAATGGGCACTTGTGTATATGTTTCTTTCCACACATGGGAGTAATCATGGTGGACATCATGTGAGTGATTCCATGATGTTATCATGTTGAGAAATTTTGTGATAAAATCTTTTTCACAAATGGGTGTAGCCATTGTGGTTGTCATGTTGAGAGACTCCATGGCATGGATATCTGAAAAGATATCTCCCTAGCTAAGAGGGAGTGTTGATGATGTAACTTCGGGAGATATCTTTCTTCCATACCTGAGATAGTCGTCTCTATCTGAGATAGTCATCTTTTATTGCAATTTGTTGGTTCTCCTTTCTATATGCAGTATTGATATTATTTGAAGTCATTTGTAATTCTCAGTTGGTCGTCCTTTTATTGCCAACAATTATTCCTTCATATGTTTTGTTGGCTTAAGGCATCAAATAGTCAAAGTGTTTCATATTACTCGTGCGATGAAGGGTCTAATGGTTAAAGACATTGAAGAGACACCGTTTTGTGTAACGACAGTGTTTCCATTCAACACAATAGACTAACTTGAAGCGTTCGTCTTTGGTGTGGTGGCCGGATTCATTCTTGTTTGTATTTGCAGTTTGTCTTATGTGATGGTTATGTGGTTATCATTTTTATGTTCCTTGCAGTGGTGATTATTGGAGTATTTCATGATCATTAGCAGAGTCATAGGTGTGAAGAACAGACATTTTCTAGTTCAATATTCTTGTTTACAATATTCTTATATTCGTTGTCAGGTGTTTTGGGATCTAGAGAAGAAATCCTTTATTGCTACAATTTTGATATGCATTGTAATTCAAACTACTGATTATTCATCAATAAAAGAGACATTTTTGTGTGGTTGGGTTTTTCCCCTCAAGTTGGAGGATTTTCCCAAGGTAATTATTGTGTTCTTGTGTTCACTATTTTGTTTTTTGGTGCTGCTTATGTTTATTTCTGGGACAAAAATCAACAAAGGGAACGTATCAAATGGTCTCTAAGCACTTTGGTTTGCCTACAATGTCTACTCCCTTCTCAAAACTGAAGTAATGGTAAGATCAGTCTTAATATTATAAATATAAATAGTTAAGGAATCCAATTACTTAATACATGTAATAAATGAACAATATTCTCTATGTAATAACATAAAATTGGAATCATTATAACTTAGTCCATTCAGCTTAGGCCATAAGAATATTAAATATGGGATAATCCTGGTTATAACAGGCCTAAACCTAGCAGGGGACATTACATACATTCAACAATGAGAATTACATAAGACCTTTGAGCCATTAGAACCATCCAAGTTTTAGGACAGAAGAGAGCATTTCAGTTGCAGATCTCTCAAAAAACAGACCTGTAACAAGCAAAATTTCCTCAGCAAAAGCTACAAAAACAGCTTCCAACAAATGGAGGGACTGTAATGTCCCCTTTTCTTCAGCCTTGGTGAGTCGAAAGGAGATAATTTAATTTACTAAGTGAAGTTGTCTTAAATTGATAATTTAGGCAATTTGCATTTACTTCATTATCAAGATGAATATTTTATTAAAGTGACTTTAGTTGGGAACCAAAAAACAATATAAAGTCACTTATGTTTGTTAATATTTCAGACTTTGAAAAGAAAATAACAATCTGTAGATGATCTTTTAGAACTAAGACTTAGGCCCTTTTGAAAATATAGATGAATAGAAGATAGATAATACCCGATTTAGATGTTTGAAATCTGCTGAATGATTGTAAGAAGAAGCCTTCAATCCAATGCTATTATTCTGCTCCAATCGGCTCTTTAAGTCTATTACAATTTGCTCTTTAAGGTCTACTATAATACCTCTCCAATTCTGCTACAATATATGAACTTAGGTTTGCTTAGAGTATGTATTTAGGTCTGCTACAGGTGTGAATTTAGGTCTGTTATTCTTCTTTCCAAATTGCCAAGAAGCTGCTATAATGTTGGAACAATTATGCAATGATGATCTGAATTATAAGTCTGCTTAAAGTGCGAAATAACGCAGTCATGTTATGTTTTCGATGATGCCTAATTCACACTCCTCGATCCCATACAAGTATGCCTCAAGAGAGGTGTCTCTTCAATATGATAAGGAAGACGACTTGCATATGCAAGTCGGCTTTTATAATTATTGTTATTCAACCGCTAACCTCAATAGATAGCTGACTATAATGCAGGTCGGCCCTCATAGCAATTTCAACAATTCAATATGCAAGCTGTCCCTCTTCTCAATCATAATGTGATATGTCATATAATAAGTAGCATACTTATTATTTATTTTAATCTTTGCCAAGTCCATAATATTAATAATCATTTGCAATGTAATTTATCTTTGTCTCAAGGCCACAAATATTAACACTCCTTCTTAGACTCGAGGGAAAGATCAATAACATTGACCTCATAATGTAATCACTAAATCTCTATCACACAAGATCTCATTCTGACATATGAATTATTGTCATCAATAGATTTCAATCTAAGTGATCTCAATGAATATGGAACCATCAAAAACATTATGTATTCATACCTGATGTAGTCAATGTGATTAATCATCCTCAGGATGTCTCAACTTTTGTAATATCATTTACTACAAGATGTAGGGTTATTCAAACATAACACATAATGTAAGCATCGTTCACATGTAATGAGAGGTAAGAAGCATTATTTACATTATCCTCATGATGTAAACAATAATCACATATGGATCTCAACTTTATGTATAGCATTATCTCAATAAGAATAATAGATCTCAAATCTATGTAAGAAAATGTATCATCAATATAACAATAGATCTCAAATCTTTGTAATCAGAAAAGGTATCATCAATAAATCTCAAATTAAGTATCTCCCACAAGATAATAACAATTATAAGGTCATCTTAAGTATCAATCACATAATGTTAGCTTGATGTAAGGTGTGGATTTTCTTCATGTGAGATTCCATCCACAAGTTCTCTGAAAGATAGTCTTCATTGGTGATTCTATCCAAGAGTCTCAATGCTCAAATATGCAGGAGCTTCAACGCTCAAATGTCAAAGAGCCTAAATGCTCAAATATCAAGAGCCTCAACGCTCAAATGTCAAGAGCCTCAACGCTCAAATATGCAAGAGCCTCAATGCTCAAATATAAATATCAAGAGCCTCAACACTCAAGTATCAAGAGCCTCAATGCTCAAATATAACAACAAAAATTATATTTTCACCACATAATAATTTGATCGTTACTTAGATTTAACATAGCGAAGAATCATATTCTCAATGGATAGTAATATTTGATTTATTTACAACAAGTCATGTGATATCTCTTCAAAAAAATTGCAAAATTTAACAAGGAATTAGAAAGAGTTTATAACATGACTTTAAAGTTCATGAAGGCCCATATATAAACTCCCTCTCAAGGTGAAGACTAAAGGACAAGGTGTTCAGATTTTGTTTCTTTTACTTCTGCAATAGAGGCTTGATGATTGTTTCGATCTGAACAATTTGCTACCTTGTGACCAAATTTGTCACATCTATAGAATTGTACCTTAGAGAGACCTCTCTTTTGAAAATTGTTGTTTTGATAGTCTCTCCCTCTCCATCCATTATTGTGAGAGTTCCCTTCTTGCTTGTTTTGATAATCTCTCCTTTTGTTCCTAAAGTTTCTTTCTCCTTTGTCTTGAAATTCTCTTTTTTTTTTTGAAATCGTCTTTCCTTCTTGATTGTGAGTATAAGATTTGAAGATCTTCTTTAAAATTCGATCCTCTAGTTATTAGTCTCGATTCTTCTTGAAGACAATCAATTTTTAATTTATCAAATTTAGGCAATTTAGGATGTGCACTGCTTCCTTGAGTAAAGGAGTCCCATGAGAGAAGTAATCCGTTAAGTGCTATCATAGATAGTTCCTTTTCATTGTAGGTGTGCCCAATAGTTGTCAATTGATTTCTTAACTCAATAATTCTCATAAAATATGATGTGATAGATTCTCCTTGACTCATTTTGATTCGTGAAATTTCATTTTTAAGAGTCATAATTCTATTTGTATTATTAATTTCAAACATTCATGATAATGTAGAGAACATTAGATAGGCTGACTCTAGACAAAAGATGGTGAGTATGATATGGTCCTTTACGCTGTCAATTAGAATTCTCATAGCTTTGTTATTACCCTTTTTCCATTCACGTGTCTCATCTTCATCTATTTCAACTTTAGGTGGATTTTCTATAATTAAATCTAATTCTAGTTCTCTGAAGGCAATTAGTATTCTAATTTTCCAAGATAAGAAGTTTGTGGCTCCTTCGAGTCTATCTTCTAGTCTAACTCCACTTGTCATATTAAATTTCTTAGTTTTAAAAGTGTTAGATTGATTTCCTTAATCTGAAAGTAGATCTTTTACTCACCAAAGCTCTGATACCATGTTAATATTTCAGACTTTGAAAAGAAAATAACAATTTGTAGATGATCTTTTAGAACTAAGACTTAGGCCCTTTCGAAAACATAGATGAATAGAAGATAGATAATACCCGGTTTAGATGCTTGAAATCTGCTAAATGATTGTAAGAAGAAGCCTTCAATCAAATGCTATTATTCTGCTCCAATCGGTTCTTTAAGTCTGCTACAATTTGCTCTTTAAGGTCTGTTATAATACCTCTCCAAGTCTGTTACAATATATGAACTTAAGTCTGCTCCAAGTATGTATTTAGCTCTACTACAGGTGTGAATTTAGGTATGTTATTCTTCTTTCCAAATTGCCAAGAAGCTGCTATAATGTTGGAACAATTATGCAATGATGATCTGAATTATAAGTCTACTGAAAGTGCGAAATAAGGCAGTCATGTTATGTTTTCGATGATGCCTAATTCGCACTCCTCGATCTCATATAAGTATGCCTCAAGAGAGGTGTCTCTTCAATATGATAAGGCAGTTGACTTGCATATGCAAGTCGGCTTTTATAATTATTGTTATTCAACCGCTAACCTCAATAGATAGCTGACTATAATGTAGGTCGGCCCTCATAGCAATTTCAACAATTCAATATGCAAGTCGTCCCTCTTCTCAATCATAATGTGATATGTCATATAATAAGTAGCATACTTATTATTTATTTTAATCTTTTCCAAGTCCAAAGTATTAATAATCATTTGCAATGTAATTTATCTTTGTCTCAAGGCCACAAATATTAACAATGTTGGGTGAAAAAAATTATATATTATTATTTAAAAATGATTTGTAAACATATTTTTGTCTAAGTTATTGGTACAAATACGGGTACAAGTATCTAGTCTAGTGCCACTCCAACACTGTCTCAGTAAGAAGGTAACATGATTTTGGACTTTGGCTCGGATGCGGTATGAGGTAAGCATAGTTAATTTTAAATGTTGGTTAGTGTAGCTAGAAGCATATTCAGTATATTGCAAACTATTATGATGTTTATTGATGGTAGGATACTGTGATTTAATGTAAACGACTAGATGTTTCATCATATTATTATTGCAGCCTTTGTCCTATGGAGGTATTTGCAATCTGGTTAGATGACTATACTTGTGAATTCATAATGATCCTTGTTGTGATACTATAGTTACTTGATAGTAGTAGATGATAACTAATGAGGTTGATATGTTAGTTTAGATAGAATATGATTTGTGGTACTAATGTTATTTAATGTTATTTTATGGGAAATGATGTGTTTGGTTAGATGAGGTATAATCAAAATGTTTGAATGATGATGAATGATATCATTCTTGTTCAATGTTAAAATGATGATTATATGACGATATCGTGTTTATATGATGTAATGGACATTTTTATGTTATATGATCAGTTTATGTGTTTCCTTGCAATATATGATAATGATTACTTGCATGTTCACGAGGTATTGATGTTTCAGTTTTTGCTATGCTAATGCTATTGTTCGTATGATGTGTTTGTATGAAGAGGGATGAAGTCGTAGTTACTCATTTGTGACGCTCACACGATGTCTTGATCTGTAATGTCCCCGTTTTTCAGACTTTGGGATTAGCTTGGTTTAGCAACCCTCGCAAGCTAATCGGGTGTTCAGAGGAGGTCAGATTCTGGAGCCAGCGTTGGAATTCCATTCTGGAGATTCAGATTATCAGTTTTGCTCTTCGTTCGGGTCATTTTTGCCAACTTACTATTTTTAGTAAGTGGGGTTTCTAGTATGGCCAGGATTGGCAGGGTGTCTGCACGGAGCATCAGACATCTTAGGATTGAGTTTCAGAGAATTTCCAGTTTGTGTGACTTACTATTTTTAGTAAGTCTATTTTTAGCAGTGGCTATTTCTGGCAGGGCAATGTCTATTCTCGGCTGGGCAGTTGGTCCTGGTGCTTTGCCAGAATTTCTTGATTGCAGTCTATCAGTGCAGTGGCTTTGAAGTTTAAATGATGTTATTAAATTAAATTATTTTGGTTTAATTTAATAACTTTTAACTTTATAATATTATATTATAAAGTGGGAGTATTTAATAAAGCCAATTGAGTGAAATATTAAAAAATGTGCTTTTTCGAAAAAGCTATATATTTTGCTCAAAAAAGCACTTTCATTCATTCATTATGCAATCATTCTTTTATTGAAGTTTGTGAAGAATTGCCCTGGCTAGGGTTTCGAGAACGGATTCTTCTTTCTGGTGATTTGAGCCATTGCCTGTAATGGTGAATTTCACAACTGATTAATTCTGTATATCAATTCAATGCTGTTGTATATTGAATTGAAGAAAGTTTCATTTCTGAAATTAGCAGATCTGCAGACGAAATTGTATTTATTTATACAATGCAATGAAGTTGCTGAATATGTGTATCAGATGCTGAAGATTATCGACTTTTTGTGAAGTATGAAGGGTTGTGAATCAGAGCAAAGGATAGTCGTGTATTGGCAGCGAATCCTTGGTTGTAAACTGCCTACGTGAACCTTACTAGCTGGCACGTGAGGCTACAGCACTTGGCAACAGTCAATTCTGGGCGTAGTCTTTTATAATTTGCAGGGTCGTGAGTCTCATGTAGGACGTCATTAATAGTTTATCTGAAACGCACTGCTGGGAGCATGTTACAAGTGAAATAGTATAACCGAGGCCCAGTGTTTGGGCGTGTGGAAATTTCAAACAGGTCTGCACTACATCTAACTGGCCGCATGGATTTGGGAAGTGACATCCACTATTGGGACAGTCACGTATCAGTATAACAGGTGGGAGACGTAACAATAAGGCCAGGCGTCTATGGTAAGAGGCTACTTAGGGAGGTTATGATCACAAACAAGTGCATTACGTCAATCAATAACATATGTTTATTTCATGAATTTGTTGGATATAGGAAAATCAAATAAAGAATGTAATTTTCAAAATGTTATCTCACTGAATTAGTTAATGAAAATTGCTGGTTATGTTATCAAATTTAGCTTTGTTTATCTTATTGGAAATTAGTCGCTATTGTATACAATATATCATTATAATTTCAGAAAGAGCCAAGTACGGGTCTTCATAGTGGTATCAGAGCTTTCTTCCTGCCATCCTGTGGGGTCTGGATTCATTTATTTTCTGAAGTATTTTAAAAGTGACCAGCACTTCCATTTTTTCCCTAGCTATGGATAAATACAGGAGATCCAGTTCCAGAAGTTGTCATAGCAGTAAGGGAAATAGAGCGGAATTAAATGCTTTAGTAGAAAGCGTTGAGAGACTGAGACTGCATCAGCAAAGATTAACAGAGAGTTTGTCGGATCCAGTTACAGTAGACAGGGCAGCGAGATATATGGTCTCTGCCTTTAGAAGGCCGACATCGAGTTTGCAGGGGAGAAGGCTAGAGTTTTCTCCGACAATAATCGATGATGCTGATATCCCTACATCTAGTTCAGCACCTGCTATTCTCACCCGCAGTGCTAATGATAGATTTATTGCCCAAGAGCCAGTGGATATTTCAGTGCCATTGGTTGACAGCAGAGTTGAGCATCACCAGGTTGAGGCTACCAGAGCAAACACTACAGATTGTACAAAGTCAGCTGATGTTGCAGTTATTACCGAGTGTTCAAATTCTTCCGTGGAGGGAGTTATTATTGGAGATGTATATGTCAGCTGTAGTAGTGTTGCTCCAGTTCAGGAGGCAGTTGCTTCCTCAGTTGAGACTGGGGCGTGTACGGAGTCTCCCAGTGGTGAGGTTGGAGATTTGGGCATTACAGTGGGGTCAGTTGATGATAGTTCGAGCTCCAGCATTATTGGTGCACAGCCTGACGTGGAGTTGTGTGCAGAGTCACGTGTCAGCAGTTGAGGTTTTAGTAGGAGATGTAGGAGCTGACACCTCTAATGATACTTTTGAGGATGCTGTGAGTTGCATGGGAGATGACACCCCCTGTGAGTTGTTGGGTGATGACTGGGAGAAGCATATGAGCTCTGACAATTCAGAGATATTTGATAGCAATCACAGTGTGGGATCAGCACAAGAGACAGTGGTCTATTCCTGTGTTGAGGATGTGAGCATGGAGCTTTCTAGTGATGACACTCAGGATGGGAGTGTTGCAGATGATTTGTCAGACATAATTCCATGCTACAGTATAGTCTATCCACATGTCGACGTTGAGTTGTGTTTGTAGCCAGAGTTAGTGGAGGAGATGCAGTTAGAGGATGTGTACACTAGCATTGCAGATATCTCCGATAGTGAGAGCGAGGATGATGCGTGTTGCAGTATTTCTGGCTTTCTATATCTGACTTTAGGCGTAGATTCAGCGTTGTCATTTGGTGGAGGGGGGTTCCATGATTCAATGTTACCGGAACCCACAGATGAGGACAAGGAAGCTTTCGAGTGGCAGGAGTTTGTTACAGCCAGGGCTTCCATGTCTAGAGAGAGGGTTACTCCGTCAGTGACTCATGAGGATGTGTCTCAGGATCTGGATTGTTAGATGGTTGCAAAGGACTAGGTAGATGGAGATGGTGTTGAGTTAGATTCAGCAGCAGCTTCCTCGGGGTTAGATGAGGACATGTCCGATGCTTGTACTCAGAGTGTAGAGGTGTACTCAGATGTAAGTACACAGAGAGTGTGATTTTGACGGAAGTTTGTTGGATACAGCTTCCTCTCATAGTGTGGACAGCGCATTCGAGGTTGTTCATAGGAGGCCCATTGTGCAAAGTCATCATGTGACTAGCCAGTTGCGAGTGGGTGAGAGAGATATTACTTTCACACGAGCATTTCGATGCCGCACGTCAGTTGTTGGTTGTTAATAGTTGGGGTGCTCCTATGACAGATGAGTCCAGAGGTGGTTACCTTTCATTGACAGAGGTTCATGCTTTGCGTGAAGCTGTCAGGATTTTGAGACAGTATTACTTACAGATGGTAGCCGACCGAGATCACCTAGTTGAGTGGAGGAGTACAGCCTATGAGGCACTGTTGGATCGAAAGGTGAGTGAGCTTACCTAGGAGCTCATAGCGACTACTGAGGCTTTGGAGGACACTCAGCGGAATCTTTAGGAGTCGCAGATTCAGTTAGAGGGGGTGACCATGGAGTTGGAGCATTTGCGGTCCACACCAGCCCCAGACCCAGTTTGTTTGCATATTGAGGTGGTTGGTGGTGAGTTTGCTCCTACAATTGGTATCGAGGAACATGATGTTGGGGCAGACACACATGTTCTGGATTTGAGAGCACTTGGTACGGATGAGGTAGGAGTACCAGTGGAGTCGAGTTCTCAGGTTGATCTTCCTCACATAGCTGACGGCGTGGTACAATTGGCTATGCCACATTTTCAGAGGGATCATCTGTGGTTTGCGGGGGAGTATGTTGATGCTTCCACGTATAATTTTTACTGCACTGAATCTTTTATGGAGTATTTGCTGGAGAGTGCAGATGTATGTCAGGACTCTTATGGGGTGTCTGAGGGTACTCTCATCCGTGGCTCTTCTGCTATTTGGAGGTTGGTCGGGAAGATTGTGGAGACTCTTTCTACTATGCTTCCCCACAGGGATTTTGAGGTTGGGTTCGTTGAGAGGGTTGCTCAGGACCCTACCCAGTTTGCGGTTATACAGAGTCAGAGATTGGAGCCATCTCCTGATTCCCAGTTTGGCTATGATGAGCGGTTGACAAAGATTGGGGTTTCTTTCCAGCATTTCACGGTAGGATATGCTCATCATTTTTCTTTTGACCCTCAGGTGGAAGATTTGTTTTCACGCAGAGGTAAACCGGCTCCAGTATCCTACCATCCATTATGGGATGGATTAGCACCATCGTTTGCAGATGGTTTTGGCAGTTGGAAGTTAGATTACTTGCAGTGTCCACACACGCAGGACTGCTTATCAGGTGACAGAGTTGATAACAGTGATCCTGGCACATTTGGTCACTGTTGTTTCCTTAATGCAGTTGGGTGTGAGTACTGGATTGACAAGGACTCAAATTTTGACGGAGTTGTTATTGCAAATGGGTTGAGTTCCGTTGGATTGTTTTCAATATCGGCATCTACAGTTGGTTTACAGCTATTGTTTTCAGTGGTGTGTGTTTGGTTGATGTCGGTTCTTTCTTCACAGGAGTTTAGTGCGGATCGGGACATTACCTGTGACCATCCTTGGGATCCGGGTGGATTGTGATGTTGCTTGTTTTTCCTGATTGCTTGAGGACAAGCAATCTTGGGAAGGGAGGACTGTAATGTCCCCGTTTTTCAGACTTCGGGATTAGCTTGGTTTAGCAACCCTCGCAAGCTAATCGGGTGTTCAGAGGGGGTCAGATTGTGGAGCCAGTGTTGGGATTCCATTCTGGAGATTCAGATTATCAGTTTTGCTCTTCGTTCAGGTCATTTTGGCCAACTTACTATTTTTAGTAAGTGGGGTTTCTGGTATGGCCAGGATTGGCAGGGTGTCTGCACGGAGCATCAGACATCTTAGGATTGAGTTTCAGAGAATTTCCAGTTTGTGTGACTTACTATTTTTAGTAAGTCTATTTTTAGCAGTGGCTATTTCTGGCAAGGCAGTGTCTATTCTCGGCTGGGCAGTTGGTCCTGGTGCTTTGCCAGAATTTCTTGATTGCAATCTGTCAGTGCAATGGCTTTGAAGTTTAAATGATGTTATTAAATTAAATTATTTTGGTTTAATTTAATAACTTTTAACTTTATAATATTATATTATAAAGTGGGAGTATTTAATAAAGCCAATTGAGTGAAATATTAAAAAATGTGCTTTTTCGAAAAAGCTATATATTTTGCTCGAAAAAGCACTTTCGTTCATTCATTATGCAATCATTCTTTTATTGAAGTTTGTGAAGAATTGCCCTGGCTAGGGTTTCGAAGACGGATTCCTCTTTCTGGTGATTTGAGCCATTGCCTGTAATGGTGAATTTCACAACTGATTAATTCTGTATATCAATTCAATGCTGTTGTATATTGAATTGAAGAAAGTTTCATTTCTGAAGTTAGAAGATCTGCAGACGAAATTGTATTTATTTATACAATGCAATGAAGTTGCTGAATATGTGTATCAGATGCTGAAGATTATCGACTTTGTGTGAAGTACGAAGGGTTGTGAATCAGAGCAAAGGATAGTCGTGTATTGGCAGCGAATCCTTGGTTGTAAACTGCCTACGTGAACCTTACTAGCTGGCACGTGAGGCTACAGCACTTGGCAACAGTCAATTCTGGGCGTAGTCTTTTATAATTTGCAGGGTCGTGAGTCTCATGTAGGACGTCATTAATAGTTTATCTGAAACGCACTGCTGGGAGCATGTTACAAGTGAAATAGTATAACCGAGGCCCAGTGTTTTGGCGTGTGGAAGTTTCAAACAGGTCTGCACTGCATCTAACTGGCCGCATGGATTTGGGAAGTGACATCCACTGTTGGGACAGTCACGTATCAGTATAACAGGTGGGAGACGTAACAATAAGGCCAGGCATCTATGGTAAGAGGCTACTTAGGGAGGTTATGATCACAAACAGGTGCATTACGTCAATCAATAACATATGTTTATTTCATGAATTTGTTGGATATAGGAAAATCAAATAAAGAATGTAATTTTCAGAATGTTATCTCACTGAATTAGTTAATGAAAATTGCTGGTTATGTTATCAAATTTAGCTTTGTTTATCTTATTGGGAAATTAGTCGCTATTGTATACAATATATCATTATAATTTCAGAAAGAGCCAAGTACGGTTCTTCACATGATCCCCTTTACTGCTTGCCACTATTTGATATTATATGTGTGTGTGTGCGTGTATGTGTGCTTCGGCTTTTGCACTAACATGGACAGGTAGCAAACATCAACTTCACCTGAATTAGCAGGTCTGAGCGTGCCTAAAAAAATAAAATATAACCCCGACGGTGGTTAAAATTGGAGTTTACCATATGGCCAATTATGTCCCCTAGCCCAATTGTCGTTCCTAGTATTGGGTGACAATTGCCACTTTGTTTATTTTTGGCCACCCAATTATCGGGTGGTAACAACTGGCTGCCTTGTATTGTATGATGAGATTTGTGGATTGTTTGTGTTGTCTGATTACGATGTTCGTAATGGTTTCCAGTCAGTGTATGAGGTAATTAATGTGTAGTTGTATGATGGATGAAGTCGTCGGTTAGCATATTAGTATTATCTTTGTTGTCCACGGCAAGTATTGTTTGGGTATTTTATTTAGATTGGAATTCTAAAGTATTTATTTTGGCTTTTATATTTTAGATGTTATTATGAGTTTTTTAACTTAAGTGAAATGTTATATTTTATTATTTCTAAATCAAGTCATTTTATTATGAAAATGGGCATTTTTCTCATTGGGAGTTTTTATGCTTTTGGGTTTTTTTAATTCTTGAGTTGCTTGCGGAAACACTCTTGTGGAATTTGAATTTGGCTTGTGGAGAAGATTTGGAAGGAGATCTTTTTGTGGGTATTGGTTCCACGGATTCCTCAAGTTGATTTCCCCCTTCCTTCAAATCTTCACTTTAATTGGTGATGGATTTCTCAAATTCTTGTTATTTCACGTTTTGAGGCATGATGAGGTAAGTTCTTTATTTTTACTCTTAAATCTTGGTTAGAGTTCGGTTTAATGGATTGGGAATGGTTGGAAAAACATTTCTTGATTGACTTTACCTTATTGCAAACTTGTTTGAGCTCAATCAATAGAGATTTGATCATTTTCTTGAAAAATATGGGAAAAAAAGGGTTTGTTGTTTTATGCTTTCGAAATTCATTTGGTTAGGTGAATGAACAAAGTGAATGCATTTTGGGGAGAGATTCAAATGAGGATCAATGGGTTTGCCCAAATTTTTGATTGAATGAGTTTGCAATTTTGGGGATTTTGACTTGGTTGGTTTTATGCAGCCAGTTTTGAGAAATTTCCAACTTAGTAGTGATCTTGTGGGGAAAAGAAATATGGATTTGTGTTGCAATATGGTTTATATGATTCCTTGATGGATTTGTATTATTCTAGTGATGGTTAATCTTGAGAATTGCATTTGATAGATTTGGGTTATGATGGATTTCACTCATGGGGTTTGTATGCAACCGGACTCGGGTATTTCATCTATTTGTGTGTTGGAATGTGGTTGATGTGGAACTTTGTATTGTACTTATGAATCTTTTGGCATAGTGTGAGTATATGCTAAATTGGTAGATTGGAATGTATTGTGGACTCTTTGGTGGTCTTTGTTCTTGACATGGTTTCTATGGTGCTCATACTGCAAGCCATTTCCGGAAAGTGTATAATGAGGTATGGTCTTGGTTATGAGGTTTGTATTGTATGAATCAATAGGAGTTTATGTATGGTGTTATGTGTATTAATGGTTCCTATGCAATAATTCTATTTTGGCACATGAGTAGCTTGGGGGATTCAAGTGTATCCACACTCTTGGTTGTAGATCAATGGAGTGTATGCGGTGAGTAATACCAACATTGTGCCATGTAATATGGATTAAGTGTGGTGTTGAGCATGTTGTAATGTACCTTGGTGACTTCTTGTGGATGGCTCTATGATTATGTGTGTATCCCGGTGGCTTGATTGTGTTTCCATGATGTCCTTATGTTGGATGGTTTCCATGTTGTATGCATTTGCTAGTTCTTGGGTGTTTGTATGCCTTTGCACCCTCTTGCTCAAGATATGTTCTTGATCTCTTATGTTGTGCATCCCATGTGATTAGATGTGTATTGGAGTATTATGTGTATTAGAAGCCTTATTGCATGTTTGGTTGTGTATGCTTGGGCCATATGGTTATCTCCACGAGCACAGTGGGGAGGGCCTGTGGGTTCCTCGTGGTCGGGTGGCATGACCAATCATCGTTGGGGACCGGTGTACAGGTGACGAGCGGTCCCAAATTCATACTATAACCCCCTTCATGATCTTATGACATCTCATTTATGTACTAATAGATGTACAATGTAATCTTGATGCATTTATACTCCTTGTATTGGTCTTGCATTGTCTTGTATTGGACAAAAGATTTAATCGTGATATAGTAGTAAAAGGGAGTTTTGTATTTTGTATTAGCATTAAATATTGCATTTATGATAGATTAGATTAAATAATTCATGTGGTCAAGTAATTGGCTTTATTTCATGCTTAGAAACCTTGCTTTGGAGGCTAAGAAGCTAGATCGGCGTCTGTGCCTATCCACTAGTGTCTTCGCCTCTCTAGACTGGGAGTGTCTAGCCACAAAAAAAATTCTAACTCTAGATCAGCATTTAAGCTCTTTGGTGTTTTTGCATTGGCATTTAAGCTAGTCAACATTTCCGCCTACTCAATTGGCACCTCCGCCTAGTGTTAAAATGAACTAGGTTTGAGATAGTGTGGCTCCTTGCACATTGTTCTGAGCCTTTCTCCCTATCATTTCTAGGTTGAGAACATTATGTTTAGGCTAATATTTGAAGGAAAGCATTGTGTATGATGTATTAGAAATATCTCATCGTTTTATTAACATCTTGTAACTGGTAGGTCATGGAGCCCTTGGAGTGTCAGTAGTTACTGCCTTATTTTGTCTTATTAAAAATTGTGATTGTTTGTGAGTTATGCATAGAAAGGTTATGTTATGTATGCTAAGAGTTATTAATAAAAAAAAAAAATTTCATCTCTGATTGCATATGTTTTTATGTCTCGTTCTAAGGGTTCCTTGGCGGGGCATTACATCTGGTACGTGGAAACGAGCAAACAAAATTTTGGGGTTTGGGTACATGGGTTCGAGTATGTGTAAAATATATATATATATATATATATATATATATATATATATATATATATATATATTTAAATATATATATATATACAAAAAATTAAAGAAATGTACAAAATTAAATCATTTGATAGTATGATACTTCATCATTGATCAATGTCAAATGCCAATGATAAATATTAAATGCCAATTGATAGTTCGAAAACATTCAAATAAGCCATATCATATATGGTCCAAGTACACGATTCAAATGAAAATCATTACAATCACAAAATTGACAAAAAACTTTGAATGGTAATTGTCTTTTATCTTCATTGCAATTCATCAATCAAAAAAAAGGTTATCAAAAAAATCATCTATTGTGTTTTCAAGTGTTGTAGTTGCAAGTTCAAGATCATTTGAACCCAAAGCAATGCCACTCGCACTAGATGCACCATGTGCTAGTATGTTGTCATAATCATCAGCTATAGTGAGTCTAGTAAGATCCTCAATGGTTGCATCCAAGTTGGCACACTTAGGGGCTACATCCTAAAGCTTCGCTGCCCCATCCTTGTAGTGGGGATCCTTACATAATAGAAGGCGCAAATTGGAATGAATATAAACCAAGTCTTCAGCTTCTTTTGAGCCCAACCAATTGCACTTCACTAAGTGGATAAAGGAATATGTACTCCAATTCCATTCAGCGGCAGAAGAACTTGCAACCTGGATAGAAAACCAACAAAATTAAAAATAAAAATGCAAAGTAAATTAAAGAATGTTAAGTACTAAATTGTAGAATACAAGTGGTTAAAAAAATAAATAAAAACTTACTTGTGAGAGGATCTTGATTGCAAGAGTTTGGAGGTACATAAAATCTTGACCATAAAGGTATCACCATGTAACAGCATCCATTTCAGTTTGGTCATTAATAGTTGTTCGACTATGTCTTCTTCCTGAGACAAATAAGCCAAATTCTTTCCTAACATTTGTCTCCACTTCTCCATCTTGGAAGAGTCTAGTAAGTGCCCACTTGTACCCATTAGCAACTTTCGCATCTCTATATGGTGGTAATCTCCTTGGCATAGAAAGTACTTTGCTATAGTACCTTGGATATAGGGTATATGCAAGGAGGTGCAAAGGCGTGGTCATCTTTTCCCAACGATGATGAATGATTGATTCCACCTTTTTGCAAAAGGTTTCATTTCAACGGGGTCATTCTCATGTTTTTGTATTACCCATAGTTACAGGACTTTGTGAGTCCTAGCAGGACTCGGCGAGTCTAGAGCCAAGTCAGGCTTGCAGAGTCTTTTTGGCTTGGCAAGCGAACTCGGCCGAGTCCTGACAGAGTCCTGCAAGACTTGCAAAGTCCACGAACTCGATGGACTCGACGAGTCCTATCATGCGGACTCTGTCGCGTCCAGCATGAAGTCAAAACCAAAAAAATAATTATTTTATAATTATTTTTAAGCATTCTTTTTGTTTTATATGCCTTGTCTAAGATCTAAAAAGGTCATTCCATCATTTGCAAACACTTCGAAGAGAGAAAAAAGGCTTGGAACAAGAATATAGGGGTTTTAGATAACAAATTAGCAAATCGATTAACTCTCATATATCGATTGCTTATTGTCTATGCTAGTTTCTAGCATGTATTCACAGTAGTCTGTGAGATAGAAATGTATAGGACTTTACAAGGAAACTTATTCTCACGAGACTTATGCAAGAAAAATCGGACACTACTGATGCCAGGTAAAAATCTATGATTCTAAAATCTAAATTCTAATTTCTAATTCTATTACCATTTTACATTGATAAAGTCAAAGTTAAAGAATTGATTTTTAAAATTTCTTGTTTCAGATGCATAGTGGGAGATGTTTGGTAATATAGTGCCAAATTTACAGAGGATTGCAGTTCGTATGTTGAGCCAGTCATGTAGTGCTCCAGGATGCGAACACAATTGGAGTATGTTCGAGCATATACACTCGAAGAAGTGCAATAGGTGGTCATGAAAAGGATGAATGATCTCGTGTTTGTGCATTACAACCTTTGCCTTCATCATAGACAAATCTTGGGCACTGACACATCTCCTATCATTTTAGAGGAGGTTGATCCACTGGCAAAGTGGAACACCGAGATTGATGATCCTGTCTTCAATGATGAAGACTTGGAATGGGTTGATCAGGTGGATCGAGAGGCAAAGGCAGTAGCAATGGCACATGAGGAGGCTAGTGTTAAATTATAGTGTCGATTTGATTGATATAATCAAATGAATTATATTATCATGCTCAGTCGACTACATATATATATATATATATATATATATATAATCATTAATATACATTATAATCGACTGTAGTTTATATTAATCGGGGCTTATCATATATCTAACGTGTTTGCTGGAATCAACTTGGTCGATTAGTAATATTACGATAACTAGCATTCGGTAGTTATCGTAACACATTAATAATGTGTTACGATAACTATTGAATGATAGTTATGCGTAACATAAAGCAGTGCTACGATAGTGATATGTTACGATAGCAATGGTAGTTGTATGTTATGATACGTTGCGACTGTATACACTACAGTATCGAAAAGGCATGTCTGTGTGAGACATGGCCCTACGTGGCTTAAGCTACGTAGGGTCATGTCTTTACACAAACATGACTCCTCACATTATATTTAGTGTTATTCGTATGTGCTGGGAAAGCAATCAATAACAGTGGCATTTCTTCTCCTCTGCAGCATACGTAAATATAATTCAGAAAACATATAATTACACTTGCACAAATAATATATTGCAGCACAATAAAGAGTATTAGTTTTTCTCTATCTAAGATCTTACATTCCTAACAGCTAGAGCGCAAGGAGACCAAGTGGAGGACTCTAAGGCTAAGAGTGAGGGATCTAAGGATGATGAGGATGATGAGGATGCCACTGAGATTGAGCCTCAGACACATGGACAGAAGATGGTTGCAGAACCTTCCATGACCTATCTTAGGTGTACACGTAGGAAGACATAGAGTCTTTGTCTTCTAGGCTCTAGCTTTTATTTTGATGTATGTTTTGAACTTTTGATTCCATGGATTTCATATTTCATGAATATTGTAGACTTTTGACAGTGACACTATTTATATTTCAGATTTCTCATGTGTTATTTAGTAACTAGTTTAACAGTTAACTTATTTCCTTCAAAAATTCGCATTTATACTTATGTGATCAATGTAAACTTGTGTATGTGTGCAAAGTAGCTTCTATTTATCTCAATTATTGTGTCATTAATGTTAATTGACTGAATGATGCACGAAAAAAAAATTAAATCCTTAAAAATCTTTGAATTTCTTGGGTTTTCAATTTGCCGAGTCTGGACATTGAGTCAGAGTCCAAGCCCGAATCCAAATTGCCAAGTCTAAGGCAAGTCCAAGTCTTGTAACTATGGTATTACCACTTCTATTTTTTCTACCATTGTGTCCATGCCATCATAGATATCTCCCAAACAAGGTGAAACTGTATCAACAAATCGGAGTATAGTCATGATAGGCTCGGTGAATTCCAATATATATTCCACACGGGCCCACCAATTGTCATCCAAGACCAATGACTTGACCTTTTGGGCCCTCTCTGAATTTGAAGTCTTCCATACACGCCATTGGTTGCAAATAACCATTTGACACAATGCCTCTTGCACCTTCAAATTGTTGTCTCATAACAATTGTACAAGATGCAAATCGAGTCTTAGGAACCTAGGATCATGTTAATAGAAAGTTAATAACAATATCAATATGTAAATAACACATTAAAAAAATAATAAATATTAAGCAAATTTATATACAAATTGATATTGAGCATGACATAAATAAATTACTTTTACCTTCAACAACTCCAATCTCGAGAAAGATCTGAAAATTGCTTGTGACATTTGGTGGTTCGTAGCATACATCTGGATCTCCTAGCCCTCCTGGTATATTTGTTTCACCTACTCTATTTGAGAGCCAATTTGTTGCATCACCAATTTGAGGGAGTGCACGGTGCATGGTGTCCAAAAAATGTGCTCGTATCTTGCCTCAACCAAAGCACCCGCTCCCCTACAATTTTTTGCATTATTCACAATTACCTAGACGACATCCTCATTACCCAACATCTCTATGGACTCAATGAGGATCCTCGAAATGAACTTTGCAATTTGCATCTTTGACTTCCCCTTCACAATCAACTTCCCTCAAAAACATTGCCCCTTTCAAGAACAGTGCAATAACATTTATCAATGGATGATTTTTGCTATATTTCCATCCATTGGAAACAATACAAACACTAGATTCAATTCAAGAATCTCTAATTGTTGCAGCGAGGTCTCTACAGAATTCTTCTCTTTACAATAAGGTGGTATGCACCTTTTCAAACCCAGCACTTGTGAAACCAAAAGGGGCACTATTGAATGCCGACACCATTTCCCACCAATATGGTGATATCACCAAGTTGAATGGAAGACACTGACATAGATGCAATGTGCAATTTTTTATTCAACAATATCTCTTGCCTCCATTTTAAATGTCTTGTCCAATAGACCTCTTTTCCAGGTGGGAATTTCTATTTCATCTTCGTCTTCCGTAGAGGGTATAGGCAAGAAGGGGTGTTTGGAGGCCACTACTCTATCAATGGGTAAATTCATTGCTTTTTTTCTTTTTGATGGGATAAGCACTTTCTTTTTCTCTTAGAACCATTTTATTAGCATCTTCTTGTTCTTTTACAAATGTCGCTATTTGTGCGGGAGACAATCCCTTCTCATTTAGGCCTATACACATTCCCATCCATTTACCAGCAGGGCCCGTAAAGTGAAGTTTCACTCGAGAATATGAGTTGTTTTTTTGTAAATTACAGAAATTACACTTCCAAATATAACCCACACCTCCTGCAATTTGTGAAATCCTTGTGGTATGTCTCCATAAAGGAGATCCTCTATCAATTTTGAATATTTGGTTTCCTTCCCCACCCACTGAACTTTGACTACTAGCCATTCTTGCAATTTAATTTCTTACTATTATAAGAAATTACATAATTTAAATTTAAAACAAAAAACTAAGAAATGCAAGCATACAGGTGCAAAATAAAGATACAAAAACATTATAACAAAAAGCTAAACTTGTTTCTTTTTTTCTTTAAAAAAAATTAGAAAAAACTTGAAAACTCTCATCACAAACTTGAAAAAAATCATCAAAATCTTTTAAAAATTCATTAAAAGACTCAAGAATAGGGTCAAATGCTTACCTTAGACACTTACATCTCCTTTGTGGAAACTATCTGGCACCCCACAAACGGTCCCCTTTGAAAATAATCACCTGCCCTTCGAAATGCCAAAATGGAGACTCAATGAGATGAGAGCAAAATAGCAAACACAATGATATGTTTTTACTATGAATGGCCTCATAAAAGGTCGTTTTAGGGTTTTAGGGGAAAAAAACACTTTATTATATTTTTTAAAGTGAAAACCATTGGGCACGAATGCTCCTCATTTGTGCAGTAGATGCGCTTGGTGCACATTCAGGTGCATCCATAGTCACAGATGAGCATTCAAACCGCATCCGGACTCGGTGCGGAGCTGTCTGGTGCGTATGCGATATCTTAGATTTTTCTAGATGACTATATTTTTTGTATATGTTTCGGCAATGAGCCATCTTCCCTAGCTGATTTGTAGGCGGGATCACACAAGTTTCATGCAGATGCCAAATGAATCAATGATTGAAGATCAAAGTTGCATGGACACGGATACGGATACCCCCAATATTGATACAGCTGGATATGACAATCATTAAAAACCCATACACATATATTTAAATTATTAGAGGAGATTTTAATTAAGGAACATCAGACACATAGTTGCTAGACATAATTATAAGATGGTTTAACAATTTACAATATGCAAAAAATAATAAATTTGAATTGTAAGATAACCCAAAAACTGGGTTGCTGACATAGAAGAAGATTTCATTTGGTGTAGATTTTATTTCTACCAAAAAAAATAAAACATTGCATGATTGAAGTTATTTTAAATTTAGGAAGATTTACATCAAATTTTTTTAAAATCGAATCACACAACATCCAAAAAGGTTAAATCAAGGTTTTTTGGGCACATGGGGGTACAGTATACGTGTATCTGCGCCATATTGGATATGGATATGGGGATACGCACACCCAGGGAGGGGCAGAGGTGTATCCAGCTACTCTGTTGAAGATTGAACAATTTATCGGAGGTTTGCAGGCAAACGATAAATTATTAATAATTTAATTCTAACCAAATTTACATATGAAAGACATATTCGAAGGGATTCCATTCTCAATGCCATACATTTGGAAAACTCAAGTAATTGAATCGGGAAGCCACACTTAAAAGGAGGTTGCTGATTATATATTGTTGGGCATCTGAATGAAATCTCGGGAAAATCATGGGAATGAATCATTCCCGGTCACAGCCCTTGTAGACAGCCAACTATAGCAATTTAAAGAGCAGAGAGTTGTGTGTGGAGTTTTATGCAGATCACATCATCCCTTGGGTACAGCATAGGTCTTTTTGGGAGATTGGTGACTATTTTGGAGGGACCATGTGACAGTCATAAGGCAGCAATCCATATTTACAATATAGTATTTGGAATTTGATGAAAAGTGTTGTTCATTCGTGCACAAAAATCACATTACATTAGTCCAGGTTTCGACATGGGTTTGTAAGGAGATTCATGATATTTGGTGTCCCCGAGTACTTACAGCAGATCTGCTATATTACCAGCGGTGGTATTATAATGTAATATGAATTATCTGAAACTTTTTGTGTTGAACATTATATGAGGAGACTCCAAGAATGTTATTCAACAACCAGCTACTATTGGAGGTTAGCAAATCATTCTTCCTGTTGTGTATATGCATGATACACTCTAATCAGCCATTGAAAGTGTGAATGCACAGTGTTTTATCAAAATGTCAATGACTATCTACAAGCATGGCAACTGTTTGTTAAAATTGTTGCAGCTGTTTTGAATTCCTACTAAAATCAGATTTATTGATTGATCTATGATTTCCAAACTGTTTGAGGAAATGTTCTTGTGAAACCAAAAAACAATGTCATGATTTTATGATGAAATTCTGATTTAGAACCCTACTAGCAGCAGCTCTCAGTAGTTGCAATAAACAATACTTCATATCTGATTATATGCGAAGTGCTTGACGAAATGTCAGTAAGTTAAAAATCAGAGATATTACAAGTGTATGAACAAACATTCTTGGTAAGGTTACTACAGAGACACTCCCATATTTATACTCGATGTGCCACATCTGAAGATATAAAGCTGAAAACAAATCAATTCCAATTATCAATAGTGTGACCTACAAAATTTGGACCAAGGATTTAAAACTGAAAACACATCAATTCCAATTATCAATAGTTTGACCTACAAAATTTGGACCACGGATAGACCCTGCTAAGAGGAAAGATTTCTTACAAGACTATCTTGTGGGACTCAGATAAGATAACCCAAGAAAAAGGCAGTAGCCTAATCATCTCACATTGATGTGAATGCTTTTGCTTGAGATGTTTTGGTAAATAACTAAGGTGATTTGCACTACTAAACTTAAAAATACTTATCTAAGAATGACTCTGTTATTCTGTTCACAGATGGATTGTACTTAGTATGTATAAACTGATTTGTGATGATTTTTTGTATTTAATTAGACAAATAAAATGATTCCATATTACCTTGCATGATCTCAAAGAAGACTATCTCCGGTTAAGAGAAACAATCTGCCTAAGCCATATTTGAGTAAAAGCAATGTATGGTTCTTGTTGGTGATCTGAGTTATAACTCCCAAATCCCAAATATTGGATAATCTCCCAGGTGCCAGGGGTGTCAAACCTAGGAAGAAAACCACAAAACCTATATTCAAGTTGTGCAGCTAAGGATTAATTACTGAGGTGGGTTGGACTTTCTTCTCTACAGGCTTTGCTGAGCCAGGGGGGTTCCCAAAGGTGCTGCAACAAATAACACCTTGTTAAAGCACATAACATACCACATAAATATAAATGAATATGTTTTATACTATCCCATTATGCTGTTACATATTTTCAGACATAGCAATGAGAGCACACTTGAATAAATAAAATTGAAAAAACGTTTATATTAATTTGTTTTGGGCGTGTTAGGATGATGGGGAAATGGAGCCAACAGCAGACGAGTGCCTTTCAGCAGACAAGTGCCTTTATCCAGTTGGGCAATAGAGTCTTTGAGTTCATACAAAGATCCAATAACCAAAACCAAGGTGATACCATAATCAAGATACCACAAAAGACTACACCTTTCAAAATGCACATATAAGCTAGGCTCTAACATACATTTAGAAAGACAACAGATAGTTGCAAAATTTTAAATGGGTATACTTAGTAATCCATGAGCATAACTATACATTTCCTTTATTGTTCTGAGAAGATACGTTGTAAAAATTTTACAAGGATTTTACAATTGCCTGGCTGACCAACCAAACAAAACACATCTAGAAGTGGAACTATACACATGGAGACAGTCGACTAAGGTTGATTCTGCCAATAATAATTCAATTTACAAAGCTTACAAATGTTTAATACAAATTTGGGATGAACTCCAATCATGATAATAACAAAAATGCAATACCCAAAACTAGAAACTGGGAACCCCTAGGGTTCTATTGTGTAAGTCTTTCTCTTTGCTATTCTCCTCTTCAAGCCAATGTTATCCAATGACAAAAATGAAACCCAAAAACAACTTTCAACATGCTTGAGTGCATGCCCTAGAAACCAACATGGTAGCTCCAAGAAAAACAAAGATTGGTATGAGCTCCTGCTCAAGATGGACATCTTAGATTGAAAAGCAACTACTAGAGGTACAGAAGTAGTTAGGACGAGTAATGGAGTTAATGATAGTGGTTGGGAGAGCTCCCCTGCATTTATGGTAAGTAGGTGGATGAGAAAACAAAACCCCACTCCATTTGGCACTCAAAACACTTGTCAAAAGCTTTAGCCCCTATGTTGACAATCTTAAGAAGTTAAAAACCAAGAAAATCCTCAATGCATTCTACAAGCTCCTCCTCAAATTTTGTTGGCTTAAAAATGCACTATCGTTATTTCTTCATATATTGACACTTGGACACCCATCAACAATTCTTGGCACTTTGTTAGCCACGAAAATCTCCAACAAACACTAGGTTTAGTATCTATCAACACTTTGGCGAGATGAGAAAACCTCCAAGAGCTTTGATAAACACTACAGCTTCTCACTTCATCCACCGGTGAGCTCCAAATACAATTAAGCCTCTTATATGTTAACATTTGAAGAAGTTACAAAACCATGTTGGGCACCAAGGGTGGTTATAAAACCACCCAAACCTCTAACAAATGCCTCCTCATTTCACCTACCTTGTTAGCAATTGGAAAAATTCATAATCAATCAATGTTTGAAGAAGTTACAAAGCCACACCAAGCTCCACAAAGGTTATGAAAGCATTAGTGACAACCCGCACAAGTTTCTTTCCCTGCAAATTGCCAACACACAACACATGCCTTCCCTTTAAATATCATGAACCATCAAAACACTTTACTCTTTACCACATCCTAGCACCCTTATGACTTTCGACAATTTGGGGCCCATTGAGAACTCAAGGGAGTTTCAAAACCATCGCAAACCACCAACAAGCTCCTCTCTTTGTTTCATCGTCTATCACTTGCCCTCTTATCGCATGTTAGAGGTTTTTCAAGAACTTGGAACAAGGGAGAGATTTTGGGCATTGGGTTCCTAGCAATACTTTGATATACCTTTCTTCCTTATGTTTCTCCCATGTCAAAGGTTTGTCACTCACTACAAACTTATTGAAAAGCATCATATACATTTGTTTCAGCACTTAAAACCTCGTTGAGAACTTTTCAAGAGCATTAGCATTGCCAAGAATCATATTGGGAGTTAGAAGCTTGTCCAGAACTTTGGACGAGTCAAGAACTCAAGGGAGTTCCAAAACCACAGTAAACTTCCCACAAAACAACACTCTCCCCTTTTCCATACTTTGCCTATAACTTCTTCCACATATTAACATTGGTGTGGATTTCAAGTTCCAGGAAAGAAATAGAACGTGGAGATTAAGACTAGTGGGGGTCAAGAGTGGAGAAGGAAAAGGAACTTGAAATCTAAAGTTCCGAATCCAACTCGGAGTTTGAAATCCATGAAATACTTAAAATATTGAGGGTGGAGAAGAAATTGGAGCTAGAACCTAAGGTTCCAGGTTCTAGTGAAGACTTGGGAACTGAAGGGGAACTGAAAAAACATTGAAGAAAAGGAATATAGGGTATGAGAGGAAACATGGACCTGGAACCTAAGGTTCCAAGTCCCACTCAAGGTTGAAGTCTGCAAAGAAACTAAATGCAGAGTCATACAAATATTGGGAGGCAAAAGGGAAATGAAATAAGAACGTAAGCTTAGGTCCAAAGTTCCCAACAAGACCTGAGGTCCAAAAGGGAAATGGGGAGAACTTGGTGGGGCTGAAGAGGGTCTGGAAGAGAGGTTGGAAAAGGGAACCTAGAGGAAGTAGGGACTTAGAGATAAGCCCATTAACATCCATGGAAGGGCCACGCCACTGGGCAATGACCACAAAGTGCACCATTAACATATTTTACTAAGGGATTTGAGGAACTTGAATGAATACCCTTAGACAATTATTCAACATAGAGGACTCAACTGGAGATTTTTCAGATTGGTTATCAGTGGTGGGTTGAGATAGAGTCAAAAACACCACATAGAGGCAACATGAAGCAAAATGAGACACAACAAATTGGGGTGCCAACAGTCCTAATAATAACCGCCAAACACTAAAATGTGATGGCAACCTTTGCTTGGAGCCACTCTCACAATGAAATTTGAGAAACGGAGGAAAACAAAAACAAAACCAAGATAAAAGCATGGTGAGACTTAATTAGGCATCCTGAGGAGCAAACCTGAAGAAAGGAAGACCTCGCAGCTTCAAAAAGAACAAGGACATCTGATGCCGATGTGTATTGAAGAAGCCATGTTCCATCTAATTGGTCCAGATTGATTGCTGTACCAGCATCATATTGCTCCACACTAACCTGCAAAATTTCCTCACATTCTATAACATTATTTCAAATCACTCCCTGACACTCGACAGCTTTCATGTCAAAAATGTATCACCAAAAAGAGAAAAAAGCAATAGAATACACTATCCAGCATACCCATCTCTTGAAATACCCTAAGACGAATGTATTATCAAAATCTAATGTTTTGAATGAGATTATCATGTGCAGGAAGGCATTTAAAAGAATTATTTTGAGAAGTTGGATAGCCTTTACCATAATGCTTGAAAATTTGACCCTGCAGAAACTTCATAAGCACATTGCAAATCAAATATATCAAAAAAGGGATATTTTTCATTTTTTTGAATGGTAATTTTCACATTAGATTTTACTTCACAAAACGAATCGGTTGATTATCAAAAAAAAATAAAACCATACAAAGTATGTGCATGGTCATACCATCGCTTCTTCAATTGAGGAGCGTTGATCATCAGAAGCCTGCAACCCACGCTGGGTATCTTGAGCGGCTCTGAGCAGGTCTAACTTTGCTTTTTGCAATATCCTCTCCTGCAAGTTTATAACCATATATATTTCATAACATGGCAGAACATAGCAAAAAGAAAATGATATATCGTGGTTTTTCCCTACTGATTAAAAACCTGTGATTCAGAATCTGCATATGCCTGGGAAATAAATCCTGTTGCCCTCCTCTTCCTGGAAATGCCCAAAAACATAGATGATGGTTGTGAAGTAAATGGCTCCATTTTGAATTTGCTAATTTCGGGCTTCCTCAAATTTGGATTTGAAATGGGTATTTTTCTTTGATAGCAGAGTGGAGATGAAAAGGTGCCACGTATGAGCGTATTCATTTCCATGAGAGTAGCTGCGAATGCCGCACACATCACAGCTCTCTCATCTTATTCAGGCTAAAGATGCATTAAATCCTCTCTGAATTGGGAGGACCAGATGTGAGCAAATCTCGGTTAGATTAGACTAGCAATTGTACCTTAATGTGCAATGGTACTCCGAATAGATATGGAAATTAGATTGACAAGAATTGGTCTATTTGTTACATACATTTGTGTTGTGCTGGAGGTAAATTGGTAAGTCATTAAATAAATGATGTTTGTGTTAATAGAGGAATAAAACTCTACATAGAGAAGTGAAAACTTTAAATTAAATATGCATCCACATACATGATTGAAACATGCTTGAAACAAAAACTCTCAATCACGAAGATAATCGGGCTCCACTACCAATAGGCTCATGTTATGTTTATGATAGTGAGAAGTGAAGGTAATGGGAGGGACAAGGATAGAAAGAGAGAGAGGTGGAGTGGTAAGCAAATAGAGATGGAGATGAACACAAAAATGGAGATAGAGAAGGAGATGGAGGAGGAATGCAAGAGCAATCAATTCTTTTATTTTATTAAAGAAATGTATATATACATTAGAGAATGAATACAAGAATTGAAAATTGATGAATTCTTCTTCCATACAAAATGAACAACACATGACACTTCTTGAAGAGAATAAGTTGGATCTACTTTAATGACCATAGCTTGCTTAATATTTTCTTTGATACTAATAATTTCTAATAATTCAAACTATGACCAGTACAAATACAAGTATGTTCTTCAAATTTAAGCGATATAAAAGATTAGATATATCATATTTGTTAATCATATAACAAGATCAACCTAGAATCAAAAATGAAAAGTCTTGAGGACACCCTTAAGGGCATTGTAGAGCAAGACTTATAACATTCTCAAAGCGTCTGATGAGCATATCAAGTTGCTCATTAACAAAATGGAAGATAAGATGGACTGCAGGGATGATTAGAGGACCACGGAGGAAGAAAAGAAGAAGCCCAGCGAAGGTCCAAGCAAGAGAACCAGAGCCTGAACAAAGAAAAACAAGGATGATGATGGCTCCCAAGGACCCCACGACATTCAGAAGGTAAAAGAGGCAGTAGAGAAGATGGAGGTCCTCGAATGCAATGTTGTCGCTATGGTCAAGAGCCTCGCTTAACCCCGACACCTAGTGCATGTCTCTTTTTTGCTCTGTTTTGTCTACTCCTTTTTGTGGAAGCTTGTCGGTTGACTTTTCTGTGGCATGTTCCTCTATTTTCTCTGCTTTAGCTTAGCTCTAAACTTGTATTTGCTACATTTTATTTTGTTGTGGGTTTCAGGAACCCTGTAAAACCTATTTTACTTAATCAAAAACAAGATCAATCTATTTTTAAATATATGTTTCAAGTTCAAAGTACCCTTTTCTTAAATATATAATAGTAATATTAGATTATATTATATAACTTGATATTGTTAATTGAAATTAAAGCCTAGGTAATTCTTCCTTTTAAAACTAAAAAACCATTACATCAATCACTATTTACTTTCTCTATTGGTGAGAATTAGGTATTCATCCACCATCTTGAATAGCGAAACAAAAAAAATTATATGGGATACCCACAATTTTTTCCTCAGGTCCCTCTAAATGGAAGCTCCCCAATTATTCTCCAATCAAAATTCTTATTAAAGATAAAAAGAAATACAATGAACAATATTTGGGAATTGAGAAACTAAATGCAACACAATTAGCACACTTTTGACTTTAGGATCTCGACCAAGGTTGTTTTGTTGATACCATTGATTGTTGTCACTCTCAGCTTCTTAACATTCTCTATGAATAGTCATGTCTCCAACTCCTATAATCGAGCATACATACCCACTAGACATATGGATGAATCTAGAAGCTCTTCACGACACCCTTTCAAAACCATTTGTTGTAAATAGTGAATAGTAGTACTTGAATTTTGGTAATGCAAGGCAATTTTTATGGATTTGCAATTGCAAAAATTGTATACAAAGCTATTGGACTAAATCTATATGGTTGCACACAATAATGTATTGATGTCATTTCAATCTCATTACAAATATTTGTGCTAAAAAAGGGTGGTCATTATGTTTTTTATCGTCTTGCATGTGTACGAGTATAGTTCTGATCACCCATATTCAAAGTCTATTTGAATATATGTGTAGTACATGAAGTTAATTAAAGTCATTTAGCAAATGATTTTTGCTTTGTGCAACAAAGGTCTCAATAGAGATGTGGCGGCTTTAGATCAACTATGCATCCACTTAAATGAATGAGCATGATTGAAACAATTTTTTTGAATTCAAAAGATAAGCAAGCTCCATTGTCATTTTGGTTGTCTTGCATGTGTACAATCAGAGTTTTCATGGCCAATTTTCAAAGTCTATTTGATCTATTTTTTATATTCAATTTGTCTCTCTCTCTATAGCTCAATATATTTCTCATTCTATCTTTTTATATCTTTTTGTCTCTAAGTTTTCTATCTCTTTAATTCTATTTCTCTATTCCTATCCTTATTCCTCTCTTTATTTTACTCTCCCTCTCTACATCTCTTTACATATCTATATGCCTCTCTTACTTCTTCCTCCTCTTATGTATATCATTTGTTTCCCCTCTCTACTCTTCATTTATCTTATCATATATATCTATCTATTTGAGCTAAAATCTTAAGATCTCTTCAATTGTACTTTCACTAGATATACAAATGTTTTAAAAATAGTTAGGTGAACAAGATCACTATCATCAATATCAAAATTATTTTTGTTATTATAGTATATTAAAGTTTAAGTATTGATTCATGTACAAAATTAAGGGCAATCACAAATTTTGCGGGTTCTTTCAAGAATCCATCAATAGGGTTAATGAGCCTATGGTTATGGAGTAGATATTCAACTCCATATATAAGTGGAACAAATTAGAAAAAAATGACTTACAAGGATGACAATAAGATTCTAATTCATAACATTTTCTCTATTTAAAGAGATTGTTGAGCTCGAAAAAATCGTTCAAACATAAGAAATAAGTGTTCGATTTCCTACCATTAGACATTAGGAATTTTTGCTATTTGGAAGAAATTTTGTAATGCAGACAGATTATGTAAAATTAGTTGGCATTTTTAGGAAAATGCATTTTACGACTGACGCCAATGTGGGTATTTTTCATTTCAGATTGTTAAATAAAATGCAACTCGAAGAATAACAATGAATGGTGACATTGATCAAAGAACAACTTGGTGCAAATTCTTGCTCTGCATGACGCATCTCAAAAGAATGAGCACCTTACTCTGGGACAAGATGTCGCATTTTCTAATCTATACGAAAAATTAACAAATGAAAGCCAGTAATTAACTTGTGTGGGAGTGTTTAATATGGGCGATGCTGGCAGACTCAACTTTTGAAACCTATGCTCAATCGTGAAGAGGTGAAAATTAACTTTAAGTTGGATATGGTGTTCTAGATTACGATGTCACTAAATAATTTTCTTTTTGTTCTTGGGCGTAATCTTGGAAACTAATGCAGGAGCATCTCGAGTTCATGGCAATTCAGTGTCACCTAAAACAAGTTAGATTTGTTAGATATGCTTGGTAGTTGCTTTTTGGCTCTTGGTGATATTTTCTTGTTTCCACCGATGGGGCTCGGTTCTTTCATTCACCAAGTTGTCTTGGTTGGTTCACCAAGTTAATTTCCTATTGCTCGGTAATCTTGCTCACCAAGTGGTTTATTTTTGGATTTCTATTGAGGTCGACTCGTGCATTGAATTTTGGTCATGAAGTTAATGGTTACATCAATCATTGGGAAGTGTGTGGACCTAGATCTGGTTGTTTCTTTCTCCAATGATGGATCTAAAGGTCGACTTGTTTCGGTAGCCTCTTGTATAAATAAAGTAGTTGGTTGTAGTTTTAGAGGGGGAGTTCAGGAGAAAAAGATAGGTTTTGAAAGTTGGATCCTCGCATGTTGGAGGACTGTTGTAATTAAAATCTGATGATAATTGGTTGTAATCAAGAAGGACTTACAACCTGACATGTATGAGGTTATTAATGAATAAGATATGAAGTCTTTGCATTCTCTCTCTCTGCTTGTGTTATTGCTTTCGTGTGATGTTTCTGCAAGGAGGTCGATGATTTGGGTGTGCCTTTGGCCCCTCTTCTTGTTTCTCTCTTGCGTCGGGTGGTATTGACGCAAGAGAGAAATGAGATGAGGGGCCAAAGGCACACCCAAATCACCAACCTCCTTGCAAAAACATCACACGAAAGCAACAACACAAGCAGGGAGAGAGAGAATGCAGAGACTTCATATCTTATTCATCAATAACCTCATACATGTCGAGTTGTAAGGCCTTCCCGATTATGACCAATTATCATCAAATTTCAATTACAACTGTCCTCCAACATGCAAGGATCCAACTTTCAAAACCTATCTTTTTCTCCTAAACTCCCCCTCTAAAACTATAACCAACTACTTCATTTATACAAGAGGCTACCAAAACTGTTAGAGTAATAAGTTGTTTGCTTATTAATTAAATCATATTGATTTAATTATTAAGTCACTTATTATCACTTTCTACTTAAGCTAAACTTTAAATATATAATAATTAATTACTTTATTAATTATTATCATGCAACCTAGATTTTACCTTTTTAGGTTTTCAGATCTCCTTTATATTCATAACTTTGTGATAACAAATTATATAATAGATTATTCATTATTGAATTGCAACTTTTATTTTTTCACATCAAGAATGATTTCTCCTCTCTCATGGATCAATGCGTTCAAGCCTCTATAGTTTCTTGCTTCTCTCTCTTTTTATGACAGGTGTTTACATGCAGGTGTTCTTGGGAGTTGTGGTTTGTTTACTCATCAACTCCAATATGGTATCAGAGCTTCAGATCTATTTGCCTTAGTCCTCTTCTTGAGAGATTCAACTATGTTCGTCAGATCTGCTTTTTTAGAAGGTTTTCTATCAGATCTGGGGGGACCTATTTTTCTGGTCATCTAGGCTTCAAAGGGACCTCATGGTTGTGTTCATAGCACCCAAGAACCCCCAGATCCATATAAAATTTGTCCAATTTGGACAAAGTTGGAATCTATGGTAAAAAAAATTTTTGCAACCGGCCCCAACACAGATCTTGAGGCACTTTGGGCCCAAACAGACCTTGCCATTGAGCTCGCAATGCCCAAAAACCCCCAGATCCATATAAGGCATGTCCAATTTGGACGCCATTGCATTTTGAGGCAATTTTATTTTGCATGCCAAGTTGTATGTTCTTGGCACACAAATTGAGGTAGAATCTATATGGCCCTAGCACATAAATCAAGGTGAAATTGTATCGATCTAGTACACAAACCAAGATAAAAAAAATTATTCCCTAGCACACAAATTGATGCAAAAAAAAATGGCACATAAATCGAGGCAAACATCAGTACAGTCTGGCACGGATCCCGAGCGCAGCAGTTGGTATTTTGCTCATAACTTGTGCATACGATGTTGAAATCAGGAAAATGAGATATCGTTGAAAAGCTGGTTCCGAGCTCTATCCAGATATGGAGGTTTGAAATTCTTTTTTTTTTTTTTATGGTGTGTTTAACTGTCAAAGCTAGATGTTCATTTTTGCACTCTAGGAGCTCTATCTTGCGCATCCGGACTCCGTTTTGGGCAAATGATATATCATTGGAAAGCTTGTTTTGTAATATTTCTAGTGTTGTGAGTATTTTTTCCAAATTCTACTCTAGGTACATTTTATTCAGATTTTGATGGATATCTTGGATGTTTCATGTCCTGGGATCTCTTCCCTTTGAGGGATGGCTCATCTTAGGCTGTTCTTTTATTTCAACAGCCTTCTCTCTTCTTTGAATAGTGTATACTTCAATTTTGTAGCATTATTTTATGCACACACACTGAGATAAAGTGTCATTCTATTGCATGTATGGGATCTTGCACATGTATGTGCTCTATGTACTCGCACTCCATTATAAAGTGCCAGGGGGTTTTGATGTTTGCCTTTGTTTTCCATCTACTTTTGTCATGTGAGTGTTCCTCCAACAACATTAGCCTCAGGTATCTTTATTTGTGTTTATACTTTCTCTGCACCTTCGATGGTCCTGATATCATGCAGTTCATATTGGATGATCTTTTTAGTGTACCTATCATACTCCCTTGTCAGCATTATGGAGGGGTTTCTACTATTGGTTCTACTTCTTCCTTGGTTCGATAGTGTGATCTATGTATTTAGTATTTGATTCTATGTATTAGGCGGATGCAATGGCTGGGTACCTATGTATTCCGATGAGATGGATCATTTACCATATGGACACTCTTTTCTTTCCTATTTTTGGACACACTATTCCAGCTTTCATTGATCAGCTCTTCAGACTTTTGGTGTTTTTATGCCATCTGTATTTTCAAGTTTAGGTGTTTGCCTTTGTTTTACTCCTTATTCGAGTAGTGTCATTTGAGGGCACTCGTGCAGATTACAGTATTCTGTATCTTTGACTTCAGTCATTTGCCTTTGTTTGCCCCCTAATTTGAGTAGTGTTATTTGAGGGCACTCATGCATATTACAGTCTTCTCTACCTAATCATATTTCAGTGGAGGATCTTTAGATCATCAATTACTTCTGACAAAGTGTGTAGCTTCTTGCTCCAGTGATGTTGTACATGTTCATCGTTGTTCCTATTTTCTGGAACATTCCTAGTTTTGGAGGCGTGTTATTTGAGGGCACTCATGCATATTACAGTCTTCTCTACCTAATCATATTTCAGTGGAGGATCTTTAGATCATCAATTACTTCTGACAGAGTGTGTAGCTTCTTGCTCCAGTGATGTTGTACATGTTCATCGTTGTTCCTATTTTCTGGAACATTCCTAGTTTTGGAGGCTTCTTCAGTCCTTCAAACTAGTCTTTGTCTCTTTTTGGAGTAGAGTTTTTCCCATGTGGTTTTCTCTCTGTCTCCACTTTATAGAGACTCTCTTTTGTACTTGGGTACCTGATCAGGTCTTTGTTGTCAAGACTCATTTGCTTTCAGTAGTTCTTTCTAGGTTTTTAGCTTCTCCCAAAGTTTATCTTAAGGGGGGGTGTTAGAGTAATAAGTTGTTTTCTTATTAATTGAATCATATTAATTTAATTATTAAGTCACTTATTATCTCTTTCTAATGAAGCTAAACTTTAGGCATATAATAATTAATTGCTTTATTAATTATTATCATGCAACCTAGGTTTTACCTTTTTAGGTTTTCAGATCTCTTTTTATAAGGATTGATATCCTTTGTATTCATAACTTTGTGATAACATATTGTGTAACAGATTATTCATTATTGAATTGCAACTTTTGTTTTTGCACATCAAGAATGATTTCTCCTCTCTCATTGATCAATGTGTTCAGCCCTCCATAGCTTCTTGCTTCTTCTCTCTCTTTCTGTGACAGGTGTTTGCATGCAGGTATTCTTGGGAGCTGTGGGTTGTTTACTCATCTACTCCAATAGAAACAAGTCAACCTTTAGATCCATCATTAGAGAAAGAAATGACCAGATCTAGGTCCACACACTTCCCAATGATCAATGTAACCATTAACTTCATGACCAAAATTCAATGCACAAGTCAGCCTTAACAAAAATCCAAAAATAAACCACTCGGTGAGCAAGATTATCGAGCAACAAGAAATTAACTCGGTGAACCAACTGAGACAACTCAATGAATGAAGGAACCGAGTAGCAACCAAGCCTCGTCGATGGAAATAGGAAAACATCACCGAGAGCCAAAAAGCAACTACTGAGCATATCTAACAACTCTAACTTATTTTTGGTGACACGAGATTACTAAGAACACAAGATGTTCCTAGATCAGAAGCTAAAGAGCTTTGCAAATCAATCATTTGTTTGATGAAAGACGCATAAAAGATGAGTATGGGTGGTCATGGATCTTAAAAGATGATGTTTGGAAAAACAATTACGATAGTTTGTTGGTAGAGTTTATTGTGCGGGTCGATATGGTCAACACATGCAAAATGTCAACCCACTTTATGAGAACTTGCAATTTGCACCGACAGAAAATGAATCAATGGTTGCAGACAATGCAATCATCTTGCACTGTCTCCCTATGGTTGTGAACAGTTGATGCACAAATTGAGCTCATTCATTTCATATAAGGTACACCTTCGGTGTAATTATCATCCAACTCGATAAATGAAAATTCCAAAATTTTCTATGAAAAGTTGATCAAATATTTGTGAAACTTTTTCCTTTTAAATATTTTTTTTTTAAAATAATAAACCTTTTTTTGTAAAACTTGACCAAAATTATATTACTTAAAAACTATAAATGTTTACATGCGAATAATTGGGAGGAAAATAAAAATAAACCTTTTTAAAAGACTAAATGTTTTGGGATACTTTTTTCTTGTTGAAGAAAAAATAGAGATATAAATCAACAAATTAATTTGATAATTAGTTTGGAGTTGAGATGGTGGAGAGTTGGAAATTGGATCAATGTGAATCTTGACTTTGAGTATCGTAATATTATAAAAGAAATTAAAAGTTGGAATGATCAAAGGCTTGTGAGAACCCTAAAGAAAGGTGTATTACTATTTATCTTCAATTCCTTATTAACTTCCTAATGAATTCCTACATACTATGTTACCAATATATATTTATAGATTACAAAGACTTATCGCATAGAGGCCAAGGGTTGATAAGAAGTTAAATTCTTTCATTTGAAAGTGTTATCTCCTATACTTAATTTTTTATATCCCAATAGTTGTGGATTTGATCTAATTATTAACATGTACCTAATGAGTTATCAAATGGCTTGACATACTATGAGCCTCGCAGGTATTATCTCGGTTACCATTTCAACAATACTACTTGAAGATTACAAAATGATGCTCAAGATGATGCAATAACAAACTTTGTGAATTGATCTTTATAATTTTCCCTAAAGGTGTAATGTGTTGGAAAAAGACATTGTTATGGATAGATTGTATGTTGTCATTGATGGCAACTACACATATCTCTTATGGTCACTTGATAGATTTTGGAATTATCGAAGGTTGGATTGAATATTTGGCTAAGTATGGAAGAATAAGACAATATACAAGGTTCGGTAAAAGGATTGTTATGGATAGGTACGGATGAATTTTGAGTTGCAAAGCTAGAGGGAGATTCTACAAGGTATATACTATATTACTCCAAGATTGCACCTATTTACGTTATTATTTGCTTGAGTTATGAAGATCTGAGTATCTGATTTATAGTAAAGAGTGAAGAACAATGACAGTCAGATGCTAGATCAATCAGCAATCCTAGAAAATCGATGATATAATCGGTTTACTAGTTCTATTTGGTTAAGCTGATATGGTAGAAGGTATTCATGATATTTCTCAAGGTTAGCATGAAGATTTGGTAATGGTTGTGGTCAACATCTCACATCTTTCATTTTATGTTCTTATGGCCAACCAGTTAAGTTATTATTTTTGTAATTGGGTATATAAGCCCAAGTTTTCGTGGTGATTTCAAGATGCGATTGTGAAGGAATATTGTGCAAAGAACAAAGATGATATGTTGACATGTTGTGTATGTGAAGAACCTGAATACAGAGGTTAGACCTAGTTGATTTTATATTGTGCCTAAATAGAACTGTATAGGCATAGTTGATGCTATTTATCAATTCACTATTTTGGATTGTAGTCCAATCATTTTGTATGGAAATGAGCCTCTATATGTTGTAATATGAGAAGTGATCTCTAGATAGTGAGCTTGAATGCAAGTGTATTCTCATTTTGTGCTATTTCCCTTAACTGGGTTATTATTATTTCTATAAAAGTAATTTGTGGGTTCTATCCCGTTTGTGGTTTTTCCCCTAGCAAAGTTTCCACAAAAAAATCATGGTGTTATGATGTTGTGGATGTTATTTAATTTCTTATGCTATTTACTTTTCTTTACATTCAGTTTATGGTTAAGAAATCAGATTGCTAAAGTTAAAAGTGTTAGAACATTGATTCACCCCCCTCTTAGTGTTGACATACTATGATCCTTGTAGGTATTATCTTGGTTACCATATAAACTATAATACTTGAAGATTACAAAATGATGTTCAAGATGATGCAGTAAAAAACTTTATGAATTGATCTTTATAATTTTCCCTAGAGGTGTGATGTACCCTAAGAATAGCATGGTAGAAATTATAAAATGTCATGAGGAAGTATAATTATCATATGTTTATCTCTATGAAAATTTGTGTACATCATTATTGGAGTATGTGCAACACTTGATAGAGATGGAAGGTTGGTCTTTATGTTACCACAAACACCTAGGAGATGCTCTAGTGTACCGTAGACTAGAGATGTATCTTTATGGTTATTAGAAGTTATGAGAATGATCTTGGTGTTGACTTGTGAACCTTGTTTGTTGTATCCTCTTAGATCAGTCACCCCTCCTTGTGAACCAAAAGTATCAATTAATTTGAGTATAGGAAGTACGTGCAAATCCTTGACTTATAATTATTGGTCAATGAATCATTTGGTTGTTGTGAGAGCTAACCCTTTTTTACAACTTTGAAAAAAAGCATACACTAATTTTGGATAAACATGGTTTCCGTAGTTTGGTGTATTTGTTGTAAGGAATTATTAAGTTACTGAGAGGTGAGGTGTGGAATGCTAAGCATGCATTTTTGTATGGCACAAGCTTCTTTAGATCTAGTGCAACATGTGTTGATCATGAATTCACTTTAAGAATGCAATATCTCTTATTGTTCATTATCACAACTATGATACAAGGATTAACACTACACATACACATTTGACTATGCATGTATGCATGTGTAAGGAATATTTTGTAAGCCTCCATTGGTATTACATCACAAGTTATGTCTTTCTAAAAAGGATGAATATAATTTGATAAGTGACATTAATGGGTCACTTGTATATCTTCGGTGTTTCAAGAATTAATATATCCCAATTAATAGGGCTACAAATAAGTCAAGGTTGGTAGTTTAAATCCCTCAATGAATATTGTAGATTCTCAATGATGCCACTATATCATTAAGTTTGATGGCTTCCCTTTCATCCATATTTATAACTAAAATAACTTATATTCTTCAAATTCCTTGGGTAAGAGGGTTGTTGTGTGTGTAGTGTTGAATCATACATTAGGTTCTATATTGATGATTCTATCCAAAGGATTAATGTCATAATTATCTACTTCCACCTTTGTGGGTAGGTTGTTTTGAGCTTAAAACTTAGCATGAGAAGGAATACAACTTGCGCTTATAACACCACTCACTAGCCTTAGATAATGTGTTCTTATCTAAAGGTAGTTTCTCATTCGACACATTAGTTGTCAATCATCTTATCTTCTACAATTGAACTCCTTAATTGTTATCACATAACAATAGGTCTATCTCATTATCTTAACCTTGATTAGCTTTAATTTGAATTAGATGGCTAGTTAGAGGCCGCTATCATATTTGATGACTTGACTCTAATACCTATCCTAGGTTGATCACATTCTGGCAAATATCTAACAAAGCCAAAAGATTCAAAGCCCCTAATTACACAAATATTCACAATATGAACCAGATTATCAAATTAATCAATCACATGAAACAAGATCCAAATTGATCCAAATTGATCCAAATTCAAAAATCATACAATAAGTCCATCACTCCACATTACAATCCATCAAAATTTCTCAAGAAATTCAATTTTAAACATTTCCTTAAATTTCATCAAAAACCAATGAATGGAATCATCCACCATTAAAATAGGTTCAAAAAATGAAGATTTCAAAATGCAAAGATCAAAAATCAAAGTATACCCTTTTGGTTCTTAGGTAGCCAACACCCCATTCCCATTATCAAATCCATAATTCATTCATTCTAACAAAATTTGGGCATGATAACATTATAAGATGGAACTTTCACAAAATTTTCTCACAACTAAATAAATACTCACTCAAATGAAATTCTTAAATCAAGGGAAATGATTCATTTCACAACAAATCATTTAGAACCATTTAGAAACAAAAAATGAAGAGATTGGAGAAGAAAAAGAGGTTCCTACCTCAAATTTGCTCCAAATTTTAAACCATGAATAGTCACAACACACCAAAGCAATGCTAAATCTACTAGACAATAACCATCCCAATTCCTATCCCATCACAACAAAACTCATCCAAGTCCACACACAAATGCATTCATAATCTCAAATTGAAAAATCCAAGCAAAAGAGGGTTTCACGCCCCAAAACTCAAAAATTGACTAAGTGTGAAAATAAGTTAATTTTCCATTATAAAACCCAATTGGATTTTTGCATTTTTTAAAATAAAATAAATAAATAATAAATCAAATAACACTTTTCAATTCCAAAATACTAAAATTATGCCCCAATTATGCAACACAATTAAAACAAATATAAATAAGGCACAATTGACTTTACAAATATTAAATTACCAAATAAAACCACAAAACTCAATTCTACATTAAATTTTAAAAACCACACAAATTAACATAAACATCCAAACACTCTTCATGGATCAATCACATAAGAGATTAGAGTTTTCATAATGTTACCAAAAATGACAATTGGGGTATAAAAATAGTAATAACATATGAAATCATACTAGTAATAACATATGAGAAGGTCATGCAGGAGAAAAACAATAATAAAGAGGAATCTGGTACCTTTCAGAGGGATGACCTTCCAATTAAGGAGAAGATCAATGTGGACAAACAGGAGGAGAATAGGGACTGGAAGAAGGAAATGCAGGAAATGGAAATCCATATCCAAGATATGGAAAAAACTATGAATAACATGAATACTAAAATGGGTATTATGGAGAATAAGTTTTTGGATAAGGTCAAAAATAAAGATACTAAGGATGATGGTACTGCTGAGATGAATAAGAAGGTTAAAGATAAGATGAAAGATTTAGAGACTAAAATCAATAACAATGACAACATGATAAGAGGTGTCCTAAATCATAGCAATGAGGGTCTGAAGGTGACCATTAAGAATCTGAAGGTGTTGCAAAATTACCTGGAAAGGAATATGCTGGAAAAAACTACTATCACTATTGAGGAGGATGCTGGAAATACAGGGCCGGGGACGAGAACTAGAGGTTGCATCCAGAGAAAGGTCCCAGAAAAATCTACTGAGCTGAAGGAAATGCAGGATACTCTCCAGAAGATGGCTAAGGAAATGATAAAAGATAAATAGTTTGCTCGGGCTGGTAGATGTTTTGTTGTTAGTCTATTTGACTGTTGTAGTTTTTTTTTTCCAGCTGTTAGACTGTTGTTCGCTGCTGTGGGTTTCCAGCAGCTGTTTCATTTTGTTGTCGTTTTTGCTCTATACTTTGTTGTTTTAAACTCTGGTTTCAGGTCCATGTAAAACCTGTTTTTACCTTATTCAAAAACATATGAAATCATACTTGAACTTAGTACTATTGGTAAGGGTTAAACACATACAAGCCATTGTGACATCTCCTTATAACCACCATCATGGTATGCTCAGACCAATGTAGCTAGATGAAGCAAATACCCAGTACTTGAAACCACTCAATACATATCAAGGGTACAT